>JANAVB010007399.1:41136547-41154085 GCA_029216955.1 Iris pallida
CTTTAAAGTTCTCGAGAAGACCTAGGGTTATATTTTCATATAATTTCAATACGTTTAGCAGTTAGTTTGAATGATTATTTTATGTGGTAGGGGACGGATGCAAGTAGTAGTATTTCCGTTCCTTCAAAGTTTAACTATAAATTACATCAAAAACAGTTCTATAAATGGATTTGAACTGGTCATTCAAAAATTAAGTTAAAGTTAATGTCAGCTCACAGTATCAACGTTTTGATAATTCTCAACTAGATAATTGTCAGAAAATGATCATTTTTTAGATATCTGCTGTCACATACGGCACTCTGTACGCTACATTGTATGTTTTTTGGATCAACTGTTTCCAACTCCCTCCATTTGTATAAATGAAAGGAATAATGTGCTCCCTTGGCTCGATCAACTGTCTGTCACCCATTCAGGTTCTTATGCTTCTTCCCGGTAACCACAAGACCTCGTTTGGTTTGCGGACAGGAAAGGAATTCCTTGTTCTTTCCCTTTCTTGGGAATTTGTAATTTTTATCCATTTTCTTTCCAGTTTGGTGTGGACAATGATAGGGTGCAACTCAGGCAGGCTAAACCCAAGTCTGATCGGATAAACTCATTAATGGGTTGGGTTAGGGTTGATGATACTCGGATTTGGGTTAAAATTTTTGAACTCGATCAAAAATCGTGTTGGGCTCGAGTTCATGTGTCAAGCTATACGAAGAACCCGAAACCCGACTTATATATATATATATATATATATATATATATATATATATATATATATATATATATATATATATATATATTAAATAAAAAGTTTAAATCCTAAAAAATTTCACCTAAACTCTTCAACTCATTATTCTAAATCTTATTCTATTTGTATTTTGTAATGATCAAGGCTTGATTACTATTTGATTATGTGTTTAATATTACTTTTATTTAAAATTATTTAAATATTATATTAGTTTCCGATAAATCCGATAATCCGACCGAACTCGAGCCCAACCCGATCCTCCGGAATTGATCTTGGGCTTCATATGTTGAACCCGAGGTCGGGTTGGGCTCGGACTAGGCTTATTATTAATCGGGTTGGGCTCAGGTTGACCTCAAGCCCGACCCGAAATTAGAAGGAAAAGTGAAATCCCTATACGGGAAAAGTGAATCCTTGGTTGGATAGGAAAACGACTTTTTTTCTTTATTTTTCTTCCTTATGGGAATCATTTTTATTTCCTCATACTTTCCTTTGACATCCAAATATAGAAAATGAATGACTTTTTTTTTCCAATCCCATGATTCTGCTAACCAAACGAGGCAGAGGCCAGGGTCATCCGAGTTCTGCGTCAGGAAATGATCATTAAAAAAACTTTCACTGCATATCTGTATATGTAGTTTGAAACTAGAGTGGCAACAAAAGGTATAGTTTTAATGTTAAATAAAGAGGATATGAACTGCCGACCCTAAAGTTTTTTGGGAGAAAAACTTTGCTGTGGTTCTTCAGGTTGTTGTATACTGGATCACAAGGGAGAGAGTATTATTTATCAAATATCTGAATCAGACTTTTATAGCATTTGGATCAACTGATCACAAATCACTATTTTTTTCAGTTTAGATAAGCTGTGGACTTTGCTTTGATAGATACTTACACTCGAGTCTTTCCATGCTACTTTACAGTCAAATATTTTTCTTGATAAACTCAAAGGATTGTGGAAAGCAGAAGCAATGACTTTTATATAATGGGATAATTTAGCAAATACTTCCGTTTCAATTATTGAAACTAGCATATTCTTCCACTATTTTTTATCTAGCAAATATCTTCACTCCTATATAAAAAAAAAATTAAAACTAGAGGTATATCTTAAATTTTTTACTATTCCATACTAAAAATGGAGGAATTTGCTAGTTAAAAAAATATTGGTGGTATATGTTAGTTTCAACATTTAGAATGAGAGTATTTGCTAAATTATTCCTTATATTATGTAGGGCATGTGTTCAACAACTCAACTATGGAGTGGGATGAACGTTGTCCATGGAACCAGAAAAGCCTGGAGGAGTCAATACATGGATACAGTGATAAAACCAGCCAAATCATTATCAGGAGTATACTATTAATATACAGATCAATGCACTTCATTTTCAGCATATGTTCTCGGAGGTTTACAATCCCCACACAATATACTACCAATATACCGTCCGGGACGGGACGGGACGAGTTTCAGGACTGGTCTTTTGTGTGCATGGTTTGGATCTAAAAAGATGTGTATCGACGGTCAAGATTGCTCTTGACGTTCAATAATGGTTTGAGGATCATATTTAAGGACCCTATCAGCCCTAGGTCTAGTTGGCAAACCGTTGGATGGTCAAAGGACTAAAGCCTTCATAGTGCTCTTGAGCAAAAGGAATTTTCTATTAAGAAAGTTTTCAAAAGGAAGAAAGAGAGAGCTCATTCGAGATCTCGTAAGGAAGGAATTTACACTATGTATTGTGTCTCTAATCCATGTAAGGTTCTCATGTTGATCCAAAAAAGTTATAATTTCTTCATTTGTCCTGTGGAATATATCAAGTTATATCGAACCATGTTAAATATTGTATTGTTCTTGTGTGTTATTAGTTTGGTTAGTTGTGTGCCCTTACTATTTTACTCGCCGTCATTAATGTTATGTTTGTGTTGCTTCTACTTGTGCATGGCTCTCAACAATTGGTACAATAGTAGGGAACTGTAAAAAATTTTAAATTCTTGGATCTAGACCAACGGTAGGTAACAATATTGGTATGCTCTCTATCTTCATAGATCAAGATTCTTGAAATCATTGAATCACTAAGGTTAATATCATCAAGTTTTTGGATCTAGGTCAGCGGTAGGAAATTTTTCTCTATTTTGGAGTTATGGGATGACAAGTAAAATGTTAATATCATCAAGTTTGAGGTGAAAAAAAAATAAGGGAAAAGAAAACTTCTCTTTGTAGAAGAGAAGGGTCAAGGCAATCCTTATGAAAGAAGGGTTGTTTAAGACCATTAACAGTATGGACAAAAAGGCTTCCGACATGACAAATGATTGATGGAATAATATGGATTAGAGGTATTAAAGCTTTGTTTGGTAGATAAAGTGATGTACAATGTTATGTTAGAGATTTATTTGATATGTTTATGGTTGAATATCAAGAGCTTGTATATAACAAAATTATTGTCTAACAAGTTATATCTAATAAAATATCTATATAGTTTAATCATAAAAGAAGGGACCATAATTGTTAACCATATGAATAGCTTCAACACGATTGTTAATAACCTTCTGTGTCTCAAAGTAAAGCTAGAAAAGGAGGAGAAGACAATTTTACTACTTTATTCGCTTTTTGAGTCTAATTATGATCATGTGATAACAAAGATCCTTTATAGGAAGGACACTCACGAGATGGAAGATGTGATAACAACCCTTCTTAATAATAAGATTATTAAGAGGTCAAGTCCAATTGACCAGTCATCAAAATTGATTGCCGATGAAGGTGAAGGTCGAAGAATAAGGATGGAGGCAAGCGTAGTGTAGGGCGAAGTCCAAATCATAAAAAAAAGATACTTATTTATTTTTCAACTAGTCGGGGCACATGAATATCTAATGTCCTGAGTATAAGCAATGGTCGAAGAAGAAGGATAAAGGCGTTAGTGCATACAAGCAGTCAAGGTCAAGCCGATATTGTGTACGCATCAAAGAAGTTATTATATGAGGTGGCTACAATGCATAACTGGAAGGACAATTTCTCTGAAGCTTGGATTCTTGACTTTGGATGTTCATATCATATGTTTGTTAAGCCCAACGATTTAATTAAGTTTTTTTATTATAGTTAATCAATTAAGTTTAATATTATAAAATTATTAATCATACAATCACGATATTAATTGTTTATATTTAAACTTGGCATAATTCTAGTATGCATTAATTTATCACACTTGCTACTATGATATTGCTTTTTTACCCAACAAGTATTTGCAATAAAATAATAAGCAAGATCAATCTTGGACGTATGTAATAAAGAAATCATGATGGGCCAAAGATATTACTTATTTAATGGTTCTCTGAACCACCGACGATATCTGTGCAAGGCATGGGGGGTTTCGCTACCTGGTTAACGGACGGGAGTCAAGGGGGTAGCACCCCTCGTAGGGATTCGCGGGCGAAGCCTCCGAAAGCTATTCAATTTTTCAAATATGGATAGCTTCGGATAGCTTCATTATGAGAAAACGCCACCATTCATACAAATAAAGAAGCCACGCTATCAAGACCTCATGCTTACTATAATCTTTATTTATTCTTGTGTCTATAGGGTTAATTTGTAACTCTATAGAGAAAGACAAAATAAAAGCTAAACCAAAACTCAGCCAAATACCAAAATTTTTGAATTATAGTGTCAAATCGTATACTGACGGTGTACTGGTAGAACCTAGCTTTCAAATAGAATCCCCCAGTATGAGCCAAAACTTGCAGTCTGGTATACCAACGATATACTATCTGGATACTTTTTGGTCAGTATTAAATGTTTCAACGACTATAAAACTAGACGTTTATAGCCGTTACTATATAGAAGAGTATACCGCCTTTCACAGTATTAGTTTTATTATTTTAGACTATTTTTGACTTGCTATATAAGCCAAAGTTGGTTTCATTTGTTACTATTTTTAGAGCCTTAAAGTTTCACCCAATATATTCCAAACCTCTCCACATACAATAGATTTCATTTTTCGAATCTATTTGAGATATAAGTTTTATTGAATTATAAAGTAGATCTTTAAATTATTATAAGAAGATCAAAACCATTTCTTGTAAGTGGTTGAAGTCCGTAATCCTTTTTTATCAAAGCTTGTGTAGAAGTTGTCGAGACCTTCAAGTCAAAGCTCGTATATAAGAAGTCGGCGAGATCGTCGAATCAAAACTTGCATGTGTAACTATTTGTTAATAGTGGATTAAAGTCGGAGAGAGTTTCAGAACATGAGTTCCTCACGGAGGATACCATATATGATACGTCAGGTGTTGGTATTCTTGCCTTATTTTTAACACCTGTTTAAATTGCCAATAGCATTTTTAATTGTGATTAATTAGCTGTTAAACCCTATTTACCCCCTCTAGGGTGCTTCAATATATCTGATCAGAGAGTGGTTCAATATCTATAAGAAGTACAATAGTGGTGTTGTTCTCATTATAAACAATTGTTGTGGAAGACATTAATGTTGTAAGGAATATTAAGCTTCTTATGTTTGATAATATGGTGAGGATACTCGTAAATGTGAGGCATGTTCCGAAACAAAAGAAATAGCTTATTTCTCTTAGCACATTGGACGCGACATGATACAATTTTTTTGGCCAAGCCAATTTGTTAATGATAGTAAATGTCAGCCTAGTGATTGTGTAGGGACGTAAGTTGCCGTCAAACTTGATTTGGTTGGACAAGAGAACTGTCACATATGGTGCAACTGTCATTACAAAGAAAAGTGAAGGGGAAGTTCAAGTACGCATTAACTTCTATTCAACTACTCCAGTTGGAGGAACGTTCTGAGCCTCAGTGGTAAGGTTGTGGGGCAGTTTTGTGGTTCTGGGACAAAGAATGTGTTAGAAGAATTTTCATTTTTTCTTGGAAAAAACTGTGCAATAACGGTTTCGTGGGTCTAGGGCATAGATCGTGCTTCGTTGAGGTAGTTTTGTGATTTTGGGGTAAAGACCAAGAAAATTATAGTTTCTTATTTCTTAACAAATTTCTTGTCACTAGTCATTTTCAATTCTGGGAAAGACTTTGGTGATGGTTAGTTTCATGGTTCTAGAAAAAGACTGTGTCAGTAGGGAGTAAATCAATGCAAGAGGTAAAGTTAAAAAGAGCACGGAGTATCGATAACACTCTCATGAGGTAGCCAATTAAATAACTGGCCAAGGTGGAGATTGTTGTATATAGCTCAATTTCAACTATGGAGAGCCAAGGCATCATTCAAGGAATCGGAGAAACCTATGAGGAGTCGATAAGTAATAACGGGGATAAAATAAGCCAAACTAGTATCAGAAGTATGTTGGCAGTATATATAGACCAGTCTGTGCACTTTCTTTGTCAACAAGTCATGTGGGTCAAAACCTCAAATAATATATTGATAATATACTACCGATATATCCTTTAGGTCGGGATTAATCTTTTTTGCGTGCGGTTCAGATTTAAAGACAGGTGTGTCGATGGTAATGATTGTTCTTAACTTTGGAGGAAGGTTTATGATCGTATTTAAGGACCCCCACCTGCCCTAGGGCTAATATATAATGCTTTGGAGGTTCAAAGCACTTATAAAGGCTTAAAAGAGAGTTCTTGAGCAAAAGGAAGGGGTTTTATAATGTCCCGCTCCGTATTGTGCATTATGATGAGTCATTGTCTCGAAGAGTTAAGTTAACCCGAAGAAGTATCGATGCGAAATCGATACAAGTACCAAGTTGACCCGAAGAGATGATAAGTTCGATTTTAATAAGTATTGATTTTATTTTGTTTCATGTACATGCTAAGCTTTTACGCTGAATTATAAGAGGTTGATCTTGTGCCTTATTTGCAACGGAGTCCATAGAAACCAAAGCATAATCTCGCAACGAGCTGAGACATGGTAACAGTAAGCCGAATCAGTAGGATAGTTCAACAAAGCACGAAGTGCTCAAATGGCTAAGTCACAAGAGTTGGTCGTACAACAAAGTTAGAGAATCGAGCCACAACGGCTCGACGAAACAAATGAAAGAATCTGTGAAAGCCTGGATTCAGAATTTGCATTTTTTTCGAATCCCTAATTTTTTTGATTTTATTTCCTAGGAATTATTTAGGGATTATTTAGGTGATCATGAGAAAGAAATGGCAAAATCATAATTATTTAATATGGAGTGGCACTATTGCAAATTATTTTGAAAGTTTATGACTATGGAATTACAAATCGATAAATTTATAGAGGTGGAATGGCATTTTGATTTGTATTAGTTGTCATGAATGGGTTAGCTAGCTAACTAGTGGGAACTCTATAGAAGCCCCTTAATTAGGGATTAGCATTAATTAATCTCAAGAAATATTTTATGGCATCTAGCATATTCCTAGGGTATATTCTCGAGAATATTCTAGAAATATTCTATTCTAGGTTAATGATTATTAGTGTTAATCATTCCCTAAACATGTCCATGCCTAGCCGTGTCGGTGTGTCCACTCTATTTCGTTAGATTTCTATCTATTACATTTACATTTACAAACCATGTTTGACACGACACCATCCCACCCAATTTCTAAATTAATTTCTTGTGTCCTTGGGTCTGACCCTAAGGACACGGACACACCCAAACTGACACTGTGTCCAATACATCCAATCATTCTCGACACCCCATTCCCGTGCCCATAGGACATGACATCCATAGATCCACCAAAACCTAAACCTAATCCTGTTCTCTATCGTGTCCGGCCGATGCTACCATTACTGTTTCGTCGGAGCCGCCTCACCGCCACGCTCGCGATCGACCATCGCCAGTGCTGACCGAATCTGGGGAGCTCAGCCATCATCATCATCCATC
This sequence comes from Iris pallida, assembly GCA_029216955.1. NCBI lineage: Eukaryota > Viridiplantae > Streptophyta > Magnoliopsida > Asparagales > Iridaceae > Iris > Iris pallida. Next base: position 41,144,082 of record JANAVB010007399.1, read on the forward strand.
GCCTCCAGATCTTTACTGCCACTGGTGAGCGTCGCCTTGCTCCGTGGAGCCACAACCCAGGCTCACCGGAACCCTAGATCCGGTCGAGCCTCTCTTGCTCGGACCGAGCTACCACCTCGGTGGATTCGTCCCCAGCGGAGATCCGGCCATCCACCACTGTAATCATCATCGCCACTGGCCAAAAAACTACCATCGCCGTCTCCTTGGCCTCACCGACGATCCATCTCTCGCGACCATTCGCCTCTACTAAGACCAGATCGAAGACGCTTCCCATTTTTTCTCTCCTTCTCTTCTCCTCTCGCCACTGTCTTAGCCAGAGAACAATTACCGTCCTCATCGAACCATCCTAGCCACCGTGTCTTCTCCTAATCGTTGACTCGTGGTTAGATTTGGGCCACGAACAAAGTTGCATTCATCGTTGGACCGTCGTCATGCTCCAAAAATGTAGACTCGACCTCTCCCGGCTCTCTCCTTGAGCCACTGTGCACCAAAATTTCCCCCACTCGTCGGCCATGCCGTGTCAACACCCCACACCGGTCGCTGGTGAGAATTTCTCTCTGCTCCCTCTCTTGCTCTTGTTCCTTTCTTCTCTAAAGAATTTTTGATTCTCTCTCTCTCTGTTTCTCTCCACTCTCTTCTTCTTTCTTTGACTTCCTGTAAGGAGTGATAAGTGGGCTTAGAGTACAGGGCTAGGCCAAGTAGATGGTGGGTTGCAAAAAATGGGCTCTGGATTGTATGGGCCTAGTTTTTGAAGAATAAAATAAATTTTGTTGGCCCATTGTTCATGGTCAAACCTGATTTAATAATTGATCAAACTCTGTCTCGATATAAGGGCTACTTAAAGATGTTTTGGACTCCTGGACACGGCCAGGGAATAGCTATCTGATCTGTTCAAGATCAAAACTATGTTTGCCACTCGAGTCTGTATTCCCTATATGCAATATAGTTTTTACTTTTATTGAGTCTAGGAATACAGTGTACACCAAGTTATACTGGAAAATAGGCTATCCTAAAATTATTTTCAAAATATCCTATGCTTTGAAAAATAGCCCCTATTTACAAAAAGCTCCTAACAGCTTAAAAGAATTTCAAAAAGACCAAAAATTAATTTGCAAAACATTGACTAAATCCTGACAGAACTCGGCCAGAGTTCGGTTAGTGACCGTTTGTTTTTCGAACATTCGAAAACTTGGTATCCCTGCAGTTACGGATCCCAACAAGATTTTTTCATAGAACTCTGGCAGAATTCGGTAAGAACTTTATGAGAAAATCTTGTTGGGATCCATAACTGCAGGGAGACCAAGTTTTCAATTGTTCGAAAAAGAAACGGTCACTAACCGAACTCTGACCGAACTCGGGCCAAAATCTGTCCGAGTTCTGTCAGGGTTTAGTCAATGTTTTTGTAAATTGATTTTTGGTCCTTTTGAAATTCTTTTAAGCAGTTAGGAGCTTTTTGTTCGTAGGGGATTATTTTTCAAAACATGGGATATTTTGAAAATATTTTTAGGATAGCCTATTTGCCAGTACAAATCGATGTACACTGTATTCCTAGACTCAGTAAAAGTAAAAATTATATTGCATAAAGGAAATACAGACTCGAGTGGCAAACACAGCTTCGGTCTTGAACAGATCGGCTAGCTATTCTCCAGCAGTGTCCAAGTGTCCAAAACATCTTTATGTAGCCCTTATATCGAGACAGAGATTGATCAATTATTAAAATCAGGTTTGACCATGACCAATTGGCCAAAAATCTCCCCCATTTTGATAATTGACAAACCTTGACCGATATAACATCTTTGATCGATAAGATTTGAAAGATAATCAAAATTGCCTGTATCCTAAAAAAATGTTCATGTATCCTGCAAAAGATGTTAGATCATATTTCTCTCCCGTTGTCACTTAGCAAAATAATTGAAAAGAGAGAAGCTCCCCCGCAATATATGCATAAGAACAAATGTTGAAGAAATATAAGCATATAAATAGAAAAACAACATTTCACAGGCAGTGTATATTTCACAGGCAGTTAATATTGAAGCATAAAGAAATAGTGCTATGAGAAACATGGAATAATGATAAACTGAATAAAAATATGCTAAAGAAAGCATAAAACATGTTCACAGAATATCATCTCAGACAAACACAATCTCAGTACAAAATAAACTAAAATGATAGAATACTAATGATATCTTGGAATGTCGGAGCATTTCCAAGTAACAAAGACATAATCAAAGTCTCAAAAAGTGATCATCTAGACAAAATACAGTATGTCTAGATCACAAATCCTCCTCATCATCATCATCTGCAGTGCCATCACGTCCACTATGTCCGGATGGACCAGCTCCAGAAGTGCCAGTTCCAGAGGTGTGTGGAGTAGCACCCGAACTACGGTACCAATCATAAGCGTTACCGGACTGAAAGAGAGTATGTAACGCCTAATCCTCATAGCAGTAACCAGAGACAGCTAGATCTCGGGAAAGAGAACTGGAAGAATGTCCAGTCTGAGCAAATCGAAGATCAGCGAAGGAGTTGGCTAGTGCCTGAAACTGAGTCACATCCCGAAACTCGCGTTCTCTGGATGTGTCAGGGATGAATGTTCGGAGATCAGAAAAGTGCGGATGGATACCCTCAAAAGACATAGGGTATGCCTGAGAAGGTAGAGCAGGTACAGTAGGAGGTGCAGGAGATGCGACAGTGCTACGACGGGATAGCTGGAGATACTTGGGCTCAGGGTCCAGAGCACAAGTAGACAGGTCGATGTCAAATTGTTGAAAGATGCATGGAATGAATATCGCATAAGAGAGATTTCGATCTCTTGCGCAACATCGTCCCATCATCTGGATAATAGTAATAGGAACCGAAAATAGAATTCCCTTGATGATGTGGTAGAGGACAAATAGTTCAAGATTTGTAACATCATCTTTTGAAGTAGATTTTGGAAGAATAGTGGAATAGATGATGCGATGTAATTCATAGTTAAACAAGTTCAAGTTTGCAGCCTTGAACTTTCCAGAACGAACACGTGCAGGTGCACAAAGATCGTTCTTAAAGCTGAGAAGAGTCGTGCCATCGAAAAAATCAAAATCAGTGATATCATCGAGCGGGGCACCTTTGTTATGAACACCAAGGATTTCCGCTAACAAGACATCATTGAACTCGATGTTAATACCTCTGACACGAGTCTTAACATCAAAAGTGTCTAACACAAAGTTGCAGCAAAACAATCTAATGGCATTAGTAGCTATAGGGAATTTTTTGGTAACAAGTCGGTGTAACCCTAATGCCTCAAAGTAAGGACGCTGGTCAGAAAATGCAGTCCACATAATCGGGGCACCAGTGCATATTTTGTGCATAATAAAATCACCGTACCATAGCAATGATTGGTCATGAGTTACAAAGTAGAACTCATTGTATGCACCGTCAGCCGATTTGATCGAGAAAAAAGGGAATTCGTTGGTGGATTCGAAGACGATGCCTCTTCACTAGCATTGGTCTTCTTCCTCTTGGAAGGAATGAATCCCTTAGGCATTTCTTCCAAAATTGAATTGAAACTAATAAAATTGAAGGAGATGGAAGGAGAGAGTTATACCTTCCAGAAATCGAGTATGTTATAGAGAGAGGAATTCTCCGCACGAATCTAAAATTTGGATGGAAATCTCCAAGTGTATTAGGAACAATGGATTGGAGAAATTCTAGGGTTTGAAGGAGCTCTCGGGCGGCAGCAGCAGTATGGAGAGGATTTTGGAAGAGATGAAGAGGAGGGGGCCTCGGGTTCTGACTTAAAAATATATACCACCAACAGAACTCGGGCCGAATTTGCCTAGGGTTCTTTTGGTGAATTTTGAAAAAATAATTTGTGGGCCACATCCTTCTCATCATCCTCTTTCAATTATTTAATTCTAAGTTTAATAATTTTAAATATCAATTAATATAATTAATATTATTTTATAAATTAAATTTTGTTACACAGTGAGTGTTTCAGATTAGCTGTAGGAGTACTGTCCCAGCTAACAGGAGTTCACCGGGGAACAATTAAATACCGCTTCGCTTCGACCGTAGTCGTTGTGACAGACAGACCCTTTGTAGACTTGTCTCAAAAACAATTTTTGAGTATTGAAAAATAATTGTATAAAACAAAATTAATTATTATTATTGACATCTAAAATTCTTAATTTCTGACGTAAATAATTGAAACGATCTTTCGCTAGAGATTTTATGAATATGTCAGCTAATTGATTCTCTGTGTCTATGTATACAAGGTTGATATCTGATGATCTCTAAGAAAATGATGTCGAATATCGATATATTTTGTGCAAGAGTGATATACTGAATTTTTAGTCAAATTGATAGTGCTAGTGTTGTCACAGAAAATAGGTATGTGTGTGTGTAGTAGGCCAAAGTCTTCTAAGGTTTGCTTCATCCACAAAATTTGTGCACAACAACGTCCTGCGGCGATATACTCAGCCTCAGTTGTTGATAATGCGACATAATTTTGTTTCTTGCTAAACCAAGAGACTAAAGCTTTTTCTAAGAAATGACATATGTTGCTGGTACTTTTTTATCTACTTTGCATCCAACAAAATCAGCATCCGAATAACCGATTAGGTCAAACAACGTGGTTTTAGGATACCATAAGCCGACAGAAGAAGTGCCTTTAAGGTATCGAAAGATACGCTTAACCGCGCACAAATTTGATTCCTTAGTATTGGCTTGAAAACGTGCACGCAAGCAAACATTAAATATTATATCAGGTCGACTAGCAGTTAAGTAAAGTAAAGTACCAATTATACCTCGATACTTACATATGTCGACAGGTTTGCCTTGTTCATCAATATCAAGCTTGGTTAAAGTTTCTATTGGAGTGCCAAGTGGTTTGACTGCTTCCAGATCGAACTTCTTTAATAAATCTTTTGTGTACTTGGCTTGATTGATGAACGTCATATTGTTGGTTTGTTTGATTTGCAGTCCGAAAAAGATATTCAGCTCTCCCATCATGCTCATCTCAAACTCATTCTGCATACACTTTGAAAATTCTTGACAAAGAGATTCATCAGTAGATCCAAAAATGATATCATCTACATAAATTTGAATCGAAAGAAAATTGCTATTAGAAGACTTTATAAGCAGTGTAGTATCAACCTTCCCTTTTGAAAAGCCGTTGTCAAGTAGAAAAGAACTTAGACGATCGTACCAAGCACGAGGGGCTTGTTTCAAACCGTATAATGTCTTCTTTAACTTGAATACATAATCATAATTTTTGAAATTAGTAAAACCTGGAGGTTGAGCTACATTCTTTTATAAAACCATTCAAAAATGCACTTTTAACATCCATTTTAAATAACTTAAAATTATGACAAACATGCAAATGTACACAACATGCAAATGGATTCTAATCTTGCAATTGGGGCATAAGTCTCATCGTAGTCGATACCTTCTTCCTGATTGTATCCTTGAGCTACGAATCGAGCCTTATTACGAGTCATTAAGCCATTCTCATTCAGTTTATTTCGGAATACCCAGCGGGTGCCAATGATCGGATGATCAATCGGCTTAGGAACAAGTTCTCAAACTTGATTTCGTTCGAATTGGTTTAATTTCTCTTGCATAGCATCTAACCACAAATTATCACTATATGCTTCTTCAATATTTTTGGGTTGAAATTGTAAAATAAAAGCAACACAGAAAGCTATATCTTTACTAGAGGAACAAGTACTTACACCCCTGGTAATCTCACCAATTACCAAGTCCTTTGGATGGTCTGCCAAAAATCTCATTTCTTTTGGCATATCCTCTGGATTGCTGGTTTTGACTTCTTGTTATGTACGTGATTTGCTTGAAGACTCAGCAGGTGCTTTGTGTGAGGGTTCTGCAGGAGAAGTACTCGGTGTACTTATGTCTTCATCATCATCATCATCGACAGAATGTTGATTGAGTTTATCAAATTTAATATTTATTGATTCTTCAATGATCATCGTTCTCTTGTTGAAGACTCTCTACCATTTGCTCTTCGCCGCATAACCTAAAAATATACCTTCATCGGTCTTTTCGTCAACTTTTCCTAAATTATCTTTAGTATTAAGAATAAAGCATTTACAACCAAATACTTTGAAATAAGAAACAGAGGGAGTTCTATCAAACCATAATTCATAGGAGTCTTCTTCGATATAGGTCAAATTAGAACCCTATTGAGAACATAGCATGTTGTATTTACAGCTTCAGCCCGTAGGCATTTAGGTAGACTAAACTGATTTAACATTACTCTAGCCATTTCGAATAGAGTCCTGTTCTTACGTTCCACAACTCTACTTTGTTGTGGAGTCCTAGGGAAAGAGAACTCATGCAAATAATCGTATGTGTCACAAAATTGCTTGAACTCTACATTCTCAAATTTATCGCCATGATCGCTTCGAATACGAGTGATCATGAAACCCTTTTTATTTTGAACCTTCTTCTAATAGGTGACAAATTATGATAATGCATCATTCTTGCGTGCAAAAAAATATATCCACGTGTATCTAGAGAAATCATCTATTATTACAAATGCATATAACTTACCACCTAGGCTAGCAATTCTACTAGGTGCAAATAAATCCATATGCAGCAATTGTAGAGGTCTAGTGGTACTTACAGCATTCTTGGACTTAAAAGCGGATTGGGTAGCTTTGTTCTTTTCACATTCACTATATACCGTATCCTTCTTGAAAGAAATATCTGGTAAGCCTCGTACCAGCTTCTTTGTGGATAGTCTTAAAATTGTATCCATGTTTGCATGACCAAGTCTCATATGCCATAGTTGACTCTCATCACTTTTGGCCATCAAGCATCTACCTGCTTTGTTAGCATCTTTTAACAGATAGAAAACATATATATTGTCTTTCCTGATACCTTCAAAGATAGTACTACCAGTTAAGCTATCAACTATAGTACATTTGTCTTTGATAAAGTTAATGCCATAACTGTGATAAGCTAAAAGGCTTATGCTGAGCAGATTATGTTTTAACTCAGTAACTAGACAGACATCTTTAATCACTGGGTAGGGAGCCTTACCAATATTACCAATACCAATTATGTACCCGTTCAAATTATTACCGAAGGAGACGTACCTTTCTTTCTTCTTCGATAGTGTTGCGAATAATGAAGCATCACCGATCATATGTCGTGAGCAACCGTTGTCGAGGATCCATTTGTTTTTAGTATGTGAATGGCGTTTCACCTATAAAAGAATTTACAAATGAAAACTTTGGTACCCATTTCTTGTAGGGTCCTGAAATGTTAGTTTTTGGTATCCATGCACATACTTTCAAATCAACAAGCTTTCTAACTCTACATAAAGAAGAAATATGACCAATGGTGCCACAATAGTGACATCTAGCATGCTGAGTGTTTAAAGCAGAGTATTGTGCATTAGTGGTAGGTCTAGGTTTTCTGGTGTAAAAAATACATGTCTATTTGTCTTCTTGGGCAATGGTTTGGTTTGATTAGGTCTGACAGTATTGGGTTTAACCGTGTTCCGATGATTCGGTAAGTAACACGTGTTAGGGTAGGAAGCAGCAACTTCAGACTGTTTTCTTATCCTAATTTCCAACTTTTTGGAGGTATCATATAACAAGTTATATTTAGCAGTGAGTGCATCATCTCTAATAGTAGCTTACTGGAGACTTTTCTTCTCTTTGATTAAGTCTTCCCCTAATTGGGTAATGGTCTTGTCCTTCTCTTCGGATAGTCTTTGGGTCTCGTGTACTAACAGTTTAACAGAAGAAAGCTCACCTTCCTTACTAGAACAATTACTACTTCTAACCTCAGCTAGTAGGTCGATAAGTCTTCCTATTTCGCCATTGTACTCTTTGAGTACCTTCTTAATGGTCTGATATTTAATATGCAGTCTTCTGTAATCCCTTAAGAGGCCAGTAAAGGCTTCTCCTAGTTGCTCAAAGGTAAAATTATCATAAGTATCAAACAGGGGGTTAGTGGTTACCTGATCGTACGCCATCAAGCATACAATTGCAGCGTCATCTGATTGCTCGTCTTCTAAGTCGCTAGCTTCACTTTCATTCCATATGCTTGTATTGGCATATCTTTGGGACGTAGACTTCTTCAGGTAGCCCTTGTTATATTTGTTGTTCTTCCTGGTTGATGATGGTGCTGTTGGACAGTCCTTCTTCATATGTCCTTTCTTCTTACAGCCATAGCAAATAAAATCTTCATCGTTGTTCTTATTGTTGCTGTTGTTGTCCTTTGTTCTTCTGTTGAATCTCATAAACTTCTTAAATTTTCTCACTATAAGAGTTTGATCCTCAGTGTTAGAGTCACTGTCGTCGGAATCATCTTCAACAGTTCTTCTATGTTGAGCCTTGAAAGCGATCGACTTCCCTGACTTCTCCTTTGGTGTAGCATCTTCAAAGTCTTGAAGTTCCAGCTCGTGAGTGAGTAACTTACCCATGAGTGTTTCAAGAGACATTGTTGAGAGGTCGTTCCCTTTAATAATTATTATAGCCTTTGGAATCCAATTCTTTGTGAGAGCTAACAGCACTTTACGAATCTTCTTATGGTCACTATAATCCTTGCCTAATAATGACAGAGGATTTACAATATCTAGGAATCTCGTAAACATCTGGGTGACAAATTTATTTGGCTTCATCTTGAACGCCTCATACTCCTGAGTAAGTCTGCTGATCTTTGACTCCTTGACTTATGTCGTACCGTTGTGGGTTACTTCAAGAAGTGTCCATACTTCATTTGATGTTATGCAAGTAGACACCCTGTTAAATTCAGTCATGTCTAAGGCACAAAATAAAGCGTTAATAGCACGTGCGTCAAGACTGGCCATTTTCTTTTCCTTATCAGTATACTTATCATGCGGTTTTTCAACCAAAACATCTTCAATAAGAATACGAGAAGGCTATTTGTAGCCATCAACAACTATAGACCATAAGTCAAAGTCTAGAGATTTCAAGAAGAAACTCATCCGTGTTTCCCAATATGTATAATTTGTACCGTCAAACAGAGGAGTTCTGTTTGTGGCTTGACCTTCACATGTGAACTTCGCAGTTGCCATGTGTTGTGCTGTGATCTATGTAACAGTTAAGAATAGTAAAATTATAACTGCAATGTTACCTTGCTTTACCTGTATAATCCGCTCTGATACCAATTGTAGGAACGTATTTGTAAAGCACAATACTCTAGAGGCGGTGAATAGAAGAGGCAGCGGAATACAGCTAATTTAAAAAGTTAGCAGCAAGATCACACACACACACACACACACACACACACACACACACATATATATATATATATATATATATATATATATATATATATATATATATTAAAATATATATATATATATATATATATATATATATATATATATATATATATCACAAGTAAATAACTGTAAAAGCAAAGATTAGAAAGCAAACGCAAAGATGGCGATGTATATTGGTTTCTCTTTTGTGAGGACTAGTCCAGTCGGAAGAACTCTAGCTTCCAGTTGAATCCACTATTGGAAAATACCGTAAGTTTTTCATACAAAGTCCTTACAACTTCTATAAATGCGAGCTTTGATGCGAAGTGCTCGACCAACTTCAATTATGAAGAGTCTTTCTTCAATCAAGCCTCTGATTATAATCGCTCTAAAGCTTCTAGACCATACCACACTGGCAAATCAACTAGAGGATTGTAACTGGCTTGGGATTTGAAAAATAAAGCTTAGAACTCTTTGGAATAAAACAGTAGGCTTTAGAGAGAAGAGATAAAAGTTAGTGAATGAGTGAATTGAAATGATCGAAATCCTTCTCTATTTATAATTTTTCCAAAGGCAGAATTTTGGTTGGGCTTCGCCGAGTAGCTGGTTTAGACTAAAAAATTCAGTTGGGTTGCAATATGAGTATGGGTAGCAATTGATTATGGACCGATGCTTTGATAGTTTGGTGGTCTACGCTGAGTCCATGGATGAATTTAATGGTTTAATGGATTAGAGTTGGACTTCTTATTGGCTAGGTCTTAGG
>JANAVB010007399.1:41171731-41404231 GCA_029216955.1 Iris pallida
TTTTCAGTTTATCCTTACTTGCTATTTTTAGTTCATTTTATTTTGCTTCAGTTATTTTTTCCTTCTGGTCTTTTTGTATGCATATGGACCTAGTCTTAGTGAACTACCTCCTTTAGGGACCGTGGGAGGGAGAAGACAGCTAAATGTATGGGCTACCCCAAATCCAAAAGCTATAGTAACTGCGACTATGGTATTCGAGTCGCGAGGGTCACTAGCCTCGAGCTATGTGGACTGATGGTCACGTGGGCCGCTAGCCTCGAGTTATGCCGGCTGATAGTATTTACGTGACGTGTGCGTGTTATGAGTTATTCTGGGGAGTCAGCCTTCACCTGCCCATACATCGAGATGTCTTCTAAATTTCCTACTAGAAAGGTTAGGAGACCTTAGCAATTTTATGTTCCAAATCATGGCATGGAAAATGTCGCATCGTGGAATAGTAAGTTTTCCCTTATCCTTGTTTGGTTGTAGGGGTAGCCTACTGTTTCGATGATGGGATATTGAGCTGTGTTATGCTTACGACGCTTTTACTTTATCTTTATTTTATGTTGCATTTATATTCAGTTCATATGGCATGTTCTTCCTGTATCTTGTTACGTTCCTCTGAGGACCTGGTTATCTCTCCAGGTGTGTGCTTCTGTGATTTTGCAGGTGTTCTAGCCAAGGCCGTGATCTTCTCCATTATTTCGAAGATGATTGCGCTTGGTTCGTCTCGTTATTTTATCGATCACTTATTGTACATTTTATTCGAGTTAGTTGGTAGTGGACTTTGTCTCCGACCAACGATTGTATACATGACAAATTCAAAGTTGCTTTTATATCATTTATTTATCTAGTGGATGAGATTTAGTTATTATGGTTTTACTGCATTTTACAGCTTATGTATTCATACGAGATTTCTATATATTGGAGTATACTTCGTATATATGCAGCTGGCATGGATACGTACCTAGTCCTAAGTATTTTGGGACTGGGGCGTTACATATTTTTGTGGTGGCCCATGCATGTCAAGTTTGTCACTTCGGTTACGTTACTATACCGATGTGAGCCTATAACATAGGATTAGAATCTAGGAATCTCATCCATATGTAGGATCGTTGAGCACCTCTAGAGGGGGGGTAAATAGAGTGCGTGTGTGCAGCGGAATATAATCACCAATTAAAAATTAAACTATGGCAGATATGTAAGAGACAGTAAATAAAGATAGAGAATTCAAACTCAGTGACATAGCGATGTATACTGGTATCCCTCTGAGAGGACTAATCCAGTCTCGAGTACTCTTGCTCGATGTTAATCCACTATGGCACAAGTTTTAACTGAGAGCTTGCAATCTCTTACAACACCGTGCTTGGTGACAAGCGCACGACCAGCTTCACAACACCGTGCTTGGTGACGAGCGTACGACCAGCTCCACAATAGAAAAGTTGTTGAAACTTGAACGACCTCTTTACAACTCTTGAGTAACCAAAAGACTCTAAATCAACTCTGATAGTACTGGCTTTTGGCTAAGAGATGTGTAGGTGAGATTTGAAAATCTTAGATCATTTTGAAAACACTTGAGTAGTAGAGAAGAGAAGATGAAGAATGAATTGATAATTTGAAACGAAAAAGTTTTTCTCTATTTATAGGTGTTTTCACCAACCGAACTCGGGCAGAACTCGGGCAGAGTTCGGGTACAAATATCTCGCAAAGAGACGTTGCTCGCTGATTTAGAGGCAACAGAAGTTTGAATACAAACTGACCGAACTCGGTCAGAGTTCGGACCGAACTCGGCTAGGAGTTCTGTCAGGAGATATTTGAAATTCTTTTGTAAAAACAGTTTTCAAACATGTTTTTGGTTATTTGTAAAATCATTTGAAAAGACTATTTTCGAAATATATTTTTGAAATATTTGTAACCGAAAATACGAATGGTAAAAGTAGACTTTTGAAATAAGGACAGTTTTAACCCTAAGTCAGTATTACCAAAATTGATTTTACAAAGTAATTCCTAGACTCAATAAAATATAAAATACAGAATAAAAAATGAGAACTGAGTCTTCAGAAGATTTGATGATGTTGACGCTTTGATTGATGTGGTACATCGTCCGTTGAATAAGATTTCATGAATCCTGAAATGATTAGCAGCATTTTCTATATTTTGTGTATTGACTAAAGTGTATGTTGATTATCAAAATCGAGTGTGACCATGGAATGGGCCAACAATCTCCCCCATTTTGATAATTGACAAACTTGAGTCTATACCAAAATATATTTATATCAAATAAAACAAAATATCAAAATACCTGAAAAAAATTTATTTGGATGTTGTTTTTGGATATCTCGCGCTTTGGTATACTCTTTTTCTCCCCCTTTGTCAAGTAATAAAATGAATAGGCTCCCCCATAAATCGTGAAGCCAACAATAGAAAAGACAAGACAAAGTGATGCAAAAAGAAATAATCACAGCATAGACATAGATGAAAACAACTGGAATAAAATGAACTATCTCATAATAAACTGAAATATCATAGAAGTTTCCACTAGAAATCAAAAAGTACAACTGATAATGTCTAACTAAACAGTTTAGACATGAAATAAAATAAAACTACTACATCAACTGCATCAACTAAAAAAATCCACTATCCCATGGCTGAATCCACGTCACATTGTGGGGTCGTCCGCACCTGGAGGATCATGAGGGAAGTATGCTGTGGTCGGGTTGAAATACTAAAAAGTAACCTCATCAGTAAATCGAGGACCAGGAAAAGCCGGGTGAGGAAGGATGGTGACCGGATGGACTGGATCCTGAGCCAGGCTATAGTGAAGGTCAGCAATACTATTTCTCAGCACCTAGGCCTGAGAAATGTGCATGAACTCTGAGTCCTGATGACGTTGCGTAGAGACCGCAACAAAATCATCGAAGCTCTTGTAGAAAGTCTGATCGAATCCTGGGGCAGGGGCCAGAGCAGGATGAGCATCAGCTGCAGGGGCCTCAGCATCAGCAGCTGGAGCAGAAGCAGCTCCAAGAGGTACAGGAAATCGACGAGAACGAGTCAGCTCAACAGGTGGAGAGGAGATGGCACACGTCTCAAGATCAATCTTGAAACGTCGAAAGATCGAAGCAAGGTGCATTGGATAAACTAGATTCCTGCCTGCATTTTTGCAGTTAAGCATCCAGTTCATCATGGTTTTGGGAACGGAGAAAGGAATGCCAAAGTGGATGTGATATAGAGCAGAAAGTTCCAAAAAGGTAACTTCATCAGTAGATCCTTTCTTCGGAAGAAGAGCAGAAAATACCATACGATGAAGTTCATAAAATGTTTGGTTCAGATGTTTGGAAAAGATTCTCCGGGGAGGAGGGTTAGGGTGACAAATTAATTCCCTAAAGGAAGCCAAAGTGATATCGGCAGGGAACTGAATGAGGTAGATGTCAACTAATGCATCACCAAGATCAGGAACATGAAAGTATTCGCTGATATCAGTGGCGCTAAATTCTAACTCTTGCCCAGCAATGCAAGAATAGAAATTACTGTTAGGTTTTACCTGCAGATTGCAGTAAAACATGCGAACGGCGTTGTCATAAATGCTCTCTTGGACCTCGAAGAAATCGCGGTATCCAAGTTGGTCAAAGATTGGAGCATATACAAAGAAAGTAGTAAAGTTAACGAAGGCTCCAGAGCAAATACGACGACTAGAGAAGGAATCGAACCAGAGATCCGAGAAGTCTTTGTCGGGAAACAAAGTAGCATCGTAATCTTCGGGATCTCTAGGTCTAGCTGGACTAAAGAGACTAGCAGGGGTATAGTCAGAGGATGAGGAAGCACCTTGGGAAGAGTTTCCTCTTTGACGTTTGGGGGCCATGAGAAGATGGATAGAAAATACCTTCAAAGAACAGGAACAAGAAGGAAGATGACCGCCCACTAGAACTCGTCAAACCCTTGCTAAGATGGAGGAGGAGTGGCTTCTAGTAGAAGAGGAAGGCTTTCTACGTTTTGGTGTGAAGAAAAAGTGGAAGAAAAGATAGATTATATAGCCTCTAGGGCCGGCTGTTCGGTTCTGGAAGTTACCACAGCGCCGACCGAACTCTGTCCGAATTCGGTCCGAACTCGGTCAGAGTTCGGGCCGAGTTCGGCCACTTGCATTCCCGAGACAGTCAAAGCAGTCAGGTAAATAAAAGTTGTAATTAATAACGTTTGACTAGTTTATTAAATAACTGCTGTTATTTTTGGGTTAACTATAGGGGTTGTCCCAGCTAACGGAGGTTCACCGGGGAACTCTTAAATACCGCTTCGCTTCGACCGTAGCCGTGGTGACAGACATACCCTTTGTAAGTTTGTCCCCAAAAATAATTTTCGTTAAATAATAAATTATCAAGTCATAAATACAGTTTTAATTACCATATGCATTATGAGTCCGAGAATTCAAGAATGTCGAGCTCACGCCTCAAGATGTTAAAACGGTCTTCAGCCAATGGTTTTGTGAATATATCTGCTAGTTGATGAACAGTATCAATAAATTCTAAACAAATATCCCCGTGTTGTTGATGATCACGAAGAAAATGATGTCTAACTTCTATGTGTTTTGTGCGTGAATGACAAACAGGGTTCTTAGTCAAATTAATTGCACTAGTGTTATCACAATAAATAGGAACATTTGTATAGTGCAGATTGTAGTCCTCTAAGGTTTGCTTCATCCATAAAATCTGAGCACAACAACGTCCTGTGGCGATATACTCAGCCTCAGTTGTTGATAATGCTACTGAATTTTGTTTCTTGCTAAACCAAGAGACTAAGGCCTTTCCTAAGAATGACATGTGCCACTGGTACTTTTACGGTCTACTTTGCATCCAGCAAAATCCGCATCCGAGTAACCTATAAGGTCAAAGGATTTGGTTTTGGGATACCATAAGCCAACTGTAGAAGTTCCTTTAAGGTATCGGAAGATACGCTTAACAGCACTAAGATGTGATTCCTTAGGGTTTGCCTGATAACGTGCACATATGCAAATGCTAAACATAATATCAGGGCGACTAGCAGTTAAATATAATAAACTACCAATCATACCTCGATACTTACGCTGATCGACAGGTTTGCCACTTTCATCAGCATCAAGCTTTGTAGATGTAGCCATAGGAGTCCCGATTGGCTTTACATTCTCGAAGTCGTACTTTTTTAGTATGTCCTTCGTGTACTTGGCTTGGTTGATGAATGTTCCGTTCGAGTGTTGTTTAATTTGCAGTCCTAGGAAGAAGTTCAGCTCTCCCATCATACTCATCTCAAACTCACTCTGCATACACTTGGCAAAATCTTGATAGAGTTGTTCATTAGTAGAACCAAATATAATATCATCTACATAGATTTGCACTAGAAGAATGTCATCATTCATGGATTTAATAAATAAAGTAGTATCAATCTTGCCCTTTGAAAATCCATTATCAAGTAAGAAGGCGCTTAGGCGTTCATACCAAGCACGAGGTGCTTGTTTGAGTCCATAAAGTGCTTTCTTAAGCTTGAAGACGTGATCAAGTTTTTAAAAATCTTCAAAACCAGGGGGTTGTTTCACAAAAACCTCTTCTTTCAAAAATCCATTTAAAAATGCGCTTTTCACGTCCATTTGAAAAAATTTGAAATTATTAAAACATGCAAATGCGCAAAACATGCGGATGGCTTCTAGTCTAGCAACAGGAGCATAGGTCTCATCATAATCAATTCCTTCTTCTTGATTATAACCTTGTGCAACTAGACGTGCTTTGTTGCGTAGAACTTGTCCATCTTCACTTAGTTTATTTCGGAACACCCATTTGGTACCAATTATCGATTGACCAATAGGTTTAGGAACGAGTTCCCAAACTTGGTTTCTCTCAAATTGATTAAGTTCCTCTTGCATGGCAGAAATCTAAAATTCATCAGAGAAAGCTTCATCAACATTTTTGGTTCTATTTGTGAAATAAAAGCTACATTAGCTGCTACTTCAGAATCTTTAAGGGATGAACGTGTACTTACACCTTTGGATACATTACCTATAATGAGAGTTTCTGGATGATCTGGCTTGAATCTCAATGATTCAAATCTTTGGGCCATACCTTTCACAAGGCTCTTCTCAGTTCCAGCATCTTCGAAACTTTTATCAGTCCTTGCTTCTTGGGTAGGATCTTTCTCAGAACTCTTCTTAGTCTTTTTAGGTGCATCTTCATCATCACTGTCGCTAGATCTGTGACTATTCAACTCATCAAAGGTAACATTAATACTTTCTTCAACAATCATAGATCTTTTATTGAAAATTCTATATCCTTTACTCTTAGCAGCATATCCGAGAAATATTCCGTCATCTGCTTTGGAGTCGAACTTTCCCAAGTTATCCTTGGTGTTCAGGATGAAACAGCGACAACCAAAAACTTTAAAATAAGAAATGTTTGGAATTCTTCCAAACCAAAGCTCATATGGTGTTTTCTTCGAGATTGGTCGAATTAACACCCTATTTAAAATATGACAGGCTGTACTAACAGCTTCTGCCCAAAAATATTTAGGAAGATTATGCTGATTGAGCATGACTCTAGCCATTTCGCTTAGAGTACGGTTCTTCCGCTCCACAATACCATTCTGTTGGGGAGTTCTAGGACAAGAAAATTCGTGGTAATATCCACTATCATCACAAAACTTTTTGAAATCAAAATTTTCGAATTCGCCACCATGATCACTTCGGATACGAGTAATCATGAAGCCTTTTTCGTTTTGTACCTTTTTACAAAATATCTGAAATTCAAAAATAGCATCACTTTTGTTTGATAAGAAGTAAACCCAAGTAAATCAAGAGAAATCATCAACAATAACAAAAGCATAGAGTTTACCGCCAAGACTAGCGACTGTACTAGGACCAAATAAATCCATATGAATCAACTGCAAAGGTCTCGAAGTACTTACAGCGTTGATGGATTTAAACGTAGACCTATGTGCTTTGTTCTTTTCACAGTCAGCACATACCATATCTCTCTTGAATGGAATCTCAGGGAGTCCTCTTACCAACTTCTTTGTATTCAGACGTGAGATAGTATCCATATTTGCATGTCCTAGTCTCATGTGCCATAGCCAGCTTTCATCTTGATTGGCTACTAGGCACCTTCCTGCATTATTAGTATTCTCCAAAAAGAAAACATAAATGTTGTCTTCTCTAATCCCTTTATATACGGGATCACCAGATGACATATCATATATGGTACATTTATCTTTCACAAAATTGATACCATAACCATTATCTGCCAAATAACTTATGCTCAATAGGTTATGTTTCAATTCAGTTACTAGACAAACATCCTTTATTATTGGATAAGGAGAAATACCTACAGTACCATTACCTATAATATCACCTCTCAAGTTATTTCCGAAGGAGACGTATCCTTCTTTCTTCATCGATAGCGTAGCGAATAAAGATGCATCACCAGTCATGTGTCGCGAACATCCGCTATCGAGGATCCATTTGCTTCTAGCATGAGAGGGTTGAGGGTCCACCTACAAAACAAGTAGATGAATCCTTTAGTACCCATTTTCTGAAGGGTCCATACTGATTAGCTTTAGGTCTCCAGACTAAAGTGTGATTGACAACAAGCTTTTTTGCTAAACAATACTGTGATATGTGTCCGTGTGTACCACAATAAGTGCAAGTCAGTTTAGAACCAGATGTGGTTGAAACTATGTTCACATGCTTGTTTGGTTTCTTGGAGAACCTATAAGTGAAAGCATGATGATACTCGTGTTTCTTCTGTGCTTTCTTATTTTTAGTCCTCTTAGGTGTATGCTTTGCATTAGGACTAAAATTAGGCTGTGTCACAGGCATTTCCTGTTTGCCTAACTTGATTTCTAACTTTTTAGAAATCGCAATAGACTCTTCATATTTAGCAGTCATAACTGAGAGTCTCTGTTCTGTTACTAAGTGCATCTTCTTCTCTGTGTCATACAGTTTTTACATCTTACCTTAATCTCTTTCTTTCTTTTGAATAGTGAGGATAGCCTCATGATAGTCTACCTTGAGTTGGTTATCTCTTCCGTGTTACCGGTAGTAGACGTCTCTTTAATATCTTGAATAAGATTGGATAGTCTAGCTAACTCGGTTGTGTATGCCTTAATCTCTTTTCGAGATTGCTTATACTTGTCAAGCACATTTTTGTGTTCTTCAAGTAAATCGCTAAAGGCATTTTCTAACTCATCGAAAGTAAAATCATCATATAGAGGGTTTGAAGATACCTTATCAAATGCCATAAGACAGACATTTGCATTGCCGCAGGGTCTATCCTCTTCTTCAGAATCACTGGCATCACTTTCATGCCAGATACTTGTGTTGGCATACTTTCGACCATTTGTAGCTTTTCTGCTTGATCTTGATCTGTCATATAGACTGCTCTTCTTGGTGGTTGGACAGTCCTTCTTCATGTGCCCTGACTTCTTACATCCAAAGCATATGGTTTCATCTTCATTGTTTTCTTGGACATCTTTCTTCTTTCTGCTTGTAAACTTTAGGTACTTCTTGAAGTTCTTCACAAGTAGGGCTTGTTCATCACCACTTGATGATTTTTCATCGGAATCGTTGTATGTCGGCTTTCTTGCTTGAGCTTTGAAGGCAATAGTTTTCTCCTTTGGTGTTGCTTCTTCAAAATCTTGCAAGTCGAGTTCATGGGTCATGAGCTTGCCCATCAAAGTTTCCAACGACATTGTGGTGAGGTCGTTTCCTTCAATAATTGCTGTGGCTTTTGGATTCCAGTTCTTTGTTAGAGCCCGCAGCACTTTTCTAATCTTCTCGTGATTGCTGTAATCCTTACCAAGAGATTGCAAAGGATTAGTTATATCAAGGAAACGAGTAAACATCTGTGTAATTGACTCACCGGGTTTCATCTTAAAAGATTTATATTCCTGAGTCAGTCTACTAATTTTGGATTCTTTCACTTGGGAAGTCCCTTCATGGGTTACCTCAAGGAGTTTCCAAATTTCATGAGACGTCTTGCAGGTTGAAACTCTGTTGAACTCGGTTTTGTCAATTGCACAGAATAGTGCATTGATGGCTCGAGCATCAAGACTAGCCTTTACTTTTTCAGCATCGGTGTACTTGTCATGCGGCTTTTCCATAAGAATACCTTCAACCACTGTGGGTGGTGGTTTCTTATACCCATCAATGACTATTGACCAAAGATCAAAATCTAGAGATTTTAGAAAGAAAGTCATTCGTGTTTTCCAGTATGTGTAATTTGTTCCATCAAATAGGGGAGGTCTATTTATAGATTGCCCTTCACCGTTGAATATAGATTTTACGGCTGCCATATATATACTCTCTAGGGTATGTTATATAAGAATATAACCCACTCTGATACCAATTGTAGGATCGTTGAGCACCTCTAGAGGGGGGTGAATAGAGTGCGTATGTGCAGCGGAATATAATCACCAATTAAAAATTAAACTATGGCAGATATGTAAGGGACAGTAAATAAAGATAGAGAATTCAAACTCAGTGACACAGCGATGTATACTGGTATCCCTCTGAGAGGACTAATCCATTCTCGAGTACTCTTGCTCGATGTTAATCCACTATGGCACAAGCTTTAACTGAGAGCTTACAATCTCTTACAACACCGTGCTTGGTGACAAGCGCACGACCAGCTTCACAACACCGTGCTTGGTGACGAGCGCACGACCAGCTCCACAACAGAAAAGTTGTTGAAACTTGAACGACCTCTTTATAACTCTTGAGTAACCAAAAGACTCTAAATCAACTCTGATAGTACTGGCTTTTGGCTAAGAGATGTGTAGGTGAGATTTGAAAATCTTAGATCGTTTTGAAAACACTTGAGTAGTAGAGAAGAGAAGATGAAGAATGAATTGATGATTTGAAACAAAAAAGTTCTTCTCTATTTATAGGTGTTTTCACCAACCGAACTCGGGCAGAACTCGGGCAGAGTTCGGGTACAAATATCTCGCAAAGAGACGTTGCTCGCTGATTTGGAGGCAACAGAAGTTTGAATACAAACTGACCGAACTCGGTCAGAGTTCGGACCGAACTCGGGCCGAACTCGGCTAGGAGTTCTGTCAGGAGATATTTGAAATTCTTTTGTAAAAATAGTTTTCAAACATGTTTTTGGTTATTTGTAAAATCATTTGAAAAGTCTATTTTCGAAATATATTTTTGAAATATTTGTAACCGAAAATACGAATGGTAAAAGTAGGCTTTTGAAATGAGGACAGTTTTAACCCTAAGCCAGTATTACCAAAATTGATTTTACAAAGTAATTCCTAGACTCAATAAAATATAAAATACAGAATAAAAAATGAGAACTGAGTCTTCAGAAGATTTGATGATGTTGACGCTTTGATTGATGTG
The DNA here is from genome assembly GCA_029216955.1 of Iris pallida. NCBI lineage: Eukaryota > Viridiplantae > Streptophyta > Magnoliopsida > Asparagales > Iridaceae > Iris > Iris pallida. The sequence continues at coordinate 41,182,068 of JANAVB010007399.1, forward strand.
GTACATCGTCCGTTGAATAAGATTTCATGAATCCTGAAATGATTAGTAGCATTTTCTATATTTTGTGTATTGACTGAAGTGTATGTTGATTATCAAAATCGAGTGTGACCATGGAATGGGCCAACACCATACAGCTTGACCTTTTTCCTTGACTTCAAATTCCGGACTCTCGTTCGACTTCCTTGAATTGCATCTTGCTTGATTCCTTTCTACCGTTGATTCTTATTTTCGTGCTTAGTGTCAACTAGGAAGATGACTACGCTAGTATATGCTCATAGGTCAAACACATGACTAGAATGGTTATATTGGCAATTGGAATACATATAAGACTCTAATTGAGTTAAAAGGTTTTTCTTTAAAGTGTGATTTAATGATTAGTAAATTGTAAAGTAGGATACTACCAAAGAAGGTTTTAATCTTGAGATTTCTAAATAGTAAACACCATAGGATTGATATTGCAGAAAAAAAAGGGCTAGAATTTTTATACCCTTGATTTAAGAAATAGATTGGCTTTTTGAGGTTTGATATTTATGATTTATTGGGTTATAGTTATACATCTTTGCACAAGTATAAAATTGATTTGCTTTTCGAGTTGTGATATTTAAAATTTTTGGGTGATAGATATACATCTTTGAACAAATATAAAATTTATTTGGTTTTCGAGTTTTGATGTTTATGATTTATTGTATTATAGTTATACACCTTTGAACAGTTATAAATTTGGTTTGAAAATGATCTTAGCTTTTAAAACGGCCATAGGAATTATTTAAATTTGAGTTGTATGACTTGCGATTTTCGTGTTTAGTAAATTTTAAATTTTAAATGGAAGTAATGACGGTAAATTTTGGTTTAAAATATTTGAAAGTTATGAAAACGATTTTTGATAAATTTTTATTTTAAATGGTGTCCTATGATTGAGGATTTACAAATCTATTTAGATTTTTGGTAAAAAAAAGTATTTTGACTGATAAGATTATTTGAAAATTTAGTTTAATGTGGGATTGCTAATATTAAAATTTTTGGGAGAATTTTGAAGGATGTGATGGAAAGTTATTTTGATTGATTAAAGGAAGTTACCATTTAAAAGTTGTGATTTTGTTGGAATAACTTAGCATGAATATAAGTTAAAATTGATGAGAGCATTGAGCTTAATTTTGAGATTGCTTTTAATATGCTAAGAGTTTTATTATGAGTTATTTGAAAATTTTAGAGTGTTAAATTTTGATTGATTATGAAATTTTGTGGATTCGTAAAATATGAACTCTTGAGTTAAATAGTTGAATTTAAACGTTAATTTTGGAAAAGGTTAGTAGTAACGTGATAAAATTTTGCTTTGAGATTTATGAGAGTGATTTAAATTTTTTATGATGAATTTGAACGGCTTGGAGTGAAAACAAATTTTGGTGGTTTATTTTGAAAGTTTAATTTTGAAACTTTTGGAGGAAACTTGAGTTAAATTTTAAATGGTAGGCTCCAAGATAACCCTACTAAGTATTCCACACTAATTGCCATGTCACCCATGACCATGATAGTAGTATATACACAAGTGTTGTTAGTCATATACCCAGCTATGTGACTGTATTTCCACCTCGGCTTACTCGACCTTCCTTCAATTCTAGATCTTTTAATTGCGACCTTCTAACCTATTTGCAATTTGAATAATGAGTTAATGGTTCCTTAACTGTATTCATCTAGGAGACTATCTTCTCTCCGGAATTGTATTCATAAATTATTTACTGGATTCTTTAATTAATTTTATTTCATGATTTAACTTGATCTTCTTTATTTTTGTGCATTAATTATCACCTCGTGAACTCCCACTTTCTATTTTTGATCTTCTGGCGTTCCCTACCGTGACTTGTATATTTGGAGTACAATACTACACTTTTCCTTCCAACAAATTTCATATATAAGACCTAGACAAGCCCACCTTCCTGTAGACATATCATGTCCCACCAAAACCCATCTCCTTGTACTCTATTTCTTGATATGACCTTATGGTCAAAATGGCCAAACTATAATCTTTACCATGATACCGATATATTTCGACCACGGATAGGGATTCAACCTCGACTCAATTCTTTCGACCCGATATGTGATTGTGTTCTACTAAATTCCTTAAATGCTTAAATTTGTACTTTATCTTAATTGCTTGACCCATTGTCCCATGATACTATTAGTTTAACTCTTGTAAGTTGGGTAGAATATCTCACCACCTAACAAACTTTTTTTCTTGTGAACCACATTGGTAAGTTCACTTAGACTCTAAATTCAGAGGACCCTACCTTATCTAGTCTACCAAGCCATAAATGAAGAAACACTAGGACAACTGTATAGGCCCAAACTTCAGACAAGCCTTGAATTTAAAAGATCTTAGACTATTTAAAATTCCTTCATCAGTACCTCCCTTGCTCATATTTTGACTATCTCATGCTGCTAATGTAGCTTCAATTTTGCAAGCTTATTTCTTTACCAAGCTTGATCATGACATATTTTATTGGGTGCACCCACTAACATATTGTCTAATCAGAACTGGTGCATGATGGTCTGATCAACCTATTGCACTTTTGTTCGCTTATCATATATTATTCTACGTGGATGAAGACATAGTAAACTTGCCTTAGAGTCTCATCCGTGACAGCCTTGGCAATTCTTTTTTTGAATTATTTTCACCGCCTATGAACCCCGCAATTCGTACTCAATATATAACCCCGTCTTTGAAACCTTTGTTGTTCTTGTCCTTTACTTATATTAGAAAGACCAGGCACTGTGCATGATAGATAGATGCAAGATATCACCTTTCGTTTTCCTATCAGTTATTTCAACACGAATTTAGATAGCCACCGACCAACTAATGTAGTTGTATCCTCGCCTTTAACTACTCCTCATTCCTCAACCCTAGAATTGTTATCGTGCCCTCCCAATTATTCTTGAGCACTCGAGAACGATTCTAATCGTTCACTTAATTAAACCCTTGACCAAGACGATTAGTATCCAGTTCTCCCTTAAGGAATCACATCTCCTAAATTTCTAATCTATTTTCCTTGGTCTACTCACTTCCTTACTGTTCTTCTAAATTGGATTATCGAAATTTTGCTACCTTCACTGGCAACCCTTATTCAATTCCATAACCATGAAATATTTTTGTATATATCAACTCCATAATTTTCTATTGCATGGTGGTGTTGAACGCCGTTTTATCGCCTCCTCCAAAATTTAATTGTATTTTGGTATTGACGAACCTTTCCTATCCCTCAACCCTACCTACCCTAATATTCCTAAATTTCGAGGACAAAATTCTTGTAAGTTGGGTAGAATGTAAAACCCCTAATTTTTTAAATTTTTTTTGCTATTTAAAAAGACTTAAAAATGAATTCATACAATTTATGATTTTATTTATTTTTTTTACCTTAGCCATTGTTGTGTTTTTAGCACAAGACGACCATGAATTTTGGCACGAAAGATGTAGCAGTGTGCTTTGACCAGTATATTAGCCATATCGTGGGAGGCCTAGCCATAGTTCAGTCCGAACTAGGAAAACCAGGCCGAATTATGAAATAACGCATTTAAAATATTTTATTTAGATATTATTTAATATATTTTTTTAACCCGGTTGGACCAAACCAGCCTGTAACCTCCGTAAATTGAATTCTTGGATATTTTCAAAAATTTGTATTTTTATTTTATTTCGTATTTTTCAGAACTTCGAATTTTCTAAATCTCGAAGAGCGTGCAAATTTCTAATTTTTGGGAAAAACAAATTTGACCGTGATTGCTATCGGTCCTTGTTGGCTTGGGTTACTATTTTTAGCGATTTTGTCCTATTGGGGTTTCCCTATATTTTCTTGAATCAATAAGTTTTAATTATTTGGAAAACGGTTACTGAATTTCAAAATTTAACAATATATTATTTAGTAAATAAATGATTGTTATATATATTTAAATAATCAGTAAATAACTTAGTATTATTTATGCCTTTAAAAATATTGGCTAAATTGTAATTAGCCACATGTTAAATTAGTATTAACTAGTAATTTAATTACTAATTTATAACTAATATTATTTTTAGCACTAATTAATTGGCAGATAGTAAAATGTTAGTGGTTAGCAGTTAGTATGTTAGTTTCTACTATTTTCCCTATTTTCCTATTACATTTACATTTTTAGGTTTTCCCCACTTTCCCTATAAATATCACACTTCCCAACAGTTGTAACCTAGAATTTTCCTAGCCCCCAAAAATTCTACACCATTCCTAAACCCTAATTTCCTACACAAATCCCTAGAAACTATCCAACCCAGCCCATTGCCCGAGCCACCCCCTGGCCGGAGCTCGTCGTGGCCGAGCACGGCCGGCGGCACACCAACACCAGCAGCAACTCATCACCACCATCGTCATCATCCACCCGACCATCGTTCACCACCACCACCCTCAGATCCATCCCGGCCTCCTGCAACGACCGCCACCGCCGCCAATCCGACCAGCCACCACCCGAACCACCACTGCCACCATCAGATCCGCCACCCCAGGCCATTCCCGACGAGCCTCCAGGCCATTCTCGGCCGACCACCACCACTGCCATCCCCTTCACCGCAACTCCGGCCGCCCCATCAGGAAAACCAACACCATCGACCACCGCCACCAACACCATCACCATCGCCATAAACCACCGCCACCACCACTGCCATCAACCCGCCACCACCGTCAACGTTAGCCACCACCACCACCAAATCGTAGAGAGAGAGAGGACCTGGCCGAGCTCGCGCCGCCGCGCGAGTCCATCCGCCGCCGCGCGAGCCCTCAGCCCGCCGCACCTGCCTCCGCCGGTGAAATCCCGCCGGCCCGACCGCCACAATGCGACGCCGACCTGCAGCTCACCCCGGCGCCGGTCCCCGGAGCCGCGCGCCCATCTGCAACCCTCCGCCGGCGCAACGCCGTCGGCCCAACCCGTTCGTGAGCCCCCCCTTTCCTTTGTGAGTAGATTTGGGGGATCACCCCCCCTTTCTTATGTTTTATATATTAGTATAATATATTGGTTTATTATATAATATATTATTTTATTATATAATATATTAGTTATTATATATAATTGTATTGTAATATAATAATTGTATAATAGTTTATAATAATTGTTAATTAGTTTATAAATTGTTAATATAATATTATGTATAATAGTTTTATAATAATGTATATTGGTATATTATATAATGTATATTAGTTTATAATATATATATACATTTGTTTAATGTATATATATTGTTGTATAATAAATGTATAATTGTTTAAAAATGTATAATAGTATGATACATGTTTATTGTCATATAAAATGTATATTAGTTTATCATAAATGCATGTTAGTTTATATATACATATTGTAATAATAGTTGAAATAATTTATTATTTATAGTTATTTCTCATTATTACTATTAAAGGTATTATTTTTAATTTTTTTACTAATATTATTAATGTTATCAATTTATTTATTGATTTACAATTAGAGAATTAATAAATAGTTTTAGCCTAAAAGTTTTATTATAATAAAAACATTCTTTTCAAGTATTGGTTTATTAAGTTTTGACCTAAATTCATAATTGACAAAAATAGGAAAATTGGTGCAGAATTGATTTTCTGGGTTTTGAAATATGATCTAAAATAGGTTGATTAATACAGTTATAGTTTTAACATTATAAGGATTTCCAAATATTTATTATATTTATTTATTATATTTTTTTCTGAAATCGTAAATCGTGATTACGATAGTCATTTTCTATTCTTGATTTGACTAGGGTACCAAATCCTGATTTTAGACTTGTATATACCAAACTTGGCTATTTGGACTACTCTGGACTCATTGGGACTGCCCGTGTCGTCGTCTGGGACCCTCTGTAGAGCATAGCAGTGTACCTACCTCGTGTCGACACGTTCGTGTCGTGCACGTCGACTCCAACCAATCGAGGCGAGTACATTCTCTGATCATTTCATATCTTGTTTAGGATTATATTTCCTGCTTTAGATTACTTTACATGATGCTGACACGTTGGAAACACGGATTAGTACTATATGGATCTTGTTGTGCGATGTTATCCCCTTAGCGGGTACATCGGGTATTCGTGTTCGTGTACTTTATCGTGAGCATCGTGTACTCCTTGTATTCGTGACATTCGTATACAAATCGTGTGAAATCGTGTATATTCATGTATTCACATGATCTCGTGTGCGACTATACTTCGTGTGCAATAACATAACTTAGCTTGATCCTTGTGTATTGATTGGGGCGGGGGAGTAGAAGTGGTTATGTAATCAATCCAGTAGATTACTCGTGTACAACCTCTGTAGATTACTCGTGTACAACATCGTGCCGTTTACATAACCATCTTGTGCTCTGAATCACTAGTCACTGATAGTTCTCTATATATTGTAGCTATTTACTTACAACCTCTCTCTTTTCATCATGTTATTTCTTCAGATCCTGTATCTTACTCTCTAGCATGTTTATATTTCCTAACCTGTTATGATATTATTGAGATGTACTGTACTCGCTCCCGTCCTGACTGGACCTGTTGAAAATTTTACAGATAGCTTAGAGGTTACTTGCTAGCCTAGAGGAGACACAGTAGAGGTCGGAGTAGGTAGCTAGAGTTTCTCATTTCATTTTCAGTTGTCTTGAGTTGTATTTATTTTATGGATTACTGTATCTGAGTTTTGAGATTTGAGATGTATTTCTGGGTTTGTGTATCTTAGACACTTAGATTTTTCTCTGTTGTACCTATTTTGGATTTCATGTTTTATCTATCCTTATCATGTTCTACCTTAGATGTGATTGAGTTTACATTCTGCTATGTCACCCCCATTCGGGGAGTATAAACTGTTTAGCCTTATACTGTTAGATGCATGAGACCTAGGACAGCGTTCTACCGCCGACACTGCGGCGTAGGCTGGACGTACCCACGTATCGCGTCATAACTCTAGGGTGCGGGTCGTGACACAGCCCGAACTGGGCCCGAACCAAATTCAAGCCCATGTAGGCATGTGGTGTGACCAAGGTGGCCATGTAGACATATTTTATGTACGTATAAATATTTCCTAAATTATTTTAGAATTGTATGTACAATTTCTAATTATTTAATTATGTGTACAATTATTGGTATTTTTATTATTAAATAATATTTTACAAGATTGTACATGTTCCTGGACCCGGATAAGGGTGTGTGGTACAGTTCACCTATTGGAGCAATTTTTATTAATTTATTATTATTAAATTTATTTTATAGAGATTTATTAACCATGTTTATTCTATTAAGATATTATTATTACTTTGAGTGGAATTATTATGAATTGAATTTATATGTACATATAAATATGTTTAAATATATATTCAATATTTGGATAGGGAATATTTAAATTGTTATTTGAATTTTTAAATAGATTTTGGTGTATATATATATATATATATATATATATATATATATATATATATATATATATATATATATATATATATATATATATATAAATATATATATATATATATATATATATATATATAGAAGGAGAAGAAACAGGGTTTAATAATAAAAGGAAAATCAAGTAAGACACTACAACTGAATCGGATATAACAGATATCAAGACAATGAAAAATATCTGTGAATGTACTTGCCTGTAGTCCTGAGCTGATAAGGTGAACAGATGCTCAGAGTAATCACAGACCTAAAGATGAGATACTATAAGTCAAAACAGGGTTTAATAATAAAAGGGAAACTAATTAAGTCATGATATGCAAGTCTAAGTCAAACAAGGTCAAACTAGGTCATACTGGGCCAAACTAGGTCATACTAGGTCACAGGAAGTCAATCCAAGTCAAACTAGGTCAAACTGGGTCAAAAGTTGACTTACAGTTGACTTTTGGTCAAATGGTCAACCCTGGTAAACTTTAGGTCAACCCTAGGTCAAACTAGGCTAATGTTGATCAACTGTTGACATTCAGTCAACTGGTCAACTCTGGTTTGGTTTCGGGTCAATTCTAGTCACTTTTAGGCTAAGTTTGACTTTCGGTTAACTTTTGTTGACTTTTGGTCAAAACGGTCAACCGAGGTCAAAACTAGTCTAAGAGCACTAATCCTAACCATTACCAACCAAGACAATCAATTTCTAACAATATCCTAACACCTTAGACTCATACCTTAGCTTCTAGGTAATTACCTTAACCTTACACATTACCCTTCACAAAGTATTCCCAATACCTTGCCCCGATACAAAGGCAACCCTTCCTAACCTTGGTAGACTGACCTAGGCTTCTTAGGGTAGTTAGACACTAACCTATCTAGATATTACCAACCCAGAAATCTAGGTATCTAGTCCATCCAGTCCATCTTATCCCCAAGTTGGTCACTCTCAAAATTACCTTAAGGTATCCTAAGACACCCTATGGTATCTTGAGATACCACTCTCCTAACACTATCCAACCATACTATCTCTATTAGGATAATAACTTATCTAGTACACTCACTAAACATACCCCACTAGGTCCACAACTCTCAAATCTAACATCTCATATCCTAACTTATACTAACATATAAGCTAACATCTACTCACAATCCTAACTAACAAGTATCTAACAACTTGGTAGCAAACTCTATCTAACAAGGGCTAACTAATATAGGAAAATTGTTAAATGGAAGGGGGCTAATTTCTAAAGGAAAAAAGGGGACTAAATGGATTAAAACTAAAGGCTAAAAATCTCAAAAAGCTGCCAATAAGCTGCTGCTGAAAAGCTGCTGCTTATTGCAACTGCTTATGCTGCTGATTATGTTTATCGCTTGCTGAAACTGCTGCTGCTGCTTATGGCTGCTGCTGCTTATGATGCTGCTTATGCTGCTTTAGCTTATTGCTTACTAATCTCTTATATATATATATATATATATATATATATATATATATATATATATATATATATATATATATATATATATATATATATATATATATATATATATAAAATATTATATATATATATACACTCAATAATATAAATACTTGTATATATATTATGATACATTATGATACATGGAGAAAAATGTAATGACAAGCAATAACACATCTCTAACATATAAAAATCTAATATTAAAACATGTATTAAATTATTTAAACACAAGTGTCCAATATTGGGGGTTTCCCATATGGACACAAAATACAACAAGGACACTCCTAATAACTCCAAATGGACATGAAATGGACACAAATGGAGACACAACCATGGGGATCATTCCTATGGGTTCAAAATAATCCTATATGCATGTAGGATTGAAATAGAGGGTAGATTTTACCTTCCGGAAGGTAAAATCCAAGGGAACTCCTTTCGATACGACACCGACACGAAGGGATCTCCAAATGGACACGAACCAAAGCCAAAACCTCCCAAACTTGGCTAGCACCCTCTCTTCATGGAGTAGAGAAGAATAGATGAAGATTTGATGGAGGAAAGGATTGATTTGGGGATGAAATCAATGGAGGTTCCTCTCAAATTTGGGGAAGAATAAGAGAGAGAAATATTTGTGGATAAAACCAAATGAGAATGACTCATTCCTATCCCTCCTAGTGGCCAGCCATACATGGATAGGTGTCCCCTTTTGCTAAAGTCTAAAATACCCCCCTCTAGCTCCTATTGGTTTAAATTAAAAATAGGTTTTAGTTTGAGACTAAATTAGTCTAGTTTGAGTCTCTAATTAATCCAACCTAGTCATGAATAATTAGTCTAACCATACTAAATTAAATATTGTCATGTGGGCCATGTCTAATTAATGAGTGGGTCCCACTAGAGTCAAAACTACTCCGGGTCCCCGATACAAGTCGGATTGAGTTGAAATTCGAACCCGACTCAAGTAACCCCAAAATAATATCATAAATAATAAAATAATTTTAAAATTATTCTAAAGTGGAAAATAACCAAAATACCCCTGTTCTTGAAAACTGGGGGTGACAAATCTATCCTCCTTAAAAAAAATTTGTCCTCAAAATTAAAACAAAGCAATCACAGCAAACACATGCAGAAAACAATCATATTCAAATACTTTCAAGAAAAAAAAATCAGCAATAAAAAAATCTCTTTGAGGCACATCAAACACGCGCAAATAAAAACTGATACGTGTCCGATACGGACACGAAACCAACACAAAACTACTCCTATCAAAAGTCAAAATTAACAATCACCAATGCAATAAATATCAAAATAATTTAAAGAGTTCAAATGACCAAAATACCCTTAGGCCAAAAATGATATTAAAAATATCATAATCACATGGTTAGGCTCTAGGTCAAGCTGTCTCTAGGGTTTCACTAGCAATACATCAAAATCACAAGTCATGGCTTTAATAGTTTTAAAAATAATAAAATAAAAAAAATCTCCAAAATCATATCATGATTTATATGTCAATAAATAAATGATTAAAATTTTAAAAGTCAAAATTACCCTCAATTTAAAATCATGTAATTCGAGAATCATATGCGTCTGTCCAAAATCATGATACTCAGAATCTTCGTCATGCTAGTGAGCAAGGCTACGATAATCACAGAATCCTCGACTAAGGTACATACCTCTAAAATCATGGTATTTAAAATTTTTGTATTGCCGCATGCTTGGCCGAAAAAACCTTAAATTCCCACACCCGAGAAATACGTCTATAATTCGACAATATGTCCTCACTATGCCTGCTAACATGACCATAGAAGACTCTAAAATCCCATAATCGAGGCGACCTAGCCCATACGACTTTTCTCAGAGGAAAATCAAAATCATATCACAAGAATAACAGAACAAAATTGATCAATTAACAAGGAACATATAGAATCGAATTTCAAGACAAGTATAAGGAGGCAGTAGAAGCATAGAAAAGGACAAGAAAAGCCCATGCGGCTCCAAACAGAAGGAGCCTCATGCGGCTCAGGAATCCTTCAGAACTTTATGCGGCTCGGAACTCTCCAACAGCTCCATACGGCTCAGGCAAAGACACATGGCCGTACGCTATCCGTTTCTACAGCTGGCCATAAAGCAGCCTCCCAATTAATTGCTCTAATGACAGCTCTGACGCAATGAGTGACAGCTCTGACGCAATGAATGACAGCTCTGACACAATGAATGACAGCTCTGACATAAAGCTGAAATAATGGTGGCGTGCTCCTTGGGAAAAGGAGAAAATCTTTTAGTAACCGGCAGGATCCGTCGAGTCCCAAGTACTCCTATGTGGCTGCCCTCTTCATGCGGCTGCCATCTTCATACGGCTGCCTCCTTCATGCGGCTGCCACCTTCATGCGGCTGCCTCCTTCATGCGGCTGCCCCCCTTTATGCGGCTGCCACCTTCATGCGGCTGTCTCCTTCATGCGGCTGTCTCCTTCATGCGGCTGCCTCCTTCATGTGGCTGCCACCTTCATGCGGCTGCCTCCTTCATGCGGCTGCCTCCTTCATGAGGCTGCCACCCTCATGCGGCTGCTACCTTCATGCAGCTAGGATCGTGGGAGGCCACCCGTATACGGTTCAATTAGAGACCGCACTCATGCGGCTCTGTCAGAACATCCCACTCACGACAGTTGAGACACGTGGCAATCCTCACGACAGTTGAGACATGTGGCGGTCCTCGCAACAGTTGAGATACGTGGCGTTCTTATCCTCCTCGGAGTTATGGCTGCTAGCAAATCATAACAAACTCAGATTTGTTACGATCATCATAATTACCTAAATCAAATCAGATCAGACAAATCGAACACTTGGCAGGAGATCCGAGCCTATCATCGTAAATTATGAAAATTGATGGCAATCAACATTAATTGCCCATAGGATTTGGTGCAATCCACATTAATTGCCCAGATTCGTTGCAATCAAGATTAATGGTCCAGATGATTGGCCGTCGACTTTCTTAGGGGAGAATCATTGCAAACCCAAATGATCACACCTCCACTTCTATAAATAGCAAGGTGCCATTCCCTTGCAGAAAAAAAGAGGAGAAAGGATTTCTGGAGACCTGGACTTGGACCACTGGAGCACTAGAGACCCGAAGAACAGAGGATTCTTTCCACGCATCCCGAGAGCATTTCTTCACCAGAGTTCTGCTCCACCAGTGGAGCCCCTGATGATTAAGCTGCCCAAGTCATCCTCCCAATCTATATTGACATTGGGGGTAGTTGAAACAGAGCCAGAGCTGGCCAAGTATGTGGCTGCTCACACTGACGTTCCATCCGCAGATGATGTAATCTCACTAGAAAAGATACCTTATTTCATCAATAAAGGGCTATCTTTGAATTACCTTGAGCTTAATAAGCTTTGTACAATGTATGCCATGGAACACGGTATAGGCACCCACCTGCACACACAGGTAACAAATGTCTACACCGCAAACTAGCTTACTCCAGTAGAAGATGCTTACCGCATAATCGAGGGAGAGGATCATCCAATCATCTTCGGCCGGAAGAATGATCCACAACCCTTCAGGGTAGAAGAAGTTGATCTCGAACCCGACACCGAAAGATTGCCCCTTTATCTATATAGTTTCCGATCTAAGTACCTCATGCAAAAATAGGGGTATGATCTGGAAACTACGCCAAGCTTGAACTACGGCACTGGACGGCGGCTACCCTTACAGTTACCGGTCCCGGCTGGGAAACCACAGGATTACTACAACAAGACCAGATGTGGGCTAGGTTATGTTACACCTACAACGACCCCTGAAAGCTCAGATGAGGAATGTGACTGGCATTCACACTCAATCGGGTCACCAACTTCTGATTCAGACGTTAGCATTGGGGACATGCTCGGGCAAGTCTGGTCCGTCAATATGGCATTTGCCAACACCTACGAAGAAGATGAAGACATTTCTGAACTTCTTGAGTTAGAGCCGTGGGCACAACAGCTAGATGCACAATGGGAGAAGCGGTTCGAACAAAGAGCGTCTCCATCCGAAGATGAGGTTGTACAAGTTGATCTCGGTGATGAGTCCTCTCCAAAGCCCATCTTCGTTAGCAAGAATCTGATAGACGAAGAGCGAGAATTGCTACTACAACTCGTCAGAGAATACATCGACGTGTTCGCCTGGAGCTACGAAGACATGCCAAGACTAAATTCTGAGGTTGCACTTCACAAACTCAATATTCGGCCGGATGCAAAACCAGTCAAGCAACAGCAACGACAGTTCCGTCCCGACATTATGAATACCATTGAAGTTAAGGTCAACAAATTGATAGCTAGCGGCTTCATCCGCGAGGAACAGCATCCAGACTGGGTAGCCAATATAGTACCAGTCCTCAAAAAGAACGAGAAGATTCGAATCTATATCGACTTTCACAATCTGAACGAGGCATGTCCCAAAGATGAATTTCCTTTCCCTATCACAGACATCATGATTGACAACACCTGCGGCTTCGAGCATATGTCATTCATGGATGGCTTCTCGAGGTAAAACCAAATCAAGATGTTCCCTGACGACAAAAAGCATACATCATTTCGAACACCAATTAGCACATACTGCTACACAGTCATGCCTTTCGGTTTAAAGAATGCTGGCGCTACCTATCAAAGATCTATGAGCATCATCTTTAAAGACCACTTGCGCAAGACAGTGGAATGCTACGTCGACGACATCGCCGTCAAGAGCCGCTCTAAGAAAGATCATCTGTAGAATCTGAAGACAGTGTTCGACCTGATACGAGCGCACAATTTGAAGATGAATCCCACAAAATCCTTCTTGGGTGTATCCAGTGGGAAGTTCTTGGGTTTCATCATTACTTCACAGGGTATCCACATAGACCCTGAGAAGACGAAGGCAATCATGGAGATGGGTCCCCCGAGAAATCTCTGTGAACTCCGAGGCCTTCAAGGGAGGTTGGCCTACTTCAGGAGGTTCATCTCTAACCTCTCCGGGCGATGTCAGCCATTCACCCATCTCATGAAGAAAGGCGTCTCCTTCGTATGGGATGAAGAATTCCAGCGTGCATTCGACAGCATCAAGGAATACCTGACGAACCCTCCAGTCCTGGTGGCTCCGGTTGCTGGAAAACCATTCATGCTCTATGTGCGAGCTATGGAGCATTCTCTCGGTGCTCTACTAGCACAAAATAATGAGGCATGCCATGAGCAAGCTATATATTACCTCAGCCGAATGATGATGGGGCCAGAACACCGATATACTGTTGTAGAAAAGGAGTATCTTGCTCTAGTGTTCGCCATTCAGAAGATGCGACACTACGTCACGGGACAAACCATCCATGTCATATCAAGAGTCAACCCCCTCAGGGTCCTCATGACTAAGCCGGGCGCACTCAGCTCTCGCCTCGCTACCTGGGCGATATTACTGTCCCCCTACCACATGATCTTCGTTCCACATAAAGCGGTTTAGGGTCAAGCTCTGGCAGACTTTTTAGCGGCTCATCCAGGCTCGGAGTCAACCAAAATAGACGAAAAGATTCCAGATGAGGTTGCCAATTCAAATGTGGCCTCTCATGATACCGTATGGCGAATGTTCTTCGACGGTGCTTCCAGAACGGGGCCCAAGGGCAACATCGTCGCTGGAGTCGGAGTGGTGCTCATTTTTCCCTCCGGGCTGGTGATCAATCAGGCTTACTCCCTCATGGAGTCCTGCTCAAACAATGTGGCCGAGTACAACGCTCTGGTCATTGGCCTCCGACTTGCAAAGGAGCTGGGGGTAGAATACCTCGAAGCATATGGTGATTCACAGCTAATCGTCAATCAGATACGGGGTTCATACGAGGTTCGCCATGAAGACATGATCCCCTATCACCAAATAGCGATTGACATCATCTCGTCCTTGGAAGGGTTCTTCATAGAACTTGTTCCCAGGCTCCAGAACATTGAAGCCGATGCCCTAGCAGGTCTCACCGCTTTCTTAGCAGTTCCGAATCATGCTCATCATCTGGTTGACATAATAGGCCGTGAGTTGGTCTGTCCCAGAAATAACATTCGATGTGTTGAGAGTCACTCCGCACTAGCAGTCGACGAAGCATCAGACTGGAGACAACCATTCATTGACTTCGTAGTCTACGACATCCTACCAGAGAATTCGAAAGAAGCCACTTCTATCAGAAGACGTTCCCTCAGATTCTTCTACGATACAGAGACGAAAATGCTATATCGGCGATCATACGATGGATTACTGCTTCAATGTCTGTCAAATATAGAAGCCAAAGAAGCCGTGTGTGAAGCTCATAATGGCATCTGTGGGGCCCATCAGCCTGGCCCGAAATTACAGGATTGCCTTCGACGAATGGGCTATTATTGGCCCACGATGGTTGCAGATGTAATAGACTATACACGAAAATGCAAAGCCTGTCAAGTCCACGCAGATTTCATCCACCAGCCATCCTAACTTGTATATCCGACGGTGGCATCTTGGCCATTCGAAGCATGGGAAATGGACATCAATGGCCCGATCACTCCACCTTCGTCCAGGGGACACCGCTTCATACTCGCAATCACTGATTACTTCTCCAAATGGATGGAGGCTATTCCGCTCACAGAAGTTAAGACTTCAAACGTGATCATCTCCCTCAAGCATCACATCATTTATCATTTTGGACTGCCCCGAAGGATCATCCATGATAATGGTCCACAGTTCGCAAGCCATGCCTTTTATCGGTTCTACGACAAACATCGAATCCAGAATATTGCTTCAACACCATACAATCCAGCGGCTAATGGTCTGGCTGAAGCATTCAACAAAATAATCATCAAGCTTCTCAAGAAGTTCGTGTCATCAAACAAACGTGACTGGAATGAAAAGCTCGACGAATGCTTATGGGCCTACCGTACTATAGTACGAACGGCCATCGGGAACACACCATTCTCCCTGGTATACGGGAGTGAAGCAGTTCTCCCCTTGGAGACCCAAATCCCCTCGCTCCGCGTCGCTCTCACCTATCGGCTGACAACAGACGATAATCACCATCGCCGACTACAAGAGTTGGAGGCCCTATACGAGAAGCGCCTGTTAGCTCAGCAACAAATTGTTGGCCCATTCCACGGTCACACCCGATTTCGATAATCAACATATACTTTAGTCAATACACAAAAATATAGAAAATGCTGCTAACTATTTCAGGATGCATGAAATCATATTCAACGGACGATGTACTGCATAAATCAAAGCGTCAAAGTCATCAAAATCTTCTGAAGACTCTTTTCTACTTTTATTCTGTATTTTACTTTTTATTGAGTCTAGGAATTACTTTGTAAAATCAATTATGGTAATACTGGCTTAGGATTAAAATTGTCCTCCTTTCTAGAATCCTATTTTTACCCTTTCATATTTTCGGTTACAAATATTTCAAAAACATATTTCGAAAATATTTTTTTCAAATGATTTTACAAATAACCAAAAACAAGTTTGAAAACTGTTTTTACAAAAGATTTTTAAATATCTCCTGACAGAACTCCAAGCTGAGTTCGGCCCGAGTTCGGTCCGAACTCTGACCGAGTTCGGTCAGTATGTATTCAAACTTCAGTTGCCTCCAAATCTGCGAGCAACGTCTATTTTGCGAGATATTTGCACCCGAACTCTGCCCGAGTTCTGCCCGAGTTCTGTTGGTGAAAACACCTATAAATAGAGAAGAACTTTTCACTTCAGATCATGAATTCATTCTTCATCTTCTCTTCTCTACTATTCAAGTGTTTTCTAAACGATCTAAGATTTTCAAATCTCACCTACACATCTCTTAGCCAAAAGCCAGTACTATCAGAGTTGATTTAGAGTCTTTTGGTTACTCAAGAGTTGTAAGAGGTTGTTCAAGTTTCAACAACTTTTCTGTTGTGGAGCCGGTCGTGCGCTCGCCTCCAAGCACGGTGTTGTGAAGCCGGTCGTGCGCTTGTCACCAAGCACGGTGTTGTAAGAGATTGCAAGCTCTCAGTTAAAGCTTGTGCCATAGTGGATTAACATCGAGCAAGAGTACTCGAGACTGGATTAGTCCTCTCAGAGGGATACCAGTATACATCGCTGTGTCACTGAGTTTGATTCACCTATCTTTATTTACTGTCTCTTACATATCTGCCATAGTTTAATTTTTTAATTGGTGATTATTTTCCGCTGCACACACGCACTCTATTCACCCCTCCTCTAGAGGTGCTCAACGATCCTACAATTGGTATCAGAGCAGGTTATATTCTTATATAACATACCCTAGAGAGTATATATATGGCAGCCGTGAAATCTATATTCAACGGTGAAGGGCAATCCACAAATAGACCTCTCCTATTTGATGGAACAAATTACACTTACTGGAAAACACGTATGACTTTCTTTCTTAAGTTCCTAGATTTTGATCTTTGGTCAATAGTCATTGATGGGTATAAGAAACCACCACCTACAGTGGTTGAAGGTATTCTTATGGAAAAGCCGCATGACAAGTACACCGATGCTGAAAAAGCAAAGGCTAGTCTTGATGCTCGAGCCATCAATGCACTATTCTGTGCAATTAACAAAACCGAGTTCAACAGAGTTTCAACCTGCAAGACGTTTCACGAAATTTGGAAACTTCTTGAGGTAACCCATGAAGGGACTTCCCAAGTGAAAGAATCCAAAATTAGTAGACTGACTCAGGAATATGAATCTTTTAAGATGAAACCCGGTGAGTCAATTACACAGATGTTTACTCGTTTCCTTGATATAACTAATCCTCTGCAATCTCTTGGTAAAGATTACAGCAATCACGAGAAGATTAGAAAGGTGCTGCGGGCTCTAACAAAGAATTGGAATCCAAAGGCCACAGCAATTATTGAAGGAAACGATCTCACCACAATATCGTTGGAAACTTTGATGGGCAAGCTCATGACCCATGAACTCGACTTGCAAGATTTTGAAGAAGCAACACCAAAGGAGAAAACTATTGCCTTCAAAGCTCATGCAAGAAAGCCGACATACAATAATTCCGATGAAGAATCCTCAAGGGGTGATGAACAAGCCCTACTTGTGAAGAACTTCAGAAAGTACCTAAAGTTTACAAGCGGAAAGAAGAAAGACGTCCAAGAAAGCAATGAAGATGAAACCATATGCTTTGGATGTAAGAAGTCAGGGCACATGAAGAAGGACTGTCCAGCTACCAAGAAGAGCAGTCCATATGACAGATCAAGATCAAGCAGAAAAGCTACAACTGGTCAAAAGTATGCCAACACAAGTATCTGGCATGAAAGCGACGCCAGCGATTCTGAAGAAGAGGATAGACCCTGCGGAAATGCAAATGTATGTCTTATGGCATTTGACAAGGTATCTTCAAACCCTCTATATGATGAATTTACTTTCGATGAGTTAGAAAATGCCTTTAGCGATTTACTTGAAGAACACAAAAATGTGCTTGACAAGTATAAGCAATCTCGAAAAGAGATTAAGGCATACACAACCGAGTTAGCTAGACTGTCCAATCTTATTCAAGATATTAAAGAGACGTCTACTACCGGTAACACGGAAGAGATAGCCAAACTCAAGGTAGACTATCATGAGGCTATCCTCACTATTCAAAAGAAAGAAAGAGATTATGGTAAGATGCAAAAACTGTATGACACAGAGAAGAGGATGCACTTAGTAACAGAACAGAGACTCTCAGTTATGACTGCTAAATATGAAGAGTCTATTGTGATTTCTAAAAAGTTAGAAATCAAGTTAGGCAAACAGGAAATACCTGTGACACAGCCTAATTTTAGTCCTAATGCAAAGCATACAGCTAAGAGGACTAAAAACAAGAAAGCACAGAAGAAACACGAGTATCATCATGTTTTCACTTATAGGTTCTCCAAGAAACCAAACAAGCATGTGAACACAGTTTCAACCACATCTGGTTCTAAACTGACTTGTACTTATTGTGGTACACACGGACACATATCACAGTATTGTCTTGCAAGAAAGCTTGTTGATAATCATACTTTAGTCTGGAGACCTAAAGCTAATCAGCATGGACCCTTCAGAAAATGGGTACCAAAGGATTCATCTACTTGTTTTGTAGGTGGACCCTCAACCCTCTCATGCTAGAAGCAAATGGATCCTCGATAGCGGATGTTCGCGACACATGACTGGTGAAGCATCTTTATTCGCTACGCTATCGATGAAGAAAGAAGGATACGTCTCCTTCGGAAATAACTTGAGAGGTGATATTATAGATAATGGTACTGTAGGTATTTCTCCTTATCCAATAATAAAGGATGTTTGTCTAGTAACTGAATTGAAACATAACCTATTGAGCATAAGTCATTTGGCAGATAATGGTTATGGTATCAATTTTGTGAAAGATAAATGTACTATATATGATATGTCATCTGGTGATCCCATATATAAAGGGATTAGAGAAGACAATATTTATGTTTTCTTTTTGGAGAATACTAATAATGCAGGAAGGTGCCTAGTAGCCAATCAAGATGAAAGCTGGCTATGGCACATGAGACTAGGACATGCAAACATGGATACTATCTCACGTCTGAACACAAAGAAGTTGGTAAAAGGACTCCCAGAAATTCCATTCAAGAGAGACATGGTATGTGTTGACTGTGAAAAGAACAAAGCACATAGATCTTCTTTTAAATCCATCAACGCTGTAAGTACTTCGAGACCTTTGCAGTTGATTCATATGGATTTATTTGGTCCAAGTAGAGTCGCTAGTCTTGGCGGTAAACTCTATGCTTTTGTCATTGTTGATGATTTCTCTCATTTTACATGGGTTTACTTTTTATCAAACAAAAGTGATGCTATTTTTAAATTTCAGATATTTTGTAAAAAGGTACAAAACGAAAAAGGCTTCATGATTACTCGTATCCGAAGTGATCATGGTGGCGAATTCGAAAATTCTGATTTCAAAAAGTTTTGTGATGATAGTGGATATTACCACGAATTTTCTTGTCCTAGAACTCCCCAACAGAATGGTGTTGTGGAGCAGAAGAACCGTACTCTAAGCGAAATGGCTAGAGTCATGCTTAATCAGCATAATCTTCCTAAATATTTTTGGGCAGAAGCTGTTAGTACAGCCTGTCATATTTTAAATAGGGTGTTAATTCGACCTATCTCGAAGAAAACACCATATGAGCTTTGGTTTGGAAAATTCCAAACATTTCTTATTTTAAAGTTTTTCGTTGTCGCTGTTTCATCCTGAACACCAAGGATAACTTGGGTAAGTTCGACTCCAAAGCAGATGACGAGATATTTCTCGGATATGCTGCTAAGAGTAAGGGATATAGAATTTTTAATAAAAGATCTTTGATTGTTGAAGAAAGTATTAATGTTACCTTTGATGAGTTGAATAGTCATAGATCTAGCGACAGTGATGATGAAGATGCACCTACAAAGACAAAGAAGAGTTCTGAGAAAGATCCTACCCAAGAGGCAAGAACTGATAAAAGTTCTGAAGATGCAGGAACTGAGAAGAGCCTTGTGAAAGGTATGGCCCAAAGATTCGAATCATTGAGATTCAAACCAGATCATCCAGAAACTCTCATAATAGGTGAGGTATCCAAAGGTGTAAGTACTTGTTCATCTCTTAGAGATTCTGAAGTAGCAGCTAATGTAGCATTTTTTTCACAAATAGAACCTAAAAATGTTGATGAGGCTTTTTCTGATGAATTTTGGATTTCTGCCATGCAAGAGGAACTTAATTAATTTGAGAGAAACCAAGTTTGGGAACTCGTTCCTAAACCTATTGGTCAATCGATAATTGGTACCAAATGGGTGTTCCGAAATAAACTTAGTGAAGATGGACAAGTTCTACGCAACAAAGCACGTCTAGTTGCACAAGGTTATAATCAAGAAGAAGGAATTGATTATGATGAGACCTATGCTCCTGTTGCTAGACTAGAAGCCATCCGCATGTTTTACGCTTTTGCTTGTTTTAATGATTTCAAACTTTTTCAAATGGACGTGAAAAGCGCATTTTTAAATGGTTATTTGAAAGAAGAGGTTTTTGTGAAACAACCCCCTGGTTTTGAAGATTTTCAAAAACCTGATCATGTTTTCAAGCTTAAGAAAGCACTTTATGAACTCAAACAAGCACCTCGTGCTTGGTATGAACGCCTAAGCGCCTTCTTACTTGATAATGGATTTTCAAAAGGCAAGATTGATACTACTCTTTTTATTAAATCCATGAATAATGATATACTTCTAGTACAAATTTATGTAGATGACATTATCTTTGGTTCTACTAATGAACGACTCTGTCAAGAATTTGCCAAGTTTATGTAGAGTGAATTTGAGATGAGCATGATAGGAGAGCTGAACTTCTTCCTAGGATTGCAAATCAAACAATACTCGAACGGAACATTCATCAACCAAGCCAAGTACACGAAGGACATACTGAAGAAGTACGACTTCGAGAATGTAAAGCCAATTGGGACTCCTATGGCTACATCTACAAAGCTTGATGCTGATGAAAGTGGCAAACCTGTTAATCAGCGTAAGTATCGAGGTATGATTGGTAGTTTATTATATTTAACTGCTAGTCGCCCTGATATTATGTTTAGTGTTTGCATATGTGCACGATATCAGGCAAACCCTAAGGAATCACATCTTAGTGCCGTTAAGCGTATCTTTCGATACCTTAAAGGAACTTCTACAGTTGGCTTATGGTATTCCAAAACCAAATCCTTTGACCTTATAGGTTACTCGGATGCGGATTTTGCTGGATGCAAAGTGGACCGTAAAAGTACCAGTGGCACATGTCATTTCTTAGGAAAGGCCTTAGTCTCTTGGTTTAGCAAGAAACAAAATTCAGTAGCATTATCAACAACTGAGGCTGAGTATATCGCCGCAGGACGTTGTTGTGCTCAAATTTTGTGGATGAAGCAAACCTTAGAGGACTACAATCTGCACTATACAAATGTTCCTATTTATTGTGATAACACTAGTGCAATTAATTTGACTAAGAACCCTATCTGTCATTCACGCACAAAGCACATAGAAGTTAGACATCATTTTTTACGTGATCATCAACAACACGGGAATATTTGCTTAGAATTTATTGATACTGAACATCAACTAGCTGATATTTTCACTAAACCATTGGCTGAAGACCGTTTTAACATCTTGAGGCATGAGCTCGGCATTCTTGAATTCTCGGATTCTTAAAACATATGGTAATTAAAACTGCATTTATAACTTGACAATTTATTATTTAATGAAAATTATTTTTGGGGACAAACTTACAAAGGGTATGTCTGTCACCACGGCTACGGTCGAAGCGAAGCGGTACTTAAGAGTTCTCCGGTGAACCACCGTTAGCTGGGACAACCCCTATAGTTAACCCGAAAATAATAGCAGTTATTTAATAAACCAGTCAAATGTTACTTTTTACAGTCTTTATTTACCTGACTGCTTTGACTGTCTCGGGAATGCAAGTGGCCGAACTCGGCCCGAACTCTGACCGAGTTCGGACCGAATTCGGACCGAGTTCGGTCGGCGCTGTGATGGTTCCAGAACCGAACAGCCGGCCCTAGCACCTATTTAATTCATCCTTTCTTCCACTTTTTCTCCACACCAAAACGTGGAATACTTCCATCTCCTACTAGAAATCCTTCCTCCTCCTTCTTTGCAAGGAATCGACAAGTTTAAGTGGGCGATCTTCTTCCTCATGGCTCCGAAACGTCAATGAGGAAATTTTTCTCAAGGTGCTTCCTCCTCATCCGACTACACTCCGGCAAGTCTCTTCAGTCCAGCCAAACCTAGAGATCCCGAGGAATATGATAGTACTTTGTTTCCCGACAAAGACTTCTCCGATCTCTGGTTTGATTCTTTCTCTCTTCGTCGTATTTGTGCTGGAGCCTTCGTCAATTTTACAACTTTCTTTGAATATGCTCCTGTTTTTGATCAACTTGGATTCCGTAACTTTTTCGAGGTCCAAGATAGCATTTACGACAATGCAGTCCGTATGTTTTACTGCAATTTGCAAGTAAAACAAAACGAGAATTACTATTCCTGTATTGCTGGACAGGAATTAGAATTTAGCGCCACCGATATCAGTAAATATTTTCACATTCCTGATCTTGGTGATGCACTTGTTGACATCCACCATGTTCAATTCCCTGCCGATGTCACTTTAGCTTCCTTTAGGGAATTGATTTGTCGCCCTACTCCTCCTCCCCGGAGAATCTTTTCTAGACATCTAAACCAAACTTTTTACGAGCTTCATCGTATGATTTTCTCGGCCCTTCTTCCGAAGAAAGGCTCTACCGATGAAGTTACATTTTTGGAACTTTCTGCTCTTTATCACATTCATTTTGGAATTCCTTTCTCCGTTCCAAAAACCATGATGTCTTGGATGCTCAGCTGCAAGAATGCAGGTAGGAACTTAGTCTTTCCTATGCACCTTGCTAGTATATTTTGACGTTTTGAGATTGATCTTGAAACGTGTGCCATTTCTTCTCCACCTGTTGAGTTGACCCGCTCTCGTCGGTTTCCTCAACCTCCTGGTGCTGCTCCTGCTGTCCCAGCTGCTGATGCTGAGGCCCCTCCAGCTGATGCTCATCCTGCTCCGGTCCCTGCCCCAGGACTTGATCAGGCATTCTACCAGCGGTTTGATGATTTCGTTGCCGTTTCCACGCAACGTTATCAGGACTCCGAGTTCCGGCACATTTCTCAGGCCCAGGTGCTGAGAAACAGTATTGCCGATCTCCACTACAGCCTGGTTTAGGATCCAGTCCGACCACTCACTATCCTTCCACACCCGGCTTTCCCTGGTCCTCGTTTTACTGATGAGGTCACTTTTCAGTATTTCGACCCGACCACTGCCTATTTCCTTCATGATCCTCCCGGTGCGGACGACCCAGCGTTGTGATATGGATTCAGCCATGGGATAGTGGATTTAGTTTTCATTAGTTGATGCAGTTTATGTAGTAGTTTTATTTTTATTTCATGTCTAAACTGTTTCAGTTAGACTTTATCAGTTGTACTTTTTGGATTATTAGTGGAACCTCTATGATATTTCAGTTTATTATAGTTCATTTTATTCCAGTTGTCTATGCTGTGATTACTTCTTTTTACTTTACTTTGTCGTGTCTATTCTATTGTTGGCTTCATGATTTACGGGGGAGCCTATTCATTTTACTACTTGACAAAGGGGGAGAAAAAGAGTATACCAAACGCATATCCAAAACAAAAACAATTCAATTTTCAGGTATTTTTGTTATTTTGTTCTATTTGATATAAATATATTTTGGTATAGACTCAAGTTTGTCAATTATCAAAATGGGGGAGATTGTTCGCCCATTCCACGGTCACACCCGATTTTGATAATCAACATATACTTTATTCAATACACAAAAATATAGAAAATGCTGCTAACTATTTCAGGATGCATGAAATCATATTCAACGGACGATGTACTGCATAAATCAAAGCGTCAAAGTCATCAAAATCTTCTGAAGACTCTTTTCTACTTTTATTCTGTATTTTACATTTTATTGAGTCTAGGAATTACTTTGTAAAATCAATTATAGTAATACTGGCTTAGGGTTAAAATTGTCCTCCTTTCTAGAATCCTATTTTTACCCTTTCATATTTTCGGTTACAAATATTTCAAAAACATATTTCGAAAATATTCTTTTCAAATGATTTTACAAATAACCAAAAACAAGTTTGAAAACTGTTTTTACAAAAGATTTTTAAATATCTCCTGACAGAACTCCAAGCCGAGTTCGGCCCGAGTTCGGTCAGTATGTATTCAAACTTCAGTTGCCTCCAAATCTGCGAGCAACGTCTATTTTGCGAGATATTTGCACCCGAACTCTGCCCGAGTTCTGCCCGAGTTCGGTTGGTGAAAACACCTATAAATAGAGAAGAACTTTTCACTTCAGATCATGAATTCATTCTTCATCTTCTCTTCTCTACTATTCAAGTGTTTTCTAAACGATCTAAGATTTTCAAATCTCACCTACACATCTCTTAGCCAAAAGCCAGTACTATCAGAGTTGATTTAGAGTCTTTTGGTTACTCAAGAGTTGTAAGAGGTTGTTCAAGTTTCAACAACTTTTCTGTTGTGGAGCCGGTCGTGCGCTCGCCTCCAAGCACGGTGTTGTGAAGCCGATCGTGCGCTTGTCACCAAGCACGGTGTTGTAAGAGATTGCAAGCTCTCAGTTAAAGCTTGTGCCATAGTGGATTAACATCGAGCAAGAGTACTCGAGACTGGATTAGTCCTCTCAGAGGGATACCAGTATACATCGCTGTGTCACTGAGTTTGATTCACCTATCTTTATTTACTGTCTCTTACATATCTGCCATAGTTTAATTTTTTAATTGGTGATTATTTTTCGCTGCACACACGCACTCTATTCACCCCCCCTCTAGAGGTGCTCAACGATCCTACACAAATTAAGCTGTATTAAGCCCGAATCTCCGGAGCTTTCAACAAGAAGGTCAAAATCAGAACATTTCAAGTAGGCAATCTTGTTTTGGCAGTTCGGAGGCCGATGGTCATGACTCACAAGACCGCCGACAAGTTCCAGCCAAAGTGGGAAGGCCCGTTTGTAAAACCCCTCATTTCCTATTTACTATTTAGGGGTTTTATATATTATATGATTAGTATTAAACAATTATTAGTGATTATGATTTTTATTTTATTTTCAATATTCATACTTCTATAGGGAAAAGAGGGTTGTCATATTTTTATGATTTTTTGAATGTTAGAAATATTTTGTTTTTTTAATAATAAGAAATGATTTATTTGAAAGATGTAAAGTTTTCTTGGTAAATTGTTATACAGTAAAATAAATAAATTTTCTTGGCAAAACTATAGAAATTTATTTGAATATATTATATATTTTATTTGGCATTGAAAAGTATTTTTTTACTATTATTAGTAATAAGGAAAGGGTGTATACATTTTTTTTTTCGAACAGAACTTTTTATTGATAGAAATCAAAACACAGTACAAAAAGACACTAGGTATGTCTACATTTGATGGTGGCTTTCCCCACTTGTCGGTGAACTTCTGCGATCAACATGTCGACTGTGTATGACCTATTTTCATATCTCCATTTATTTCTATCCTTCCAGAGGACCCAGAGAACAGCCGCTGCTACGATTCCTTTCTTGTGTTTGTTTCTCTTCCTCCACCAGTCACGAAGTCGTGTAAGTAACGTCCGACCACGAGAACGAACGGTATAGACTGATTGAACAGCGCCCCACACTCCATTAGCCAGGTCACCATGGTGGAACAGATGTTCCAAAGTTTCAGCCTCATTCATAGAGCAGCAGTGACATTTCGAGGCCATGTTATAGCCAAGACGAGCAATGTTGTCATCAGTTGGCAATTTATTGTGCAGTATTCTCCATAAGAGTATCGACCATTTGATAGGTATGCAAGTACCCTAAATGTGAGTAAAATCTGGTAGAATAGGCCGATGAATTCTTGCAACGTCCCAAGCTGATGACAAGGTGAATGCGCCCGATTGCGTTCTTCACCATCTCCATGTATCGTCGTTGAACAATATGTGCTGTTGTGCCATGTCTCTCCCAGTAATCAGCCGCTTCCAGACATGTGAAGCATTCGATGTTATGGCAACATCCACTGGATCAATATTGGAGCAATATTTGATATGAAAGAAACGGGGCCATAAGCTGTCTTGAGTCATAAATTTCTACCAAAGCTTGATCGTAAAGGCTTGTATCATCTCCTCCATTCGCTTGATACCCAGTCCTCCTTCTTGTTTAGTCCTTGCCATTCGATCCCAGCTAAGCCAAGTTCTTTTAGCAACACCCTCTTGTCCTCCCCAGAAGAAGCTCGAAAACATGCTCTCCATTCGATGAAGAACCGCAAGAGGAGGATTACAAGCTGCTAACGTATATACAGGGATGGACGTTAGAACGGATTTAATCAAGACAAGCTTACCTCCTGGGGAAAGGATTTTGTTGTGCCAGCCTTCGAGTTTACTCCGAATCCTAGCAAGCAGATCCTCGTACATACCACCATTTCGTTGTCCGGCCATTAGAGGGCACCCAAGATATGTGAAGGGCGGAGAGCCAATAGTGAAACCCGTTCGATGAGCCAACTCTGAACCACGTTCCTGAAACACGTGCTTAGACATGAATATAGAAGACTTTGTCTTGTTGATCAGTTGACCCGCAGCATCCTCATACTGCGATAATAGTTCAGTGACTTTAGTAATAGAACGAAGGTCCCCTGCTGAAAATAGGAGTATGTCATCTGCATACGCCAAATGAGTGACAGGTAGGCAGCCACGAGGAGAGATGAATGGTGTAAACCCATCAGTGTCAGGAAGCTACTTCAGACTGCACGAGAGTACCTCCGCCGCAATGATAAACAAAGCCGGGGATAGGGGATCCCCCTGTCGAACCCCTCGGAAAGCCTGAAAATACTCGGTCGACTCACCATTGATCAATGGAGCATACCAAATATTGTTAACAATCCTAAGCATCATGTCCACCCATTTGTTGTGAAATCCGAATTTACGAAGAACCTTCAGCAGGAATCTCCAGTCTACCCTGTCGTAGGCCTTCATCATATCAAGCTTAATTGCAACATTGCCTCCTTTATACTTCTTATTCATTTTGGCCATCATCTCCTGGGCCAGGAGAATGTTATCTACAATCTCTCTACCATGTATGAAACCGCTTTGTTCAGGAGAGATAAGTCGAGGCAGTAGTGGGGATAATCTTCGAGATAGTAGTTTAGAGATGATTTTGTTCATCACAGAGCACAAACTTATCGGCCTGTAATCGCCAAAAGATTTGGGCTGTTTCACCTTGGGGATCAAAACCAATGAAGTGTTGGTAATTGATCGTGGCAGTGCAAACCCATCAACAAAGAGACCAATCGCCTCTGTCATATCCTCTCCTATGATATCCCAGCAAGTAATGAAGAAAAGCGGAGTAAAGCCATCCGGGCCTGGCAAGCTGTGTTGATCAAGAGATTTGATAGCAGCCAAGATCTCGTCAGATGAAGGAGCCGCAATCAATATGTCATTGTCCTCATCAGTGATCACTGAAGGAATGTTCCCTAGCAGAGCAGTTCCTTCCTGAATATCTTCCCTCTGGTATAGCCTAGAGTAGAACTCTTTAGCATAAGCATGAATCAGAGGTTTATCTTTCAAAATGATCCCATCCTCCGTAGTAATGGAGTGAATCTGAAGAGAGCGCTTCCGATTCGACACACAACCATGGAAATAAGCAGTATTTTTATCTCTGACAAGATCCCATTTCATCCTGGATTTTTGCTTCCAGAAAGCTTCTTCTATGCTGATTCGTTGTTTGAGATTAGCAGTGGCCTTGTTCAGTTGCTCTCGACTCCAGAAGGAGTTGTGCTGCTCATGCAGAATTTCAGCAGTAAGTACTTTATCCTCCGCTTGCTTAACTTGTTGGAATATATCACCATATGTATGACGACTCCAGGTGGATAAAACCTTCCTGCAAGCATCTAACCGAAGAGCTACACGAGTGATCGCAAGACGATGATCAACGGATGTCCAGGCTTGTTGAATCAACGCCCGAAACTCTGCATGGTTAACCCAGAAATCAAGAAATCGAAACTGCTTTTTACCCATGCCACATTAGAAAGAAATTTGATAAGAAGTGGCGCATGATCCGATTCAGCTCGGTTTAAGTGTTCCACTTGTGAGGCAGGCGCCAATTCTAAACATGCATTATCAACAAGAACTCGATCCAATCGGGAGCCGCGTCTACCATCTTGCTTAGATTTAATCCAAGTGAAACAGCTGCCAGTGAATGGGAGTTCGACAAGACCAGTAGTGAGCATGAAACTAGCGAAATCAGCAATAGAAAGTTGATCAGGAGGCCGACCACCGATTTTCTCCCCCGACTGCAAAATGGCATTGAAATCACCCCCGATCGCACAGGGAGACTTGATGATATTCTGCAACTGTGAGAGCCTTTCCCATAAAATGCGACGACCTTCCTTTGTGTTATCCCCATGAACAGTAGTAAAGTAGACTGGATCGGGAAGAGTGTGATGGGTCATAGAAACTGTCAGAGCTTGATCGAAATAATCATGAAGGGTAATATCACAACTCGACTTGGCCATTACCCATATGTTACCCCTGGCATTGGAGAACGACTGAGAGAAACCAAGCTTTAACTGGTAATGAAGTAACTGACTGCTATCTACCTTAGGTTCAATGATGCCAATAAGCACTATTTTGTGAATTTGCACCAGAGTTTTAATCCTTTTAAGAGTCATATGATTGGCTATGCCTCGAACATTCCAAATAAGTGCGTTAAGCATTAAGGGAAGTCTTGGGTTTACCAGTGAGGGAGGAGTTTGCGGATTGCCGCATGACTCTATCGTTAGGTGGGATCGCCTTCTGCGTCTTTCTCTTCTTTTGGGAAGCTTCCGTGATGTGCCCAAATGGTGGGAGAGAAGGCCCGACTTCTGTACGACCGTCGTCCGAACGTCCAGCGCCTGTCTCCTCAACCGGCATGCCATCCGGTTCACGGTCGACTTCATTTGCCCAGCTCTCTATAGGATCACGACGAAGTGGTGAATGATCATCCCGTACGTCCTCCTGATCAGCAGGCAGCTCACCCTCCTCAAGTTGGTTAGTGACGCCATCAACCACCGCGTCATTAATGGCAGTAACCGCCATTGTTAAATCTGACTCCAAAGGCGCAGTTCCCGTTGGTTCTGATGGTCTGATTGGCTCAGATGGCACGTCTAGACAGAACTCTGTGCAACATTTATGGCAGTAATGATGTCTGGAAGAATATTTGTTTTACTTGACGGCAAGTTGGTGGAAGGATCATCCTCCAAAGGTTGTGCTGCAATATCAATGCAGGCTTCCTGGCCAATAGGGTTTGATGACGTGGCAATATCATTAGGAAGTGGGGCTGAGTCGTCTTGATTCTCCTCCAAATTTCGAAGAACGGATGTGACCTTCAATCCCCTCGACTCTGGCCTCGTCACCACCACTGCTTCTTCTTGGTGTTGCTAAGGGGCTTGTTGCAAAACTTCTTTCCCTTTGTTTTTCAATTTGCATGTAGACAGGAGATGCCCTTGGTGATAACAGTGGGAACAATATAGGAGAATATATTCATATTCTATGTTTTGCCAGAAACTTCTACCTCGCGATCTGTTGATCCTTATACGCTGTTGTATAGGCTTACTCGCATCAATCTCAACAAAAA
This sequence comes from Iris pallida, assembly GCA_029216955.1. Taxonomy (NCBI): domain Eukaryota; kingdom Viridiplantae; phylum Streptophyta; class Magnoliopsida; order Asparagales; family Iridaceae; genus Iris; species Iris pallida. Next base: position 41,212,180 of record JANAVB010007399.1, read on the forward strand.
CACGAGCCCGACTAGGGCGAGATAGCTCTGCCGTGGCTCTGTCAAGTTTTAGAGGAGTTCTTATCGCAGAGGTAATGGCGAACAGTGCTTCCTTGGCGTAGAGATGATGAGGAAGATCAGGAAGATCAACCCAAACTGGCATGAGCGATGATTCACACAGAGGAGAGAAGTCTGGTTCCCATTTGAAAACATGCATCGGAGCGCGAGAGACAAACCAAGTATCCTTGGAACAAAGTCGGAGGAAATCTTCTTCGATAGAAGGCCGAATAAGAATGTGTTTACAATCTATAACACCTGCTTTGATCTCTCCCTTGAACTGGAATCCCGATAAGGCCTTACGGATCACCTCAATGGAAGGCTTACTATGTGAGAACTTACCCACAAGAGCAAAGCGTAACGGGGACGCCAAAGCTTGTTCCTTCTCGTCAGAGAAAGAGATGGCAGGAGTGCCTTTGTATGATGATACAGATCGCGCGGCCAGGCGAGGGGGTTCCTCAACCCGACCGGCGACCGCATCGACAAAGGACTTAGCCATCCTTAGGTGACGCTGGCCTGGCCGGAGGCCTGGCCGGAGTCGGAAAGGGGCTAGGTTCTAGCAAGATCTCCTGGAGCGGCACTAGCTAGGGCAAACGCGCTCACCTCTATCATATATATCTCTCTATATATATATATATATATCATATATATATCAGGTGTGTATACATATATATATATATATATATATATATATATAGATGACAATAGGTTTCTTTAAAAAAAAAAAAAAAAGCAAAGAAACTCGGAATAGTGCTACGCACTGTTCCAAAGTGGAACCTGAACCCCCCCTGTAAGTGCAACGCAAAGGAAGAAAGAAAAAAAAGAAAAAAAAGAAAAAAAAAGAAAAAAAAAGAGATGCTGACGTCAGCACTGTTCCAAATGAACAGCAATCACCTTAAACCGAACGCGGCTGATGCAAAGGCTTCGGCCATTCGATTTCAAAACTCACCCGAATCTTATTCATTTTTATTCAAATTTTTTTTCCTTTAAATCCTAATCAAATTCTCCTCAGATTGGATTGAATCCATGTTTAAATCCAAATCAAATAAATCGAATTAAATCCTGGGATAAATCTCGAAAACCACCATATAATAAAGTTCGAGTAAACGGCGAATTTACTCTGTGAAACTCCTTCCAGCCAAAACCCTTCGACCTCAAGGTCCTCCAACCCATTGCGCACGACGCCGACCACCTGTACGGGGCCGACGATGGTCGGAGATCCGTCACACCGCCGGAGGAGAACCAAAACGGACAGTAAACAGAGGACAGCTCTGTTTTCAACCAACTCCAGGTACACACATTTACGATCACAGTTATCCCTTATTTCTCGATGATTTTTCGAACCGTCGAATCCTACGTATAGATAACATAACCCTCTATGAACCTTCAAGTGGATTTAATGGTAGCTGTCGAGATTCCCTAGGAATCGACGTAAAATCGATCGAAAATTCTGTTCGTAAACAAAGTTAAAAAACTGTGCAAGACACCCAAATTAGAAGCCAAATTCCTGACAGTACATTGGTTTTTCTGGAAAAATTTCTAAACAAAATTTTAGGCAACCCATAGGACTATAAAACCTTTTTTTGTAGTTTTTAATTTCATCAACCGAGCGTTGAGAAAACTGTTCCCAAAAACCAAGAAAAACAGTCTTTAAAAATAATGATTTTAGATAAATATTTTCGATACGACGTGCGCCTCGACAAACCGGGCGACGTGGTCACGCACTATACACATCGAAAGGCGCGTATGGATGTTGCCGACGTGTGGGAACTGACGGAACTCAAGTGCGCGACGAAATCAGTGCGTATCCGTTGAAATACCCCCGTATCGACCTTTTACAAACTTGGCCATAACTTCGTGTACGTTCGTCTTATCGAGACGAAACTTACGCCATCAGGACCGTATCATTTTTCTGGTCCTGTATGCCAAGTTTGGTCTGATTCTGAGAAGGTCGAATCGGAACCCCTTTTTGGTGGGCCCGCGACCCACTCAAACAGGCAATTTTGTGCACGGCTCATCAGAATCCAAAATTGGACATACCGTTGGGTTCGTCTCCTCAATTCGGATCCGTAGACATGTAGTATGACGACTTTAGAGACCGTAGATATTGGCACGCATTTCGGTACAAGACGGGTCCAACGACGGACATCGTTTTGATCCGAAATTACGATTTTGCCCCTGTTCCAGAATTTGACTTTTGGATAGGCGTTTCCTAGGCATATATTTTATTCCAAACTCGTTCGTGATATTTGTTTCAGCATTCGGAGCTTCTTGTGGATTTTGACTTTCGTGTTGACGATTATGATTGTTGGATTTTGCTGCTTCTCGCACCGCCCTCAGGCAAGATACCATGCCTTATTTACTGTTATAATTATATGCACCTTTATTTATTTACTGCATATTTATTATCTGTTTTCAGTTGGATCCATTACTTGCTATTTTTGTTCACCTTATTTTGCTTTCAGTTTTTTTCTTTCTTGCCTTTTTGTTGCATATGGACCTAGTTTTAGCGAACTACCTTTTATTTGTATCCTTGGGAGGGAGAAGACAGTTAAATGTATGGGCTACCCCAAATCCAAAGGCTGTAGTAACTGCGTACTACGGTAGTCGAGTCGCGAGGGTCACTAGCCTCGAGCTATGTTGACTGATGGGACACGTGGGCCGCTAGCCTCGAGTTATGCCGGCTGATAGTATTGGTATTGACGTGTTCGTGTTATGAGTTGTTACCTTGTCCTGGGGGAGTCAGCCTTCACCTGTCCATACATCGAGATGTCTTCTAAAGAGCCTACTAGAAGGGTTAGGAGACCTTAGCAAATTTCATATTCCAATCATGGCACGGAAAAATGTCACATCGTGGAATAGTAAGTTATCCCTTGTCCTTGTTTGGTTGTAGGGGTAGCCTACTATTTCGATGATGGGATCTTGAGCCGTGTTATGGTTTAGACACTTTTACATTATCTTTATTTTATGGTGCATTTATATTCAGTTCATATGGCATGTTCTTCATGTATCTTGTTACGTCCCTCTGAGGACCTGGTTATCTCTCCAGGTGTGTACTTCTGTGATATTACAGGTGTTCTAGTGGAGGCCGTGATCTTCTCCATCCTTTCGAAGATGATTGCACTTGGCTAGTCTTGTTATTTCATCTATTCCTTCTTGTACCTTTTATTTGAGATAGTTGGTAGTGGACTTTGTCTCCGCCCAACGTATTGTTCAAAGACTTATTACAGTTGATTATATGATATCTTTTATTTTTCATTTGTGGATGAGATTAGATTACTCTTGGTTTACTGCATTTTACAGCTTATGTATTCATACGAGGTTTTCCATATATTGGAGTATACTTCGTATGTATGCAGCTGGCATGAATACGTACCTAGTCCTAAGTATTTTGGGACTGGGGCGTTACATATTTTTGTGGTGGCCCATGCAGGTCAGAAAATATTGTTGGGTTACATGACTGTGCCCAACAAGCCTGCATATAGGATAGGAATAGTATCTCATCCATGATTATTGTCTCCTTTGACCTTCAAACTTTTCGAACACTCTTTGATTTACCTGTATTGCCTCATATCTGACCCTCCATACTATCAGTATAATTCATGCTTGGTAGAGTTTAGGACGATGACTCGTACTGGATAGACATGTTCCATCATCCCCACATTACTAGTCTAACTTTTATAAGTTGGGTAGTATGCCTCAATACATAATACTTCCCTGACCATCATTATTGCCTCAGACCGGAAGACAGTAGGACGAATGTATAGGCATGAACCCCGAACAAAACTTCAAATTCTTAAAGGACTGCAATTTCTATGTTTACTTTCATCATTATCTCACGAACTTATGTTCTACCATCTTGACCAATGCTGCTATCATGGCCTAGATTTGCAAGCTTATTCTTTTTCGAGCTTGTTCATGACATATATGTTATTAGAGGTACCCCACTAACATATTGTCTACCAGAACCGGTGCATGATGGTCTGATCAACCTAGTGTACTTGGTTCGCTCTTTATAATTTTTATATAGAATGAGATATAATCAACTAGCTCCCCAATATCTCATCTGCAACTATGTTGACAACTCTCTTTCAACTGCTTGACCTATAACTTGTTCGAATCTATTCTAACATTATTCTATTTTTGTGCCAGAAGGATGAACCTTCGAAGCGGACACATTCCTACCTCGACGATCGCGTCTGGTAACGCAGCCACTCAGGAGAGAGAGATCCTACCAATGACCCCGGTGACCCCATATCAGCTAGGACAGTCGCAGGCCACCATGACCCCATCGATGGTACAACAGGGAACTCAAGTGCCACCAGTCATCCAGACCGACCAGACTACCGAGGCACCAACCGAAGAGAATGTACCACCCTCTCCACCACCATTCACTCAACAGTTCCTACCTCAGTGCGGACCACAAATGCCTCCACCACCAGAGGATGGAAACCCTACTACACAGTTCATGTATGCCATAATACATACTCAGTGGCAACAAGCTGAACTGATGAGGCAGAGCATGACGGAAGCACAAACTAGGCCCCCACCTCCACCTCCGACACTGGTACCAGCACCAGCTCTACATCCATATGAAGGCTCTATCAATGACTTCATGGATATGAATCCTAAGCCCTTCAGAGGTACCGAGGAACCCCTAGAGGTCACTGCATGGATTATCAGCACGGAGAAGCTACTGAGGGCGTCCCAGTTGCCAACAAATGATTGGATGACAATAGTAGACTTGCTCTTGGAAGACAATGCCCATCATTGGTGGGAAGCCGAAGAAAGACGCTTGGGAGCCAATCAGACTTGGGAGGAGTTCTACAAACTCTTCAATGAGAGGTTCTTTCCTATCCATGTACGCGATGCCCTCTATGATCAGTTCCTACACCTCAAGCAAGGAAACATGACCGTAGATGAGTACGATGCAGAATTCAGTCGACTGAGCAGATACGGTGAGACACTGATTCCTACTGAGCAAGAAAGGGCCAAGAGATTTCACCAAGGGTTGAAACCAGAGCTCAAGAAGCATACTACGGTGCAGTCTAGAGTTTCACATGCTGCAGTGTTAGAAGAAGTTAGAAGCCAGGAACTCCTTGATAAGGAAGTACAACAGGCTCAGAGATGCCATATTCCAACAACTGGGCCAAGTAACCTTATCCAAGATGGACCAATCAGACATTCTATGACGCAACAATCACCAAGAGCATCACCCTATCCAATTGATGAGCTCCTTACATGTCGCTTCTGTCATAGAAAAGGTCATGTCATGAAGGATTGTCGTCGCAGATTAGGACAATGCATGATTTGTGGCTCCAATCATCACAAGGCCCAAGACTGTACAGAACAACTAAAGGCAGTACAACAGCGGATGCGAGGACCCGTAGCACCAGGACGAATAGCAGAGCCCAGTCAACCATCACATGGAGGTCATCCTAGAAGATCACACTTAGCTGACCAATCTATACAAGTTAGGCAGGATGGACAGAAGACATATGGACTAGAGCATGGGCAACATTTAGCATGGCTGCGATAGGCACCCATCCTGAGGTTAAAGATTTAGCAGGTATTATCCTAGTTACACCATTTATTTGTTTTAGACATGGCTTAGCATTAGAACAACACATTCATTAGCTTGGTCAACATGCATAGCATAATACTTGTCATAGTATAAATTACTAGTTACCAGCGGCAATGCATATGTAGTACCTGTGACACCCTATTGACTATATTCTAGCAACCTTATTACAGAGATTTATGACTTAGTAGTTAGAGATCCTTGCATGACGTACTTTTATAATTTATTACACCATTAGTAATCGTCTTGTGCTATAGAAGAGTAAATCGTCCAACACCCTCGGTACGCGTGTCATCCCGGCATCCCTCACCAACGAGGAAGCGTAAAGATGACCTGGGAAATCGTTTCACTATTGTCCGAAATTCGAAGAACAATCTTTGATTTGGCACGGTTCCTCCAACCGAGCAAATAACCCAGTAGTTCGCAACATCCACTTCTATCCACAACACTATAATACTCCCACCATGACTTTGAAATTTGGAGCACAACATTAGTCTTTTTCTTCCAACAAGTTCCATATACGAGACCTACACGATCCCACCTTCATCTAGGTATATTATGTGCTATACAAACATGCCTCCTTGTACTCTATTTTTATGATGCGACTTTCGGGTCAATAAGGGCCAACTATACCCCTTACCGTAATACCGATGAACTTTTTGATTTCAATTTGAGACCCAATTTTGACTCAAACCTTTCGACCCAATATATGGTTATGATCTACTCGAAGCCACTATGCACATACCACTAGGGTACCACGCAATTGAGATCCCATGTGCTAGTTATACACAAAAATCACGAAAGACACATTTTTAAGACTTGCAGATCCTATTTAACCAACCCGCACATGTTAGTCATTATGCATTGAAGGTTCGAACATTTACCTATTCCAATTCTATAGCAAGATTCCTGTGCTATTAAAGACCCTCATCTCTTTGCCCATGAATTATTCTTCCCCTAAAGTTCTTCAACCCCATCTCTAGTTACTCGTGTTATGCGAAGACTCCAATCCCACTGTACCAACGCATTCTATTTATGGTCAAATAAAAGGTTTCTACCAGTTTGTTGGAAGCATGACCCATAGGGAGGCAATGTTAAGTTGTAATAATTTTCTTTTAGTAACTTATTGAACAAGAACGTTGTGGCAATATCCCGGCATCCCTTAGGATCCTCGATGGTGGACATGAGTGCTAATATTCTCATTTTTCCTTGGAGTTGAATTTCTAGGAGTCTGGTAACGACGATTTTTACAAGTAGCCAACTTCTATAAGTTGGGTAGAGCCGCGGATAAAGGATACTCAACCTTGTAGAATATGATGGCAATTTGGATCCCGTTATAACCACCATGCCAGCCTTTCAAAAACCGAGGCACATTTGACGTGCCACCCTCCTCTTGTATATATACCATTGCTACTTTTGATATTCAGACTATTTTTAATTTCGAGGACGAAATTTTTGTAAGTTGGGTAGGATGTAAAACCCCTCATTTCCTATTTACTATTTAGGGGTTTTATATATTATATGATTAGTATTAAACAATTATTAGTGATTATGATTTTTATTTTATTTTCAATATTCATACTTCTATAGGGAAAAGAGGGTTGTCATATTTTTATGATTTTTTGAATGTTAGAAATATTTTGTTTTTTTTAATAATAAGAAATGATTTATTTGAAAGATGTAAAGTTTTCTTGGTAAATTGTTATACAGTAAAATAAATAAATTTTCTTGGCAAAACTATAGAAATTTATTTGAATATATTATATATTTTATTTGGCATTGAAAAGTATTTTTTTACTATTATTAGTAGTAAGGAAGGGGTGTATACATATATATATATATATATATATATATATATATATATATATATATATATATATATATATATATATATGACAATAGGTTTCTTTTTAAAAATAATAAAAAGCAAAGAAACTCGGAACAGTGCTACGCACTGTTCCAAAGTAGAACCTGAACCCCCCCTGTAAGTGCAACGCAAAGGAAGAAAGAAAAAAAGAAAAAAAAAGAAAAATAGAAAAAAAAGAGATGCTGACGTCAGTACTGTTCCAAATGAACAGTAATCACCTTAAACCGAACGCGGCTGATGCAAAGGCTTTGGCCATTCGATTTCAAAACTCACTCGAATCTTATTCATTTTCATTCAAATTTTTTTTCCTTTAAATCCTAATCAAATTCTCCTCAGATTAGATTGAATCCATGTTTAAATCTAAATCAAATAAATCGAATTAAATCCTGGGATAAATCTCGAAAACCACCATATAATAAAGTTCGAGTAAACGGCAAATTTACTCTGTGAAACTCCTTCCAGCCAAAACCCTTCGACCTCAAGGTCCTCCAACCCATTGCGCACGACGCTGACCACCTGTACGGGGCCGACGACCACCGGAGAGCCGTCATACCGCCGGAGGAGAACCAAAATCGACAGTAAACAGAGGACAGCTCTGTTTTCAACCAACTCCAGGTACACACGTTTACGATCACAGTTATCCCTTATTTCTCGATGATTTTTCGAACCGTCGAATCCTACGTATAGCTAACATAACCCTCTATGTAAACCTTCAAGTGGATTTAATGGTAGCCGTCAAGATTCCCTAGGAATCGACGTGAAATCGATCGAAAATTCTGTTCGTAAACAAAGTTAAAAAAAACTGTGCAAGACACCCAAATTAGAAGCCAAATTCCTGACAGTACATTAGTTTTTCTAGAAAAATTTCTAAACAAAATTTTAGGCAACCCATAGGACTATAAAACCTTTTTTGTAGTTTTTAATTTCATCAACCGAGCGTTGAGAAAACTGTTCCCAAAAACCAAGAAAAATAGTCTTTAAAAATAATGATTTTAGAAAAATATTTCCGATACGACGTGCGCCTCGACAAACCGGGCGACGTGGTCGCGCACTATACACATAGAAAGGCGCGTATGGATGTTGCCGACGTGTGGAAACTGACGGAACTCAATTTTGTTGCGTGTGCGCGACGAAATCAGTGTGTATCCGTCGAAATACCCCTGTATCGACCTTTTGCAAACTTGGCCATAACTTCGTGTACGTTCGTCTTATCGAGATAAAACTTACGCCATCAGGACCGTATCATTTTTCTGGTCCTGTATGCCAAGTTTGATCTGATTCTGAGAAGGTCGAATCGGAACCCCTTTTTGGTGGGCTCGCGACCCACTCAAATGGGCGATTTTGTGCACGGCTCATCGGAATCCAAAATTGGACATACCGTTGGGTTCGTCTCCTCAATCCGGATCCGTAGACATGTAGTATGATGACTTTAGAGACCGTAGACATTGGCACGCGTTTCGGTGCAAGACGGGTCCAACGACGGATATCATTTTGACCCAAAATTACGATTTTGCCCCTGTTCCAAAATTTGACTTTTGGACAGGCGTTTCCTAGGCATATATTTTATTCTAAACTCGTTCGTGATATTTGTTTCAGCATTCAGAGCTTCTTGTGGATTTTGACTTTCGTGTTGACGATTCTGATTGTTGGATTTTGCTGCTTCTCGCACCGCCCTCAGGCAAGATACCATGCCTTATTTACTGTTATAATTATATGCACCTTTATTTATTTACTGCATATTTATTATCAGTTTTCAGTTGGATCCATTACTTGCTATTTTTGTTCACCTTATTTTGCTTTCAGTTATTTTTCTTTCTTGCCTTTTTGTTGCTTATGGACCTAGTTTTAGCGAACTACCTTTTGTTAGTGTCCTTGGGAGGGAGAAGACAGTTAAATGTATGGGCTACCCCAAATCCAAAGGCTGTAGTAACTGCGTACTACGGTAGTCGAGTCGCGAGGGTCACTAGCCTCGAGCTATGTGGACTGATGGGTCACGTGGGCCGCTAGCCTCGAGTCATGCCGGCTGATAGTATTGGTATTGACATGTGCGTGTTATGAGTTGTTACCTTGTCCTGGGGGAGTCAGCCTTCACCTGCCCATACATCGAGATGTCTTCTAAAGAGCCTACTAGAAGGGTTAGGAGACCTTAGCAAATTTCATGTTCCAATCATGGCACGGAAAAATGTCACATCGTAGAATAGTAAGTTACCCCTTGTTCTTGTTTGGTTGTAGGGGTAGCCTACTGTTTCGATGATGGGATCTTGAGCCGTGTTATGGTTTAGACACTTTTACTTTATCTTTATTTTATGGTGCATTTATATTCAGTTCATATTGCATATTCTTCTTGTATCCTGTTACGTCCCTCTGAGGACCTGGTTATCTCTCCAGGTGTGTGCTTCTGTGATATTACAGGTGTTCTAGTCGAGGCCGTGATCTTCTCCATCCTTTCGAAGATGATTGCACTTGGCTAGTCTTGTTATTTCATCTATTCCTTCTTATACCTTTTATTTGAGATAGTTGGTAGTGGACTTTGTCTTTGCCCAACGTATTGTTCAAAGACTTATTACAGTTGATTATATGATATATTTTATTTTTTATTTGTGGATGAGATTAGATTACTCTTGGTTTACTGTATTTTACAGCTTATGTATTCATACGAGGTTTTCCATATATTGGAGTATACTTCGTATGTATGCAGCTGGCATGAATACGTACCTAGTCCTAAGTATTTTGGGACTGGGGCGTTACACCGTTCATCATCGATGCTGTATTCTCCAATAGAGCTTACCGCCTCGCAAAGCAAAACGGAGACTTGCTCATGTTGCCCATCAACAGCAAGTTCCTAAAGAAGTATTATGTCTGAAATGACATACTACAAATATCTCAGACTATTGAGTTATGTACCCTCCGATACCGCTGAACCCACAGTCTGCCTCCAAATATCTCAGATTGTTGAGTTATGTACCCTCCGGTACCGCTGAACTCACATTCGGCCTCCAAACATCTTAGATTATCGGGTCATGTACCCCTTGGTACCACTGAACTCACCTACATTCATCCTCAAAATACCTCAGACTGTAGAGTTATGTACCCTCTCGTACCACTGAACTTACATTCTGCCTCCAAATCTTTCAGATTGTCGAGTTATGTACCGCAGGTACCGCTGAACTCCCATCCTGGTCAATCTATATTGCATCTTTTGGGTAGTAAGTCACGTATGATCATACCTCTGAACTTTCTTCCTAAAAGAAGCTCCTTCCTCATGATCCACTACCCGCACTTCCAGTGCACAAAAAGGGTAACAGATCCACAAATTTCCTAAGACAACCATGTCGATGCTACCTCTGAGTTGTTTCACTTCCATCAAAAACAAACTGCCCCCTCACATAGAACTTTCATGTCCTCATTACCTCTGAGTTGTTCTATGTACCCCTTCATGGAGCCCACTCCTGCCATGTCCTCATTACCTCTGAGTGAGAAGGCTCCATCGAAGAAACCCTCATATTTGCCATGTCCTCATTACCTCTGAGTAACTATGTTGGTTTATCTCTCGACTTATTATCTGTACCCACGACCGGAGTACGCCAAGGATAATAGGTCCACAAATGTCTTCCGACGACCACAAATGTCCTCTGTTGACCGCCAATGTCCTCTGTTGACCACAAATGTCCGCAGTCGACCATAAACGTTGTACTAAGTTTTCTAGTACATGCCACTCTTTTCTTATCATGTCTTGGGAGCCCAGCTGCTCCCTGGCATTCTTACAATACCAAGAACTTCCACAACGCCCTCATCGTAAAGTTGTTCTAGGTATCCCTCTCAAACTTGTTATCCGTACCTAAAACCAAGGTATGCCCAAGGTAACAGGTCCACAAATAGTCCCCCAGTGGGACAAAATGCCACAAACATAACAAGTACAAGAAATGAAGGATGAGTCAAAATATGCTCATTTATTCAGAATCCAAGGTACTATATTATCGGGGACTATGTCCCTATTACAGGATAGAAAAAGAAAGAAAAAGAACATAAAAAAAGAAGAAAAAAGCCGACTATTGTTCGGCGATACATAATGCCATGAGACGGTCTCTCAACAGGGTAGTCGACCGCTCGAACCTCTGTTTGGCCCGGCGCTCGGCCTCCTGATTCAGCAGCACCGCATCTTTCAGGTGCGTATGAGCCCGCCAACCGTCCTCAAACATCTTCAGAGTACGTTCCAGGTTAGCAGAAGCTCGGGAAACCCTTTCGGCGTCCTGAATGATCAACTCTTTATCCACACGGGAAGCTTCAAGCTCAGACTCCAAGAAGGCTAGCTTCTTCTGAAGTTCGAGGATCTGCTCCCTTGTATCGTTTACTCCGCGGGAGGCGGCCGCTTCCCGAGCTCTGCAAACCTCGCTCCGGCGACTCAGCTGGTCGTACAAGAGAGATAGGTCGCCAAGGTCCTTTATTATGACCGGCTTGGACGTATATCGCGCAAGCCTTATCTTCTCCAAGGCAGTGGTGAGGAAGCCCCGCTTCTGATCTATTGCTGCAGACAGATCAGCTTGCCTCAGCGTTCGAAATTGGGCCACAAGCTGATCAGCCTCTAACAATTTGGGCTCCAGAAGCGCAGCTATCCCCTCCCCGCCAGGAAGGGTTTTAAGAATCTCAATTTGCCCTTGAGCGCATTGTCGGGCTAGGGCAAAGGGGGTCCCCCGCTCTACAGCAGCATCAACTCCTCTTTTCAAATGGCGATAGAAGCTGTCAACTACATCCTGTGACACCTCATCCAGAACTTCCGTAGATGATGGCGTCAAAGGAAGTGTGGCTGGCAGTGTCGAAGAAGACGTAACAGAACTTGCTGCCCCTGCCACAAGAGAGATAAATTCTGAATGAAAGGACGCTTGAACAGCAGCCAATTCCTCCTCCGCAACCTGGAGAACTTGGATACTTGGTAAGGCTGAGAGGTCAACCCCCGAAGTCATACGAGCAGAGGATGATGAAGGGACCATTGCTCCCTGTCCAGGCTGTGCCGCCACCTGATCTCCCGAACTCGATCCGACGGAAGGCCTCTCGAGATAAATCGGGATAGGAGGAGGCACGCCCCCTTCCACCAGATCCCCGCTAGCATAGCCTTCCCTAACGATATCCGTCATGGGCAGCGAAGAGGCAGGACCTGTATGTCCAGAGCAACTATCAATCATCTTAACCCGAAGGATGTGATGATAGAGCGAATAAACCTCCTCACTGTTCAAGATCTGACTTAGCTTACCAGGGGAAGGTTGCGGAAGTTGAGGCTCGATCTCAGTGATCGTGCCCTTCTCACCGACGACATCTGAGACGAATGCCGTGGGTTCTTCCGCTCCAGCAGTCCAGGAGGTAGACGCAGTGGGGTCCACATTACCCGGCTGGAATCCAGCACCCTCGGAGATTGGCTCAGAAGGGTCCACATCGCCCTGAATGGAGACCTCTGCGACGGAAGGAGCTTCAGCCGTCGCCGAAAGAACCCCGACAACAACGATCTCGGTACACAGGTCACTGACCAAAGTGGCTATGACCGGATCAGCTTCAGGAACATCAGCGGGTTCTGAGAAATCCCTTTCTTCTGACGCCTGCAAATAGAAGAAAAAAATGATTAAGCAACAGTTCAGGAAAAAAAAGGACTAAAGGAGAAGATGGCTGTAGTTCAATTCACCTCCGAAGCGGCATCATCACCTTCACCTCTCTCTTTAATGAACAGCACGCGGCATCTTACCGCAGCCCGCTTCGTAGAGTAGGTTCTGCCACCATCAGCGAATACGTACCTGCCCCGCTTGTACGAAGGACCAGGCGCGACGGGCGGCTGATTCACCACCATCTTATCTGGCACAACATACGGCTGATCTGCCCCCGCATCTTCCACAGGAAGGGAAGAATTATCTGCCTCATGCTCGTTATTCTCTTCGTCTGCGGTTGTGGACTCCGAGTCAGGTGAAGGAACCATATTCGCTCGCCTCTTTCTCGTCTTAGACCCCTTGGGCTTTTCCGCAAAGCCGGTACCCACGATGAAACTGATACTCGGGTCGAAATTAACGGGAGGCTTGCTCGCCGTAACATGGTATAAGGCCGCCATATACAAAATCTCACCTGGCTCCCCACCATCAGGGACTGAAAAGGTAGTTCGGGTATGAACCGTGTTATAATAATGCCATGCCCTGATACCATCCAGCACGTTACCTTCAAAGCCTAGGCAAGAGCTGGGACTGTCAAAGAACAACTGGCTATACCCGAACTGGCGGGAGAACCTGCTGGGCAAGTAAGGCTCCAGGTAGACGATGTTGCGGTTACGATACACTAGGTGCGCTGGACGGATATTACGCAGCCAAAGGAGCATTTTCTCAGGTAAGAGGAGGTTCGGTACCATCAACATGTACGCTCCTCACTTCTTCAGCAGTAAAACGAGGTACGGACACAAAAAAGTCATATCCGTCCACTCTCGCCAGCGCTCTCCGGCAGGCTGGCATGGTGCTGTACTCCCAGGGCTGATGGTGGAATCGAAAAATAAAAGCGTCATCAACTGTAACGCCATCTTCTGCTCCAGGCCTCATCAAAGACCGGTTGTGCATTAACAGTCACCCCATCAGATAATGATATGGCAGCTCTATGCGCTCAAAATCTATCACCGTGTCATGGGCGATGACCTTGGAAGAAAAGGCACGAAGGCCATGGTGTATGCTGCACACCATGGCCGGAAGAAGAGCCAGCTTGACCCCGAAGACCAGCTTTACGGTGGAAGGATGAAGTGGCGGCTGATCCTCTCAATAGATCCTGTCCCTCCGGAGACTACGCAGTCCCGTAGCCACACCATCAGGAATCCCGCCAAAAGCCCCTTCTCCGACAGTTGCTGAGTACCATGATAAAAATAGTTGAAAGAGTCAGTTCGACTCCCAAAAATGTCGCCCGTGGACCTCGATCTCTTGGCAGTCGACGCCAGGTTTTGTACCTCCTCTGGGGTTTGAGGATCGCGGGAAGAAACCCGACCTGACGCACCAAGGGTAAAAAGGTATGAGACCCAGGACCTGGTATGAGGAGTGCTCCCCTCCGAGCTGCCATCCTTCTTGATGGCCATCTGGTGACAAGTGCTGTGATGACATAACAATTCCCGATACACGACAACAAAGCCTGGGAACTGTCGATCCAAATCTTCGAGCTCTTCGCTCGTAGGGGTGTACACTTCAAAGACTTCTTCCCTCCAGGCCAGCTTAGAGATAACATACATCTCGTGGAGAGCAAGTCCCAGCTCCCCTCCCGGTGTGAAGAAGGTTCCCGTCCGTTGGTTGTACATCTCCAGAAGAGCCATGAACAACGGCTTATTTATAGACAGACCATGACAGGTGCCCCGAATGGCGTGATAGAGGCCGATCTTACGCCGGAAAGTCGCATATTTTCGCAGAATCCATGTGGTCAAATTGGTCCATGCAGGGATAGGGTTTATCCAGTTCAGCAACGCCAACCGGCCGACGGATACGACCCTTTGCGAGCAAGCTGGTTCAAAAAGGTATCAGCCTGAGAGAATATGAAGTTGGGACCCATCACGTTTATAAAGGTACCCGGAGCCAGTCCCATCACGTACCGACTGACCGGTTCCCTTCTCGCATACGCTGACCCCAAATTCCTATTGTAATGGATGTTTCCCACAAAGATCCCCGACTTGCTGGGGGTCAAGGAGTCTACCATCTTTCTGTCTAGCGGTAACATGTTGAACCATGAGAGAGGAAAATGACGCTCTATCGGAGGGATATGGATCTCCACCCCGTCAAGAACAAAGTCCCAGCTCTCCGATATATCCAGCACCCGGGTGTTCTTTACAAACGAAGCATCCCCAAAGAGGAACGCAGGCTTCAGGTATTCCCCCTCCAATTGCCCCGAGTTCATCATGGTGCAGAGAAAGTGAAAGGACTGTTTCTTGATAGCATTCAGCCTCTCCAGAGGCTCTTTTGGAAGCTGGTTCATCACATACTCGACTATGTGGTCATATCGATAGCCCATAGCCGATTGGGTACGACCCACCAGAGGCTCTCCTGCTGCATTAACTGGCAGATTCACTGGAGAAACACAAAAGAAACAAGATTAAAAGATGACTAAAACAAAACCACTGAGTGCTTTGGCTTACATGAGCTTATGCAGCTCTGTTTAAAGACGAGCTTATGCGGTTCCATTTTAAAAGAGCTCATGCGGCTCTGTTCGAACATGAGCTTATGCGGCACTGCTTAGCGTAAGCTTATGCGGCTCTGTTTAGCGTGGGCTTATGCGGTTCTACTTAGCGGAGCATTATGCGGCTCATCTCAGAGGAGCTCATGCGGCTCGGTTCAGCACAGCCTTATGCGGCCCAGTCCAGATAAGCTTATGTGGTCCTAGTTGAGGGGCTTCATGTAGTTCGATTCAGGAAGACTCATGCGGCTCTGTTCGAAGGGTCATTATGCGGTTCAGTTGTGAAGTATTTATGTGGCTATTTCCCATGCGGCTCGGATATGGGGGATACCCCCATGCGGCTCGGACGTAGGACATACATACGGCCTATACAATTTAAACAGTTCGATGAAGATGAGAGACGCATTAAAGGCTTGTGCATAAAGCATGCAACAGAGCCGTCTTTGTTAGGGTTTCGAAGTATACTATATTCCCAAACCCTTACCAGCAATGATAGGGTGAACGTCGGGGTGAACGTCAGGCGCCGTGGCTGATGAAGAAGCCACTCCCTTACCCTTCGCCGTGGCTTTGGAAGACTTGTGGGCCATTGTTAATGGATGAGCGGAGAAAGAAGACGAAGACAGCAACTTAGGGCAAGAAGAGTTGAAGACGAGAGAAGGTAAAGAAGTCTCTCTGACCAAAAACGTTCCTATTTATATGAGGAAGGGGGGCTCATGAACCGACGAACGCTTCGAGCCGCGTGCTACATAAAAACAAAACCAATTCTTCGGTCATCGAGAAAAATCCGGATACTTAAAACCGACCCTTGGGATCCTGCCCCAAAAGGCGGCTTTAAATCCGAAGCAAATCAAGAGTAATTAGTGAGACGCACACGTGGTAGGGAGTCTATACGGTCAGACAGTCTATGCGGCCAGAAATGACCCATGCGGCTAGGAAGGCCATGCGGTTAAGAAGTCCATGCGGCCAGAACGTCCTATGCGGCTAGAAAGTCCATGCGGCTAAGAATACCCTATGCGGCCAGAAGAGCTTATATATAGCCATGCATCTTATTCAAAGTATTTCAATTTTTTAAAATTGAAAACTTTGAAGGGGGCCTTGTAGAAGCATGGAAAAGGATAAGAAAAGCCCATGCGGCTCCAAATAGAAGGAGCCTCATACGGCTCAGGAATCCTTCAGAACTTTATGCGGCTCGGAACTCCCCAACAGCTCCATGCGGCTCAGGCAAAGACACGTGGCCATACGCTGTCCGTTTCTACAGCTGGCCATAAAATAGTCTCCCAATTAATTGCTCTCATGAAAGCTCTGACGCAATGAGTGACAGCTCTGACACAATGAATGACAGCTCTGACGCAATGAATGACAGCTCTGACATAAAGCTGAAATAATGGTGGCGTGTTCTTTGGGCAAAGGAGAAAATCTTATAGTAACTGGCAGGATCCGTCGAGTCCCAAGCACCCCTATGCGGCTGTCCTCTTCATGTGGCTGCCATCTTTATGCGGCTGCCTCCTTCATGCGGCTGCCATCTTCATGCGGCTGCCTCCTTCATGTGGCTGCCATCTTCATACGGCTGCCTCTTTCATGCGGCTGCCACCTTCATACGGCTGCCTCCTTCATGCGGCTACCCCCTTCATGCGGCTGCCACCTTCATGCGGCTGTCTCCTTCATGCGGTTGCCTCATTCATACGGCTGCTACCTTTATGCGACTGCCTCCTTCATGCGGCTGCCTCATTCATATGGCTGCCACCTTCATGCGGCTGTCTCCTTCATGCGGCTGCCTTATTCATACGGCTGCCACCTTCATGCGACTGCCTCCTTCATGCGGCTGCCTCATTCATACGGCTGCCACCTTCATGCGACTGCCTCCTTCATGCGGCTGCCTCCTTCATGCGGCTGTCTCCTTCACGAGGCTGCCACTCTCATGCGGCTGCTACCTTCATGCGACTAGGATCGTGGGAGGCCACCCGTATACGGTTCACTTAGAGACCGTACTCATGCGGCTCTGTCAGAACATCCCACTCACGACAGTTGAGACACGTGGCGATCCTCACGACAGATGAGACACGTGGCGGTCCTCGTAACAGTTGAGACACGTGGCGTTCTTATCCCCCTCGGAGTTCTGGCTGCTAGTAAATCATAACAAACTCAGATTTGTTACGATCATCATAATTACCCAAATCAAATCAGATCAAACAAATCGAACATGTGGCAGGAGATCCGAGCCTATCATCACAAATTATAAAAATTGATGGCAATCAACATTAATTGCCCATAGAATTTGGTGCAATCTATATTAATTGCCCAGATTCGTTGCAATCAAGATTAATGGTCCAGATGATTGGCCGTCGACTTTCTAAGGGGGGAATTATTGTAAAGCCTAATGATCACAACCCCATTTCTATAAATAGCAAGGTGTCATTTCCTTGCAGAAAAAAAGAGGAGAGAGGATTTCTGGAGACCTGGACTTGGACCACTGGAGCACTAGAGACCCGGAGAACAGAGGATTCTTCCTACGCATCCCGAGAGCATTTCTTCACCAGCGCCAAGGCTACGTCCGATCGTCCAAAGAGTAAGGCAGAGTTGCCGTCGCTTTCCCGAGCCTCTATCGTCACCCCCAGAATCAAAAATAAATAATCGTACTTAGATTGTTGTACCTAGGTTTTCGTCCCTAGGCTTTCTTTGTACGAGCGAGTTTGTATTATGAGTCTAAGTTTAGTCCTACTATATAATTGTTCTATACTTTTACAATCAATGGCAAACAGAGGCAAATGAGGGAATTGAATCGAAGATTGGAACCTGCAATCTGCCCTGCTACTGCCTGTGTGTCCTCGACTGTCATGGCGAAAGCTCGCCCCTTCTGGCCTCCCCTAGCCTGCTGCACTCTGACCTGGCCTCCTTGGACTTCACGAGCGTGGCAATCCTTCAGCTGGTGGTCGGGCGTCCCACAATATAGACATATGCCCAACCTCTTTCTACAGGCCTCTTGATTGTGCCCCGGCTTCCCGCAGAAGTCGTACGGAGTAGTCTGGCTCTAGTCCTATCCCTGGTGCTGGTGGACACGTGCTGGTGCCTGCTGAATCTGCAACTGAGGCTGCTGTTGAAACTGCCTCTGCTGAAAGTGAGGGCACTTCGTCGGCCCCGTACTAGAGCTCGCTCCAAGAACATCGCTGTCCCTCTTCGGCTTGAGGTCGAAGTCCTCCTATGCTATCTGTGCCTCCATCAGTATCTGCTCGAAGGTCGCATCTCGTCGCCCAGAAGTACAAGTGTGAACCGCATAAATAAGGCCCCTCCGAAACTTGCGGGCCTTATACCCCTCATTCTGGATCAGATCTGGTACAAACCTACTCAAACGGAAGAACTCCGCTGCATACTCGTCCACCAACGAGTTCTCCTGCAGTAATCCGACAAACTGGGCCTCTAGAGCTGTAAGAGCTACGTCGGGATAGAACTTTTCCTTGAAGAGCTGCCTGAAGTTCTCCCATCATATACCCCTCACTGACACCTGAGGGTCTGTCCGAAACCACGTCAAAGCGATGTCAAAGAACTGGCTAGCCGCAGACGTCATCCATAGTCCCCTCGGAACCTCCACTAACTCCAGGATCCTCTAGATATCCTCCAACCAGTCATCCGCATACAGGATACCCTCTGTACCCTTGAAGTCCCTCGGGTTCATCTTCTTGAAATCCAAACATGTGCCAGGCCTCCTCTGATTCTGCTACTAAATTAGGGCATCCTGAACTGTACCCGAGACTACCCTCTCAACTGCTGCCATCGCCAGCTGGTGGAAGTTCTCCATACTCTGTCGTAGCACCTCTTTCTGGCGGTGGGATGTGTCAGCATGATGCTTCTGTGCCTCCCATGGGCCCTCTGGGTCTACATCATCTGCTGTAGAAGGGCCATCATCTGCTGTGCATCCGTCGGTAGTGGAGGTGGCGGTAGAAGAGTCTCAGGAATGACTATAGACGGTCCCGCAGCTGGAGGTGGAAGACCTCCCAGAACTGTCGCTGCTACTCCCGCCTGAAGGACAGGAACTGAGGTGGCAGCTCTCTCGACTGCTACTCCCGTAGCCGGAGGTGGAGGTCCTACTGGATCGGACCTCTCTGGAACTGTACTAGGTCCTGCTGCCTGAGAACGAGTCAATGTCATCCTGAAGACAAATTGAAACCAGGAGATCAATATGGCACAAGAGAAAGAATATCAAGGAAGGATAATTGAATTCAATACAAGAAGAGTTGTCATGGTAATCAAAAGATTAGAATTTTCCTAAAATGTGATTGAGTAACTCCTATCATATCCTAGATCCTCTGTTCTAATCGCAGGCTCGTCATTAGTACTCTAAGTCGAGCACCATTACGAGATCGCACTAACTACGAAACAGACCTGCATGGGCCACCACAAAAACGTGTCACGACCCGTACCCTGATTAGGGGTACGAGTACGTGGTTACGTCTAGCCTACGCCGCAGAATCGACGGTAGAACGTTGTATAGGTCATCTATAAATACTATAACTAGACAAAATATAAGGGTATCTGTCATCTCTGTATGGAGGTATAATATGGCATAACTCAATCACAAGAAAAAACTAAGAAAGATAGCACGGAATGGAAATATGATAGAAGTGAAAACAGGAAATGAGTTCAAGATCCAACACAAGCTCAGAGATATAAACACATCACAAAATCTTAAAATATAATATAAAATACTACAGTCTGAAAATACTAGCTGGATCGCAGTCCAGGCTAACCTAACTAAGCTATACTTGTCACGACCCGGTCCCAAATTGTTGGGTCGAATCAGATCATGCCCAGCCTGCACCGTTGTGAGACGGCAGCAGTAAGCTGTATCCAAATGCAGGTAATCACAACAACACAATATATTTGTCACAACTTCTAAAATTTCGAATATTAAAACTTGTCCAACAAAAGATTTATCTGATACAACTGATAAAATAAAACTGTCTTTTAATCCAAACATCAAAACTAAAAGGAAAATCATCATCTAGAAAGTTGGCTCATCAGCTCCGAGATCAACATCGTCCGATTGGGACTCTGGCAGCACAGCTGGGTAGAGCTTAGGATCGTAATAGCTATTAACCAATAGCTCAGCATCATCAATGGAACCTATTGGGGGTGGGGAATCCAGTCAGAAAAGGAGCAAAGTACAATTATAAAAATTTAACAATTCAACTAATAATTAGAAATTTGCAATTTAAACAGTTTGAAATACTTGAACAATATTTTCCAGCAATTTTTTACAATTGAAAATAATGTGATTTGAGTATGTAATGCTTATGACCGGCTTGGATTGTACAATAGTATCCTAGTGATACGATACGGCTTATTCCCGTGTGAAAAGGAGTAAGCTCGCACAATTATGCAATATGAAGGTATTGGTCATAGAACACTACACTACTCCCCCAATCCCACAATCAATAACAATCAATACTCTAGGAGAGAGTTCCGTGTAGCAATGTGGTTTAATCTTGCAATATTACAATTAATAATTAAATTGCCAAATAAATATAACCGTACTTGCCTTGGTTTATAACTGGATTTGAGATGGATACCGGGGAAGGATTCAAACTCGTCCTCGAAATCCTACAGTTGAGAAGTTATGACTTAGAACCATATTTGAACCATGTCTAGGTGTTCTAGTTATAATCTCCAAAATTTGATCATAGTCAAGTTTTTAATTTGTTAAAATTATTCTACCGAAATACGTTATCGTTACGAACTATTTGATCCTAGATCAACATCGTCGATTTACTGATTAATTGAGAAAATAACATTTACAAGTTAATTGTCAAAACTTTGTATTTTAGTAACATATGTATAAAACTAGATTTTTCTTTTAATAAGAAAACATGAAATTGTCTAAGTTACAAACTTGAAATCTTATTATTTTATTTAATGTGAGAAGACTCTTATTAATTTTCTATATTAAAATAATTATTCATTTTATTATTAACGCATTTACCTACAAACCAACAATCCAGAAAAGAAAAGAAAAAATCTATACTACACATTACAAGGTCTCAGAAAATAAAATAGAAACTGGGCTTATGTCCTTAAAATTTTTTTACATAAATTAATTTAGGAATTTTTTTCTGCTGGTGAGTTCTGAATGCCGGGAAGCGGTCTATTCAGCAGGCCGAGGCACTGCACCCAAAATACCAAGAGCAGTAATATGTTCTAAAAGAATTTATAATAAAATATATTTTATGAAAAGAGGTCTCAGACTTGGTCCAAAATATCATCTTGCACTCTAGCTTAAGTCTCAACGTCCGAAATGGCCGGTTTCGTTTGCATTTAGCTAGGGCCCATGAACCGATATGGTCGTCGCCCGAAAATGATACAAAAATCCAACAATCAAGTTGTAATTTGTTTTGCAAAAGCCGGGATTTGGAAATAGTTTTATTCAAAACTTTAAAATATATTTTCCAAAAATTTAGGCAGCACCTCCTCTATAATTGGGACAACCCAATCCTGGAAAAATGCCAACACCCAAAATATTCCAAACCAGGAATAACAAACCACAAAATAATCCCACATCAGGGATACCAATTTATCCAACCCAAGTATAGATTTTTATTTCTAAAAAATTAATAATCACAGAACCCTTTCCGGAATATAAAATTCGAAGAATCCGAAATGAAATTCGGAAAACCACAGAACCATATTTCGTAAAAAATCCGAACTCGGAAATTCTGAGAACCACAAAACGAAAACTACAGAAATCATTCCGAAACGGAGTTCGAAAAGTTCGAATCCATAATCGCAACGAATCGATCTAATTCTGATCGGGGACCATGTCATCATCGACACAATATGAGGGACACGGGGACACGAAAAATACCACAATTGCTCGGCTAGAGCTCTCAGATGAATAAAATAGATAGAAATATCTACGGACAGTGGGAACGGAACGCGGATAGCAGCAGATCAAGTTCGAACAGTACTGGAGTCACGCACGGAGGTGCTGGACAGTGGATCAGGATACGGGACAGCAGATCGGGGCCGCTCGGGGGGTTCGACGGCGGAAGGCCGCGCGGGACAGGGCATCGCAGGGGGTCGGTCGGCGGTCGGGATGGCCGCGGGGTGGCTCGGTGAGGAACGGCGGCGGGAGCCGTTCTGTCGGTCGAGAGGGGCGCTGGCCGGAGGGCCTGGGTTCGCTGGAAGGGCGCAGATCGGGTGCCGAAAGAGCTCGGGTCGACGTCGACTCGGTTAGGGCTTGGGGAGGGTGATGGAGAGGTAGAGGGAGAGGGGAAGGATTTATATAGGGATGATTTGGGGGGTTTCGGGAAGATAAAAGGAGGAGTCGGGGGTGGAGGTTTCGGAAGGGCTCGGCCGAGAGGCCGTTTGGGAGCGGAAAGGAAAAGCTTTGCCTGGTGGTTTTTAGAGAAATGAGAGAGAAAGTGAGTTATGAGAGTTATAAATGAGAGAAAGTTTTAAAGGAAAAAGTATTCTTCTTCTTTAATAAGAAAAATTATATTCATATTTATATAAATATATATACTAAAAGATTTGTTTCGAAAAAAACTAAAATTTGAGTTCGGTTTTCAAAATGGATTCAAGATGGGTTTAGGACGGGTCAGGCCCAACATTCAAAATTCCATGAATAATAGTTTTTCTAAAAATACTATTTTCCTAAATTAACATTTAACAATAATTATAATAATAATTTAGCTAATTAAATAATTTACCAAAATTTTACCGGTTTCACAATACTAGTCCAGGTGTACAAAGTTTAGTGGCTCAACTATCAGGCCACAGTCCTGGACTAAGTCTCCATCGATTTCGACCCCATAGTAGGTCGAGCAGTCTGCCTCAGAATCATCTGTAATATATCAACGGTATCCTGTCAAGAAAATGAGTAAGTACAAACACTAACAGCAGTTCCATATGAATTGACAAATTCTATAAGAGACAATTATAATGAAATACAAGACAAAATCAACAGAAAATATATAACAGGATGTGAGTACTGAATAGGACGATAATTTATAAGATGACTTGGGAGCTATTCCGGAAGCCAAGTTACAACCCGTAAACCAAACAAGGACCGGGGTTGTAACCCTTCTCCTGAACAGAACTAAGTAGGATATATGATGTAATAAAGTAAATATAAAATATGCCATGAATTATTAGAGCGTTATGTGATCGGCTTGGAAAAGTACAGGACATGCTATCCACTTAGCCCGACAATCACATAAAAATTACTGGAAATGGTCATGCCGGCCAACCTGGATAACAAGCACAAGGAATAAGATCTCGCTACACCCTACGTGAGGTGAGAGTGGCGCAAGCACAAGAATATAGTGACAGGATGGTATTGATCATATAGCCCCTAATAATTTCCCATCTTCGAATAGTATAATGGATTCGGACATGACACGTCATGACACGGGATTTCCTAAGAGGGTAGCTACTCTCTCTCAGGAATCGGTGTCTATACAAGTACAGAAAACAAGACAGAAAATATACCAATATACCAAAAAAATCCAGGAACAACATCTCATGTCATGATCCGACTTATACTAGTCCGTGAACCATCGTGTCAGAAAATAAAATAAGACACTACAACTGAATCGGATATAGCAGATATCAAGATAATAAAAACTATCAGTGAATGTACTAGCCTGTAGTCCTGAGCTAATAAGGTGAACAGATGCTCAGAGTAATCACAGACCTAAAGATGAGATACTATAAGTCAAAACAGGGTTTAACAATAAAAGGGAAACTAATTAAGTCATGATATACAAGTCTAAGTCAAACTAGGTCAAACTAGGTCATACTAGGTCACAGGAAGTCAATCCAAGTCAAACTAGGTCAAACTGGGTCAAAGGTTGACTTATAGTTGACTTTTGGTCAATTGGTCAACCCTGGTCAACTCTAGGTCAACCCTAGGTCAAACTAGGCTAATGTTGACCAACTATTGACTTTCAGTCAACTGGTCAACTCTGGTTTGGTTTCGGGTCAATTCTAATCACTTTTAGGCAAAGTTTGACTTTCGGTTGACTTTTGTTGACTTTTGGTCAAAATGGTCAACCGATGTCAAAACTAGTCTAAGAGCACTAATACTAACAATTACCAACCAAGACAATCAATTTCTAACCATATCCTAACACCTTAGACTCATACCTTAGCTTCTAGGTAATTACCTTAACCTTACACATTACCCTTCATAAAGTATTTCCAATACCTAGGGCTGTGCACAATTAAGTCAAACCGACCAAATCGAACCAAGCCAAACCGAATCGATTGGTTTTAAACCGAACCGATGGTTCGGTTGGATTGGTCCGGCTTCAATTTTTTCAAAACCGACCGGTTCGATTCGGTTCACGGTTTGGTTATGCCAAAAACCGTCTAAACCGAACCGAACCAAATCCTTATTTAATAATTAGGGTTGGTCGGTTGGGTATGGGTTCATTGGGTTGTATTATACCGGTTTGGTTTATTTGTTCACATCACATCCATTTATCAAGTTGAAGTTGAAAGAGCGCTCTCTCTCTCTCTCTCTCTCTAGTCTCAAAGAGGAGGCTCTTATTCTTTTTTAATTGCTCATGTGCACATGCAAGGGGCTTTTGGTTGAATCTATATGATTTTTTTATATGTATAATTGGCATTTTTCTTCACCTGCAAAGTGCAAGTTGAATTGAAGCTGCTGAATTGTATTTACGGTTGCAAAGTACAAGTTGACTGAGGTTTTACAAAAAAAACATATAGTCCATTTTTTTATGTGATCAAAACCGACCAAGTCGAACCGATCCAAACCAAACCAAATCGGTCGGTTTCAAAACCGAACCGACCATTTGGTTGGGTTGGGTTGGTTTGGTTCGGTTTTGTTTATTTTCAAACCGATTAACTTCGGTTCGACTTCGGTTGGGACCAAATAGGTCGACCACCGACCGATGCACACCCCTACCAATACCTTGTCCCGTTACAAAGGCAACCCTTCCTAACCTTGGTAGACTGGCCTAGGCTTCTTAGGGTAGTTAGACACTAACCTATCTAGATATTACCAACCCAGAAATCTAGGTATCTAGCCTATCCAGTCCATCTTGTCCCCACGTTGGTCACTCTCAAAATTACCTTAAGGTATCCTAAGACACCCTTTGGTATCTTGAGATACCACTCTCCTAACACTATCCAACCATACTAGCTCTATTAGGATACTAACTTATCTAGTACACTCACTAAATACACCCCACTAGGTCCACAACTCTCAAATCTAACATCTCATATTCTAACTTATACTAACATATAAGCTAACATCTACTCACAATCCTAACTAACAAATATCTAACAACTTGGTAACAAATTCTATCTAACAAGGGCTAACTAATATAGGAAAATGGCTAAATGGAAGGGGGCTAATTTCTAAAGGAAAAAGAAGATTAAATGGATTATAACTAAAGGCTAAAAAGCTCAAAAAGCTGCCAATAAGCTGCTGCTGAAAAGCTGCTTCTTATTGCAACTGCTTATGCTGCTGGTTATGCTTATTGCTTGCTGAAACTGCTGCTGCTTATGGCTGCTGCTGCCGCAAGCTGCTGCTGCTTATGCTGCTGCTGCTTATGCTGCTTTTGCTTATGCTGCTTTTGGCTACTGCTACTGCTGCTGCTTATGGCTGCTGCTGCCGCAAGCTGCTGCTGCTTATGCTGCTGATCATACGAGTGAAGTATCCAAAAATCGATAACTTCGAGATAATATGGATGAAGAAGGTAGCAGTTAAAATGCAATTATGCATGTATAAACTGTTGATGGGTCGCTTACTTACTCTAGATAGGCTCGTAAGATTTGGGGTTCGAGTGGCGGAGACCAAATGTATTATGTGTCACCAGAGTAATGTGACTAAAGAGCATCTATTCTTCGGGTGCAAGGAGACTCAGATGTTGTGGAAGGCACAAATGGCCAAACTCAACATTCTTCCTGGCACAAATTGGAGCATTCAGGGGGTCGTGGATAGTATCCAGCTGAACAAAAGGAGAGGGCACTTGTGGTACTCGGAGGCTAGAATTCGCTTGGCAGCGTCGGTGTGGCATGTGTGGCGAGAACGCAATAGACGAATATTTGAAGGGACTTTCATCTCCAGCATTGGCATTTCTCATAATATTGAGGCAGATGTAAGTAAGATGATTAACATGGGCAACTGAGAGTATTTGCCTGATTGTAATAGTGATACCCCATTAATATATTTACCTTCTTCCATATATATATATATATATATATATATATATATATATATATATATATATATATAAATATATATATATATATATATATATATATATATATATATACACTCAATAATATAAATACTTTTATATATATTATGATACATTATGATACATGGAGAAAAATATAAAGACAAGCAATAACACATCTCTAACATATAAAAATCTAATATTAAAATATGTATTAAATTATTTAAACACAAGTGTCCAATATTGGGGGTTTCCTACATGGACACAAAGCACAACAAGGACACTCCTAATAACTCCAAATGGAGACACAACCATGGGGGTCATTCCTATGGGTTCAAAATAATCGTATATACATGTAGGATTGAAATAGAGGGTAGATTTTACCTTCCGGGAGGTGAAATCCAAGGAAACTCCTTCCGATACGACACCGACACGAAGGGATCTCCAAATGGACACGAACCAAAGCCAAAACCTCCCAAACTTGGCTAGCACCCTCTCTTCATGGAGTAGAGAAGAATAGATGAAGATTTGATAAAGGAAAGGATTGATTTGGGGATGAAATCAATGGAGGTTCCTCTCAAATTTGGGGAAGAACAAGGGAGAGAAATATTTGTGGATAAAGCCAAATGAGAATGACTCATTCATATCCCTCCTAGTGGTCGGCCATAGATGGATAGGTGTCCCCTTTTGCTAAAGTCTAAAATACCCCCCTCTAGCTCCTATTGGTTTAAATTAAAAATATGTTTTAGTTTGAGGCTAAATTAGTCTAGTTTGAGTCTCTAATTAATCCAACCTAGTCATGAATAATTAGTCTAACCATACTAACTTAAATATTGTCATGTGGGCCATGTCTAATTAATGAGTGGGTCCCACTAGAGTCAAAACTACCCCGGGTCCCCGATACAAGTCGGATTGAGTTGAAATTCGAACCCGACTCAAATAATCCCAAAACAATATCATAAATAATAAAATAATTTTAAAATTATTCTAAAATAAAAAATAACCAAAATACTCTTGTTCTTGAAAACTGTGGGTGACACCACCAAGCCAAACTAGCCCATAAAAGTCCATTTGAACATTATGTCAGCATGGAGATAGAGTTCGGGCCGAACTCTGCCTCCACACAGAGTTCGGGCCGAACTCTGTCCCCTAAATTACAGGATCCTAATTTTTAGGGTTTGCTGTAGCTAGTTGTCCAACGGCCAAAAATTTAAATTTTTGACACAGAATTCTGGCCGAATTCTGCCTATCCCAACTAGTATAAATAGGCCTTAAATTCTCTCATTTTCAATCATCCAATTATTTTCTCTTCTCTTCTCTATAAGCCTCATACAAGCCTTAACCTTCTCATCTACTAGCCACAAGCTTCCTAAGCCTAAAAGTGCTCAGTGCTATTCAGTTAGGAGTTTGTGCAAGAGTCAAGAAAGTCGCTTAGAAAATTCCAAGCATCGCCACAGCGAACTTGTAAGAAGTTGACGTGCTCTTCTGAAGAAAAGACACGGGATGTAACTACTATTTCACAAATAGTAGATTTAACCCTGAGCTAGAGTTCTCAGGCCTGGACTAGTCCTCCACGAGAGAAACCAGGTTAAAAACGAATGTATTTGCGTATGCTCTCTTGATCTTTTTATTTTCGCATTTACTACTCTGATTATTTACTGTTGGTGAAAAGAGTTTAATTTTTTTTTGCCATTATTGTTATAAACTCTATTCACCCCCCTCTAGAGTTGCCTACCTGTTCTTCAAGGTTATGTTACACATTATTAGATTATGTAGTATACCTAGACTGTCTTCTATCGTCGATGTTGTGGCGTAGGCTGGATGTACCGACGTCCTTGTGCCCATACATCGGGAGCGGGTCATGACAGATCTTGCACAAAAATTACTTATAACACGATAGGAAAGAGCAGGTATTCACCTTACATTAGCCCAAGGGTGAGTGCCTCTGTTGGTAAGATGTTGCCACGAAATGACATGACACACACACACATACTGGGTCCTAATCGGGAGCCCCGTCGCTCTCGATCGTTGGATCGAGCGGGCGCGCGTGCTGGCCCCCCACGGACTCCCATTTTCGACGGTGCAGGGAGGCGAGGCTTCGGTGGGGATCCCCCTGCAGGATCTTTGATCCGGATTATATATATATATATATATATATATATATATATATATATATATATATATATATATATATATATATATATATATATATATATATATATATATATATATATGATGCCTGCTTACCTACGAGAATCAAATATAACATGTTCATATGAGTACATGTTTTACTGCTTTCATTGCCATGTAATCGATCCTAAGGAAATAACAGAAAGACCACCTAATAAGATGCATGATTCACAAGATTACTTAATGTTGGTTTAGGTGAGTGTGTGTCATCATTATGCGAGAGGATTAGTATTGATCTTCCCACTAGATTGCTTGCAGGATGCATGCAATGGTTTACTCGTGGCGGAGATTCGTTTGGACGCGTTGAGACATGAAGTTCCTTAGCATTCTGAGGCATGCGACCTCGTTGGCGCTCGGACTTGCAATAAGATGATGCGACCAAGATATAGAAGACATGATATATGGGATATCGAGATCCTTTGTGGGCTAGACATACCATGATTGTTGTAAGCCAATTTAGCATGATTCATTTGGGGTTATTGAGAGCCTTTATAATTTTGTTGGTTATTCAATAAAGTGATTGTTTTTGTATACTCTGTGTAACTTCCATACGACTGCTTTATTTCGCTGCTAAATGTTGTGATTTGAGATAACCATTTAGAGATTAATCATCTTGTCTTGTATGAATGTAACTCCAGACTCGTACGGCATCACGCATAGCAAAGACAATCGATTCAGCTGAATCGGTGCGATGACGAATGATTCGGCGGGTAGAGACGTGACATATTTTTCCTAGGGTTTGAGGAGGCCATTAAGGGAGTCTTCAAGAGGAAGAATGAGAGAACTCGTCGGAGATCTTGTAAGAGAGAATTGCACATTATGGTATTGTGGGTAACCCTTGCCATGCTTTATTATTGATTCATAAGATTATTTCTCCTCTTGACATGTGGAGTAGTTTTAGCTTGACTGTGCCATGTTAAATATTGTTGAGTTCTTGTATGTTATTAGATATTTGTTATATGTGCCATACTATTTTTCTTGTCGATTAATGTTATTATTGTTCTCGTGTCACTTCCGATTGTGCAGGACTCGGACTCACAACGCTTTCCTCGCGAAGTGTTGGAATGATGTGCATTTGTGTTTTAGAGTTTTCTTAGCACGTATGATTCAACACGGAAAAACCATGATGGTGAGGGAGGCCAAAAACTTGCATACAATTTTCCAATAAAAGTTATGGAGAGTCAATACAATTTTAGAAAATTTTGAAATTTTAGTGTTACTGATGAGTATTTTTAAAAGTTAAAAGAAAGTCAACACTCTACTTATTTTAGAATTCTTTCAATTTTACAACATAACTTTATTTTGAGATGTCCGTCATTACGTAGTAGATTACGCTACGTTGCATGTCTTTTGGACATATTGTCTCCAAGTTCCATTATTTTTATAAATAAAAATAATAATACGTCTCTGTGACTCGATTTACTGATCTTACGCCACCCAGTCAAGAACTTATGTCTTTCTTCTGTGACCGCAAGGGTCACTGGAATTGGGCTAACTTATTATTGTGTGTATAATTTTAGAATCAAAACTCTAAAAGGGAAATGGCTGCTAACAATGTGTGTATATATATATATATATATATATATATATATATATATATATATATATATATATTTTTTTTTTTTTTTTTTTTTTGTTTTTTTTTTTTTTTTTTTTTTGAAGTAATGGGTACTTGTGGCGAACTCGCCTCCACTGAGGCTCGAACTCCCGACCACTTGGGCCGCATGCATCTCTCTTAACCACTAGGCTAGAGGTCATTTGCATATATATATATATATATATATATATATATATATATATATATATATATATATATATATATATATATATATATATATATATATATATATATATATATATATATATATAATTGTTTTCTTCTCTTTTTATGACATAATTATAATCTTGGCCTACTCCTAGACTAAGATGGCTATGTACCGCTACATACTGCTTTCAGTAGTGTCGACCTCGGCGTGTAGTGGCCAGAAAAAGAAAGAACAAGGAAGGCAAGTGAACAGCAGATGGCCATTCTCAGTGATATGGCCCCAGCCATGATCTTCTGCTTTGTGTTTCTGGGGGTGGTTAAGCAGTCCCCAATGAGGAATCTCAGAGTGCTAATCCATCCCAATCATTCCAAGTGCAAGTGGGGGCGGGCATGTTAAGGAATTTTCAAACGCTTTCTTTCACACTTTTTGTTTGCTTTTCACACTTGCCACATATATTAAGGCATCGTCATTGTACCGGCAGGATTTGAGTTGGGTCAAGTAAAATCTTACTAATACATGTATATATATGGTATGCATAGAGAGGACGTTCCCTATCCAAGAATCCATGAAACAACAAACTTTAGTGTCAGACAAGTGACGCCCTCGGTAATGATTACTGAAAGGGACGGAAGTGAGTGTATCACTCTATGTATGTGTGTGTGGGGGTGGGGAGGGGTGAGTGGGATGGGGTTGGGGTAGGGGAGTGTTGGTGTTGAAATTTTGAAAATATATAGGCATGGTTTTCTCTGACCATGTTGTTTTTCCTTTTATCCTCTTTTTTCTTCTTTTTTTGCCGAAAAGAAAATATATTTAGATGTTTAAGATACAAATATTAGTCATATCATGGCAAATATGGTTTAAATTGTGTAACCAAGTAACAACAAACTGATACAAAACGGAGAATTAGTTGCTAATGTATGAGCGACCACAACCTAACCTTGGAATGAAAGAGAAGAAAATGCCCCTAGATGAACTAAGATAGGAACGGGCTGCTTCAACAGTATGACGAACTCGCCACAGAATATTTGAGTCTTCGTGGAGGATAGAATCAAGCAATAATATTTTTGCAATCACCTTCAATAATCAGGGGCGGATCCAGAAATGTATATTAGGGTGGGCTAGATTGAGTTGGGGTGGGCTCGATGTAGGCAAACTTCACAGAAAAATCTAGAAAAAAAAAAATTTATATGGAAAAAAAAGAGGAAAAAAATTTTTTGGGGTGGGCTCCAGCCCACCCCATGTGTTACCTGGATCCGCCCCTGTCAATAATGATATCGATTGTTTGGATTTCTTCGACATAGTTCAAGAGCTAGGCTTAGAACTATTCCTTCCGTTTTCAGAGGTGAGCCACCTCCCTGAAATGATAGAGATTGCACCCCATAAAACTTCCTTCGTGATCTCGCAAGACTGTTGCACTGTCCATTTTGTCAGACCGTGCTGTAGTTTTGCCCTGACAGAAAGCACCGTAATAAAACAAAATACATCTGAATTGTCTTTAGACTTATAGGTCACATTGCTGGAAAGGAGCACTGGTGGTAGATTTAGTCCATTGAGTGAACAGTCGAAATTCACATAGATTTATTCCAGTTATAGAGAGTTTTTTTTTACTTACTCCTGAACTTATTTTCTTTTACATTATTAATTAAGCAAAAATGCGATTTTGCGTGCGATTTTGCGCGTCTGTCTACGCACGCAACGGCGCACAGCAGCTCCGCCCCGCCCCTCCCTCCCTCCCTCCCTCCCCTCATGCATCACGTCTGGCTGCCCCGCCGTCGAGCCTGCCCGCACGGCGGCTCCGCCCTTCCTTCCCCCCGCCCCTCTACCATAGCTGCACTTGTACCACATGTTACATGATGACTATAGACACATGGTGTGAGCACGCATGCAGCACTGCTCGACAATGGAATGGCAAGAAGGAATAAATGCCCGCGCATCGTTGCGCCTCCATAGGCGAAACATATGCACTGGAGGTATGCATGGGTTCGCATTTAAGGGCCCATTGTATATGTTTGATGAATGAAGCGGGCTCGATAGTGCAAGTTGATAACCGTTTGTGCCGATAGCGTCCTTTCTCAACTTGAGAGTAGTGCTTTGAAATCGATCTTCATGTCGACAGATGTTTACCTTAATTTGTTGGTGCAGGCGCGCGTGACCATTGGTTCTTGTTGTACTGCGAGTAAGCGTTGACTGTGATAGAGATGCCTGGGGCTTAAAAGAGAGAGAGAGAGAGAGGATAGGACTGCGTTATGGAAACCTAGCAAGGGCCAGCTTAACCCCTAGGCTGGTGAGGCCACTGCCTAGGCTCCATATCACCCATTTAATGTAGAGAAATTTTGAGTTACCCCCACTTTTATTACCCAAATTAAGGGTGCACCCCACAGTTTTGCATTAATTAAGAACGACCCCCACTTCTAACAGTTTCCGTTCCTCACTAACAGAAACACGAGAAAGTGGTAATTTTTTGACGTAAATGCCCCCTCCCTCTATTTTGAAGTCTAATTTCTTTCCTAATTCCTAAAGTACCCCTCTTTTGTAAATCCCTACCGCTCTCTCAACCTAATAAGGAGAGTCGGAGGCTGTGACCTAACCCCCAAAATCTCTCCTCCATTTCTTCTCGTGGTGATATTAGGGTTCACGAGAAATGGCGACCTCTGCATGTCGGGTAGAATGAAATTGCTTTCGAAATATTTTCCGTGAACATTTTGTTTTCTGGTTTGCCATTTGCTCCTCTCTATTCTCAGTCATTTTGGTGTTTCTTGTAGGAGAAATGTCAAATTTGCTCCAAGAACAACCACCTTGCTGATGAATGTACGTTCTTGAGCTCGCCTTGCAAGATGAAGAACTGCAAGGGGATTAGGCATTTGTTGAAGTCAAATACTAATTCAAATCCTGGAAGAAAATTTTTGAAGTGTCCCGTCTGCTCGGATTTTCAATGGTTGGATGCTGCTATTTTGGATTCAAGCTCTGGAAGTTCTTCTTCGACAATTCAAACGGAGGAATGTTTCACTTGTGGTGACTTAGGGCATTGGAAGAAACAATACCCTTGGGAAGAAAATACTTGCCCAAATCGACACTGTGGAGGGAAGAGAGCTGTCTTCATTTCAAAAAGGAGTCACAGCAAGGGAAGAAGATTCTTGCAATGCATGAGATGCAACAATGCATTCCAATGGTTAAATGAGGCTGTTGCTATAGACGAGAAAAAATGTGAAATTCCAGTTCAAATTGTAGTGAACACAACTTTAGACCAGTTGTGCCATAAATTTGGAAAAGAATTGGGAATGTAAAGTTGAAATTATGTAGTTGAGTGGAAGTTTCCCTCTATGTAATGAATTGAAGTCGAATTTGTGTGCTTTTGTTACTTTGTGAACAACATCTTCTCTCTCTTTTATGAATGTTGAGCATGAATATGCAGAGTTTAAATTGCAGGAACCTCAAAATATGCAATTTGTTACTTTGTGAACAACATCTTCTCTCTCTTTTGTTACTTTGTAACCTCGAAATATGCAAGTAACCTCAAAATATGCAGAGTTTAAATTGCAGTATCCTCAACTTTCAATTATCAGTAACCTCAACTTTCAATACAAGTAACCTCAACATTGAACAATATATGCAGTAACCTCAAAATATGCAGTAACCTGAAAAAGCTAAAATTGCTTAATCTGTAGTAACCTGGACATAAAGTCCATATGCTTCAAAAAGCTTCAAGAAGCTTAACAGACTTTAAAATGCATTAAGGATCACACAAAAGTGAAGCAAGCATACAAGTAGTTGCTTAACAGACTTTAAGGATTACACAAAATGCTTTAAGGGTCAACATACAAGCAAGAATCCTTCAAAATGCTGCAGAATTCCTGAACAGACTTTAAGGATTACACAAAAAGTGAAGCAAGCATACAGTTAGTGCTTCGTACAGTTAGTGATTCATACAGTTAGTGATTCATAACATTCATTACACTTAATCCAAGCAAGCAAGCATACAGTAGTTGCTGATTCATAACATTCATTACACTTATAAACTGCTATAATGTACCTATAATGTATCTATACTGCTATACCCTTTCATAAACTGCTATATGTACCTATAATGTATCTATACTGCTATACTTTTTCTATACTTACATTGTCCATGTGGGCCTCATAGGTAATAGTGCAGCTACAGCATGTACACAAGGTATCCCTGTTAAATCCCATACATGACAGTCACAAGGTATCCCTGTTAAATCCTATACACATGGACCCTAAGCATGACTTTCCTACATAATTATACAAGTATAGTGAACTACCATGCACACATATAATAACATGCTTACAAACAACATACTATAGTGGACCCATTCAGAAAGCTAAATATTGAATAGACTAAACAATGAATAGAGAGGAAAGTAAAAGTTATGAAAGTATAACTTACAGTGGGAGACTGGCTTTCATCATATCAGTGGTCCAGAGGAAGCTCTGTACGAGAAAGGGGTTTTTTTTTGGATTGAAAAATTTAGGACTTAGCTACGATCTGAAAAAGGAGAGACACATGTCGAAGGTGCTCAGAAGAAAGAAATACATAACTCGTGAACCCTAATATCAAAGGAAAAATTGCAAAAAAACGGAATATTACCTAACTTGCAGACTTCGGCATGGAAGCAGGACGATCTTCCTGTAACACACGACGAGATCGAATGGAAGGAACGTGATCGAATCGAAGGGGGTTAGGTAAGAGTCGATTACGGAATAGAAATTGGGGATTAGGTTAGGGAAGGAAATTGGGGATTATTTGGGGATTAGGTTTTCGAGTGAAAAGAGAGTTTGGGAGAGAGAGAGGCGGTTAGGGGATTATTAGGGGGGTAGTTTAGGAATTCCATAAAAAGTTCCTAAGGGCTGTAGGTCAACAGTTCCAAGCAGGGGTATTTACGTCAAAAAGTTACCACTTTCTCGTGTTTCTGTTAGTGAGGAACGAAAACTGTTAGAAGTGGGGGTCGTTCTTAATTAATGCAAAACTATGGGGTGCACCCTTAATTTGGGTAATAAAAGTGGGGGGTAACTCAAAATTTCTCTTTAATGTATATAGAGTATATACAATTAATTATTAAATGTACTTGCTCTCTATTTTTTCTTAAAGGCAAAAACTTTCACCATATAATGAGACTTCAAAACGGTTCAAAAGTGAGCTGTCTAAGTCGTCACTATATTACTGTCCATTTTATTTAAAAAATAAATTATGTAAACAAATGTTGAAAAAAGTTTAAAATTGTTATATATACTCAACATGAGGAATCGAACTCAACCAAACAAAAAGAATACCTTCCACCTTAACCACATGAGTTAGAAGAGATAGTTGACTATAATTGAATAATATTTTTACTATATATTATTATACATGCAAAGCACGTGCATTTACTAGTACAACTAAAAACTACTTTTCAAGTGCTTCCACTCGGTGCTTTTGTTTCCGGTTTATATTGGTAGTACACTACTAAAATAACCCATTTTAGCGACGTCAGGAGACGTCGCTAAAAAAGAAAAATACGTCGCTAAAACATATTTATGACGTATTTAGCGACGAAAAACGGACGTCGCTTATAGGCAAGTCGCAGATGGCAATTTAGTCGCCGAACGTCGCTATTTGCGACGCGGAGTTCATTGTCGCTAGACGTCGCAAAATGAGCGACAGATAGCGACGTATCACTACGTCGCCAACGTTGCGACGTAAAGCGACTACTTGTGACGCTGTAAACTTTATATATGATGACATGGCATGGCAGCCACGTGGGCAACTTAGCGACGGCTA
This sequence comes from Iris pallida, assembly GCA_029216955.1. NCBI lineage: Eukaryota > Viridiplantae > Streptophyta > Magnoliopsida > Asparagales > Iridaceae > Iris > Iris pallida. Next base: position 41,248,766 of record JANAVB010007399.1, read on the forward strand.
CCGACAGATGTAGCGACGTATATTAGCGACGTCTAGTGACGAGACGTCACTATTTAGCGACGTATAGTGACTTCTACGTTCCGTCGCAGAACGTCACTATACGTCGCAGATATTATAAAAAAAATTTAAAAAAATATAATTCATATTTTTGTTATGCTGTGTATCTGTGTTTACAGTGTGTGTGAAGTGCAGTGTTCGAACCATCGACAGTTTTGCTTACTGTTCTATGTTTTATCTTGGATAGAAAGAGCAACAGTTCAGGGTGCACTTCTCAGAGCTTCCTCTTCACGTCCTTCACCTTCTCGGGAACCTTTACGACGTCCCGAGAAAGAGAAGGACGTGAAAATGAACCTCTCAGAAGTGCACCCTGAACTGTTGCTATTTCTATCCAAGATAACACATACAACAGTAATCGAAACTGTCGATGGTTCCGAACACTGCATTTCACATTTACAGTAAATACAGACACACATCATAACAAAAATACACAATATATTTTTTTAAAATTTCGGCAGCACCTCCTTTGTATATCAGATCATCGCTTATAATCCAGCGTAGGTATATTTGTCATCCCCGTCGCAGATATCACAAAATAAATATCACAATAAAAACAGGAGGCAGTACAAAGTAAATATCACAGACACAAATCCTCACAAACATCCAATAAAAAATGGAAGATGATAAAAAGTCTCCCACCAAGTGTATAAACAACAGTTGTATGAATAAACAATTTGCCCATAGGGCCAATACATACAAGTCATAAAAAAACCAATAAAATCACTGCGGACCCCTGCCGCGCAACTGGGATAGAATGTTGTAATGTCCCAAATTCGTGATACGTATTTAGTATACGTATACGTGTTTTGGACCCATATTTTTTTTATTTAGTCATGATTAGTTATCTTGGTTTATTTTACATTGGCTTGGTTTTAATTAGCATTGATAGTTCAATTGGTTTTAATGGTTCATTGGTTTATTTTGGATTAGTGAGGCTGGGTTTATTTCATGGTTCATTTGGTTTAAATTGCTAGAGAGAGAGTTTATTGGCCTTGACTTGGTTCACCTTGGTTTATTTTGGTTTGGTCTATTTTGGTTTAACATGGAGAACCCCACCCTATTATAAATATCAACTTCTCTCTCTCTCCTTATTATTTTCTTCATCTTCTTCCTCAAGCTTCTTCCTCTCCACCACCACCACCAACCTAGGCAAGTGCATCTTGCTATCACTTGAGGGCTACATTTTATTTGTCTATTAGTTTTATTAGCTCATTTTGAGCAACATTAGAACTTGGATTTTCTCCATTTGGAGCTTGGAATTTTGTAGATCTAGGTTTGAAGTATTTTCGGATTTTGGTGGATTTGATCTATGAAACTTATTTATTTTCATGTTTTGATTGTTCTATGTGGAAGAGAATTGAATTTTACACAATTTAGACCCTTGCAAAGTTGGACTTGGACTTGTTTTGACCTAGTTGTGGTCCTTGGAATTTCTGAGTTCCATGGCTTTTCTCTCGGTTTGGGGAAGAAGACCCATGTTCCCGAGCGCAATCCAGTCCAGCGCTCTTTAGCGCTGGCGCAAACCAGTTAGCCCAGCACTCTTTAGTGCTGACGCAATCTAGCCTCGTGCAGCTCGTTTTGGCGCAATCTAGCCTCGCGCAGCTCGTTTTGGCGCAATCCAGCCAGCGCAGCTCGCCCTGGCGCAATCCATTCTCTGCGCAATCCGGTGTGTGCGCAATCCAGTGTATGCGCAATCCGATCCCTGCGCAACCCGACTCAGCGCGGCTCAGCTCTTGCGCAGTTCATCTTCTGCGCAATCTGACCTAGCGCAATCCATTTCCCTGCGCGCTTGACCCAGCGCAGTCCAGCCCCTGCGCGATCCAACTCTCGCGCAGTTCATCCCTTGCGCACTCTAACCCCTGCGCAATCCATTGTCCATGTTGATTTTGTTTTAATCCTCTAGGCTTGGCTTCTCTTCTATGGATTGGAGTTTTGAGATCTTGTTTCACATGACACGACTGCTTGACCCAACACGACCTGGCACGGTTTTTGATGAATTGCTTATGACTAATATGGTTTCTGATTTCTGTGATTTATGATCCGGGTACTTTCTGATATTCTTTATAGTGACCCGATGGGATGCACACTTGACTTGTAACCGGTGATTCATATTAGTCCTGTATATGGATATTTTATTAGATATTTTACGCCCATTTTATATCCTTACGCCTTTTGTCATGAACTTGATAATCACGAATTTATTTAATATGTTTGGAATGATAACTTGACATGATTGGCTTGACATGATAGACTTGATATGACAACCTGACTTGATGATGACCCGTAGTGGTGCGCTCTCGACCAGTAACCTGACATGACATGATAGTGGCCCGTCGTGGCGCACTCCTGACTAGTATACTTCACCGGATAACCTGACATGTTATATCTCGATAAGCCGTTGCGGCGGCTACTTGACATGACATGACCTGTATAATGACTTGACACCATGGGCGATTGTGCTTGTATAAATGAACCAGTCTTGTCTCGCATCATTTCTAGGGCATGGACCCCTGAGTACCACGGTCAGGGGTACATATTGAAATAAACTAAGGTTAATAACTAGAATAATCTACTAGTCATGAAGAGATGTTCCCCAGTTACAGGCGACCCCGTTATTCCGGCCGTAAATGTTTGGACTTGTAGCCTGCCGACGAGTAGGGCACATTTCCAGCCCACTGTCATGTGGGACACTCTCGATTGTCACTTTAATGATTGAACTCTATTGTCTTGCACTCTCCCTCCATTGACACTTTAATGATTGAACTCTCTGGATTGTCACTATAATGATTGCCTGGATAACCTGGGTAGCTGCAGGGCCTGTGACTACTTGGAGCATCTCATTGCATCTTGCTAGTAACTAGGATTGTGATAACCCTAGTTAGTTAATGTAGAAAGCCGTAGGCAATGATTGGCCGTGATTAATTGGATGGAGTCTAGTCCAGTTTAGTATTGTCTAGAAGTGATCGATTGCAAGATTGTACCAGCATAATTGAATGATTGTCACTCCATATTGTCACTATAATGCTTGAACACTATTGTCACTCCAGATTGTACTATCCTGATTGTACCCTTCATTGTCACTTTCATCATTGTCTTCTTTTCATATATATTGTCCAGCTATATTTTATTTAACATGATGCTTCTCTTAATTATTTTTTCTGATTGGGACAAGTGCATTGGTAGTGCTTGAACCCCAATCTGTTACTTATTATTTTCTTACATGTTGAATGCTAATGATTTGTTGGTTTTAGTCCTAAGTGAAGCCTCCTTTGTGGCACTTACTCTTTCTGGGGTCTGACCCAGCTGGTTTTGTATGGCCAGATACCGGAGCAGCACCAAAGGATCTCCCTGCTTTTCAGCCTGATGGTGGTCACCAGGCATAACCAGGGCATCGAGTGGATTTCTTTTGTTCTCCCACTGTAATATTGTAAATTATTCTTTTAAGGTGTTTAGCCGACGAGCAAGTGTTAGCTCGATTGTACTTACTTACTGTCTGCCTACGGGCTGTAACATGATTGACAAGCCCCGGGGGTTGATCATGTATGACTGAACTCTTGCTAGTCCTCACATTTTGTAACGACTAGCTTCATGATCATCTGGATATGTAATGTTTGGGATGCCTTACAATTGTATATTTGGAGATCTGACATCTTGTAATTATTATTAGTTGGTTGAGATTGAGACAATAGGCTATTTTATGACCTTAAGAGACTGATGGCTTGTAGATAAACCCTCACATATCTAGACAGCCATGATCGTATGGTGAGATAGATTCTATTTTATCATACGTAGCTGGCTATGTCCGCCCCCGCTCTCCAGTATTCTGGTTCTGGGGCGTGACAAATGTAGTCATACTGCTCCTGGGTGAGCTGTACCGTAGGGGTAGTAGGAGGCAGTGCAATGTCTGGAGTCGGCGTCGGAGGCAGTGCAGTGTCTGGAGTCGGCGCCGTCGATGGACCGGAAGGACGTATCTGCTCCAGCTCTCGCAGACGCTCACCATGCGCAGCAAGGGTACTCACCACCCTCTCAGTACTCGCCTCAAGCGAAGCCGAAACCTGAGTGAGTGAGGCAGACATGCTCCTCTGCGATCCCTCCAGCTCGACCTGTCTACTCTCTGTGTGCTGCGTAGACTCATTGAGCGTCTGCAAGTTGGCAGCTGTAGCCTGATGCAGACTCATCAGCTCCTGTATACTGCGCTCGACCGCATCAAATCGTCCGGTGACGATCGGAGGGTCGGATCGTCGCTCGACCGTATCAAAAATCTGTTGCTGCAACTCGCGACGCAGCTCCTCGATCTGACGAAGGATATCCCCAACTCGTAACGACGCCTGCGAAGCCGGAGACTGTGCACTGACAGAGGGGGCCCGGGATAACTTCGAAGCCAAATACGCGCCGTAGGATCCCGTACCGTAGTACGTATCCTTCTGAAGACCGCCAACGGCGATCATCCAGAGCTCGTCCTGCGATGGAGCTGTAGACGGCTGGGAGGAACTACCAGCCCCTCCCTCTGCTGGCGCACTAGCAGCAGCAGCCGCCTCCTGCTGTAGCCGAACAAACTCGACCTAGAACATGTTTGCTAACGTGTAAGTGTTTGCTAAAGTCTATATTGATATCTATTTTCATGTTTTCTAAGTTATAGTAAATTAATATAAAGAATAGAACGTACATATGCCTGCATCGTCCTCTCGTCAATGAACTCCCCAGCCCTCCGATGTGTGACCAGGAAGACGGTCACCATGTTCGGGTCCTCACCATTTTTTACCTGTTAAAATATATTATCTATTATTAGTATTAAATATTCTATATCGAACTATATATAAATTAATGTCCGTCATAGGAAATGTACCAGACGACGAAAATGCTCCGTCATCGGAATGGAGCCACCACAACCACTTACCGGCGCTCGACCGCGCCACCTTGGCCTTCTCAGACCGCTCCTGGTACTTGGGCTCGCTGAATCTAGCCTTCATCGCAGCCCACTGATCTGGCGTGATCCAACCATGGATCGGACGTCCGGCGCGATCACGACGCTTCTGGTCGTCGATCGCATCACGGATGAGCTTGGCTGCGACGGCAGAAAATTGGCCCTCGATCCTCGCCGCCCGGTGTGGTGGATAGAAATAGGTCCTCTACAAGAAGTAAAATACAAAAGTTGTATAATATACACAAATGATTATTAAAATTTAAAAATAAACAAATTTTTTACCTTGAAGTGGACGAACCAAAAGTTCTTCCTATCTGCGGGAGCATCTGAGTAGTTGAGCCAAGGCCCACCATAGTTCTGCCTCAGAAATAGCCCCAGCTGTCTCTGTACTACAGAAGGCCGATATCTATACAATAAAACAATTTTATGAATATATATGTACATATAATCATTTGAGAAATATATATTAATTAATTAACTTACTTCATAGACCCGTCCGTCCAAATCTCCATACGCGTCTCGCCCGGGGGAGCGCATGGAGGGTCGCTCTTACCTCCTGCCTGGGCAGGTTTAGTCTGATCGTCGGCCCATATGATCGGCATCGGCTCCCTCCATAGAGCCGTCGACAGGAGAAATACTGGACGAGGGATCAGGGATGCTGGACGCGGGATCAGGAAGGCTGGACGACGAGGGAGGACTCTGCAACCTGCTGGAACTGCCATGTCCCGGTAATAGACCGGGAACAGAATGGTACACTGGCGTACTCGAAGATGAGGATGAGGGTACGAAACTGCCCTCTCCATCCCTAGGCCGAGGCTGACTGGACTGCCTAATGTAAAATCCTCCGCATCGTCCTCCTGGTCTAGTCATACCTGATAATAACATATGACAATAAAATAAAAATACATATTTATATGATAGACATCACAGATAAAAGTGTCACTAAAGTGTCACAGATTTATTATTACAAAAATACATATTTATGTGATAGACATCACAGATTTTAATCCTCTTCTGAAAATTCATCTAGTTCATTTAGCCCATCTTCTTCTTCTTCTTCCTCCTCTACATCTTTACTTTCATCTGCATCTTCCTCTTCAGATAATTCCACTTCTTCTACACAATTAGATGTGTAATGAGGAACTTCCGTCGTGTCCACTTCTATAATATTTGTTACAAGAGGTAGTTCATCCTGTTGATAAGCTATATCGTCAACCTTAAAGGTATTACTAGCTTTGGTCTTGCATACTGCCCACCAGTCCGACCTTGTTGTTCCCCGTTTAGGATAACTTGTGAAGTACACGAGCTGAGCCTGACTTGAAAGGACAAATGGTTCATAGGCTTGATATCGACGCCGATAGTTTATATCAACAAGATCGTGCTTGTCTATTTTCCAACCCTGACCTTCAATCGGATCGAACCAATAACACCTGAATAACAAAATCTTAGCAGGCTCTATTCCATAACTATATGTCAGCTCCACGATCTCCCGTAGCACGCCATAGAAATCGTTGCCCGCATCAACATCTTTGTAGTTCGAAGATCTGATACACAAACAGCTGTTTTTGGTGGAGTCGAGATCCACAAAGTTGTCTCTGATAGGGCAAGTTGTTGACTTGAACCTAAACCCATTAACACAGTAGCTTGGCCATATTTTTGCAGCATAAATTGGTCCCTTGGCTAGCGTTCTAATAGACTCATTCTCAAGTCTTGCGTATGGACGATCGACCTAAATACCACGAAAGAAGCAATTAAGCTCATTCTAAATCAAGTGCATATATAGAAAGGTAATTACAGAGTTCTCAAGTCTTACATATGCACTCAACCATGATGGAAAATAATGCCTCATTTCTTGCTCTAGTTCTTCTTCTGTTATGTGTGGCCTACCTGACCTCACATCATCATTAAATATGCTAAAAATAACATCGTGCAATTAATGTAATAGTATTATTCTCAACACTACTAAAATAATGTAGACGTATTATTTACTTACCCCTCTAGTTTTTCTACTTTCTTCTCGTCGCAGTTGAGTAATACATACACCTGAGCAGCCCTTAGCTGATCATCGTTCAGATATCTCTTCTTCATTTTACCCGATGGCTTTCCTGGAGCATTGAATACCTTCAATATTGTATCATTACTTTCATGATCTCCGTCGTCGTTTCTGGAAGCTCTCGTTCTATTAGTTGCAACATGAGGCTTGAAATACATCGAACAAAAGTTTGTAATCTTCTCGAGAACATAGGCTTCACAAATAGAACCCTCGACCCGTGTCTTATTTTTTACCTTTCCTTTTAGATGATTCAAATGTCGCTCGAACGGGTACATCCATCGATATTCGACGGGTCCACCAACACGTGCCTCATAGGATAGATGAATCGACAAATGCTCCATAGAGTCATAGAATCCAGAAGGAAACACCCTCTCTAGCTTGCATAGTATTACCGCAATGTCCTTCTCTTGCTTTTCTAGACGATCAACGAGCAATTTCTTAGAACAAAGATCCCTGAAGAATATGCTAAGCTCCGTCAATGGATCCCAAACTGCCTGCGGTAAGAATTCCCGAAATACAATCGGAATTAACCTCTCCATGAATACGTGACAGTCGTGGCTCTTCATACCCGTCAATTTATTTTCCTTCGGATCGACACATCTTCTCAGATTTGACACATATCCGTCTGGAAATTTTAGGCCCTGGATCCACCGACAAAGTCTCACATTATCCTCCTTGTCCATCGAGAAAATTGACTTCGGCAGGAACTGTTTTCTATTCTGCTGTATCAAATGCAACGCAGGGCGTTTGCATATTTTTTCTAGGTCCAACCTGGCCTTGGGATTGTCTTTCGTTTTTTCCTTTACGTCTATCACAGTATTAATTATGTTATCAAATACATTCTTCTCAATATGCATGACATCAAGATTATGTCTGATCAGATTGGTACTCCAGTATGGCAGATCCCAGAATATGCTCCTTTTTGTTCAGTTATGATCTCTACCAAATCTATCGCACTTGTACCCAGTTGTAGGATCTTCGATAGCACTTGGAAAATCTTTAACATCCTCCCATATCGTGGCTTCGCACCACCTTGGCGGTGGATCACCCTTCTCTACAATGCCGGCACGGAATGCATTCCTGTTCCTTCTGAACGGATGATCTTTTGGCAGAAATTGCCGATGATAATCAAAGAAGCACGATTTTCCTCCATGTTTCAAGCGGAAAGCCTTTCAAGCGGAAAGCCTTACTACGGTCCATACAATATGGACATGAGAGACGGCCATGAGTGCTCCATCCAGATAACATTCCATAGGCCGGAAAGTCGTTGATGGTCCACATAAGGGTTGCCTTCATCTGAAAATTCTGCTTCCTAGAAATATCGTACGTGTTAGCGCCTACTTCCCATAACTGATTCAACTCATCAATCAAAGGCTGTAAGTACACGTCAATGTTCCTCTTGGGATTGTTTAGACCAGGAATTATAACGGTTAGAAACATGTACTGAGTCTTCATGCACATCCAAGACGGTAGGTTATACGGAGTGACAATCACAGGCCAGCACGAATACTGGGATCCCGAAAGACCAAAAGGAGTAAAACCGTCAGAAGATAGTCCCAACCTGACATTACGCGGATCTGAAGCAAAATCAGGATACACTCGATCAAAGTGCTTCCACGCTTCTCCATCGGATGGGTGATCCAACACTCCTTCAATCTGTTCTCGCATGTGCCAACTCATATTTTCGGCCGTCTCTTTTACCATAAATAATCTTTGCAACTGCGGCGTTAAAGGCAAGTAGTGCATTGAATCGGTCGGTCTTCTTGCACCGGTAGACCTTCCTGTACTAGTTGTCTTATAGCGATCAGCACCACAAAATCTGCACACATCTGCATCCTTGTCGTCTTTGTAGTACAGCATGCACCCATTGCGACAGGAATCGATTTTTTCGTATCCCATCCAGAGCGATCTCACCATCCTCTTAGACCGGTAGAAGTCTTTAGGCAACTTAGCACCCGTCGGCAAGATCTCTATAATCAACTCCAACACTCGGTTGTAGCATTCTTACGACATGTTAAAATCTGACTTAATGCTCAACAGTCTTGTAACCATCTCCAACGGTGAATGATCCTCACAACCAGGATACAATGGAGTCCTTGCATTCTCCAGCAACTCCATGAACTGTGCAGCATCGGCGTTCGGTGCCTCCTCAGGTGCATCATAAACAAAACTAGGCCCCGCAGCGTCGAAAACCATGTTCACGTACCCGTCGTCGTATGCATGATTATCTGAAACAAAATTAGGTCCCGCATGCATATACGGCTTAATGTAAGGCTCCGGCTCTGATGCTAAAGACACAAGTTCTCCGTGTGCGGTCCACTGATAGTAATTAGGCGTGAAACCCCTCGAGTACAAATAATATGTCACTTTCACTTCTGGATAATATTTCACGTTATGATATTTCACACACGGACACTTAATTTTGGTGTCGTCCATGTACTGAGGGAACGCCTTAGCAAACTGCAGGAACTGCTCTACTCCCGCTATGTATTCATCCCACACACCATACATATCATCAGGACGACGATTGTACATCCATGAACGATTCCGCAAGTAGTAATTCATATCTATTTGGAAATAATTCTGCAAAGATGGACGTACATTATCCAACAGGCACAAATATCCTATTTTTAGTCATTACCTACCAAGGTACCCTTTACCTTATCGCTATTGGTATCCCAATACCAATACCTTAAGTTGGTACCCTTTACCTTATCGCTATTGGTACCCTTTACCTTATCGCTATTGGTATCCCAATAGCAATACCGCGGTAACATGGTTGGTACATTAAGGGTCTTTAACATGATGACATATTGTGAAAAGATATCCTTATATATAGTTCTCCTACGGATTTTCTTTAACATTACGTAGGAGAACTATAAGGATATATCTTTTCACAACATGTCACCTCCTCAAAGACCCTTAATGTGACAACCATGGTTTAAAGTATCGGCCGATACCGATCCGATACGGCCGATACCGATACGGTTTGGCATGTTTCGATCCGATACCGACCGATACCAAATACCGACCGATACCAAATATCGAAAGAACATATTTTAATAAAATTTTATCTAATATTAAACTATATTTAAACTTATATCTAGTAATGTCAATCCGTGTTTGTAACAGAGAATCAAATAGAACTAACTAGAACTGACATACAGTAATCAACAAGTAAATGAAAGAACTATCAGAAAATGTACTCACATGATACCCTGAAAGACTGATGAATATCAGATGTCTGAACCGGAGTCACAATGTCCTATTTAGAGAAATATAGGTTAAGATGTGTTCAAAAGGTAATAATGAAGTTTACAATGCAATCTACATGATTCTAGGTCAATATAGGTCAAAGTCAACTTTGGGTCAAACTCTATAGGCTATCTCATAACTAACCATAGACTAGGTTATCCTATGGTTACCATATAGTCTATACCATATCACATATATATATATCACCTATATCATACATACATAGATATATATAACAATCAAACTCACCATCTGTACACACTCTAATTCACTATCAACTACCATTTACAAGCCCTCATCTATCAAACCAAAACAATGCACAAGCCTGACATCAAGCCTAACTTAGGACACACACTCACACACTATTTCTTACCTATCCACAAACATTCCCAAGCTAACTCTTACCTTCACTATACTCTCATACATGTATCTCCTAACTACATGCAACTTACCCCTGCACTAGCTATGCATTAGAGAGAGAGAGAGAGAGCCCCCTTCTCAAATTATTGACACAAAGATGTAACCTATAGTTGAACATTACCAAAAGACTAAACTAGGAGTACCAAGGCTGAACATGTGACTAATCCCCTATCCTTAACGAGACTGAACCATGAACTAAAATATGGCACGAGTTCTAAGTAAGATACTGAGCAACTAATAGGCAGGGACTTGTCATATAGGGGATGGACAAAATGAAATAGGACTGAGCCATGTCTCATTAACTTCCACTGCAATGGCTGATACATTTCTCATTTAACATACTCAATAACCCATTCTCAGAAAACTGAGATATCACCATGTGTTCTCAGGATCTAGGTTAACCCCAACTAACAGATACTATATCTATAACCCAAACCCCCAACTAACACTCTGAAATCTGAGGTAATTCTTTAACAAACTTGAGGGAGCTATGGTACCTTAAAGGCTTAAACCTTTAGTTAATACAGAAAATTGTTCGACATCATACACCTTCATCTTTAGTTTGCTATGAAAATTATAAGTATTAGATATGAAGTTGTTTGTCTTAATGTTAATTTTTATATTAATTAAATTAGCTTGATATTTCTAAATTGTACTAGTAATTTCTACATTTATATGCGCAAAAAATAGGTGGCAGTAGGTGATGTTGAAGAGAAGATTCAGTTGTCTTATCCTATTAATTTATTGCTTTATGCAATTTTCTTTTCTAGCTAGGTTTAGTGATGTCATTAGTGAGCACATAGATTGATTGGTCTGTATATTGTAAAGCCAAGAGGCCAATAAGTATTATCCTATTCTAATCATAATGTAGCCTCTATTTCGACATGGTATGAGAGTATGGTTCATCTTGGACCTAATTCTCCACCAAAACACTAGCCTCCATCTTCCATAAGCCCTAGCTGCCTCCAGCCAAAACCCATCAACACCTAGCCCTACCCAAACCCTGACCCTAGCCTATTTGAATCATTTGGTTATTATGATTTTGATTCCTCCAGGATTTTTCTATTTTTTCGAGTCTTGACCTAGTTTGGATGTGTGTCCGTGTGTCCGGGAGGAAGGAGAGGAGTTAGGTTAGGGTTTACCTGAGGAAGAGGACTCGGATTGGGGGAGGAGGAGCTGGAGGAGGAGGATCTCGAGGAGGAGGAGCTCGCCGGAGGGGGAGGGGGTCGCCGGGGGGGAGGGCACTGACAGAGGGAGGGAGTCGCCGGGGGGGTGGGGGAGAAAATTAAAAAATTTTAAGTGAGAGTGAGGGGGAAAGAAGGCTGCGGCGTGCCCTAAGTAAAATAATTTAGCGACGTCACATGTAGACATCGCTACACGTCGCCAAAATGGCGACATATACTTATAATTAGTCGCGGAACGTCGCTAGTCAGTGACGAAGGAAACGACTGTCGCAGAACGTCGCTAGGCAGCGACGTTTTGCGACGTGTTCATAAAGCTGTCGCTAATAGCGACGTAATTTACTGCCGTCGCTAAATTACGTCGCTATTAGATGACATTTTAGTAGTGGAATTTTTGTCCTTAGACTAGTGAGAATAGTCTCACATCGGCTACACCACCAAAGTATGTATGCTTTTTGTCACGCTCATAGAAAAATTTTCTTAGGAGCTACTCGTACTTTGTACTTAACACGTCAGTATCGTTGCATGGCGTTCACTACTAAAATCTGCTTAATTGGCGACGTAAATTTAGCGATACGTTAGCAAAACATCGCTAAATTGTGTACATTAGCGACGTATAACTGAAACGTCGGTAACCGTCGCTACTAGCGACGCAAATAGCGACGTGACAACGACGTATATTAGTTACGTGAGCTAGTCGTTGCGAAACGTCGCTACAACATCGCTACAGCATCGCTAATAGCGACTAACTTAGCGACGGTAATGATAGCGCCGCTAAATTCTAATTATATCCCCCCACCGATTTATTTCTCCCTATTTTACTCTCTCAATCTCTCTCCTCCCCCCTTCGGTGCTCTCACTCTCTCCGGCGACTCTCACTCTCTCCGGCGACTCTCCTTCCTCTCCGGTACGTGACTCTCCCCCTTCCCTCTCTCTCTCTCTCTCTCTCTCTCTCCGGCTGTTTTGGTTGTTGGTGGTTGGGGTGCGGGTGGCCCAGAGGGAGGTGTAGGGGGGATGCGGGTGGTTGGGGGTAAGTAGGGGGTGGCTGGGGGGGTCGGACAGGGGGGACGAGGGCGGCTGGAGGAGGGGAGCTAGGGTTAGGGTTTGGGTTAGCGTCCATTTTCTTCCATTTTACTCTCTCACTCTCTCTCCTCCCCCCTCCGGCGCTCTCACGTTCTCCGGTGCTCTCACTCTCTCCGGCGATTCTCACACTCTCCAGCGACTCTCCTCCCTCTTCGATACCTTGTACTCTTTCCCTCCCTCTCTCTCTCTCTGTCTCTCTCTTTCCGACTGTTTTGGTTGTTGGTGGTTGGGGGGTGCGAGTGGCTCGGGGGAAGGGGCAGGGGGGATACGGGTGGTTCGGGGGTGAGTGGGGGGTGGCTGGGGGGTGGGACAGGGGGGACGAGGGCGGCTGGGGGAGGGGAGCTAGGGGTAGGGTTCGGGTTAGGTGTGGTTATGTGTGGGCGGCTGGGGGAGGGAAGCAGGAGGGAGTGGAGGGTTAGGGTTCGAGTCAGGGGTGGTGTCGGGGGAGGGCTTGGTCAGGAATCTTATAATATAGTAATATATAATTATTTATTTTCTGACACCGAAAAATATGATACTCCGACTCGAACGCACCGATAGTGCCGATATTTGTAACAAGTTATTTTGTTGGTTGGTTAATTGGTAACATGGTGATCGGGACATATAGTCCCTGCAGCCATTCGACTGGTGAGACAGAAACTATGGTACGACATGGTGATCAGGACATAGTCCCTGCAGCCATTCGACTGGCGAGGCAAAAACTATATAGCCGTAGATAAAGTTGACAGTCCTCCGACCCTCATCCCTCGGCAATGATGATATGACAACCTATCACTATATCTTATATAGTAGTAGATGATGTCTTAGTATTACATTATGTAGTTCATCTTGATTCTGTTACATTCTTCAGATACTAGATACGATAGGAACATATACTACACCATATGTACAGAACATAGATGATTCACACTAATGTATGCTAGAATGAATTTTGGGTTGTGTTCTGAGCTATCCTAGTGAGGAAGGATCATCTTCAAACCCACACACGGATTTCCTCTTTTTGCTAGTTCAATCGAGCGATGGCGCATTCGATGGGTTTTATTTTCAAACCCTAGATCAAGCCCTTCTGTGGTATGGAGACTTTTCTATGAGATCCATATGCACAGGCGCTCCTATCAAATGGACTGTGTTTCCAGATCACCGCCCTTATTTTGAGGCATTAGGGTTACAACACTTTGCTAAACTTTGTTTCCCGGTAGCTACTAATACCATTAGATTTTCTATTGCAATATCGTACTAAACACGTTTGACGTAAGTACTCGTGTTGGCGGACTAGATATCGAGTTAAATGATGTCCTCTTAGCAGAAATCCTTGGTATTTCTAACGAAGGTGCACCGCTTGATGATATCATTGAATTTGATTTCTCCGACGGCACAATACTTTCTAGTTTCAAAGCTGAACTCTGTGCCCCTGATCGAGTTCGCTCTGGAAAGTTCAAGGCCAATAACTTGAACTTGTTTAGTTATGAATTGCATCGCATCATCTACTCCACTCTCCTTCCGAAGTCTACTTCAAAGGATGATGTCATATCACTTGAGCTGTCTGCTATGTATCATATTCTTAAGGGGATTCCTTTTTTTTGCCCCTAAGACTATTATCCATATGATGGGACGTTGTCATGCAAGAGATAGAAATCTCTCTTATGCGATGATTCTTCCACGCATCTTCCAGCGTTTTGATATTGATCTGTCAACTTGTACTCAAGACCCTGAGCCCAAGTTTCTTAAGCTATCTCGTCGTAACATGACTGTTGCTGCTCTTCCTACTGCTCCACCTCCTCCACCTACTCAGCAGTATGCCATGACCTTTGATGGCATATACCAGTATCTTTCTGATTTGTACGTCTCGATGACGAATATGGCCTGCGAACGTGAGTTCCACGATGTCACTCGTTATCAAGCGATAGCAAATTCTCTAGCTGATCTCCGATTTTCTCAGACTGGACATTCTGTCGGTTCTATTCCTAGAGATCCAGCCTTTTCTGGTTACCGCTGTGAGGATGAGGCTGTTCATGCCTACTTTCAGCCCGGTAATGCTTATGATTGGTATCGCAGTTCTGGTGCTACTCCACACCCTTCTGGAGCTGGCACTTCTGGAGTTGGTCCTTCTGGACATGTCGGTCATGCTGCTGATGATGATGATGAGAATGATGAGGAGATGTGATGATGATGTATTAGCTGATTTTGAGACTTAGTTATTGTCTACTGTACACTTGGACATGCTCCGACATTCCAAGTTTCTTTCCTTTTAGCTTTTATTATCAGTTTTTTGGACTTGTACTGGATATTTCTTGATGTCTCTTGAGCATCATTTTATTTTTATGGGATGCGTAGTTTATCTTTTATATCAGTTTATTTATTCTTTATAGCATCTTTATCTGCTTCTATATTATAAACTGCATGTGAAATACTTCTCTGTTATGTCTTGTATATTCTCACTGCATGAGATATTATTTTCTTGTGTTTTTTTACTGTTGTAGCTTATGCATTAATTGCGGGGGAGCCTATTTCTTCGCAATTATTGTAAGCCCTCTGGATTTTTAGGGTTATTTTAAATTTTTAAATAATTTATTTTTAATAAATATTTTTATTATATTTAGTTTTGATAATTAAATATATTATTCGTGACTTTGATTTTTGGAGCGCCAGAGATGTCATCCCCTCGAAACGCTCTTTATGATTCTTGATCTAGACAAATTTATCTTCCTGTTGATATATCATGTCCTACCCAAAGTTGTTCCCTTGTGCTCTATTTGTATCGCAGAACTTTCGGGTCAAATTAGGCCATTTGAATTATTATTAAATTCCCACTTTTATTTTTGATCATCATGTGTACCTTACCGTGACTTTTAATTTAGGAGCACAAGACTAGTTATTTTCTCCAAACCAATTTGTCATGCATGATCTACTCGAGATACTCTCCATCCATGACCATCGTGTCCCACTCAGACACACTCTCTTGTGCTTCATTTTTATCGCACAACTTTTCGGACAATTGACCCAATCCCGAATTACCCCACCGAGTTTTATTTAATTCCAACTTGTATTGGAGATGCCAGTTTGACCCAAACTGATCGACCCAAGATATGGACACAGACCATTTTGAACCTACTACACACGTGCCACTTGTGTCCCATCCAATTTAGTCTTCGTGTACTATTTATTTATCAAGGATTATCATCGACTAATTTAAGTCATTTAATTTCCGGGACCCAATTAGATCCAATTGCGACCCGACCCGACTCAAGTAGACCCAACACCAAACACCATGACAACATCCATCATCCATACCCAAACACACAACACCAATAAAGTAATTCTACAAAACACCAAACACCCAAACATCACTATCACCCTATATTTAAAATACACTCCCATCACTATCACCATTACTATCATTACTCTCTCTCTCTCTCTCTCTCTCTCTCTCTCTCTCTCTCTCTCTTTCTTTTCTCTCTCCTAAACAAACCCCTCCCCTTTCAGCCGAACAAGCTCAACCCCCCCTTTTCTAACATGTCACCATCACATACTCTCTCTTCCTTAATTCATGCACACACAACCATCACCATCACTCTTTTCTTTCTCTCTCCCTATTTTAAAAACACACACCATCACCACAACCATGCTCTCCTTCTCTTCCTCACCCCCATACCCGACCAGCACCCCCCTCTCCATTCGGTTCTCTCTCTCTCTCTCCTCTCATCATTATCTCTCTCTCTCCCAAACACACTTCTTCACACAACCACCATGCCCTTCAAAACCGAGAGCACCCCACTTCTCCTTCTCCATCATCAACTCCTTTACCACCACCACTCCGTCACTCCACTTGGCCGACCACCCCCACCACCATGGCCGGCCACAGCACCCCCCTTGGCCAGAGCACCACCACCCCCTTCAACATCAACATCACTCCATGGTGAGCTCCTCTACTCCTCCTTCTTCATTTTATTATGCATAGGTATATATACATATATATATTCTTCTATGGATAAATATGCAAATGTGTATGAATGTGCTAGTATGAGAATATGTGATTAATAGGGGTGTTCCATTTTATGTGGGTTTATGTGTAATTTAATGTAGGAATTAATTTCATAAGTCTTGTTGAAATGAATCCATGTATATACAATATTGTGTATATATATATGTGTATTTCTTATATGAATATACATATATATATAAATATATACTCCTACAAGTATAAGTGTATCAATGTAGTTTATACATATAAATTATAATGTATATATATACCCCTTCTAAATACATATGTAAAAATATACACTTTGTCTCATTATGTATATATACACTTTTTCAAATATATATATATACTCTACTAGATGCACATGTTCTATGTATAATATATATATATATATATATATATATATATATATATATATATATATATATATAAATACTCTTGTGTACATACATGTATACACTTACTCTTCTATGCATGTATTAATGTAGATGTTGTGGATGGTTCATATATATATATCAAATGGTTTATATACATATTGATAGTTTCATGTATAAATTTATGTTCAAATGGTTTATATATATACAAATGATTTTACATAAATATCTATGTACAAATGGTTTCTCTTGTCTTCATATGTATACACCAAAATAAATGGTATTGTTTCATTATGTATAAATATATATACTTTTCAAATATATATAAATACTCTTCCCATATATGTATATACATATATACACACTCTTTCAAATATATATGTAACATACTTTTATATAAATAAAAACATAGATACCTTGTCTCTATGTAAATATATATGCAAATATATTTTCTCTACATATATATATTCCCGTAAATACGTATATATTTCCGTATATACGTATATATATTTCCGTATACACATCCCCTTATATATAACTCTCATATATTTCCTATTTACATTTTCGTAGATATAACTCATATATATATATATATATATATATATATATATATATATATATATATATATATATATATATATATATATATATATATATATATATATATATATATAATTTTCTTATATCCGTTCTGTATGTATACTTTTATATATCCTTGTATACAATTTCGTATGTACATTTTTTATATATAATGTTTTCGTATAAATACTTTATATATATATTTTTGCGTATGTGTATATACGTGTATACGTATATATGTATGCACAACTTTGTGTGTGAATGGAAATATAAATCATGAATATTTGTTTAACTTATCGTAAATCGTGGTTGTTGTATTTGTAGGTACCCCAGACGATACGATCTTGATTGGGGAGCCCGGATCTTCGCTTGCGACTCCCGGAGTTTCAGGCAAGATACCTTGCCTTGTCTTACTGGTTTTATTCATTCATACTTATATTGTGCACTTGGTAGAGTAGACGTAGTTGTGTGTCCAAGTGATAGCTCGGATACAGTCGATGACGGAATTGTCATCGCGTTTCATGCATTCGACTTAGTCCTAGGCGACACCCCTAAGTTGTGGAATCATAGTCATGATTCCCATAACCTTGACACGTGTTACGACACGGCACTGAGTGAGTTCGTACCATGGCACGGGCTTGCGCATCTGGCTAGCTACCAGTGCAAGGGCTCATGCTCTGGTACATAGAATGGTTAGGTATGTCTAGTAATTGTGACCTTGCGTTGAGAGTCGGAATGATCAAGTGGTGGATAAGACTTGTGCATTCCGAGGGATACGGGAAGACAATTAATAGACGTATGGGATAGCCAAAATATCTGAGAAAGGGCCAAGTCGCTCAGTGTTGCCCGGATGAGTGGGACCTCGGCTCGTGATCCGACGTCGGCCCGTGTTTCGATGCCAAAGCCTTATTACCTACCCATACGTACTAGAGTTGTCTTCAAAGTGCATTCACTTAGCTGGTTAGTTCACCCTTTACAGTTATTCAGTATTACTTTATGGCATGTTTACTCTGTATCTTGCTATGTCCCCTGAGGACCTGGTTGCTTTCCAGATTTAGACGAGCACTTGCAGTTGACTGGGTGCGAACTGGAACTTGAGACAGGACTTGCTGCAGTAGACGACGAGGTGCTTCCTGAGGAGTTTCCTTGACTCAGGGTATGGTGTTGTTTAGGTTATGAGCATCATTATCTAGTTAGTCAATGCTCATGACTAGTTATCTTTCTAATTTCAGTATTTTCATTCAGTGTTGTACTCCGTGGGCTTGTACCCACCAGACTATTCAGTTATATTTATTTCAGACTCCATATTATTTTCAGTTTTATATTTCAGCATTACTTTCTTTGTTCCTGTGGATAAGATCTAGATGTTACCACTTGCCTGTGTAGTATAGTTATTTTTACAGCGTAGTATGCCAAAGTGAGTCCATTAAATTGGGCAACTCACTCTAGGTCGTATCAGCTGGCCAGGTTATGTCCTAATCCCATCTGTTTTGGGAGCGGAGCGTGACATGATTTTAGTGGTGGCCCATGCAGGTCTCGTTTATCGTTTCAGTTACGTTACTGTGCCGACTCGAGCCTGCGATTAGGATTAGCAGTGTTAGGATCTCATCTACATGTAATTATTGCCTTTGAACCTCGAATCGTATTCAATTGTTGATTTTCTTGTATCATGCTTCCTTCTGTCCCTTTTGTAACAGAATTTTGTCTCTTTCAGAGAGATGAATTTACGTAGTGGATGTACGACTTATGGCGTTGCCTTAGCATCTGACACCGAGCCCAGTGATGACAGGATTCCAGCTCCATCGGCAGACCAGATTCCGGGACATGTTACAACCTTTCCGTCGACTCCACTGATTCACGTGGAACCTGTACCGCAGCCTGCACCAACTCACCAGGAGGGTCAAACTTCACCGGCACCTGTCCAGCAAGATATTCCTTTGCCTCCTCCGCCTTCTTTTCTAACTCAGATGCCGTGCGTGACCCTTGCTCCCCCGATGGCTCAGCAGGAGATGTTCCAGTTCTTTCAGTCGATGATGCAAGCATAGTGGCAACAGACCGAAGCTTTGATGCGGAGTATGACGACGATCCTAGAGAGGATACCCGTACCACAGCCTACACCAACTCACCGAAGGAACGTGACCGTAGACGAGCATGATGCAGAGTTCAGACGCACTCAGGCGAGGAACTCATGTGCGGAGACGTTAGAAGAATACAGAGTCCAGGAGGCCACCAGCCAGGATCCATTGATTCAGAGTTACCCTGCTACCACTGACGCACTAGCTGGAGGACAACATGGAGGACCGATCAAGCATTCAAAAGAGCACATTCAGCAGAGAGCCGTTCCGTGCCAGGCAAAGGAGTTCAAGACTTGTTACTTTTGCGGCAAAAAGGGGCACATTCGGAAGGAGTGCAGAAAGAGGTTACGGTTGTGCTTGAAGTGTGGATCGAAGCAACATCATGTTAGGAGATGTCCATGGCGTCGGGTCATGAGTCAGCAGTTAGTCTCGACACCAGTTCGGCCGGAAAGGGGTATGTTTTACATTGAATATTTAATTATTATATTCATGTGCTGTTATATATGATGTGTTTAATTTCGAGGACGAAATTCTGTAAGGTGGATAGATTGTAAACCCTCTAGATTTTTAGGGTTATTTTAAATTTTTAAATGATTTATTTTCAATAAATATTTTTATTATATTTAGTTTTGATAATTAAATATATTATTCGTAACTTTGATTTTTAGAGCGCCAGAGATGTCATCCCCTCGAAACGCTCTTTATGATTCTTGATCTAGACAAATTTATCTTCCTGTTGATATATCATGTCCCACCCAAAGTTGTTTCCTTGTGCTCTATTTGTATCGCAGAACTTTCGGGTCAAATTAGGCCATTTGAATTATTATTAAATTCCCACTTTTATTTTTGATCATCATGTGTACCTTACCGTGACTTTTAATTTAGGAGCACAAGACTAGTTATTTTCTCCAAACCAATTTGTCATGCATGATCTACTCGAGAAACTCTCCGTCCATGATCATCGTGTCCCACTCAGACACACTCTCTTGTGCTTCATTTTTATCGCACAACTTTTCGGACAATTGACCCAATCCCGAATTACCCCACCGAGTTTTATTTAATTCCAACTTGTATCGGAGATGCCAGTTTGACCCAAACTGATCGACCCAAGATATGGACACAGACCATTTTGAACCTACTACACACGTGCCACTTGTGTCCCATCCAATTTAGTCTCCGTGTACTATTTATTTATCAAGGATTATCATCAACTAATTTAAGTCATTTAATTTTCGGGACCCAATTAGATCCAATTGCGACCCGACCCGACTCAAGTAGACCCAACACCAAACACCATGACAACATCCATCATCCATACCCAAACACACAACACCAATAAAGTAATTCTACAAAACACCAAACACCCAAACATCACTATCAGCCTATATTTAAAATACACTCCCATCACTATCACCATTACTATCATTACTCTCTCTCTCTCTCTCTCTCTCTCTCTCTCTCTCTCTCTCTCTCTCTCTCTTTTCTCTCTCCTAAACAAACCCCTCCCCCTTCAGCCGAACAAGCTGAACCCACCCCTTTTCTAACATGTCACCATCACATACTCTCTCTCTTTCTTAATTTATGCACACACAACCATCACCATCACTCTTTTCTTTCTCTCTCCCTATTTTAAAAACACACACCATCACCACAACCATGCTCTCCTTCTCTTCCTCACCCCCCATACCCGACCAGCACCCCCCCTCTCCATTCGGTTCTCTCTCTCTCTCCTCTCACCATTATCTCTCTCTCCCAAACACACTTCTTCACACAACCACCACCCCCTTCAAAACCGAGAGCACCCCACTTCTCCTTCTCCATCATCAACTCCTTTACCACCACCACTCCCTCACTCCACTTGGCCGACCATCCCACCACCATGGCCGGCCACAGCACCCCCCCTTGGCCGGAGCACCACCACCCCCTTCAACATCAACATCACTCCATGGTGAGCTCCTCCACTCCTCCTTCTTCATTTTATTATGCATAGGTATATATACATATATATTCTTCTATGGATAAATATGCAAATGTGTATGAATGTGCTAGTATGAGAATATGTGATTAATAGGGGTGTTCCATTTTATGTGGGTTTATGTGTAATTTAATGTAGCAATTAATTTCATAAGTCTTGTTGAAATGAATCCATGTATATACAATATTGTGTATATATATATGTGTATTTCTTATATGAATATACATATATATATATAAATATATACTCCTACAAGTATAAGTGTATCAATGTAGTTTATACATATAAATTATAATGTATATATATATATATATATATATATATATATATATATATATATATATATATATATATATATATATATATATATATATACCCCTTCTAAATACATATGTAAAAATATACACTTTGTCTCATTATGTATATATACACTTTTTCAAATATATATATATACTCTACTAGATGAACATGTTCTATGTAATATATATATATATATATAGATATATATATATATATATATATATATATATATATATATATATATTAAAAAATATATAAATATATAAATATATATATATATATATATATATATTTATATATTTTTTAATATATATATATATATATATATATATATATATATATATATATATATATATATATATATATATATATATATATATATATATATACTCTTGTGTACATACATGTATACACTTACTCTTCCATGCATGTATTAATGTAGATGTTGTGGATGGTTCATATATATATATCAAATGGTTTATATACATATTGATAGTTTCATGTATAAATTTATGTTCAAATGGTTTATATATATACAAATGATTTTACATAAATATCTATGTACAAATGGTTTCTCTTGTCTTCATATGTATACACCTAAATAAATGGTATTGTTTCATTATGTATAAATATATATATACTTTTCAAATATATATAAATACTCTTCCCATATATGTATATACATATATATACACACTCTTTCAAATATATATGTAACATACTTTTATATAAATAAAAACATAGATACCTTGTCTCTATGTAAATATATATGCAAATATATTTTCTCTACATATATATATTTCCGTAAATACGTATATATTTCCGTATATACGTATATATGTTTCCGTATACACATCCCCTTATATATAACTCTTATATATTTCCTATTTACATTTTCGTAGATATAACTCATATATATATATATATATATATATATATATATATATATATATATATATATATATATATATATATATATATATATATATATAATTTTCTTATATCCGTTCTGTATGTATACTTTTATATATCCTTGTATACAATTCCGTATGTACATTTTTTATATATAATGTTTTCGTATATATACTTTATATATATTTTTTCGCGTATGTGTATATACGTGTATACGTATATATGTATGCACAACTTTGTGTGTGAATGGAAATGTAAATCATAAATTTTTGTTTAACTTATCGTAAATCGTGGTTGTTGTATTTGTAGGTACCCCGGACGATACGATCTTGATTGGGGAGCCCGGATCTTCGCTTGCGACTCCCGGAGTTTCAGGCAAGATACCTTGCCTTGTCTTACTGGTTTTATTCATTCATACTTATATTGTGCACTTGCTAGAGTGGACGTAGTTGTGTGTCCAAGTGATAGCTCGGATACAGTCGATGACGGCATTGTCATCGCGTTTCATGCATTCGACTTAGTCCTAGGCGACACCCCTAAGTTGTGGAATCATAGTCATGATTCCCATAACCTTGACATGTGTTACGACACGGCACTGAGTGAGTTCGTACCATGGCACGGGCTTGCGCATCTGGCTAGCTACCAGTGCAAGGGCTCATGCTCTGGTACATAGAATGGTTAGGTATGTCTAGTAATTGTGACCTTGCGTTGAGAGTCGGAATGATCAAGTGGTGGATACGACTTGTGCATTCCGAGGGATAGGAGAAGACAATTAATAGACGTATGGGACAACCAAAATATCTGAGAAAGGGCCAAGTCGCTCAGTGTTGCCCAGATGAGTGGGACCTCGGCTCGTGATCCGACGTCGGCTCGTGTTTCGAGGCCAAAGCCTTATTACCTACCCATACGTACTAGAGTTGTCTTCAAAGTGCATTCACTTAGCTGGTTAGTTCACCCTTTACAGTTATTCAGTATTACTTTATGGCATGTTTACTCTGTATCTTGCTATGTCCCCTGAGGACCTGGTTGCTTTCCAGATTTAGACGAGCACTTGCAGTTGACTGGGTGCGAACCGGGACTTGAGATAGGACTTGCTGCAGTAGACGACGAGGTGCTTCCTGAGGAGTTTCCTTGACTCAGGGTATGGTGTTGTTTAGGTTATGAGCATCATTATCTAGTTAGTCAATGCTCATGACTAGTTATCTTTCTACTTTCAGTATTTTCATTCAGTGTTGTACTCCGTGGGCTTGTACCCACCGGACTATTCAGTTATATTTATTTCAGACTCCATGTTATTTTCAGTTTTATATTTCAGCATTACTTTCTTTGTTCCTGTGGATGAGATCTAGATGTTACCACTTGCCTGTGTAGTATAGTTATTTTTACAGCGTAGTACGCCTAAGTGAGTCCATTAAATTGGGCAGCTCACTCTAGGTCGTATCAGCTGGCCAGTTTATGTCCTAATCCCATATGTTTTGGGAGCGAGGCATGACAATTATTTTGCTAAGTGACAACGGGGGAGAAAAAGGATCTAACATTTTGTTTTGAGAATAATACAGGGATTGAAAAATTTTGAACATTTTTTGTGGTATCTTATCTCAAAAGATGTTATATCATTCATAGTTTGTCAATTATCAAAATGGGGGAGATTGTTGGCCCATTGGTCATATGGTCAAACTGATTTTAATAATTGATCAAACTCTGTCTCGATATATGGAGCTAGTCAGGATAGCTCGGACTCTTGGACATGATCAAGAACGGCTATCTACTCAGTTCAAGACCGAAGCGTTGTTTGCCTGTTCGAGTCTGTATTTCTTTGAGCAATGTAATCTTTTATTTTATTGAGTCTAGAAATACATTGTACACCGAGTCGTACTGGCAAATAGGCTATTCCAAAATAATTTCAAAATATTTTTAAAATGTCCTTAGTTTTGAAAAACATTCGTATTTACAAAAGCTCCAAAAAGGTTTTCAAAATTCCCCAAAATCTATTTTGAAAAACCCTAACCAAACCCTGACAGAACTTGGCCAGAGTTCGGCCAGAATTCGGTTAGTGGCTGTTTTAATTTTTGAATTCCTTGGAACTTGGTCCTCCTGCAGTTACGGATTTGACCGAGTTATGCCCGATTTCTGCCAAAATTCTGTCTTTGGAACTCCTATAAATAGAGAAGGATTTCGATCATTTTAACGCACTCATTCACTTTCAATCTTCTCTCTATTTAAAGCCTACTGTCTTCCAAAGAGTTTTTCTCGAGCTTTAATTTTCAGATTCCAAGCCAGTTATAATCCTCTAGTCGATTTGCCAGTGCGGTACGGTCTAGAAGTTTCTGAGTGATTGTAATCAGAAGGCTTGATAGAAGAATACCTCTTCACAATTGAAGTTGGACGAGTTCTTCGTATCAAAGCTCGCGTTGTAGAAGTTGCAAGGACTTCGTAAGAAAACTTACAATTTTACAAATAGTGGATTCAACTGGTAGCAAGAGTTCTACCGACTGGACTAGTCCTCACCAGAGAAAAACCAGTATAAATTTTGGTGTTTGCGTTTGCCTTCTGATCACTTTTAAATTCTGTCATTTACTTTTTGTGATTATTATTATATCTGTGATCTTACTGCTAACAAGCTTTTAATTAGCAATATTCCGCTGCCTACTCTATTCACCCCCCCTCCCCCCTCTAGAGTATTCTGCTTTACGATTTCGTTCCTACAGCGCCATCAGACTTGAAGATTGTCATTTTGCATGCACTGGCTGAGGACTATTTTTTCATACCCTACAGCATCCATAATTGGCACAGAATATTTCTTTTAAAGAAATAATCTTTTCAAGAGTTTAACTCTGAATTTTTTTTCTTTTGCTGTTGATTTGAGGGAAGACCCTCATGCTGAGGAGCTGGCATCTGCTTTTCGGGTGTCTGAGTACCAGGAAGACTTGTCTTATATCCCTTTTCCACAGTATGACCTGCCTGAGACCCGGAGAGCTATGTTGGAGAGTCAAAATTATAAGACTCTGCTTTGTTTGATAAGTGGCACTCCTTTTCTATCTGAGGACACACATTCTTATAAGAAGCCAACTTTTCTCTTTGGAGATGCCGTAGATGCAGACTCTCAGCCGAAGTCAAGAAAGGATCGATGGGCTTTCGTAAGAGGAGACACATTGGTATATCTGCCTGAGATGATAAGAAATCTATCGTTATCTCAATATACTCATGCCAGCTACCATAGAAAGATGCCATGGGATTTAACTCGTTTCCAAGAAGCTAGAGTAGGAAGAATATGTCACCATCGTAGGGAGCACACAAAGACATCTTTCTCTATAAATCTGATCAGTATAGTTCCCATTTAAGGGGATTGAGACCAGGCTGTGTACCGTCTGATGATACAGCCATAATGAAACCCGTCATAACCCCTATCTTTGTAAATATATATGTTGCGTCCGAGGGAGAATATCCTCGCAATACTAGCATGAGACTAACTGGCTTAATTTATTTGGAGATTATCCGTTGGAACCATCTTTTTGTATGGATTCTCGACAACTTTCGTGAGAAGTTACAAGAACTAGGACTCTACAAAGCTGTTCTGACCACCACTTGTGGAATCCAAAATCACTCCAACTTATTTTTGGCTTTGGCAAAAAGGTATAATAGTAGGACTGGTACCATTTCTACTCCTCACGGAGAACTAGGCTTCGCTCTCCATAAAATGCAATTTCTGTATCATCTGCAATGGACGATAACCCTTATGAAGAATACCTACCGACAGAAGACGAATTAGAGGATTTAGCCAAAGTGAATCCTCAGATGGTGGCAGTTTTAGATGAATTATTGTGTCACTTTACCACCTGTATGCATCTATATAAGACTGGTGCCACATGCTATATCTCGAAGTGGTTGGTCTACCTCTTCTTCGGTCATAATACCGACCCTAAAGTGCAAGATCAATCGGAATATATGCCTCGTTCTTTTGAGATGTTTGATGCTCAAACTATTTCTCAACTGATAGAGAAGACTGGCCGAGCTGATACATAGTTGGCCAAACCCTGGAATGACTTTGATGTTAATACCCCTCTAGAAAGTTATATAAGGCAGAGTGGTATCAATTTATCTTCAGAATCCACTTTAGCAAGCTTTCTTTCCCTGTGGTTACGACGGTTTGTCATTCCAGGTGCTAGTGCTGTTGACCGAATCCATCGTGGCGTACTTTTTGCAGCAGTGCATTTGGTATTCGGACACAAAATAGATATTCTCTCGGCCATAACCAGTAGACTAAATGCGAGACTCCGAAGCTTCATTGATAGTTTGATGGAAAAGCCTAACAACCGACAAGGATACCCTCGTACCGAGATGCCATATACATATCGGTTTGGTTGGTTGTTATTGCATCACCCTTTATTGATGGATCCTGACTTTGGGGTCGGAGTAGCGTTGGCAGTTATTTTCATTGGCAGATTTGCTGAGGCAAAATGGAAGGTTATGTCTTCATCTGATTGCAGGAAAGCACTAAATAGGGGCACAGACTGAAGATTTTGCTGTACTCTTCCTCCACTTGGATATGAAAACTTTTCGGTCCCTATCCAAGATTTAGAGCCCATAGATTCTTGTCTTTCTCCTGAAGCCTTTAATTGGTTGAAAACAAGTAGACCCTCTCATCTAGTATACCGATTCGAGAACAACTGCTTTTTAGAGCCATATCTGCGAAATCACTTGGCTCACCAGTTCGGCTATGATCAATTGCATGTCAAGAATGCAACCACTTGTCTAAAAGCTTTCGGGCATCTGATTGATGGTGCCCACGGATGGAGATATTACAATGCAAGAGACACATGGGTTCTATTTACTATGCCTTCCTCTACTGTAGAAGATAGTCCGCGTATCTTGAGTTCATACGCATGCTTCTATACCTCAACCAATACTTTTTTTGAGGGTTATTCGATGAATGATAGTTTCATCGGTACTCGTGAAGTGTTTCATGGAGATGCAGCTACTATAGATTTGACGGAAGCTAAAGAGGATGTCCCTACCAAGGATCCTCTAGAAACTGTAAATATGGATTTAGTTGATGAAACTCAAGATCCATTGAGCGATCTTCTCAAGAAATGGTGTAAGCCCCCACAATTTTTCTAAATTTGTTAAATTAATTTTTATTATTATTTTTATCATTATTTGAATATCTTCTTTTTATTTATTTTTAGGAGATATTAGCTGTGGTTAATAAATTGTGACTAAATTAAATATTTTATAAAGTGGTATTTTCTATATGACCTTGGAGATGAGAAATTATCTTCACAAAAATTATTATAAGTTATTTAGTATTTAATACTTGGTTTAAGAGTCATTAGTAAAATTTGGAGACTCTTATTAAATAATAAATTTCGAAAAAAGGTTTTCTTTAGAGTTACAAATGGGTATTTATACCATGAGTATATATTTTTTATTTATAAATTTACTTTCTATTTCTGGAAATTTTAGATAATTATTAGAGTTATTTTAGATTTTTATGAATTCAATTAGAAAAGAAAAAGGATAAAAAAAGAAAAAGAAAAAAGAAGAAGCAGACAAACAAAAGCCCCCCCCCCCCCCCCCCCCCCCCTTCTCAAGTTACTCACGTGAACAATAACTCAAGAAGGCCGAACCATTCCCGAGCCCCGATCGTAGAGCAGAGATTTGGATTTGAAATCCAATCTCTCATATCACAACACCAAAATCCTTCAAATTTTCTTCAAAAAAATCCCATGTTAGATTCTCCACAGGATGACACCAAATCCAGGTTAAACCCAGATTTAAATCAAGGGAAATCCCAGTAGTAATCGAAGAAAGACCAAGTATATATGTATACGACTTACCTTGAAACCGAACATATAGATCTTTGCAAATTCTTTCTCAACTCTACGCCGCAGCAAGATTTATTGATCCCCTACCTAGCCCAGTACCAGGCGACCTCATCCGGCCTCCTGCGTGCCGCGTACGACCACCGCGTCGTCGGGAAACCCTTTCCAAACCGTGAAGAACAGAGCTGCCCCGTTTAGTTCAGCCACCAGGTAACTCCCCTTCGACCCTAGTTTTCTCCCTGCATGGTTAATTATTTTCGATTCCATAAATTGTTCTAGAGAGCCTATATGAACCCCTTGAAATCCCTTCAATTAGAATATGGTAAAACCGAAGGGTTTGCTCGAGAGATCGAGGCAAAGTTGCCCAAAAAATTGTTAAAAAATAGAGCATAGTGGTTGCCCCAACCCGCAACTTGGAAGGCCACTCATGGCCGACCTGATGTCAGTTTTTGAATTCCAACTTGAAATAGTAGAAGACAACATATACGAGAGTAGAACCCAATTCGTAGATCGTAATTTCGTTGCGTTTACAGGAAGTTATTCGATTGTAAAAATTGAGAAAAATTGTTTCAAAAAAAGTGATTTTTCTATAAAACTTTTCGATACGGCGTGCGCCCGGACAAACCAGACGACGTGGTCGTGCACTATACGCGTCAAAAGGCACATATGGATGTTGCCGACATGTGGGAACAGACGGAACTCGATTTCGTTACGCGCGTGCGACGAAATCAGTACGTATCCGTCGAGATACCCCCGTATCAATGTTTTGCAAACTTGACCATAACTTCGTGCAGGACCGTATAGATTGTTTGGTCCTGTATGCCAAGTTTGGTCCGATTCTGAGAAGGTTGATCGGAACGCCAAATTAGTGGGCCCGCAACCCGACTCAACAGGCGATTTTGTGCACAGCTCATCGAAATCCAAAATTGGACATACCATTGGGTTCGTCTCCTCAAACTGGATCCATAGACATATAGTTTGACGACTTTAGAGATCGTAGATATTGGCACGCATTTTAGTGCAAAACGGGTCCAACGACGGACATCATTTTGACCCGAAATTATGATTTTGCCCTGTTCTAGAATTTAACTTTTGTAGAGCCATTTCCTAGACATATCTTTTATACCAAACACGTTCGTGATGTTTGTTTCAGCATCCGGAGCTCTTTGTGGATTTTGACATTCGTGCTGACGATTCTGATAGTTGAAAATTGCTGCTTCTCGCACCATCCTTAGGTAAGATAACTTGTCTTACTGTTTATAATTAGATACATCTTTTATTTATTTACTACATATTTATTATCTGTTTTCAGGTGGATCCATTACTTGTTATTTTTAGTTTACTTTATTTTGCTTTCAGTTATTTTTCCTTCTTGCTTTTTTTGTATGCATATTGACCTAGCCTTAGCGAACTACCTTCTGTTAGTGACCTTGGAAGGGAGAAGACTGTTAAATGTATGGGCTACCCAAATCCAAAAGTCGTAGTAACTGCGTATTATAGTAGTCATGTCGCGACGGTCACTAGCCTCGAGCTATATGGACTGATGGGTCACGTGGGCCGCTAGCCTCGAGTTATGCCGGTCGATAGTATTGGTACTTGACGTGTGCGTGTTGTGAGTTGTTACCTTGTCCTGGGGGAGTCAGCCTTCACCTACCCATACATCGAGATGTCTTCTAAATTGCCTACTAGAAATTAATTAACACTTTGAGAAAGAGTTACAAGTAGTAATTTAAACATTCCTTCGGTACAAAAAGCTTTCACGAAGTAAGATCCTTTGTAGGATATCACCATCTAGCCAGCATTGATGTTCATCCTCAAGTCTGCATTGCACATCAGACTCCTTGATATCAAGTTCTTGGCAATGACCAATACATGTTTTACGTTCTCCACAGCACCTCTGACATGATCCCCAGACCTTCAGCTTGAGATTTGTTCGCCACAGCACTTCGTGGTGTCGACATTTTGATGCTAAATATCTGAGTTTGAATCTTCAATTAAGTCCATTATTAACAAATGTTTCTTCTGCCCACACAATGAATCCAAAACACTATTAGGAATTTATGTTTAGTCAAGAGTTATCAAATGGTGCAGTGGTTCTTTCTTATGTTTCTACTGTAATGCATACATGGCGTGGATTTGTTACTTTTCTTAATAATTGCCAAAGTTTGGTATTAATCGTACATTATCAACTTTTTTTCTTAAATATCATAGATGATTGTTTTGCCATTCGGAGGTTAGGAATATCCATTAAATTAATTATTTATTTAAAGGTGTTACTTGTAATGTATATTCTAATATTAACATGGTAAAGTAACATTAATAATTCAAAAATGCTATTTGGTTCCCAAAAAAGGGGAAATTTATGAAATTTTCAAAAAACTAAAAAAGTTTCATGAAAAACCCACCGCTAAAAAAACTTTCATCGCGTGCCCAGAATTAGAGAAACTTATCCAAAGCGGGTTCCAAATGACCCTTTTACCCTTCTAATTTATTCAAAGCACCCGCGAAACATACTCTTCAAAAAAAAAGGTTCTGATTCTTCATCTTCTTCGTTACGCTGCTCACTTTCTATTCTACCTCTTCTTCGATACGCTGCTCGCTTTCGAATCTAGGTTTTCTTCTCCAAAATCTTTCCATGTCAAAACGGAGGTCAAAACATCATTTTTTGTGATTCTGAAATTTCGAAAGTCCGTCTAACGAAAAATTCGTTACTTTTAGGCTCCTCGGAAATACGCTCGTTTTGTGACAAACCGGGCCTCGTTTCGATCTCCCAGTCAAAAGTTATGGCTTTCCAAACTTTAACTCGCCATTCTCCATGGTAAAATTACGAAGAATGGCCATTTATAGTGTTAAAACGCAGGAGAATAGTCATTCTCCGTACTAAATGACGGAGAATGGCTATTCTCCGTACTAAATGACGGAGAATGGTAATTATCCGTGTCAAAACCACGAAGAATTGCCATTCTCCGTGGTAAAATCACGGAGAATGGTCATTCTCCGTGATATTAACACGGATAATAATCATTCTCCGTGATCTTTACACGGAGAATGGACATTCTTCGCCATTTTTTACAACGGAGAATGGTCAACGGAGAATGGTCATTCTCCGTCTTTTTCGCCACGGAGAATGATCATTCTCCGTGATATTAACACGGAGAATGACCAATCTCGTGTTAACATGGAGAATGGCCATTCTCCGTATTGAAAAAGACGGAGAATGACCATTCTCCGTGTTAAAACCACGGAGAATAGCTATTCTCCGTACTAAAATGACGGAGAATGGCCATTCTCCGTCACTTTACCACGGAGAATGGTCATTCTCCGTGATATTAACACGGATAATAATCATTCTCCGTGATCTTTACACGGAGAATGGACATTCTCCGTCATTTTTTACAACGGAGAATGGTCATTCTCTGTCTTTTTCGTATGACCAATCTCGTGTTAACATGGAGGAGAATGGTCATCCTCTGTATTGAAAAAGACGGAGAATGACCATTTTTCGTGTTAAAACCACGGAAAATAGTTATTCTCCGTACTAAAATGACGGAGAATGGCCATTCTCCGTCACTTTACCATGGAGAATGGCATTCTTCGTGTTAAAATCCATAGAAAATTGTCATTATCCGTGGTTTTTAACATGGAGAATGCCATTCTCCGTTGTTTTTAAAACGGAGAATAGTCATTCTCCGTCATTTTAGCACGGAGAATGGTCATTCTCCGTGGTTTTAACACGGAGAATATATTTCTTAGAAAATTTTTGTCAGGAATAAAGAGTTTCCTTCTTCTTTCAAAACGATAATAATTCTTATGGAAAAGTAGAAGAAAGATCTTCTCCACAATTAACCTAATCGTCGAAAAACTTCAAATGTCTCCACGATGAAGATGATGATGATGATGGTGATGATGATGACGAGCGATGATCTGAGTTCGACTGAAGAAAAGCACACCGAACTACGAACAATCTTTGAGATCTCTGCTGAAGATGAGAGCAATGGAATTCAGATTTCCTGTGAAGAAGAAGATGACGAAAATCGTAATCCAGATCTGAGTTTTTTGAATTCAAATACATATAGATGACCAATTCGCGCGGAGGGGTAGTTTCGGTATTATAAAAATAGCAGTTTCCAGCGGGTGGCATCTAAAAGGGAATCTTGGAATATTTAACGTGAAAATACATAATTCTGGGTATTTCATAAAAAACTCATCCAGCGGGTGGGCATTTCATAAAAGCCCACCCGAAAATTGGATTTCTCAGCAATTTCCAGTCCACAAAATTTGGGTGATACCATATTCCATTATGTGGCAGATGACATGGTTGCTGATATGGCAGCTGACATGGAAAAATTTAACATTAAAATTAATATTAAATTAAAACTAATAGTAAATTAATAAATTAACATGATAATTAACTTACAATTAACCTTAACATTAAAATTAACATTAACATTAATATTAAAATTAATATTAATATTAATATTAACATTAACATTAACATTAAAATTAACATTAACATTAATATTAACATTAACATTAAAAAAAATTGGGTGATTAATTTTTTGGGTTAAAATTTGCCATGTCAGCTGTTATGTCATCTGTCATGTCAGATCCCACATAATGGAAGATAGCATCACCCAAATATTTTGGAAGCCAAATAGCATAATTGTTAATAATTTTACTTATGATTAGTTAAATATTAATTTGAAGGTGTTACTATATATATTAGTTTATATATATATATATATATATATATATATATATATATATATATATATATATATCATTTTTCTAATATTTTTAACTCTCTTAGGATTTGTTTGGTAACAACGTTTATATCGATTATGGGATGTTTTTGAACCGACCGTTTATAAAAATTACTGCTTGTTAAATTTGTTGAGATGTTGGTCTTGGTCAGCTAAAAATCTTCCAAAACCAGTGTAATGTAATTTTTGGTGGCTTTATAAACACCCAAAATTAGTGAATTTTGAGAAAATTATTATTTTATTTCATTTATATCCTTACAATAATATATAATTATAACTACTAATATCATGTCAGGTTTTTCTTTTCTTTCTCATATGTGTTTCTCTTCTACTTTTTTCAAGCTGTGGCTAATTTTTCTCGATAAGTTTTTTTTAACTTCCTCTACAACTTTCAACCTGGCTTTCGTATTGTTTCATGTGTTTCTATTATTTTGGTCAAGTATGAACTTTTACCTCTTGATCGAGGTGTAGACTGGGTGGCACTTTCCGCACTCGGGACCGTTCTGTTTATATATATACATAAAGATAATTTTATTCGTGTACAAAATTTCAGAACCGCTCGTTAATGAATTAACAATCATGGTTTGGACTGGTTTAAAAGCCGCTACTTAAAACCTTGCAAAATTAAACCCCTCGTAACAAGTATTCTTAAAATACCTCATAACCACTGCTGGAAATTGCTGAAAAACCCAATTTCGGGGTTGGTTTTTATGAAAACCCCACCCGCAGGATAGGTTTTATGAAATGCCCAGAATTATATATTTTCACGTTAAGTATTCCAAGATTCCCTTTTGATGTTTTGTATTACAAAATTAATATCATAACTACCCCTCCGCACAAACTCAGATTTGGATTGCGATTCTTGTCGTCTTCTTTTTCTTCACGAGAGATCTGAATTCCATTGCTCTCATCTTCAGTAGAGATCGCAAAGATCGTTCGTAGTTCACCGTACTTTTTTCAGTCGAACTCCGATCATCGCTCATCTTCTTTTTCTTCTTCTTTTTCTGAAAATTAGGTCAATTATGGAGAGAATATCTTCTTCTTCTTTCCATAAGAGTTAGCATCGCTTTGAAAGAAGAACGAAAACTCTTGAATCTTTATTCACGTCAAATTTCTTTCCACAAAACAAAAAAATAAAAAATTTGGTTTCTGTCAACTGTTCTCCGTCGATATAACACGAAGAATAGTCATTCTCCTGCATTTTAACAAGGAGAATGTCATTCTCCGCGTAAATTAACACGGAGAATGGCATTCTCCGTGTTTCTAACACAGAGAATGGCCATTCTCCTGTATTTTAACATTTGAATGACCATTCTCCGTGTCATTTAGAATGACCATTCTTCGTGTAATTTATCACGGAGAATGGTTATTCTAGTGTTAAAACGCAAGAGAATGGCATTCTCCGTGTTTCTGACACGGAGAATAGCCATTCTCCTACGTTTTAACACTGGAATGACCATTCTCCGTGCTAAATTACACGGAGAATGGCCATTCTCTATGTAAATTAAGACGGAGAATGGCCATTCTCCGTGTAATTTAGCACGAAGAATGTCATTCTCCGTACTAAATTACACGGAGAATGGTCATTCTCCTACGTTTTAACACTGAAAATGGTCATTCTCCGTGTAAATTAATACGGAGAATGCCACGGAGAATGGCATTCTCCGTGTAAATTAACACGGAGAATGGCATTCTCCGTGTTATTTAACACGGAGAATGGCCATTCTCCTGCATTTTAACACTGGAATGGCCATTCTCCATACTAAATTACACGGAGAATGGTCATTCTTCGTGCTAATTAAGACGGAGAATGGTCATTCTCCCTGTAATTTAGCACGGAGAATGGTCATTCTCCGTGTAAATTAAGACGGAGAATATCATTCTCCGTGTTACTAACACAGAGAATGGTCATTCTCCGTGCTAATTAAGACGGAGAATGTCATTCTCCGTGTTACTAACACGGAGAATGGCCACCCTCATGCAAAATTAACATTATTCGTGTTCTAACACGGAGAATGATCATTCTCCTGCATTTTTATGGTCAGTTGAAACTTTGGAGGGCCATAACTTTTGACTGGGAGGTCGAAACGAGGTCCGGTTTGTCGTAAAATGAGCGTATCTTCGAGGAGCCTGAGATTAACAGTTTTTTCGTTAGTCGGTCTTCCGAAATTTTAGAATTGCAAAAAAATGATGTTTGGACCTCCGTTTTAGCACTTTTGTCGTTTGTCTCGGTCTTTCCGAAATTTTTCGACGAGTTTTTGATGATTTTTGAGGAGAAAACCTAGATTCGAAAATGAGCATCGTATGGAAGAAGATGAAGTATCGAAACATTTTTTTGCTAATTCTGGACACGCGATAAAATATTATTGCGCGGTGGGTTTTTCATAAAAAATTTTCGTTTTTTGAGCATTTCATATATTTTCCCTAACCACTGTGCCTAAAATTGCCAAGCAGACCCTTAGCGTTGTTTCGGACCACCATTGGTATCAATAATTTGAAAACCATTTGAAGGCGACAATTTGATGATAATGAAGTCGTCGAAGTTGGGCTTTGATCATAATAGGTGGTTATTGGAGACGAAAGGGACGTATGGATATGGGAACGCAATTTGGCCGAGCGAGAACAATAGTGAGCACGAATATGAAGTTGAACATCCCTGTTGCGGTTTTGGGTCCATACATACAAGTAATCGATGTCCATGTTACTATTGGTTATTCATGCATATAAATCTGGAAATTGCTGAGAAACCCAATTTCGGGGTGGACTTTTATGAAATGCCCACCCGCTGCATAAGTTTTATGAAATACCCAGAATTAAGTATTTTCACGTTAAATATTCCAAGATTCCCTTTTAGATGCCACCCGCTGGGAAATGCTATTTTTATAATACCGAAACTACCCCTCCGTGCGAATTGGTCATCTATATGTATTTGAATTCAAAAAACTCAGATCTGGATTGCGATTTTCGTCTTCTTCTTCTTCACGGTAAATCTGAATTCCATTGCTCTCATATTCAGCAGAGATCGCAAAAATCGTTCGTAGTTCGGTGTATTTTTTTTCAGTCGAACTCAGATCATCGCTCGTCATCATCATCACCATCATCATCATCTTCATCGTGGAGACATTTGAAGTTTTTCGACGATTAGGTCAATTGTGGAGAGAAGATCTTTCTTCTTCTTTTCCATAAGAATTATCATCGTTTTGAAAGAAGAACGAAACTCTTTATTCATGAAAAAACTAAATTAACGTTTTAACACTGTAAATGACCATTCTTCGTGTAAACTAACACGGAGAATGTCATTCTCCGTTTTATTTAAAACGGAGAATGCCGTTCTCCATGTTTCTAACACGGAGAATGACCATTCTCCTGCGTTTTAACACTGGAATGACCATTCTCCGTCTTAATTAGGACGGAGAATGACCATTCTCCGTCTTAATTAAGACGGAGAATGCCATTCTCCGTTTTATTTAACACGGAGAATGACATTCTCCGTTTTATTTAACACGGAGAATGGCATTCTCCGTGTTTCTAACACGGAGAATGGTCATTCTCCTGCGTTTTAACACTGGTATGACCATTCTCCGTGATAAGTTACACGGAGAATGGCATTCTCCGTGTAAATTAAGACGGAGAATGGTCATTCTCCGTTTAATTTAGCACGGAGAATGGCCATTCTCCGTCTTAATTAGGACGGAGAATGCCATTCTCCGTTTTATTTAACACGGAGAATGACATTCTTCGTTTTATTTAACACGGAGAATGGCATTCTCCGTGTTTCTAACACGGAGAATGGTCATTCTCCTGCGTTTTAACACTGGAATGACCATTCTCCGTGTAAATTAAGACGGAGAATGTCATTCTCCGTGTTACTAACACGGAGAATGGTCATTCTCCGTGTAAATTAAGACGGAGAATGCCATTCTCCGTGTTACTAATACGGAGAATGACCACCCTCATGCGAAAATTAACATTTTTCGTGTTCTAAACGGAGAATGGCCATTCTCCTGCATTTTATGGTCAGCTGAAACTTTGGAGGGCCATAACTTTTGACTGGGAGGTCGAAACGAGGTCCCGTTTGTCGCAAAATGAGCGTATCGTCGAGGAGACTGAAAGTAACAGCTTCATAGTTAGACGGCCTTTCGAAATTTTAGAATCGCAAAAAAATGATGTTTGGACCTCCGTTTTAGCACTTTTGCCGTTCGTCCCGGTCTTTCCGAAATTTTCCGACGAGTTTTTAAAGATTTTTGAGGAGAAAACCTAGATTCGAAAGTGAGCAGTGTATGGAAGAAGATGGAGTATTGAAACGTTTTTTTTAAGAGCAGTTTTGTGGGTGTTTCCAATAAATTAAAAGGAAGGGCAAAAGGGTCATTTGGAATCCGCTTTGGATAAGTTTTCCTAATTCTGGGCACGCGATGAAAGTTTTTTTAGCGGTGGGTTTTACATAAAACTTTTTTAGTTTTTGGGCATTTCATAAATCTTCCCCATATAAATCATAGGGTCAAGTTAAGAAATCAAAAAAAATTACTTGAAAGTTTCCCAATGAATTGTGTAGATATTTAAGGAATTTTAGAGCGGGAATATAAATACATATGGAAATAGTATACTGTTTCTAATGTTTATGGTCTGTCTGTAACAACAAAGGTAGGGTTGATTTAAACAAAAGGAAAGGCATGCAAATTCACAATTATCTATTAAGCTGAAATATATCATTAATATCTAAAATATTTTTTATATTTCTTTTTAGAAGCTGGACAGAGGGGACTCGGTGTTCCACTTTGATAGATGGGGACCTTTATTCTTCGTTAGTGTCAAGTCTAGAAGGTGCGTCAGAGAAATCGGTGTTACACACGCAACAAGTGTGCCCAGACACTAGTTATTCAATAAGGGAGTTGACGTCTCTAGTAGGCATTAATTCATTCTACAAATCAAAATCTCAGATTTTGACGAGTCTACTATAATAGTAGCAGTTCAGACAATAAATCCATAATGCCTCAAAAAAGAGAGGTTTGGATCTTTGATACCCTACTGAACCATGATTATTTCCTCCAACTGATAAACATCTAAAGAGCATCTGAAGGATAGCAGCAGGACATGGTATTCAATTGAAGAATCTAAGCTCATACAATATCCTAGTCATGGAAGCTGGGTACATAAATAAGTAAATAACTGAATAAATCCTTGCACCAATAAATGGCATTAAATCAAATATCATAGATTTTTTGTTGGTAAGAAAAAATATTAGATACATTTACACATTTATTCACAGACAACATTTTCTTTGCATTGGGAATATATAAAGAGTGGTTTGCCTACACCCAGCAGTCGGGACGAAAACTAATAAACATGCAGCAATCTGAAGCATGCCGCCCATGCCAGGGAAATAAATGACTATTAACATACTGATGGTACAACATCACCAGTATTAGCTGCAGCATGGCAATCAGGCTCCCAAACAAATTTCCCAACAGCCATAAGTGGAACTGAAGCTACCCCCTCCGGACTGCTGGGCATACTCTAAAATAACTTCACGAGCACAAGCATCCCATGTCCTCACCATCTCTCGAAGCGACATTGGCTGTGATAGGCAGCGGAGTGAAATGCTGAACTTTGACTTTGCCTTCGTAGACAGGTTCTCAGACTCCTTGCTGCAAGTCCAAACCAACAGCGGAGAAAAGGAACATGTTAGCCAACGAAGTAGCTTGATCTCTATATGCCTTGTACAAGCATAAATTTGAGTATTACATCTCACCTGGTGTCAACAGGGAGTTTGTCTAAAAGTACTGGGGAGCATTTTGGATAATTGGTGGGGACCAGTAATCTCAAAGGGGTGATTGGAGACTGCATGAAAATCAGTAGGCCATGTTAATTTCTTTGTTTGGAAGTGATATATGCATAAATCATCCATTTGAAGCTCACCTTTTGTGCTGAAGCGAACTGTGCTTTTAAGTC
This sequence comes from Iris pallida, assembly GCA_029216955.1. Classification (NCBI taxonomy): domain Eukaryota; kingdom Viridiplantae; phylum Streptophyta; class Magnoliopsida; order Asparagales; family Iridaceae; genus Iris; species Iris pallida. The sequence goes on from JANAVB010007399.1 coordinate 41,288,467, forward strand.
TGAACTAAGGGCCACAGCAGTAAAAGAACATTTGACTACTGTTCCTTCAACACCCTCAGATGCAGCAGCAACCGAATCAGCATCCTCATCACTTACATCAACCACTGTATCAATAAGGTGTTGATTTATCTCCCTAATTTCCTCGAGCAAAGAATGATTTACCTGCAGCACAATATCAATTTCATACATCATAAATCCAATGGACACCAAAGCCGAAAAGAAAAGAAAAAAGTCTTTACACTGATGTCACTCAAAAGTAAACAATGAATAATTCCTAATGTGATATTACTAAAGTTAAGAGAGGGAAATATATAATAAAGAAAGGTTAAAAGTTTGAAGGCTAAAAAAGAGAGAATAAGATGCTGACACCTACACACATACATCCCTACCCTCCCGTCAAAGATGACCACTTTAATTATTCTTCTTTTTGCATCATAACTTTATCTTAATCTTCAATTTCATATAGAAAACATGAAAAACTATGTTACAGAGATAGTCCTCCGGAGAACTACATTCTTATGTGCATCTGTATCTGACACATCCGACACAACAATTCCTCAACACTCATCTCGGATATGACTTGTCCATCCCTAGCTCCAAGCCTCCAAGATCCCCAAAACATGGCAAGAAGTAATTTTTGTATGGTCGTGATCCTGTGAAACATATTAGAGAAATGACAACTTAGCAAAAGTGATTTTGTATGGTCGTGATCGTTCTTCATAGATACATGCACATATAATGGAATCCATGTCTTATTCAGTTGTGCATCTCGGGTTTACATTACATGCAACAAAGGACATATGTAGGCTTATTCATCAATTAACTATTGTTTATCTGTAGTATTAAATGATAGATATTTACACTAGAATCACACTAAGCACCGGATCTAATTGCTTCCACAAACTGAATTGTGGTCCGCAACACCCAGTTTGATGCAACTTCCTCGATGAATAAGCACACCACAACTTGAATTATTAGATTTCCTGAACGAAACTCAAAGCTATGAATCCCAAACAGAGTACTTCAGATGGAACTCAAAGCCACGATTCCGAAATGGAGTGTGAATCCCCCTTGGGGATTTCAACCAGTATAATAATCCCAAGTTGTTGGTTATTCAGTAAAAATACTTCGGGCCAGTTTGGTCACTATTTAAAACAGAAAAATTCCATATCAAACGTCAAAGGCCAACTAGTGTCTTCCCTACTGTTTATCGCTTTCAGCCATTTTTTGTGAGGCAAAAAAATTTACCAAAAGAATATTCTAGATGAAAGGTAATGAAACTCAAGAGATCAAAATAAGAAGAAAAACATTCAGAGTAAAGAGTTAATTTGGTGGGAACAGAGACAATCACAGCATTCTACAAAATTGCTCATTAGTTCAATATACCATACCTCAGTTTTATGCCTCTTGATTCGGGAAGTTGCGGTAGACTCTAGCTCAGATGATTCCAAACCATGCAACTGTTTAAAGCTATCATTTACACTTCCAGCTGAAGACACATTATTCAAGGGCATGGCACTTGTGTGGCGCTTCATTTTCTTTGTTGTTGCACCTCCATCTTGTGACATGAAGTTTTTTGCTTGCAAACGACACTTTGTCATTGCAACCAAGTCTTCACCAACAGCGGCCCTTGAACCATTACCAGGTGCTGAACCTGCTACTCGGTCAATCATAGTGACAACAGATCCAATATCACTAACTGAGGAGCTAAGGGCCTTCGGTGTTGATAACTGTACCTGAAAGAGGTGGTTAGGATTCGTGTTTAGTATACTGATATACGAAACTGTTCAACATTTATTCACGAGACTTGCTTCAAAACCTTTTTCTGATTAGAAACTACAGTGAGAGAAAGAAATAAATCCAGAATATATCAAGTGCAACTGAGATAATCAACATGCAAGAATCGAAATAGTTGCTCTGTCAAATTCACTATTACAGCAGAACATCTAGTGTGCTAACAATTCCCTGTGCATAAATCCATTATTTGCTAATTTATTGTAAATCATCCTAGCAAACAAAATGACTATTCAAACAAAGTGGTCACTTGTGTTCTAATATTTAATGTTACTCAAAGCAAATGAACAATCTTATATAGAGATACAATCCCATAGACAATGAACCACCACCTTGTAGCCAATTACTTGTCCACCTTTGTAAATTTTTATGTGACCTTTCAACTACTCAAAAAAGGAGCAACATGAAAACTTTGTTTTTGCCTGTTTACTATCACAATTCTGGACACTACTGTAGAAATTAACTAGTAAAGCCATGACTAACCACTTTAATTAAACGCTCTAGAGGCCGTTCACTTGCACGTTGTTTGGAAGTGGCCAGTACATTAGGCTGGTTACCATCTTGACTGGTCCATTCTGCTAGCAAAGGTGATGCTGATATCCCAGGTGTGCCAACAAGTGATTGTGTCTGATTTGGTGCTATAGGTATTTGTGGATGGCTGATATGTCCAGCATTTGGTACGGACGAAATAACAGAAATCTGTTTCTCGGAATCACCTGGTATAGAAGACGAGGAGAAGGGAGTGGAAGGAGATGAGACAATAAAGGGAGAGTTTGCAGCTTGAAGGGGATCAGATTTTAAAACGGACGGTAGTAGTGAGCTTTGTTCAATTTGAGGTGAAGAATGGTGAGAAATTTGAGGTGATGGAGCTTGAAGATTTTGAGGAGAGGAAGCAGGAAAAGTAGCTCCTGGCTTCAATTGCTGATGATAATAGTTCTGGCGTTGGCTACCCAAGTAATGCTGGGGAAGTCCTGGTTTGATGCCAGTTCCTTGTCTCATCTTTAACTCGTTCAGTTCAGACATAGAATGAAGTTGTTGCTGCATTTGGTGTATCGGCAACGGTGATGTTTGCTTCTGCTTCTGTTGTTGCTGCAACTGCTGCTGCATTGGTTGCTGCTGTTGTAGTAACTGTTGTCTCTGCTGTTGCTGAATTAACTGTTGTTGCATATGGCGCTGGTGTATTTGCTGCATCTGCTGAGTTTGTAAAAGTTGATGTTGTTCTTGCTGTTGTTGCTTCAGATGCTGCTGCTGCTGCTGCTGCAATAAATTAGAACTCGACTGCATGGGACTAATACTCGACTGTAAATTATTCCCAGCATTCTGTGACATAGTGTTCTGTTGAGGTGCGCTAACAGCGTTTGGTAGAGATCCCACACCACCTTGTTTCCCAGAGGCAAAAGAACCAGGTTGCAAAGAATTGTAAGAACTCCCTTGCACTGCATCTATACTTGAACCAGGCTGCAAAGCATTTGAGATATTCTGCTGTGTTGTTGAGCCACCTAAATGTGTAGGTAAAGGCACGGATACATGTTGCATACCAGACCCACCAACCAACTGCATTGAAGATCCTGAGCCCTGCATATTGATTTGTTGCAACTGGTTTCCATGATTGTCAGGTTGCTGTAGCTGTGTAACTTGAGATGGCTGTTGCTGAGGCATGGAATGAGAACCACCAGGATGTTGGAATTGTTGTGCCTGCGGCTGTGGAGTGGCCTTCTTGATTCTATGGTTTTGCAACATGGTTACTATTTGTTTCTCATACGTCGGAAGTTTGTCCTTCATACCAACTGGAATATTAGTCTTTGAGATCTGCAGGAGTGTTAATGTCCTCTCTAACATTGCTTTAAAGCTTTTCAATTTATCATACTGTTCTGACTGCTTTCCAGGAGGCATGAGTGCTTCATGCTGTAGACAAACAGACATCAAAGAACAATTAGTTCAGCTAAAACTTTAATTTAATTATATATCAGTGTCCTATTAGAGTTTTATGAGAAATAGCTAGCTTCCAAACATGAAACCTGCTGCAACTTCTGAGCAATCTTTTGATGGAACTCACTGAGTTCTGTGAAATACAGCTCCTTCATTGATTGTATCTGCCACCAATGAAAATCAATCAGTATTGAGTGATAAAGGTCTGCATCCACACAGTTCTAAAAATATTAAATTAACTCTAGACAAGAAATATTGCAAATGATGGCTAACATCACCAGCAGATAGAACAATCCGGTGAAATGATTTATCACAGAATTTATGGGAGGACACATACAGATAGTGCCCAGCAGATTTAGGTGTTGTGTCTGCCAACCAGGGAAATTTGTTGAGTTAAATTAACTAGCAAACAGGAGTTAGCTATAAACTAAAATATAATTACAGATGTAGTCTATCACTTGGCCGTCACCCCACCATGACATCTTGAGTTGTATCTCCCTCCATAACATTATTCCTATAACCAAACTGACTTATCTTATTTTTCCTTACACCCGATTGCACATTCGTGTTAATGAGATGGACAGTTGTAGGTAGCATAATGGACAAAATCTTACAATCTCGAACTTACAGAAAGTAATCTGCAGGTTGTGGTTTGACTTAATGAGTTTGACTTCTATCACCTGTTACCAAAATCTGCAATCCCCCTTTGGAACGATTTTGATCCATGGTGGGATCAAGTGAAGAAACTGGCATCTATAATATTAATTATTTGTCACCTTTTAAGGTTTCGGACTTCTGCCTTTGAGTTCTGGGTTGGACGAATGGGCCCCAACTATATATGTAAGGTCCAGGGCTTATATTCAGCAAGTTCTCATGAAATACCTATATACATCACCATGTGGCAAGTAACAAAGTCAGCATCGATGATGAAATGACTAAGATTTCAGAGGAATTAGTTAGATTTATATTATGAACAAACAGAACCTTTGGTTAAAGGGTGGACCCAAAAAATGCCCTAATTTACACCTTTGGATCAGGGTTCACAGTATAGGCCGATAGCATCGGCTGTATCGTATAGCTTTGGGGCTCTCTTTCTAATCTGATACTGACCCCCGCCGATAACAAAATTGGGGCTCTATTTGCCGATCAATTCAACAAAGAAAAAAAAAATTTAAAAGGCAAAAAACAATGTCCATAGAGTGATTGTGCTGAAGATCAACATGTTACAGTGTGTCGAGAAGACTAACCATTACTATTTTTTGAAGTTGTATATCTATAAGGATACCCATCTATAAATTAATAGCATCCATCCATCTTAATATTGTTCCATTTAAAACTATCTACATCAAAGTACTTTATCTAAAAAAAGTAGAATATACAACAATATCTATCTAGGGTGAACTATTCGACAATATTGAATATTATTCCATTCAACTAGAGGAAACAACAAATAATATATAGATTATGCCTAAACATATAATATATTTTACTTTCTTAATTGTTCCTTATTATTTTTTGGATTTTCGAAACCAGGAACCCCGAACTAAAACAGCCGAAACTACCAAAACCGAGACTAATAAGAAGGGTCCGATACTGATTCAGATACTGCAGAACTTGCTTGAGATAGCAGACTGGCAAGAAGATGCGACACAATATAGTAGTTTTTATAAAAGTGATAGTGAGGACACTTATTTGTCAGATTCAAGTTTCAAGCAAACTGTAAACTCACCGTAAAACTTATTGGTCATAAAAGTAGGCATTTCCATAAGTAAGACACACAAAATGCAACAGGAACCCAGACAAGATCTGTATTAAGCCATCAGAAACCAGCAAACAAACAAGCAACTCCAAGAACCCATCAAGGAGAAGAGAGTTACTATTCATGTGAAAAACATTTGGTTCCTCAAAGTTCTTAAATATGACAAATATAGATATCTAAGAAGCTAAAACGTAACTAGTTTTAAAATCCTCAGCTTTACTGCATGAAAAAAAAACCTCGTCAACAGAACACGAAAAAGTACATAATCTAGGACATGAATTAAAGCACCGAGTAACAAGAACTCTCACCTTCTGATGGCAATCCTCTTGCCAGTCAGTAACTCCTGCATGCCCTGTCTGAGCTGTTGAATCCACTGATGCTGTGAAAATAAAATACTTAGTTGGGACAGAGTTACACGTACAAGACCTGGTACTACTCAGATAATCAAGTGGCCATTTCACCTTTTACATCAATCAATCAAAATGATATTTCTTATAGCACAAGTTATTTTAAGTCAACTACTACTGATGCTTTCAATCAGCATAATCGCGTTTGGCAAACACTAAAATGAAGGAGAATTGGGAAGTTCCATGACTACCTTCTCCACAGAAGAAATTTCAACCTCAAAATGCTCACTATTTTGTCTAAACAACCTTATTACTTGATTCACCGCGAAAAATGAACATTCCAAACTAGAGCCATGACTGTACTGAAGACAGCCTGGACGTGAAATGGAAGACAGGCACAAAACAAAATTACATAGTGAAGAGCATGCCCTTCAGACCTCATGACTCGTTATCAATTTACACTACACTATTGCCTTTTCACCAAAACCGTGCAAAATTATGCATGCTTCATTAAGACGCATAACATATAATATCGTTACTGTCTACTTTTATTAGACTTGAACACAGTGGAAATAACATGATGCATATTAGAATTATTAAAATGGGATAGATAAACTATCATTACGGAAGGCCATGTTTCCATGAACTTAGGATTGCCTAGTGATGTTGTAGGAGAAACTTTGCTGGAACTATTAAGATCAGAAAGCAGCAGCAGCCATAATGCCAAAAATCAAAGTGGGTTTAAACAATATATGCTCAAGTTCGGGGACACCACAAACAATAACTGCCAGAGCGATGTGGGCGTAAATGGGTTTGGTTAATTAAAAAAATGTTAGATTACTTAATTTGGGAAGAATTATGTAATCTTCTAGATATTTTGGATAGCAAATTAGTTCCATTCAGAAGTAGAGTTCGGATAGGATTAGGCAATATATATATATATATATATATATATATATATATATATATATATATATATATATGTTGCATCACCGGGTCCGGGGTTCGATCCTGAGACCGCCCGCCACCCAACCACTCCTCAGCCTTATGCCTCTCCTCATTGACCACTATGGTCCCTCGAGTTCGGCTTTATATATATATATATATATATATATATATATATATGCACCGGCCCCTCCTAGGTCAGATGGTAGCGTGGGGCGGCATCATGGCTGGGTGGGTTTGAACCACGGGGTCATAGTTGTGTGTGTGTGTGTGTGTGTGTGTACGCGCGCGCGCGCGCCAATGAGTCCTGGCCCAAGTGGTCAGCACTCGGTGGCATAAGAAATCGATTCCCCACCGGGTGGTAGATTGAATCCCCCTAGAAGCGTTTGCTCATGGGAGGGGTTTATTTGCAACATGTGGTTGCAGGAGTTCTGCAATGAGTGGAGATAATAACCGGGACTGGAAGGGCGAGGAGTGATGGACAAGGAAAGCTGCTGAGTTTATAGGTGTGAAGCTGAGAAAGGGTGCTATGGTCGCCAAGATGATCACCGAAGGGGACGCCTAGTGCGGTAAAAAATGAGTGTGTGTGTTGTGTAAAATGTCCCGAGCATATACGTCGGACATTTAATTAATTACCTTCTTCATACATATATATATATATATATATATATATATATATATATATATATATATATATATATATACACACGATAGGATTCTAACTAGATTATGATTAGATCAGCTTTGGTTTCTCAGAGAGCAAGTAGAATTTTGTTAGGAAAGGAATTTCCACTACTTTTGGCTTATTATATAAAACTAGGCAAATATCTCTTGTAGCATGAATGGTGACATTAATATAGAAAGCTGTTGTGGACGCCGCTCCGTAAATGGTGGTAAACTCATTCTTGGTCTGGTTCCAAATTTTTACTCAGCTTTGGACAATTAGATATCAGGTGATAGGAGAATGGCATTTTTCAATCAAGCGATTGAATTTGCAGAAACTTTCAAGATGCACCTCATTGCCTAGACTAGTAGCTACGAACCCTAACAAGCAGTAACTTGGGGGGGGGGACTCAGCCACCAGACTAGTTTATATAATCTCTATTTGCTAATAACCATTTTACATATCACTATCAATGTACGCCCACCATCGCTACACCTCACCTCGGTCAGTATTTTAACGCCGGTGATCAGACATGTCGTAAAATTTACTCCTGTGCAGTCTTTTCATGTTAAATTTATGTTGTGCAAAATTAAAAGAAATGAAATGTTTATGGTGCTAATAACATTCACAACTCACTAACTTGTAATGTTATGGCATTTGATTGTTGCAGCAAAAGACAATAGATGAAAGAGGTCAAATTTTTCGGTTAAGAACACCCCATAGAATGATTAAATCCAAAGGCAAAAGAACTTGTTACATAAACTTAATGTTATGGCATTTGATTGTTGCAGCAAAAGACAATAGATGAAAGAGGTCAAATTTTTCCGTTAAGAACACCCCATAGAATGATTAAATCCAAAGGCAAAAGAACTTGTTACATAAGCTGTTGCTACGACCGCCCTAACTCAGACCTAAGAATCTTTAGAATACATCTCGAGTAGGGGGTATGATATCATATTTAAACCAAGAGATGAGCTAGGGGTTTAGGGTATCATATTATATAGACTAAAAGCTGAGATCAGATTGGGGATCCAGGATACGTGAATCTCTTCGATATTGTCAAAGCTTAAATGTCTATATGTACAACAGCTACAGAGCCTTTCTACCAAATTTTTGGGATATGCTACTTGAATCATTTTCTTCCATTCAGCTCTCTTGTAATGCTATGGCATTTGATTGCTGCAACAAAAGATAATAGATGACAGAGGTCAAATTTTTCCGTTAAGAACACCCCACAGAATGACTAAATCCAAAGACAAAGTACTTGTTACATAAGCAATTACTACGACCGTCCTAACTCAGACCTAAGAATCTTTAGAATACATCTCAAGTAGGGGGTATGATATCATATTTAAATCAAGAGATGAGCTAGGGGTTTAGGGTATCATATCATATAAACTAAAAGATGAGATCGGATTAGGGATCCACGATATGTGAATCTCTTCGACATTATCAAAGCTTAAATGTCTATATGTACAACAGCAACAGAGCCTTTCTCCCAAATTTTTGGGATATGCTACTTGAATCATTTTCTTCCAATCAGCTCCCTTGAGGGGAATGCCATGTATAACATTAACAAAAACCATACCTTATTTTACAGCCACAATCAAAGTTCACTTCGAACTATCCTTAGTTATAAAAGTTCCTTTAACTAATAAATATTTAACGAATATGTTATAGCTACTCCTACTTGGTGCTACTATTGGTCATGTTGCATATGTTCACACCACCTAAGACAAATTTGTTGCACATTGTCCTCAATTTGCACCTATGTTGCACTAATACGGATACCAATAAGGACATGATATGAACATTTTCCAATAGGTACAATAGTAGTTGACAACTCATTAAACTTGTAATCTTATGGCATTTGATTGCCACCGTCCTAACTCAGACATAAGATATCTTTAGAATACATCTCGAGTAGGGGGTATGATATCATATTTAAACCAGAGATGAGCTAGGAGTCTAGGGTATCATATCATATAGACTAAAAGATGAGATCGGATTAGGGATCCAGGATATGTGAATTTCTTCGATATTGTCAAAGCTTAAATGTCTATATAAACAACAGCAAGAGAGCATTTCTTTCAAATTTTTGGGATACGCTACTTGAATCATTTTCTTCCATTCAGCTCCCTTGAAGGGAATGCCATATATAACATTAACAAAAACCATACCTTATTTTACAGCCACAATCAAAGTTCACTTAGAACTATTCCTAGTTATACAAGTTCCTTTAACTAATAAATATTTAACGAATATGTTATAGCTCCTCCTAACTAGTGCTACTATTGGTCATGTTGCATACGTTCAAACCACCTAAGACGAATTTGTTGCACATTGTTCTCAATTTATACCTATGTTGCACGAATACGGATACCAATAAGGACATGAAACAAATATAGTATATGAACATTTTTCAATAGGTACAATAGTAGTTGACAACTCATTAAACTTGTAATTTTATGGTATTTGATTGTTGCAGCAAAAGACAATAGATGACAGAGGTCAATTCTTTCCGTTAAGAACACCCCACATAATGACTAAATCAAAAGAAAAAAAAATTGTACATAAGCAGTTGCTACAACCGTCCTAACTTAGACCTAAGAATCTTTAGAATACATCTCGAGTAGGGGGTATGATATCATATTTAAAGCAAGAGATGAGCTAGGAGTTTAGGGTATCATATCATATAGACTATAAGATGAGATCGGATTAGGGATCCACGATATGTGAATCTCTTCGATATTGTCAAAGCTTAAATGTCTATAAGTACAACAGCAACAGAGCATTTCTTCCAAATTTTGGGATATGCTACTTGAATCATTTTCTTCCATTCAGCTCCCTTGAGGAGAATGCCATGTATAACATTAATAAAAACCATACCTTGTTTTACAGCCGCAATCAAAGTTCACTTAGAATTACCCCTAGTTATATAAGTTCCTTCAACTAATAAATATTTAACGAATATGTTATAGCTCCTCCTAACTAGTGCTACTATTGGTTATGTTGCATACGTTCAAACCACCTAAGACAAATTTGTTGCACATTGTCCTCAATTTGCACCTACGTTGCACGAATACGGATACCAATAAGGACATGATACGAATATAGGATAGGAACATTTTCCAATAGGTACAATAGTAGTTGACAACTCGTTAAACTTGTAATGTTATGGCATTTGATTGCTGCAGCAAAAGACGAGGTCAATTTTTTCAATTAAGAACACCCCATAGAATGACTAAATCCAAAGACAAAAGAACTTGTTACATAAGCAGTTGCTACGACCGTCCTAACTCAGACCTAAGAATCTTTAGAATACATCTCGAGTAGAAGATATGATATCAATGTTCTAAATTTTGCTAGGCGGAATCGGTGCGCTGGAGGGCCGCCTAGGCGCCGAACTATTTTTTTTTTTAAAGTTTTCTCTAATATGTATATATGTATAAATAGTATGTATGTGTTATAATAACACAAAAGCTTATGTGCTCTTGTGGCTAGTGGTTGTACTTAAGTTAAGTTACAGTAACTTGGGTTGGGTTATGGGTCCGAATCCCGTTTTTTGGTTTTTTAGCTTTTTTTGTACCTAACACAATAAAAGGAGAGGAGAGAGATTCTCCTCTCCATCTCGAGGGCCTCTCTCCTCTCCTCTCCTCTCCTCTCCTCTCCTCTCATGGGGAGGCGGCAGCAGCAGATAGCAACAGCAGCAGAAGCGTAGCAGACAGCAGCAGCAGCAGCAGCAGTGCAGCAGACGACAGCAGTAGCAGCGTAGGAGTAACAACAACAGCAGGTAAGAACATTTTTTTTGAATTTTTTGAATTTCTTTTTTTTTAATTTCAGATCTAAATTTTTTCAAAAAAATTCAAATTTTCAAAACAAAATCGGCCGCTTAGACGCCGCCTAATCCCGCTATAGGGCCGAAACCCACCTAGGACTGCCGCCTAGGTGGTTTCCGGTGCGGTCAGCGGCCGCCTAGGCGGCTGCCTAGACCGAAATTTAGAACACTGTATGATATCATATTTAAACCAAGAGATGAGCTAGGAGTTTAGGGTATCATATCATATAGACTAAAAGATGAGAATGGACTAGGGATCCAGAATATGTGAATCTCTTCGATATTGTCTAAGCTTAAATATCTATATGTACAACAGAAACAGAGCCTTTCTCCCAAAAAATTTGGGATGTGCTACTTGAATCATTTTCTTCCATTCATCTCTCTTGAGGGGAATGCCATATATAACATTAACAAAAACCATCCTTATTTTACAGCCACAATCAAAGTTCACTTGGAACAACCCCTAGTTATATAAGCTCCTTTAACTAATAAATATTTAACAAATATGTTATAGCTACTCCTAATTGGTGCTACTATTGGTCATGTTGCATATGTTCAAACCACCTAAGACATATCCGTTGCACATTGTCCTCAATTAGGACCTACATTGCACAAATACGGATACCAATAAGGACATGATACGGATTCAGGATATGAACATTTTCCAATAGGTACAATAGTAGTTACCTATATTATACCTATTGGTCATGTTGCATATGTTCAAACCACCTAAGACATATCTGTTGCACATTGTCCTCAATTAGGACTTACATTGCACAAATACGGATACCAATAAGGACATAATACGGATTCAGGATATGAACATTTTCCAATAGGTACAATAGTAGTTACCTATATTGCATGAATATGAGTGCAAACATGATACAAATATGGCCACCGTTTTTTCGTGTTTGTGCAACATAGATTGGCGACACCTCCTACTTTCCACAAATATACTCATTTCTTCTCATACCTTTCAAGCTATTGTCACCAATTCCATCTTAGCAACTATAATCATTTTTTAACTTTTTTTAATTAACCCAACACCCTGATGCATGAAGCATGGTTGGTCGTATAGAATTTCCCTTTCAAGTGTATCCTATTATCACAAAGAACTCCAAAAGCATGGTTGAACTTATTCTCCACCATTGCAACCATCATGCTCTAATTCTTTGAACATCCTTATCAATCTCTCGAGGATAATGCATGATTGATTCTAAGTACTGAAACTATCATTGAAAAAGGTAACTCTGTTAATATTTACTTGTTTATTTCTTTTTGCCTCTTGGTTGAACCAAGATTCGTATACTCTGTTTTAATCTTAAGTTCAATATTGTTTTCTCTTCGCAACCTTATTTTAAAATCTAATCCTGTCATCAATCAACACAGTAACACCTAAGTCTCAAAATTCTGGGTTGGCTCTTTGGATCATGTCCATTCAACTCTATCAACGGTCATGTCCTATGTAATATTTACAACAAAAAAAATGCGTTAGTTTTTATAAGCACTAATCCAAGTTCCTTTTGGTCTATCCATAGCTAGCTCAAGCAGTTCCTTTAACTAACATATATATATAACTTCATCTATAACTCACACATACAAGGACTTAATGTTGATGCTTAATGTATGCCAAGGGTAATGGAAAATGCTTTGGTATCTCCGCCAACGATTTGCACAGTAGTCGTAAGTCCATCATAGTAATCCCAATACAACTATACCTTTTCTTCTCCAATATCTGTCACATATCTCCTTATAAGTCGATAAAACGATATGTACATCCATCTTCTCTCCAATTTAACCTTCTTAGCAAGTGACTACCATAGTAGATCCTCCTGGCATGAAATGAAGTTGATTATCTGAAATCTTAATTCTTTTATTAATCCTTGTATGGGTACTCTCTTCCAAAATTTCACGGCATGGCCTATAAGATTATTATTGATAGCTAGTACCACTGCTTTCAAAAGCCCGTGAGGCTCAGGCCTAGGCGCACCTCAAGCTCCAGGCTCATCCTTGTGGCTCATTTTCTATGAGGCGAGGCTCATTCACCTAGGCCCACCTTGCGCCTCATAAGCCCCACACCTATTTCTATTTTTCGAGGCACCCCTTTGTGCGCCTCATGCAACTAAGCCTACTTTTGAGGTGCAACTGAAGGTGCACGAGGCTCATTAATTTAGTTTTTTTTTCTATTCTTTTTTTCTCTTTTTCGAATAGATATGTCTCGGTGTTTCAATGTACATAATAATTCAACTAATCTTTTTCGTTTGTAATCAATAGGTTTTCTATCTTGACATTTGATGTTGTGAAGTCAATCAAGAGAAGATCCTAGTTATTTTTTTGGTCTCTAATTGGATCTGATGATAGGAACACTGTCATTAAAATTATAGGTTTTGTATTTGTTGATGACGACGATGATGAAGGATACAAAACCTTTGGTAGTGTTCTTGATGAAGATGATGATATGGATGATGATGATCTTATAGTCTTGTATGTTTCTATTATTATGAATTTGTGATAGTTACTTTTGAGATTTGATGATGGTTGACTAGTCATTGATTTTATGATGGTGTTATTAATTGATTAGACTATTTTTTTATAATTATGGATTGATTAGATATAATGTGACTTTATTTATTTCAAACTATATTATTTAAAAATAATGTTAAAAGTGTCTATCTCACTTCATTGAAGCCACGCATCGCCGTGCACCTCATGCCTAGGCTCCAGAGGACCTTGGCGCCTCCAATGTGCCTCACACTTTTTAAAACATTGGCTAGTACAATTGTGTGCATCTTTCTTATATTTACTATTTATATATAGGTACTACCATGCTACATTCAACAAATTGCTTTCTTCTTTAGGATGTGGTGCATAAAATAGTTAACCACATTAATTTATTTTTCCACACGTAAACATTTCCAAACCTTGATATAGATATCATCAGTTCATATAATTTTTCCAGCTTTCATTTTCTTTAAAGCATCCTTAACTATGTAATACTTAAGTAATATTAAGGAAAGAGAAATGAATTGTAATAAGAAAATCAGAAGGGGGGCAAAAATTTGGAAAACTATGTGTAAACCTATGCAAGTAAAAGAAAAAGGCATCATTTTTCATTTCATTTTCCACTTTCAAATTTATTACTCATAATATCAAAAATATGGATATGATTAATTAAAATATAACCAATATGACCATGGATAGCCTGGCTGAAACAGACTCAAACTACAACTCTATAATACAAATTCAACACAAGTCCTTAAAGTGAGAAAACTCGTTTGGACTCTACTTAATATAAGAATAGTTTAAGGTAACTCATGTGACAAGTGCTTTTGAGGATAGGCAGCAGGCATGAGTTTAAGGCTGCAGCTGTGGAAAAGACAATTTGTGCTTGAAGAGCGTCATCAGCAAGTACACCTCTCTTCTTACACCCACGAAGGAAATGAACTTCGAAAATATCTGTTACTACAGATACGAGATTATAAAGTATATGACTTACTGCCAGATGAGACCTCTGGAAGCGCTCTTTGTGCCTGCATGAACGGCTTTTTGCTCCACTGCATTCTGAGATTGAAGTAAATTATTTGACGCTTGAAGTCTTTGATGCATCTCTCGTTGTAGGGAATTTGATTGTTGTTGCATTGCCATCTGTTGCTGAAATTGCGGAGGCTGAGATTGAAACTGGGACATGATTTGCTGCTGTGACGGTTGATGTTGAGATTGAAGTGATTGTTGACCCTGTGGCTGCATCATTGTTAAAGATGACTGCTGGGGTTGTAATTGTTGCTGTTGTTGTTGATGTTGTTGTTGCTGTTGTTGTGTTGTGCTCTTTTGCATATGCATTGACCGCTGATGTGATTGCATGTTTGACACATTAGGCAAGGATCCAAGCAATTGCTGATGTTGTTGCTGCATTCCTGAGCCGCTATTCTGTGAGCCTAACTGTTGCTGCTGATGTAGAGATAAATTATGCTGATTCATCAGCTGTTGTTGTTGCATGCTCAAAAGATTGCTTTGCTGCACTGGCAATCTTTGTTGCTGCTGCTGTTGCTGAATGTCTGCCATACTATTTTGTTGCCCAAGAAGCTGAGCCTGTTGCATATTTGACATATTTCCTTGCTGCCCTATCAACTGTTGTTGCTGTGATGACAAAGTTGATTGCTGAGAGATGGAAGTCGCATGCTGCTGAAGCGGTGTTTGTTGGACTATGGAAGGTTGTGACTGCTGTTGTCTTCCAACTGACTGAGGATGCTGCTGAAGCAAAGATGGTACAGATTGTTGAATTTGATTTAGTTGATTCTGTTGATGTCCAGGTTGTTGAGTGGACTGCATAGTTGCATTCTGTGTCTGTTGCATTGTAGATTGATTAGATTGAAGACCAGATGAAATTTGCATAAGAGACTGCTGAGCAGATTGCAGTTGGTTTGGTGACAGGAGAGATTGTTGTTGTTGTTGCAAGAGCGAAGTGTGTTGCAATTTCTGCTTCAGCATTTGCTGCTGGAGCTGATGCTGGTACATAAGTGGATTTTGTGATTGCTGCTGCTGCTGAGACATCAGTTGTTGCTGTTGTTGCCTTCCTATCTGCCTTTGGGCATTTGCATAAATATCTGAAGGAGCTCCTTGTCCTACAGAATTACTTACAGATCCCTGAGGTATGCCAGACATGTTCTGCAAGTTCGATGCCTGTGTAACATTGGATATATTGGACTGAGTGAGTCCTGTAACGGATGGCAATGATGGAGGCAGGCCAGAAGAACCTTGTACAGCAGAAGTGTTGCTTTGGAGATTCGAGGGTAGAAGTGATTGCCGATTAGGAATTCCTAACGTTTGTCCTGGATTGACTTGTGGCATGCCAAGTGATCCTGTTGGATATCAAATTGGATGTCAGTAAACCTAATAATTGGAAATGAAAGCAACATAGATTAAACAATAAAAATCACAAAAAAAGCTAATTAGATTAGTGAAATAAAAAAATTCATATGCAAGCTTAAGAGAATAAAATAAGGATGACATTGACAAGTAAATATGAGTCGATAAACATCATATCATATCTCAAACTTGCGGCTGAAATCTACACAAGTCAGAGAACAATACAGCAAATCCAAAAACCATTTCCTAAATTACCAGTAAGATGAGTGTGCATCTCGTCATCAGAAAATTTTAACAATATCTCTAAAAGGTTAAATTCCCAGATTCTTCTGCGTCTTGTTTTCCACCAATCCTGCACCCTCCACACCACTATTTCCTCTTAAAAACATCCTAAGCAGTAACATCTGACCTACGCAATTAAATATTAGAAATTTTCTAACTACTTCTTCAAAAGGTGAAAGCCTCAGAATCTCTAAGTCTGTCTTGTTGTCTAACAATCATATATCCTCCACACCACTGCTTCCTCTTAAAAGCTTCAAGTAACATCAAAAGTAGGAAATTAAATCTCAAACTTGTCGTTCATATGTTAAGTTGGCATGTGGATGCAACATGCAGGTAATGCTTAAGATCCTTCACAACACCACGCCATTTGGGAGGAAATTAACAAACCTATAAAAATCTGAAAAAAGATTAGATGAAAAAAGATACAACAGAAAGAATCAAAAACATTTCCCACAAAAGAAGAAGAAGAAGAAGGAACATTATCTCAAAAAAGAAGATGAAACTATAGGAAGAGCTAAAGTGGTATTAGATTAACTTTTGCATATTTTTGGTAGTCAATTTGGGAAATGACGCATCCCTCTCCTTTTCTAGATATAGGATAATTGCATATAACAGAATCCATCTGGCTTCAGAAATTTCACTTGGCCTCATCTAAGTTGAAGTTACTAATTCAAATTTAAGAAACTAACCATCTGTGTCCTGTTTGCATAAAATTAAGAACATGGTTTAAAGTATCGGCCGATACCGATACGGTTTGGCATGTCCCAATCCGATACCGACCGATACCCGATACTTACCGATACCATCATTGAGGGTCTCTTTTCCGGTCAATTCGGCAAAGAAAATTAAACGAAAAAGGCAAATCATCAAGGGTTTAAAGCATAATAAGATTGTAAAAACATGTAAAAGAAGAAAATCAATCTATTATATGTAAACCAATCGCTAAGGGTGATTACAATGTTATTTAATTTCAAAAGTACTACGAAATAACACTGAAAATACTTAAATTATGCCTAAATGTATAAAATATATGTTTTTAAATGTAAATAATTTATTAATAATTATTTTTTTCCGATACCAAAAAATCTGATACTCCGATCCGAAATCGCCGATACTACCGATATCGCCGATACCAATACTCGTAGGAATAGTCCGATACCGATTCCGATACCGATACTGTGAACCTTGATTAAGAACTACTGTCATCTTTACAAACAGTTTACTTCAAAGAAACTTGAAAGATATTTACATATATATGTAACTAAATACATCCCAAACATGGAGAAAGTGATTTTATTTTTTTTAAACGGTATTCTGTGACTGTGTGACGAGATAAAACTACATAAAGAAATAAAAAAAGTAGAAGCCCAAAAGTCGCAGAGATATCAGAAGCAAATATATCCCACATTGACCTCCAAACATTCACGATGCAACCAAGGCGAGTTGACAAAAGGTCGAATAGCAGATGATATTTCATAATAGCAAAGAGTAAAACAGACAATTTACAGTATAATTATGGTAAGGGAGAGCAGCAACATATGAAAAAACTTCATAAAACTAAAATGAAGTTTTTCCCTGACCCAAACAAGACAAGTTTTTCTCCACTATTCTGAATGTCTCTGTATCTACAAATGGTGAAGGTTTTCAAGTCGGTACCTGAATCTGAAGAAGTTTGATTCACAACACCAGAATTTGGAATTGCGGGATTGATCGTAGTAGTATGCTGAGTCTTTGTCTCCATAGATAGCATTTTGAGAGAGATTTTCCGCAGGTAGTCTTGCTGAGATATTTAAATTTGGAAGAAAAAAAAAATAAGTGGAATGTCAAATTTCAACTAATGACAATCGAACAATCAGACTAGATCTTCCTGGTGAATTAAACCCATAGAGATGGACAAAATCTACTTTGTTGAATAACCCAATAGTTAAGTGTGGGCCAAATTAACCTTTCCAAGTTGTTTAACATAAAGGGCATCCCATTGCCTCAAGGCTCCCGCTTATGCGGCGTCTGGGGAGGGTCAAGATGTACACACACACACATATATGGAGAGGCTGTCTTCGTAGCTTGAACATGCATGCTCCAGGATCCAAATAACAAGTCAAATTGCTTACCATCATTAATCGAAAATTAGGTTTGGATTATGATATGTGGAACTTAGTTTGACAGTTAAAAGAAAACTAAAAGCATGTTTTCACCAGTAAAGGTAAGTGGACAATTCTCACTATGCAATTATACACAACAAAATATACAGCTAAAATCATGAGTATGGCCTCCTTCATAATGACATGAAGATAACAGGACAATTCCCCATGACACTATGAATCTTTCTTTATCTTTCTAGCATTATAATCATAGTTTGTGAATTTGCAATCAACCTCCAAACTATTTGATTTTTCTTATCTTATGGATAATTTCGATGATGTACATCAAAAAGGATGTTCAATTGAATGGTTTTTCTTTCAGTTTTTGCAGGATAAGGATAACAAATCATCTCAAAACCGAAAGGTTTGTGTATGTACACACTGAAACAATAGACACTTAAATTCTCTGAAGTTCTGCAGATATTGTTTCTGTCTTTCTGATTGTTGGAACAAATATTGAAATAATCGATTCAGTTCAGTATTTCCCGATTCATATTTATATTAAAAAAATGGAAATCAAAGGTTGACTGGTGCATAAGAACATACCTGACTAGTTGCAGCACTATAAATCTTCTCTTCAAAGCGAACAGCAATCTTTTTTAGTTCATTTAATCCCTCAGGAACAGATATAGGCAAATGCCTCTTTAAAGTCTCCATTCTAGGAAAGAAATCAATGAGTAATCATGTTAACTTCTTAGAATGTCATGCACAACAATTTAACAGGTAACTACTTAGCAATGATATTATAACGGTTATGACAACTGTGATGTTGATTCAAGTACATGAGTAAACTTAGTAAAGACTAACAAACAAATTCAAAATTATGGTAATAGTACAATATATCCTATAATCAGAAAGTAAATAGTATTAGTAGGGATGTACGGAGTAAAGGATGCTCTGAGACCGTGTTACTTCTCTGAGACCCTACATTTTAGTACAGAAGTCTAAATGTTCAGTTACAAACCTCTATTCCCGAATCTCCATTGCAAGTCATATTCAACAACGCATGTACAACAAAAAATTTCACAAAATCACAGAATTTCCCCAACAAAACCAATAAATACCCGACAACAAAAAACCTAGCATCTCCTAGAACCATCAAAGAAACCCATAATCATAGAAATAAAAGGACCAACCTGTCTTTACATGTTTTTAACCCTAAATATTTTGCCATCGCAATTCCCAAATAAGTTAGTGAACCCTAATATAAATTCTCAAATCGACAATCAAAGTAGGCACTCTTCATACAGATTACCCCCAAGAAAAAAAATCAATAAATAACCAAAGTTGAAGCAGAATCGACCTAGAAGTCAGCAAACAAACCCTAGAATCTAGTACATAACCCTAATTGTCCCATTCCAATCTGGATTACTGAATCTACACCTGAGAGCAAGTACTCTCCTTATAATATCCCATTTTTTCTACAACAAATTTCACACAGTCACAAATTTTCCCAATAAACAACCGAAACTGTAGCAGAATCCGCCTGAAAAGGGGGACAATCATCCGATCATTGCCTGAAACCACCAAATTAGACAAAACCCTAAATTTCTTCTAATTACACATTCAAGCTAAGACCAGCTAGTTCCCGACAGAAAATTCAACAAACCATGGATTTTCCCCAACAAAAAATCAATAAACAACCGAAACGAAGCAAAATTTACATGATCGACCGACCATCGCCTAGAAATCACCAAAGAAACCCTACACTACAGCACTAATCCCTAAATGTTCTTCTAATTACACATTCAATCTACAAGGAACACGTCCGACAAAAAATTCAACAAAGCATACATTTTACCCAATAAACAACCAAAATTGGAGCAGAATCCACCGAGAAAATCCCGATAACCAATTATCGCCTACAAACCATCAAACAAACCCTAAATTACAGTACTAAGCCCTAAATCTTCTTCTAATTACACGTTCGAGATAGGAGCAGTGCATATCGACCGATCATCACCTTTAAATCATCAAAAAAAAAAAAACTAAATTTCACTACTAAACCCTAAATATTCTTGTAGTTACACATTCAAGCTACAAGCACATATCCGAAGCACAGATTTCCCCCAGTAAAAAAAAAATAAACCACGGAAATCGGAGCAGAATCTGCGGGAAAAAATCCAATCAAACAAACACCAAATTACAGTACTAAACCATAAATCTTCTTCTAACTACATTTCCAAGTAACAAGCAGCAGATATCCCACACACAAAAAATCAACAAAGCACAGATTTTCCCCCAGAGAAAATCCAATAAACAACCAATGTCGAAGCAGAATCCAACCCGATCGACCGATCATCATCGCCTATAAATCATCGACCAAAACCTAAATTTCACTACGAAACCCTAAATATTTTTTCTAATTACGCATCCAAGCTAAGACCAGAGCGTTTCCGACAAAAATTTCATAAAGATCTCCCCCAACAAAAACCCAATCAACAACCGAAA
Organism: Iris pallida; assembly: GCA_029216955.1. Taxonomy (NCBI): domain Eukaryota; kingdom Viridiplantae; phylum Streptophyta; class Magnoliopsida; order Asparagales; family Iridaceae; genus Iris; species Iris pallida. The sequence continues at coordinate 41,309,483 of JANAVB010007399.1, forward strand.
TCAAAGCAGAATCCGCCAAAAAAATTCCCGGATCGACCGATCATCGCCTAGAAACCATAAAACGAACCCTAAATTACAGTACTAAACACTATATATTTTTCCAATTACACAATAGATAAACCAAAATGGAAGCAGAACCAAACCGAAAAAATTCCCTGATTCACCGGTCATCGCCTAGAGACCATCAAACAAGCCCTAAAAAGGAGGAGAATCGAAGAAATCGAAGAATCCAATCGAAGCTTACATCTTGTTGACGATCCTCTGCCGCGCCTCCGGCTGGAGCTGGCTCCTCCAGTCGACCGTCCCCGCCGAGTCCATTGCCGGTCCATCTCCTTGCGCCGATCTCCAGCTGTTCGCTTCCATTATAGAGAGGAAGAAGAATGAGAGAGAGAAGAAGAACGAAATGAAAAAAGAGCGAATAATATAAATTTGACGACTTTCAACGTCTCCTTTTACCCTTTCCCATAGGGGACGTTTGGTTAAGGTTTTTTTTTTTTTTTTTTTTTTTTTTTTCTTGGAAATGGGTTTTCTTTATTCATGTTTAGTATGTTTAGGATTGGAAATGAGGAGAGAATATGAGGAACTTAGGCCTCGTTTGGTTTGCGGAATCTTCGGATTGGAAAAGGAAAGTGATTACTTTTCTATGTTTGGGTGCCAAAGGAATTGAGGAGGAAAGGAAAGTGATTCCCAATAGAAGGGAAATTAGGGGGGAAAGTGATTCCATCCATCCAAGCAAGGAATCACTTTCCCACATTGAAGTAATCACTTTTCTTTCCAAATTCCTTGGCATTTCCAAACATCGGAAAGGAAAATCAATGGAAAATAAAATTTCCCAAAGGAAAGGAAATGACAAGGAATTGATTTCCTTTCCCTTCCATTCCGCGAACCAAACGAGGCCAGGGGGAAAGTTATCTCCATTGACTTGGGAAAACTATTCCCAAGCCCCCCCTTGGGAATAGATTTGCTTTCCTAGGAATGATGTTTGGCTATTTTGTTTGGACGGTTATACCCTCTTTTATTTTCAAATTTTCAACTTCTATCCCAAACATGTAAATCATCATGAAATTAATGAAAGGGTATTAAAGGAAAACTAAATAAATTAATATTTCTATCCCTTTATAAACCAAACACGGAGATAAAAATTTTAAAATTTTTGAACTACCTATTCCCAACCTAACCAAACATGGGTATGGGAATGTTGAATTCCTTTCTAATGGGAAAAGAATTGAAAATATATTCCTAGGAATACAAAAACTTGATCCAAACGAGCTGTAGGTATCATCAGAGGGTATTGTATTCCTAAAAAATCAACTTTTCATTCCTGGTTACTGTAAGCATGTTTTATTAGGTTAAAAAGGGCAAATTGTAAAAAAAAAAAAAAAAATCTTGTTAGATCGCCACCTTTTAAATAGAAAGTTCTATTAGCCAAAATTAACATATAAAGACCCCCACAATATATGACTTGTTCAAAATAGTCCCTACCGTCTAATAGACGTTAGAAATGGCCGTTAATGACTTTTTTTAAATACCTAAACTACCCTCCTCCCTTCCCTACCAACCCCCCTCCCTTTCCCTTCGCCGGCCAGCCCTCCCCTCCTCCCTCCGCCGGCCAGCTCCCTGCCCCCCCCTGCGTCTCCTCTCCGCCCCCTCCTCCTCCCCGCATCTCGTCCCCGCCTCCCACCACCGGAGGGGGGGGGGGGAGAGAGTGGGGGAGGGTAAAATGGTCATCACAGTCCCAACTTAACACCAGTTAACAGAAAGGGGATCATTTGAGCATAATTGAAAAGTAATGGGTTGTTCAAAGTAAGGAGTCTTTAATTGCATTTTTCGTAGATCTAGGGGGAGGGGGGGGGGGGGGGGGGGATTTGCAATTTACCTGGTTAAAAATATATAGTTTTTAAATTTTTATTCTTATGTTCGTTTTTATTTAGTTTTCTACTTATGCGAGAATTTAAAGTTTAAAATCGATTCCCATATTTATTTAGGTTATAATATTTGCGGAAAATAAAAATATCGGTAAAAAATTTACCAAAACACAAAAAAAAAAATCTTATTAAAAATAGTTGGGCATTTTCTTTTTGGATAAAATTTTCTTTTCTTTTTTTGGTTTTTTATTCCTTTTCATTTTATAATATTTGTTTTCATATTTTTTGTTTCTTTCATTTGTTTAAAGGTTCTTTCATTTCTTTTATGATTTTTTGTTTTTAAAATTTTTATTCTTTTTTATTTTTAAAGTTTTTTTGTTTTTATTGACTTTTTGGTTATTTTTTTCAGTTTTTAAGAAATGTTTTCATTTTTTTTCAGTTTTTTGTTCTATTTCTTATTTTTAACGTTTTTCGTTTGTTTTTTGAAGATACTTTTTGTTTTCGTCTCAGTTTTAAAAGGTTTTATTGGTATTTTTTTCATTTTTTTTAAATTGTTTCCTTTTTTCATTCTTTTTCATTTTTTAGAATTTTTTTCAGTTTTTTATTTTTTAAGAATGATTTTTTTATTTATTTCTGTTTTACTTTTAGTTTTTTATCTTCTTTTTTTTTCTAAGAATGATTTTTTTTTCATTTAAAAAGATTTATTTCATTTTTTTTCCAAATTTTTATCCTTTAAAAAAAATTGTTTTCATTTTTTTTTCGAAAATATTTATATGTTCACCAAACATGAAAATATAACTTTTTTCACAGAATTTTATTAGCGGATATTTGATTCCAGTCAACATAAAATTTTCGGCTATATTGTATTCTGCATACTAAGGGTCCGTTTGGATAGCTTTTCTGAAATTTTGTTCTGAAAACAGTTTTTGGAGAATGATGTTATAAAATAGTTTTCTGGATATAAGTTTATGAGTTTGCGTTTGGTTACTTTTATCTGAAATTTTTTTTTATAAACAAAATTGTTAAAATTTTGTTTGGTAAATTTTTTTCTGAAATTATTTTTTATGTTGTGTCCTTGCCACAGTTTGTGTCCAACCCCTCCCCTCCGTGTCCTGGTTCTACGAGGCGAGGGCTCAGATCCACCGACCACGGCGAGGTCACCGCCGTCGAGCTCGTCCCCCGTCGACTTCGTGAAGGCCGTCGACTTCGAGCTCGTCCCCGTCGATCTCGTCCCCGTCCAAGGAGAAGGAGAGAATGTCGGAGGGAGGAGGAGCAGACGCCACAACGGTGGCGACAGCCCTCACCACCACCCGCCGTCGACTTCGAGCTCGTCCCCGACTTCGAGCTCGTCTCCAGCAGCCCTCACCACCACCGACGTCGACTTCGAGCTCGTCTCCAGCAGCCCTCACCACCACCGCCGTCGACTTCGAGCTCGTCCCCGACTTCGAGCTCGTCTCCAGCAGCCCTCACCACCACCGACGTCGACTTCGAGCTCGTCTCCAGCAGCCCTCACCACCACCGCCGTCGACTTCGAGCTCGTCCCCGACTTCGAGCTCGTCTCCAGCAGCCCTCACCACCACCGCCGTCGACTTCGAGCTCGTCCGGCCACCGCCACCGTCCTCCACCGACACTGCCACCGCCACCGGCCACCTAAACCACCTCGGGGGGAGCTCCGCCAGCCACTGCTATGTTGTGGAGGAAAAAAAATGGAGGAAGAGAGAGAAAGTTGGGGGTTTGGGGGTGGGTGGGGAGATGGGGGGGCCCACAAGCGTTGAAACTTTTTTTGGGAAAACAGCTTTCTGCTGTTTTCTCAAACATGAGTTTAAACTCTCCATTCCAAATTTTTTTTTCTGAACTCGTTTTCAAAGTTGGGATAACCAAACACAAGTTTTGACAAAACTGATGTTTAAACACAAAACATGGGTTTAAAAAAGAGAACCAAACAGGCCCTAAATGTCTCATTGTATTATATCTCAATTTTCAATCCCACATTTGATAAGCAACCCAAAACTTATTTCCTAATAGGTCTCTAGTGTGTTTTCTGTAATAGGAAAAAAGTAACCAAGCGATATAGAGATTAGATTACGTGTGTTTGATTGCAACGTGTAAAATACGTGGGAAAGAAACTAATTTCATGGAATTATTTTTTTAGGAAAATTTTTTTATGGAAAACTTAATTTGGTTGTTTGATTGTCATTATTTTCCACGGAAAATAGTTATTTTGCATGGAAAATGATATTTTCTTATGGGTTAGACAAGTTTCATTTTCCACCATTTTAGAAGAAAATATGGAAAATGATAGTTTTTTGGAAAATAATTCCATGAAAAATATAAGCTATCAAACACTACAATTGGTGGAAAATTTGTGGTGGAAATATTTTTCATGGAAAAAAAGCCCAATCAAACACAGCCTTTATATATTATAATAGAGTTTGTCGTATAATAAGCTTTGTAATAATTCTAATATACTGACCGACCTTAGCTCAGTTGGTAGAGCGGAGGACTGTAGTTAGTTAATTGTTATCCTTAGGTCGCTGGTTCGAATCCGGCAGGTCGGACATTTAAAAAAATATATTTTTTTGGTTATTTTTTCCCCCCTAAAAAAATATTGTTAAAAAACCCTATTTTAGTGTTATAAGAAAAGATTGCTAAATGTAGCACGGTTAACACTTTTACACTTTTGTATTAAGAGTTGATTATTGATTTGATTACTATTTATGCATGGTGAATAATAAACTTAAATAATCCATATTTTAGTACTACAATAAAATATTATTAGAGATTAACACTTTTTTTAATTAGTGATGATTTGATATCATTAGTTCTCACTTTTACTATATAATAGGAAATTTTGATGCTTCATGGAAGATTTTGTTTCAAAAATATTCATATCTATGTTTACTAATTTATATTGTTCATTATATATAACATGAATAGTTAGATAATTACAATACGTGCAATACACGTGCATATACTAGTATATATAATAAGAAAAATTGTAGACTTTACCGTTATTTTTTTCCTTCGAAATATTTTCTTATCTAATTTTAGTTACTAATTAAAACTATTGATCAAATTTAATGAGGATAGCTAGTAAATACGTATAATTTTTTTAAGATAAATATTGTTTGTTTTTAGTGTCTTTTGCTCTTCCCAAGTACAAAAAAAATTAATTAAAAAGTAGCTAAAATACATACAATGTACGTACATATAAAGTAGTACAGGGGCAGATCCAAGCATTGGTTGGGTGGGCTCGAGCCCACCCCAAAAGAAATTACTTTTTTTTTCCATATAATTTTTTTTGGTTTTTTTATATGGGTTAGTCCACTTCTAGTCCACCCAAATTTATGGTAGTCCATCCAAGCAACAATTTATGGACCCGCCCCTGTACTAGTATCTATTTTACTATATAATGTGAAAAGTAGGCATTACCGTACAAAATTTCTTTCAAAAAATATCCTTTAATATATATACTAATTAAAAATAATATATGCAATAAATTTTACTAACAACCATTTAAAAGATGCATGTATTACGGAAATCAAAGGGTCCATACTATTTGTGTTTGGGTTAAGGTGCTTACAGTGGTTATAAAGAGTAAAGAATTATAGGAGCAGTACTATGTTAGGATGATTAATTAAAGAGGAGTAAGAATAAAAAAAATTACAGGAAAAAAAAAGGAAACTGAGAAGTGACAATTGAGATGAGGATTATGGTAAGGGATTTGTAATGATGTAATGAGGATTACGGAAAGGATGTGCTTGAGTGAGTTGTGTGGCTGTGAACTCAACTTTGAAGTCGAGACTCAAATAAAGAATGAGAAGGTTAGCTCGAGGAAATAGATGGTATGAGTTTCATGATAGGTAAAGGTAATGTTAGAAAATCGTTATGCCATACAAATATGTTGATGAGGCAGTAGAAAGCCAGTATCATAGATTATTAAGAGGCTCATGATCAAGATTATGGCATTCAAAAACCAGAACAAGAAAGGAAATGACATGAGATGAGAAGAAAATTAAAAAAATCAAGATAGATGTGTGGGAGTGTAATAAAAATAGAGCATCCTTAAATAAGATTGATAGATGGGATCTAAGGTTTGAGTTGTATAGTAAAACATTTGGAGAAAAAGTTGTTTTATAGGCTGAAAAAATGTCAGAAATTAAATGCTATATTTAATTTTCAAAGATCGAGGATGGTTAAAGATCGTGGTAGATTATATTCTCAGCACACCGTGCTTAACACCGTGCTGTTGGAAACTACATTTGAGGAAGCTAGGCCATAGAATGGCGTGAACTAGTGGAAAAAAAATGGTAGATGAATTTTTAAGAAGATATAAATTAGGATGGATCTACAACTGAGTGTATCCTAGCTCTTGGTAGGTTATGTCAACTTAGAACCATTGGTATTAGCGTCCTCTAGAAATCATGTGCGACTACTTTCCTCTATACCATGCTTTAATGTTAATTTTGAGGACAAAATTTTTTAATGGATGTAGATTGTAAGCACTCTGAATTTTGAGATTATTTTAATTTATTTCTAATTAATTATTTTAATAATTTATACTTCTATTTTAAATTCCTAGCTATAAATATACTTTGTCATAGTTTTGATTTTTGAAGCACATCATTGGCTAATTCCCGAAACAAATTCCATATTCGTGTTCTAGATGAGTCCACCTTCATATTGGTATATCATTTTCCACTCACACACATATCCTTGTGTACTATTTTTAATTTTGTAACATTCATGCATAATTTCTATCTCAAACGTAAGCTTTAGCACCTATGTTCGTTCCAATTGAAAATTTGAGACACAACTTCGACCTGTTCCTTACAATCATTATTTGACCATGAAATTATATTAAGATACAACATCCATGATATTTATGTCACACCCAATTAGACTTTTACATACTTTCTATTTATTGCAAATCCCAATGACACAATCTATAGTCCTAATAAGCTACCGGTTTGACTTAGCACAAACCTAGTCTAGACTCAACCTATATACTTATACACTATCACATGGTTCATACCAAACACCATACAACATTGTCCTCTCTACAAAATACCATACTCCAAGGTTTTCCACTCAAAATCTTACATAAAAATTTTTAGAAAACAATTTTAGCTTTGCACCCTTTGAAATAGACCCAACTCTACACCTCACCCCTTAAAACCTAATGGATGACTCAAGTGTGGTCAAACACACTTAGTGGGCAACCATAACCCTCTTACTTTTAATATTCCTTCACCGCATAACCCCCTACCTCTTCACTTCCTCACTTATGCATAACCTCCATCCTTTATGACAATTCAACTCAACTCTTCACCTCCCCCTTAGTAAACGGCCACTCCATGACCTCTCCTTCACTTATTATCTCAAACCACCTGAGAAAAACTTCTTCATAACCCTCTTCCAAACAACTTCTCTTCACAAACTATTTTTCAAAATCTTTTTGTCACGTCCCAGAACCAGAATACTGGATAGCAGGGGCAAAACAAAGGCAGCTACGTATATCAAGGTATGCCAGCACCCCAATGTACGATCAAAGCTGTCTAGAAGACAAGTGGAAAGACTCTAGCATGCCACTGACGACTCCTATGGTCGAACAAATCCTATCTCAATCCAACAACAACAAGTATCAAGAGTATATCAAATATGAAAGTAAAGAGGCATCCCAAAATACAATATCATACATTATCATGAAGCTAGTGAATACAAAATGCTACACTAGCAAAGTACCAATATACAAGATCACTATATCAGTCTAGATCTAATATAATACATCATGTTGACCGAAGTCTGAGAAAGTCTCGAAATAATAGGGCTAACACATGCCCTAGCTAACACCACCAAAATGAAATGAACCACAAGTGGTAAAAAGGGAACCCACTCGCGAGGAGGAACAAACCGCAGATCTAAGTAGGCGGCGGGTCATCCAGAGAAAGGTAGGGAGAATCTTCGGGCTCCAGCGGTAAATCTGGCCAAACAAAACCAGTGGGGTCAGGCCCCAAATAGCAAGTACCACAAGAAAAGCTCGAGGTGAACGACATAAACCCACAAACAAAACAACAACATATAGCAAATGTAAATAAATGCGGGTCGAGACTAGTGCGGTACCAATGCACGTATCTCGAGAATATAACTGACTGAATGGAAATACTGAACAATATAGCAAAACAGAATAATAAGCCGATAAGCAACGAGGGACTTAGGAACTACTCGAAGTCGGAGCCACAACCCTTAAACCAAACAAGGACCGGGGTTGCAGATATTTTTCCAAGCAGAACTTAGTCTCTGGCCACTCAACGACACAAAGAGCATATAAAACAACAAATAATCAAAAGTGCACGGCCAATCATTGTCTACGGCTTTCTATCATTAACTAGCTAGGGTTAACACAATCCTAATTACTAGTATGCAAGTTGAGAATCTTCACAACTACCTGACTGCAGATACCCGGATGTCCAGGGGTACGAGTAGTACATCTATTGTCCAACAAGACTGCTGGCAGATGAAACGTGTCTTGATTTATAACATAAATAACCATATCATATACTTGCAAAAGAAAACATATAACTGACTGTGCTGCAACCCGGCACGACATGTGACTCGATCGTGTATCAATACGCGTAAACTTGGTAGGTCATGGAGCCCTTGCCTAGCAGGGTTAAGCCATGCCTCATGGGCCCTTGGAACTCGGGGTTGGTAGTGCAAATTTCCTCCTACAATGATCTACTTGAATTTTACTAGTCATTTACCTTATCATATTCATGTCAAATTCTTAAGTCGTGGACACTCAAGAATTTCCTAAGATGACGTGTGTTATGTACGAGTAATTCGTAAGTTATCACTTACGAACATCCCCGTACTAACATCACGTGATACACGGAACAATACTCACACTCGATTGACCAGTGCTAAGATGCAATAGATTAACATTTAACAAGCTATATCCACTGTGTCAAGAAAGAACATGTACTCATATCTCGGGTCTAGAAATCAATAAGAAAATCAAGTCATTAGTGCGCTACTACGAGCCACTATCAAGAATCTGGACATAAAATAATACGTGAACATGAACACATGTAATGTATATATAGTGTACAATCATGTTCTAACTATACTAAAACACTAAAGCATGATAAAACATCATTTCAATTGAAGAAGATAGCAAAAGCGAACGAAAACAGGCAAAAACGGACAAAAACAGACAAAAACAGCCTAACCGGATTATTGGCGGATTTTCAGAAGTGTCACAGAAAGTTTTGTGGTGCAATTTCGAATTTTTCGACGAATTTCTGCGAATTTCCGACGGATTTTTTGAACCATCACAGGAAGTTACTTTTTAAAAACTCAAAACTTGTTTCGGCCATAAAAACTTCGTTTTAAATCGAAATCCGGATTTTCAAAAGTCAAAATCGCATGAAATTTAATTTCCTACAACATGGAAGTATTATTTTTCACAAATTAAAGCATTTGATAGATCAATACCTCAAAATACTCAAAATTTACTTCTAGAAACTCAGATCTACGTAATTCTACCGATCAAAACCAAAAGTGCTATATACTAAAGATGTTAATAATTTAGAGGAGCATATTATAGAACAATAAATCTTTAATTTCTATGGAAAACAAAAATATAGCATGGTCATGTCACTTTTGAGCAAGATGTACTTGCCTAGGGTTAAGTTCCAAGCCTAATCTTCTACTCCACCACCAAGAGGGGTTCCGAAACCACACTCTAGGCCTCAAGGCCAAGCCTTCCTAAGCTTGAGGAAGAGGAAAGAGAGTGAAGAGGAAATAGAGAATGAAAGAAAATAGAGGAGAGAAAAACTCAATGGATATATATAGAAGGGGTGAATTAATCGTGACCGTTGGATCGTGATCCATGTCAAAATCTAGACCAATCCTAGCCATTGAAAGAAAACCAATTATCCAATGGATAATAGGATGCATCGACACTATTCACGAAAATATCTAAATACTATTCATCAAAATATCTAAATACTATTCACGAAAATATCAGAAACACTATTCCAGAAAATATCAGAAACACTATTTATGAAAATATCATAAATAGAAAATATCTAAAATATAAAAAATCTGTCCGGACGGTATGCCGTCGGTATACACCGGTACACCGTCGGTATGCCGGTCAAGGAGAAAATCTATAATTTGGGAAAAAATTTAAAGCATTCCGAAAACCAAGAAAATACGAAATACAATACAAAATATGTATCCGTATATAAATTCCTATACTGTGAGACGAGTCTCACAACTCTCCACAACTTAGAAAAATTTCGTCCTCGAAATTTTCTAAAACTAGTCGAGCAAAAATACACATGCTAAAACAATGTAAAATCATAACACATCGAAAAAAATATCCCGTGTACAAGTAATATTTGAGATACATAATTTAAATAAATACGGAAAATAATAAATACATACATATATAATACAAGAAAAGGAGGCATATGGAATAATATACCCCTGAGTCAGTTGAGTATGGATTCGTCCTCGCTTGCCTACGCTGACTCATAAAGTGGACAAGAGTCAAGTTTCGAAGTAAGTCGGTACCAACGACTCAGTCGAAGACATGACTCTAATCCAGGACGCACCTACGTAGTCGGGATACATGATAGATATCATGTATCACGAGATACGGAGGCAGATGAGTGGTACGAGAAACTCGTATTCACTCGCCGAATATGTCGAGGCAACCATTGTACTCTAAATGTAGGTAGAATACAAGACCGTCAACAAAACCCAAGAGTAAGATAAACTGAAGGAATGCTCAAAATCTTACCTACAATCTGACCGCCCTCGGCCAACAGCTCCTGTAAGCTCATGTTGAAAGCCTGCCCACGCTTCAGGGGTACTCGTGTAGTCTGCTGCTGGCTCGGTCATGCCCGCAGGGCTTGGGCATACTGTGCTGGACGCTGGTGCTGAAACTGCTGGGACTGCGTCAGAAGCGGACGCTGAACATAGGATCGAGCTGACTCTACTGGTGCCCTATCAATCGCCAACGGCACTGGGGAAACTGATGAACCCTCTGGACATAATAGTGGGCAAGATCCAATCATATGGTCAGACGCACCACACCTGAGACACTAATGATTGGCCATCCTGTACTGGGATCTGGTGTGCCCTGGTTTTCCACAATAATCACATCCTGGCTGACCTGACTGCCTGGACTGTTGTACTGATGCCACTGTTGGGGCTGATGATACTGTCTGACGAGGAGGTCGATGATCTGGAGCTCTGACTGCTGGAGCTGGGGCTGAGGACTGAATGGTAATGCCCCTCATAGTCGAGTGTGACCTCTTCTGACCTCCGATCCTATCTGCTATCCTCTGACTGGTCATCTCCAAGGATCTAGCTGCTCTCAGTACTGTATCGAAGGTGTCATAAAAATGGCCTACCATGAGCTGCTGAAGCTCCAAGTGCAAGACCTGCTCAAACCTCCGAGCTCTATCACCATCAGAAGCCACCATGTACGATGCAAATCAACTAAGCCTACAAAACTCTGTCGCATACTGATCCACAGTCCTCGTCTTCTGGCGAAGGTTGATGAATTGTTGCTGGAGCTAGAACTTGGCTGAGGTATGGAAGAACTTCTCCTGGAAGCGTTCTCGAAATGTCTCCCAACTAACAGGCCTAGGAAGACCCATCTCTTGTGCTACCCACCAGTCGCGGGCAATGTCTGATAACTGTAGCTTCACCACTGCTACCCTATCCTCTGCTGGAGTCCTAGCTGTCTCTAAATTGGCCTCGGTGTCTTGAAGCCATGAATCGGCTGATACTGTATCTTCGGTACCGAAGAACTGAGATGGACGCAGGCGACTAAAGTCGGATGCTGAGTTGTGACCACGACGTCCACTCACCTCCAAAGCTACTATAACGCCCTGGCAGAGGGTGTTGTTGGTATGGTCCTGGCCCAGCTACAACTGTTGGTACAATTGAACCACCTGCTGCTGGATCTGAAGCTGATTCTGATGTTGTTGTTGTTGTGCCTCCATCATGCCCCTCATCATCTCGAGTAGGACACGCTGGTCTACCTGGGCTGGCTGTACTGAAGGGACTGACGGAGCTGGCTGAGCTGACTGAACAGAAACAGGCCGAGCTGTCGACGGATGCTGAGATGGTGCTGGATTCTGACTAGGCGGGGTCTGATCATGACCTTCCATCTGAGCTGCCTGAGATGGCGGAGCAACTGAACCTTTGAAAGAAGAAGCAGGCGGTGTGTCCCTGAAAGATAAGGACACGAGATATCAATAATAGACAGGAATAGAACAAGGATATGTCAATCATGTTTACAGTTCAAGGAAAACGAGAATGCGATAAGCAAAGGGAGATCAAATGAAGACAGATATAGGATTGAGATTCTAACAAGATGAATTCTCCACAAGTCTGAAGACAGACCTACATGGGCCACCAAAAAACCCTGTCATGCTCCAGAACCAGAATACTGGATAGCAGGAGCAAAACAAAGCCAGCTACGTATATCAAGGTACGCCAGTACCCCAATGTACGATCAAAGCTGTCTAGAAGACAAGTGGGAAGACTCTAGCATGCCACTAATGACTCCTATGGTCGAACAAATCATATCTCAATCCAACAACAACAAGTATCAAGAGTATATCAAATATGAAAGTAAAGAGGCGTCCCAAAATACTATATCATACATGATCATGAAGCTAGTGAATACAAAATGCTACACTAGCAAAGTACCAATATACATGATCACTATGTCAGTCTAGATCTAATGTAATACATCATGTTGACCGAAGTCTGAGAAAGTCTCAAAATAATAGGGCTAACACATGCCCTAGCTAACACCACTAAAATGAAATGAACCGCAAGTAGTAAAAAGGGAACCCACTCGCGAGAAGGAACAACCGCAGATCTAAGCAGGCGGCGGGTCATCCAGAGAAAGGTAGGAAGAATCTTCGGGCTCCAGCGGTAAATTTGGCCAAACAAAACCAGTGGGGTCAGGCCCCAAATAGCAAGTACCACAAGAAAAGCTCGAGGTGAACGACATAAACCCACAAACAAAATGACAACATATAGCAAATGTAAATAAATGCGGATCGAGAATAGTACGATACCAATGCACGTATCTCGAGAATATAACTGACTGAATAGAAATACTGAACAATATAGCAAAACAGAATAATAAGCCGATAAGCAACGAGGGACTTAGGAACTACTCGAAGTCGGAGCCACAACCCTTAAACCAAACAAGAACCGGGGTTGCAGATATTTTTCCGAGCAGAACTTAGTCTCTGGCCACTCAACGACACAAAGAGCATATAAAGCAACAAACAATCAAAAGTGCACGACCAATCATTGCCTACGACTTTCTATCATTAACTAGCTGGGTTAACACAATCCTAATTACTAGTATGCAAGTTGAGAATCTTCGCAACTACCTGACTGCAGATACCCGGATGTCCAGGGGTATGAGTAGTACATCTATTGCCCAACAAGACTGTTGGCAGATAAAACGTGTATTGACTTATAACATGAACAACCATATCATATACTTGCAAAAGAAAACATATAACTGACTGTGCCGCAACCCAGCACGACATGTGATTCGATCGTGTATCAATACGCGCAAACTTGGTAGGTCATGGAGCCCTTGCCTAGCATGGTTAAGCCACACCTCATGGGGCCCTTGGAACTTGGGGTTGGTAGTGCAAATTTTCTCCTACAATGATCTACTTGAATTTTACTAGTCATTTACCTTATCATATTCATGTCAAATTCTTAAGTCGTGGACACTCAAGAATTTCCTAAGATGACGTGTGTTATGTACGAGTAATTCGTAAGTTATCACTTACGAACATCCCCGTACTAACATCACGTGATACACGGAACAATACTCACACTCGATTGACCAGTGCCAAGATGCAATAGATTAACATTTAACAAGCTATATCCACGATGTCAAGAAAGAACATGTACTCATATCTTGGGTCTAGAAATCAATAAGAAAATCAAGTCATGAGTGCGCTACTACGAGCCACTATCAAGAATCTGGACATAAAATAATACGTGAACATGAACACATATCATGTATATATAGTGTACAATCATGTTCTAACTATACTAAAACACTAAAGCATGATAAAACATCATTTCAATCGAAGAAGATAGCAAAAGCGGACGAAAACAGGCAAAAACGGACAAACAGACAAAAAAAAGTCTAACCGGATTATCCGACGGATTACCGGAAGATTTTCCAAAGTGTCACAGCAAGTTTTGTGGTGCAAGTTCGAATTTTTCGACGGATTTCTGCGGATTTCCGACGAATTTTCTGAACCGTCACAGAAAGTTGATTTTTGAAAACTCAAAACTTGTTTCTGCCATAAAAACTTCGTTTTAAATCGAAATCCAGATTTTCAAAAGTGAAAATCGCATGAAATTTAATTTCCTACAACATGGAAGTATTAGTTTTTACATATTAAAGTATTTGATAGATCAATACCTCAAAATACTCAAAAATTATCTTTAGAAACTCAGATCTACGTAATTCTACCGATCAAAACCAAAAGTGCGATATACTAAAGATGTTAATAATTTAGAGGAGCATATTATAGAACAATAAATCTTTAATTTCTTTAGAAAACAAAAATATAGCATGGTTATGTCACTTTTGAGCAAGATGTACTTGCCTAGGGTTAAGTTCCAAGCCTAATCTTCTACTCCACCACCAAGAGGGGTTCCGAAACCACACTCTAGGCCTCAAGGCCAAGCCTTTCTAAGCTTGAGGAAGAGGGAAGAGAGTGAAGAGGAAATAGAGAAGGAAAAAAAAGAGAGGAGAGAGAAACTCAATGGTTATATATAGAAAGGGTGAATTAATCGCGACCGTTGGATCGTGATCCATGTCAAAATCTAGATCAATCCTAGCCATTGAAAGAAAACCAATTATCCAATGGATAATAGGATGCATGGACACCATTCACGAAAATATCTAAATACTATTCATCAAAATATCTAAATAGTATTCACGAAAATATCAGAAACACTATTCGTGAAAATATCATAAATAAAAAATATCTAAAATATGGAAAATCTGTCCGGACGATATGCCGTCGGTATACACCGGTACACCGTCGGTATGCCGGTCAAGGAAAAAATCTATAATTTGGGAAAAAATTTAAAGTATTTCAAAAATTAAGAAAATATAAAATACAATACAAAATACGTATCCGTATATAAATTTCGATACTGTGAGACGAGTCTCACACTTTTCCATCTCCCTCCACACCCCTACCTAGGCTGAATCTGAATTCTGCTAGTCTCTACCAATCCGGCCATATCTCCCTCCACAATAAGTATATTTCTCTCAAATTTATTACACTTCTTCCTTTTCTGTCCTCAACACTTTCTCTTTACAAACTTTTCATCAAAATTCATTCTAACTTCCTCAAAACTGTCCCTCCAGCAGAGGTGTCCAGGCTAAATCTGAATTCAGTCTATTCCCTTCTCAGGCCACTCCAAACCTTCTTCCACCTTCCACCCTTCCACCACCCCACACATAGCCCTAAGACCTTCCTCTAACACTACATCAAGACTTTAGGCCGCCACAAACTTGGTTTGGTCAACACCAAGCCAAGAAGGCAATTCAAAGTCAATCGAAGTGGGCTAAAACCTCATAGCAGGTACGTTGTTTTGAGTTGGTTTCATCAACTTTTTTGTTCAGTTGATGCAAAACAAAAACTAATGTGAAGATTTATGTGTCCTATATCATCTCAAAATTTTAGCACCTAGTTCGCAACGGTTTGTCCGTGACGTCTATTTTACGACAGGGTGTCCAGATTCTACTTTGTCGGGAATAGTTTGCTGTTCGCAAGCCTTTATGGAGCTATTCGACGGTTCCAAGAACATTGATAAGCACCCAAATATCTCTCCTTTGATCCCTCTCCATGTACATAATATTGTGGCAAAGTTTTGTGTTGTTTTGATATCAAACTTTGCTATGGTTTTCGCCGTAATCGACCGATTGCTAGGAAATCAATGTTCTTGATTGTGTGTCATCTTGCTATTGAATTTCTCGGTGTTAAAAACCAAAGAAACCTTTGGAGTAATTTCTGGACATGGAAAATTGAAATCAATTATTTCAACATATACAAAACTATCTTTGTTATGATCGAGACGACACATTTTGTCGAAAAATTGGCAAGTTGTGTGAACCAATCAAACTAGTAACTAGTTCATGAGTTTTTCTTATAAATAGCCTATACAAAATATATTTAAAGTATTTTTCATTGTTTTTCCAGAATTTATATTAGATATTTAGTAATTATTGATATTATATTTTATTAGAATAATTCGATACTTAATGGGTGCATAGCTATAATGACTTCTAGGATGTGTTATGTGAGATTGTTAGACCATACAAGTGGTGTCCATTGATACCAAAAGTTGATTGTGGTTGCTGATATGACATATGAGTTCATGGCAAGGAGACCGAAGGGACATCAATATCTCTTTTGCAAAACCAGTTGTAGGATACATGCAAGTGTACCTTACCATCACTACATATTACTTCTTTTTTTACTGTTGTTTCTATTTTAGTTTATCATGACGTAGAATTTAGTCGATATTTAGCGTCCGGATTAGATTATGGTGCCGATGTCTATGTTTGGACATTGTATATCGATATTAGGCATTGCGTGCATTATGTCGTGTTCATTGACAGATTGACCCTAGGACACCGAAACGTTCATGATGTGAGGTTTACATGAGTATTCATGGTATTAACTTCACAGTAGTTTACTAGATTATTTATTGTTCTTGTTTATAGAGATGTTATATTGAATTGACTTGCTAGATTCTAGACATGGGGTGGGAAGAACTTGACTACGATATCAGACTAATTGTATTGTGGCATGTTATTATTGTGTGCCTTTGTCTCTGTAGCAGAGTTCTGGCATTTGTTTTTATTGATTGATTGATTGTCCTTGGTTTCATGACACAGTACTGGGGCAATAGCCTGTTGAGGAGGTTGTGAGCCTCAGTGGCAAAGTCTGATATTCTAGTACATGTTCTCACATGCATATCACGTAGACCAGATACATTAGATTGCCTTAAATCACATTTTCTATATCTGTTACATTGGCATTTTTTTTGTATCTTGCTAGTCCCCTGAGGACTTGCTAGCCCCTTAGGACTTGGTGATCTCTCCAGGTAGTTGGTCAAGCAGAAATAGTTCGCTGATCATGGAGGTATTGTTGTATCTGGCTCAGGTATTTTATCGTGCTTTTATATTTCGTTCACTGTTTATATTCTGCTATTTAGTCTTGTTTTATAGACCCTTGTCGTTCTTCAGGTCTAATCAAACATATATGTTATTGGGCTACAGACCATGACATATATTGTTCATTCTTAGTTTACTTATCATGTGGATTGAGTTGGATATGTGATTGTGGTCGATAGATAGAATTAGAACACCAAGACAGCTTATATGTATTCGAGCTGAGCTGGAGACCGCTTGATACGTACTTGACATGTATACGTATCCTAGTCCTACGTATTTTGGGACCGGGACGTTACAGGCCGGGATATAGCCTTCGGGCTGGGTAGGGGCCTTCGGGCTGGGTTGGGGCTTTCGGGCTGGGATGTAGCCTTCGGCTGGGATGGGGCCTTCGGGCTAGTGATTGTATATATTAGCCTTCGGGCTGGATTGGTTGTAAGATTTCGGACTAATTTTGTAGCCTCTTGAAGGGGCCTGAATAAAATTTACCTTCTTCGAATATATATATATATATATATATATATATATATATATATATATATATATATATATATATATATATATATATATATATATATATATATATAGGTCCTTTTTTTGGGATCGACGAGCAACGCCTAGGAGGGATTCGAACTGTGACCATCCCTATGGGATTCCACAGTGTACCCATGAGTTAAACTTTATATATATATATATATATATATATATATATATATATATATATATATATATATATATATATATCATGCTCTATTAAGAAGTGGACACCAAAAAAAAAACAAAACAAAACAAAAAAAATAATATATATATATATATGTGTGTGTGTGTGTGTGTGTGTGTGTGTGTGTGTGTGTGTGTGTGTGTGTGTGTGTTTGTGTTTGTTGTGGAAAATTAATGTGAGCAGGCGGATCGGCTTACGAGCATGTGGGCCGAGTGGTAGGCCTTCGGACCATGTTGTGGGCATTTACATATGTAATACAATTACTGAAAAGAGAGAGAATATAATATAATATTAATTGAAAATGACTAATCTTATATATTATAGAAGAAGAAAAAAATTAAGCTTCAATGGAGGTTCCATATTCCAAAAGTGTTCATCTCCAACCTTATATATATCAAAATATGTTTAAATTAACTTAGTAAAACATGCAAAATACACACATTCATACTAACATAATTAATATTAATGACTAACGATTACATACTTCCAACTACAGTAAATATTGACCATCTCAAAAATAAATTTACTTTAAAATATTTCATATTATTTTTAAATGGGTTATAAAGTAAACATTTAAAAAGTGACAAAAAAATATGGACAAAAGACACATGCAATGCACGTGCACAACTTATAGTAGCTAACTAATTTAATTAACCACTAGTATTATATTAGCATAATTAGTAAATTATGATGATTAAACACTCTTAATTTCTTCATAATAGTTAATTACTTTAGTTAATTATTTTTAATAATTAATTAGTGTTAACAAATTACCTTGATTTGTTATTTGACATATATTAATTAAAATCCTAATTATTTATTTGTGAATACAAATTGATATTAGTTAATACTTAGTTTTAATAAATTATTTTTATTATGAATACTAATTATCACACATTAATTAAGCATTAGTAATTAGGGGTGAGCATTATTCAGTTTTGATCGAAAACCGAACAACCAAACGGTTTTAAAAAAAACGGTTCGGTTTCGATTTTGAAAATACTAAATTTTCTTACTCAGTTTCGGTTTCGATTTCGGTCCAAAACAGAAAAAGGAATTAGAAAATTTACTTTACATATAAAATTTTGGTTTATTCCATTTATTTGATTTTTCGGTTTATTTCATTTTTTTGTTTATATATATTAACTAACTAACTAACTAACTAACTAACTAACTAACTATATATATATATATATATATATATATATATATATATATATATATATATATATATATAGAGAGGAAGGATCAAGATCCCCACACTTTTTGCATCTCCATGCATCCCCCCTATTTGCACCGTTGGATGGTGCTTTAAGTCATTTAATCTTAACCGTTGATTTACCAATGGTTAAGATTAGATGACTTAAAGCACATCCAACGAATGTGAACATGGGGATGCATGGGGATGAAAAAATTATGGGGATGCCTATCATTCCTCATATATATTATATATATATATATATATATGACCATGCGGTCCAAGTGGTCGGGAGTTCGAGCCCTAGTGGAGGCGAGTTCGCCAAGCATCCTCTCATTTTTTGCATCCCCATGATTCAAATCAATGGTTAAGATTAGATGACTTAAACAACATCCAATGGTAGATAATACGGGATGCGGATCCCTTCTCATATATATATATATATATATATATATATATATATTGAAGCAATGGGTAATTGTGGCGAACCCGTCTCCACTGGGGCTCAAACTTCGACCACTTGGGCCGCATGCATCTCTCTTAACCACTAGGCTAGAGGTCATTTGCCTCCCATTGCTTCAATATATATATATATATATATATATATATATATATATATATATATATATATATATATATATAAAATATATATATATATATATATATATATATATATATATATATATATATATATGAAAAATTCTACAATACATCTACCCTTTTGGGATGTATCGATACATCCAAAATATGGACCGTTGGATGTTCATCCAACGGTCCAGATTAAATTCAGATTAAATAATGCAGGATATATCATTTAATGCCGATTTAGACTTTTGACCTGTTGGTAACTTGCTTTAGCAGGTCATTCTTCACTTTAATTTTTTCAATGAACACCCTAAATTAACTCATATTTACTCTCTCAAAAGTCCATCCAATTTAATCTGAACCTTAATTTTTTTTTTGGTTACAGGCCATGGTAGTGGTGGTGGTGGTGGTGGTGGTGGAAAGAGAAACGGAGATGAAGAAGGAAATAAGAATCAGTTCGGATCGCGTCGAACGTCGTCGAGCCCTCCTAGAATAATGAAGAGTACCAGCTGCGCCGAGAAGAATCGGTCCGCTTCGCGTCGGACGTCGTCGAGACCTCCTCGAACAAGGAGAAGTACCAGCGACGTCGCTCTAATTTTACTGCCCATGCCATTGTCAGAAATTTTATTTTTATTTAACAATTTAATATTTTGTTAATAAAGCTACATGTCATGGTGGTGGTGGTGAACTGAGGAAACCTGCTTCTGAGGTCGGGCAGATTATTTTTTTACTTTTCTAATGATAATATTTTCGAAGAGAATATTTTTTTTGGATGGAGAATGGCCATTCTCTTTGCTTTTAACACGGAGAATGGCCATTCTCTTTGCTTTTAATACGGCGAATGGACGAAGAATGGTACATTTAGGATGAAGAATGGTACATTTAGGACGGAGAATGGACAGAGAATACGGCGAATGGCCATTCTCTTTGCTTTTAATACGGCGAATGGACGAAGAATGGCCATTCTTTTTGCTTTTAACACGGAGAATGGCCATTCTATTTACTTTTAATATGGCGAATGGACGGAGAATGGTACATTTAGGAAGCCGACAAAAGCTCGTTCTCTCAAATCTCTTCTTTGTGTAAATTAAATCCAAGGAGGACACAATCCCTAATTTTAGTTATTGCTTAGCAGAGTCTGCTTAGTTGTTGTAAAATTGTGGTGTTGCTTCTGTGACACTTTCATCTTTAATCTCATGTTTTCTATAAATTTGTGTTCTGTTTGATTTTGATTTAGTAATCTTTCTGTAATTAGTTTTTTTGTTTCATCTAACAATTTAATATTTTTGTTATAAAGCTACAGGCCATGGTGGTGGTGGTGGAAGGAGAAACGGAGATGAAGAAGGAAAGAAGAAGAAGTTCCGGTTCGCGACGGACTTCGTCGAGTTCTTCAATCATGCGGAATTAAACCTCTTATAGAGTTCCTTAATTGAAGTTGATCATGATAACCTTTTGTATTTTTCAAACGGCTAGTAGAATCTTCCTCGAGCCCTCCTCAATCAAACGACTAGTAGATTCTTCCTCGAGCCCTCCTCAATCAAACGGCTAATAGATTGTTTGCTAGTCTCGAAATTTATTTGTCTTTCCATCTTTCTCACTTTTTGTACTTCTCTCTTGCTATATATACAATAGTTTTCTTATTTCATAGTACTATTATTCATTCTGAAATACATATAATAGTTTTCTGAAATACAATAGTTTTCTTGTTCTCAAGATGTCTACTCGTGTGGTGGAAAATGTAGAAGACGTAGAAGATTGGTTGCCAGCTCCAAATGAAACCTTCATTTCGCGTATGTTGCGCAAGATTGAAGAACATCTGTCGACGATTTCAGCTGATGTTGTAAAGATCAATTCTAAGCTTTGTTCATTAGAAATTGAACAAATAAATTTATCTCGGCATTTTGAGAAGATTGAAGAATCTTCAGCTTTGAAGAAGGCATCTTCATCTGGAGCATTTAATAATGTGAAGGTGGTTTCCGTTGAATCTTCTTTCGATGAGGAGGACGTGGAGCTACAGTCTCGTAGTAAAGCATTGGACCGAATGCTTGCATTGTCCCCTACAGAAGAAACTGACTTTAGCAGTTCTTCTAAAAGAATACGTGGAAATTTACATCCGGTCACACCATCGAAAAGTTTAACAAGGGGTTCAACCTCGAAGCCTAGCAATTGTACTAGTGGTTCTTCGAGTTATTACGACTATATTTTTGTCGATGATAGACCTGACGAGTAAGTAATATAATTTTTGATTTAATTCCAACAGTTTTTTCTCCTAATTTATTTGTTTCTTTTTTTAGAGAAATAATATCATCTTGCAACAAAAACTATGTGTCTCGGTTTGAGATGAAGACCTTAGCTCCTTTAACGAAAATTAGCAATGGGGTATGTATAGAGAGTATATTTCTTCTTAGATGCCATCTATGTTTACTTCGATTCCATCGCTTACATTTTTAATGATTTATTCAGATTGTAGGCATTGTCTCTGCTCTTCTTACCGCGGAGGAACGAAAAAGAACCTCTAATAAAGCTAATGTATGGTTTTTTTACCAATAAAGATATCGGTGAGTGAGCATTTTATTCTTCAATGCATATGCATTAACAATTTTCTCGTTTGTTTGTCCTTCGTAATGTATTAGTTGATGTGTATGTAGAAAGAAACGTTACCTCCATCCGACAAAAAGCTTCATCAAATATGGAAGAAGTACAAATATTTTCAGGATTACATGGGATCTTTAAGCACTTATAACGAGGTATTAATGTATTTCTGTTTAAATATTAATCCTAATTTTCTGAAAATTTACTAATTTGTTTTACCTAATTAATCCTGATTCAGATATACATACCCATTCATTTGGACGGACACTATACTCTTGCAAGAGTTCTGGTTAAAAAAGGGACTGTTGAAATTTGGGACTCACTTGCATCTAAAGATGATCCGATTCAAAGCAAGACAGTCATAAAAGAAATAGTAAGCTCATATTCATCAATTTTTATGAATTGGGTACAAGATACACGGTATACTAATACATATTGTATTCTGGTAATTGTAGCTTTCAAATTTGGATCTCTTTCTCAAAGAAGAGATTTTGAAGTTGAGAGATGGTAGGTTCAGCTTTTCTACTTTTGCAATAAAACGTCCTTCTTATGTTCCCCGCCAAGGCAATTCTGTTAATTGTGGAATTTTTGTAATTGCATTCATGAAAGACCGATGTAGTCTAGACTACCGTTCTCACAATGTAAGTCTGAAAATATGTCGTCAAAAACTTACACTTTTTAGAGCAATATTTTTGATGTTATGTTTGTTATATGCAGTTTGTTGCGGGAATGGAAAGACGCAAAGCTGCTGAATGGATTACAACTTCAGAGCACAATGAAGAGCTAAAGAAGTCCAATCTGAAATGATTGAATACGGAAGACGATGATTTTTCTTCTTCTTCTTTTATATCTAATGTATGGAAACCCCTAATGTATTATGTTCATTTGTTTTGTTGAGTTGTAATGACATTTTTGCCAAACGGCTTCGATTCTTTTTGATTAAGCAGAATCATTTTTGTCCTTCAAATTAATATAATTAAGCAAAAATGAGTCTTTTTCCCTTCCATCGAATGACATTTTTGTCCTTCTAATTAATTCAAAACACCCCCGAACCCTTTTATTACAAAAAAAAAAACCGTTTCGATTCTTCCTCTTCTTCCATACTCCACTCTGTACTCAAACCTAGGTCATTCTCCTCCAAAATCTTCAAACCTTCCTCCCATTCGCAATCTTCACACCATGTCGGCATCAGCGGCAGAATCATCACCGGCAGCATCATCAATTAGAGAAGATGCACCAGTTACAGAAAATACAAAAGCGATAGACGGAGAACAACCGAAACCCTATTCTAAGAAAGTTCAGCAAAAGAAAAAGAAAAAAGTTGCTAAACAAAAAGAAGTGCAAGAAGAAGTGCAAACAGAAGGTATAACTTTGATTTTATGTTCGCAAATTCTGTATATATTACAAGAAAAATGACATTCTTCGTCATAAAACGCATTTGAATGTTAAATTCTATTCGCCGTTTAATTTGTTCTCCGTCTAACTTGAAACGGAGAATAACATTCCCAGTGTTAAAACACATTAGAATGTTCATTCTCCGTTTTATTTTAAACGGAGAATGACACTCTCCGTGTCATTTGAAACGGAGAATGACATTCTCCGTGTTAGTTTACACGGAGAATGCCATTCCCAGTGTTAAAACCCATAAGAATGGCCATTGTCCGACCTAATTTTTTGTTTTTTTTTGTTTTGTAGAAAAAAATCTGTCAGGAATAAGGATTCAAAACTTTTCCGTTCTACCTTCAAGCCAATGCTAAATCTTATGGAGGAGGTCAATCAAGATGTTCGCCGTTTACCTGAGCTAGTTATTGGTTCCTTGAAGAATACCGATTTCTGGAATTTTGTCGAAATTTTCTACCAAAACAGAGTCCACGTCTCCGAAGTGGCCAAGGTAACGGAAGGGCTTGAGAATTTAATTGCAAGTTACACAGAAGAAGAAGATGGCGTCGGGTGCTTTGAATTGAGCACCACTGTTAAAATTGTGCCAAGCGTCGACGATATGGCAGTCATATTCGGTCTACCGCTGAATGAAGAAAGCGATGATGATGTTTCTTACAGAAGATTGATAAAGGAAAAACAACAGCAGCCCCCACCACCAGCATCATTGAGCCTGTGTAGAGATCACTTCACAAGATTGCTGGCTAATACTAAGGCCTCGTTTGGTTCACGGAAAGGAAATCAATTCCCATGTATTTTCCATGGGGATGGTAAAGTAGAATTCCTATCAAATTTCCTTTCCTATGTTTGGTTGGTGTAGGAAAGGAAAGAAAAAATATATCATTGTTCCAACAATATCCAATGTCAACATAATTATAATGAAGAGTTAATTGGTAAAATAGGTAATAAAGCAAGGCTACTTTTGTCATAATGTTTGTAATTAATGTTGGGAAAGGAGGGAGGAAAATGAATCCCATGGGTCATGAGAGGAACCATTTTCCCTCCTATTTTCCCCCATGTCAGGAAAGTGTTTCCCAAATTTGTGGTTACCAAACAAAGGAAAGGAACAAGTTTCCTTTCCGGATTCCTTGAATCCGTGAACCAAACGAGGCCTAAGGGCAAACACTCAGAAGTCACGAATAAGAAAGTGAGAGACAAGTTCTTTGAATTGTTACAACGGCTTCGTGGCGGAGATAACGCTGTTAATCCAGATGATTTGGCCAAGCTAATAATCTTCCACTTGTGCCAAACAGTATTCTTCACAAAGTCTGGCGGTTCAAATTTGCCGTACAGATTCTTGGCCTTGGTAGACAGTGTGGACGTCATCAACAGTATATGCTGGCCAAGGTTAATCCTGGCATATGTAATGGATAGCATAAAGAGGAGTAGAAGCAAAACTGAACAGGGGGATTACTCAATGGCTTTCCACAAATTGGAAGGTTGTTCAATATACTTCCTCTATTGGTTTGCAGAACATAGTAAATTTATGGAAAGGAAGTTCGCCCTAATTCCTGATTACCCAAGATTTTTCACATGGAATGGGTACGAAATCTCAAACTTCCTCAAGACCAAATATCACAACAAAATGAGATCGAAGATGATATTGGAAGATCTGGTTATACCTGTTGGGGAAGAAGAAGGGCAAAAAGAAGATGAGCCACCTATTGAAGAAGTTGAAAAAGAGGGAGAGGAAGAACACCAAGAAGCAGGTGGGGATAATTTTGATGAACAACGGATACCACATCATCATGAAATGGACGCTGTGATGGACGACTCAGCAAAGGAATTAGAGGATTTGAGAAGACATCATTCTGATATTCTTGCGCAGAATGAAGAACTCAAAGAAAAGTTAAAAGAGAGGGAGGCACAATGAGCGCAGTTACGTGCAGCCAACCTTGAGAATGCCATACTCAAAGAAAAGCTGAAAGAGCTCGAGGCAGAAGAAGCCCAACAACGTGCAGTCAACGTTGTGATGGAGGGCTCTGTGAATGAACTGGAGGATTTGAGAAGACATCATTCTGATATTCTTGCGCAGAATGAAGAACTCAAAGAAAAGTTAAAAGAGATGGAGGCACAAGGAGCGCAGTTACGTGCAGCCAACCTTGAGAATGCCATACTCAAAGAAAAGCTGAAAGAGCTCGAGGCAGAAGAAGCACAACAACGTGCAGTCAACGTTTTGATGGAGGGCTCTGTGCATGAACTGGAGGATTTGAGAAAGCAGAATTCTGTTCTTATTGCAGAGGTACATGCACAAGGTAAAATCTTTTATATTTCAAATTTCTATTCTCCGTATTATATTACACGGAGAATGTCATTCTTCGTGTTAGATTCACATCATATATTTCATTGTTGTTTGTTTTATTTCAGAGCGAACAACCGAGCAACTCAGAGAAACAAATAAAAGGCTCGTTGAGGAGAAAATGGAGCTTCAAAATAAAGTTAAATCGTTCAATATTGAAGCCACTGACAAGGATGGGAAAATCGTTAATCTCGAAGCCATGGTTGTAGCATTGCAGTGTCAGGAGATTGAAGCAGCTGCTGAACTTGCTGCTCCAAAAGAAGCCAAAAGAAGAGGAGGATCGGGGGAAAGAGGTTCAGAAAACCATCAGTGCCATTAGGCGTTGAAGATGTTACTCCCTTGGAAAAGAATACAGTTGGAGAGGCTAATAAAAAGCGGAAGATTAATGCCGCTCCGAAATCCAGAGAAGACGCCAAAATGGCTGAATTAAAGAAGAACCGTGTCATAATAAGGGAATGCGATGAACTCTTACTTTGGAAAGATGCGGATGAAGAGCTGAAGAAGCAATACATCGACATCGTAATTCCCAAAAAGAAGTGTCCAAAGTATGTATCAGAACCCTTTTTTCTTTTGTTTTTTCTAGAATTTTTTCACAATTATGTAATGAGAATCTATCTTTATTAATTTAATCTAAACTAAATTTATGTGCAGTGATATTGTATACTCATTTTTGCCGGAAGAGGGTGAAAATGGAGTCACAGTCGAGCTGTCGGCAATAGACCTGCAAGACATACTCAACTATGAAGACGTGGAGGCTGGCATACTGAACCTAATAATAAGGAAGCTAAGAGAAATTTAAGGCATTAAAAGAAGGTGTCCCCCGTCTAGTTCAAAGGACGTGCCATTGATCCAGAAGCAAAAGCCGACGCCCCAATCACATAAGTGGTCTGTGTCACGACCCGCACCCTAGAGTAAGGGCACGAGAAGTGGGTACGTCCAGCCTACGCCGCAGTGTCGGCGGTAGAACGCTGTCCTAGGTCACAACATCTAACAATATAATGCTAAGCAGTTTATACTCCCCGAATGGGGGTGACATAGCAGAATGTAAACTCAATCACATCTAAGGTAGAGCATAATGGAAGATAGATAAAACATGAAATCTAAAAGAGATACAACAGATAGAAGTCTAAGTGTCTAAGATACACAAACCCAGAAATACATCTCAAAGCTCAAATACAGTAATCCATAAATACAACTCAAGACAACTGAAAATAAGCTATAAGCAAAACCCTAGCTATCTATACAACCTCTACTGTGTCTCCTCTAGGCTAGCAGGCAACCTCCAGGCTATCTGTAAAATTTATCAACAGGTCCAGTCAGGACAGGAGCGAGCACAATACATCTCAACAGTTCATAGCAGGTTAGAAAATATAATCATGCAGTAAAGTAAGATACAGGTACTGAAAGAAATACAGTATGTAAACAGAGAGAGAGAACTGTAATAGAAATATCTACTATACATAGAGAACTAACAGTGGCTAGTGAGTCAGAGTACAATATAGACATGTAAATGGCATATGATAATTCTGATGAGACACTACGGAATGATTCTGATGAGATACTACTTGGGTATTATTCACATGTCCACTTCTACTCCCCCGTACCCCCAATCAATACACAAGGATCCAACCAGGTTATGTTATAATTCTATGCAAAGGCCCCCGAAGGGTGATACATGGATGTCCCATAAATGGGGATTCTAGGAAACCCAATAAATGGGATAAGGATTCAAGGAAGACTCTGTGATCATGAGAGTACATGTCACAAGTGATCAATGAACCAATGAAGCATAGTGATACGCCATGTAAGTAAAACGCACAGAACATGTAGTACCCGATGCTTCCTGAAGGGATAACATCTCAAGAAGGGATCCATATAGTACTAATCCGTGTGACCAACGTGACAGTAACAAGTAAAGTAATTTAAAGCAGAAAAATAATTCTAAGCAGGATATGAAATGATCAGAGAATGTACTCGCCTGATAACCTGAACAGCTGATAAGTATAGGGGTCCAACTGAAGCCACATAGTCCTATTTAAAGCAACACAGGTTACAAGGTGTTCAAGTTGTAATAAATGAATCTCTACAAGCAATCTATATTATCCTAGGTTCTTCTAAGTCAAAACAACTCTAGGTCAACTCCGGTCAATAATCTAGTCAAACTAGGTCAAGTGTTGACTTACAGTTGACTTTTGGTCAACTGGTCAACTCTGGTCAAACAGGGTCAATTCTAGTCTAATTATTAAAGATATAAAGTGTACTTCGTTATTCGTACGTCGAAACTTACGACACGTAAATCGAGATAAGATGATTAACGGTAAGTTAATAATCTTATTATAGTGATCCACGTGTCCGTCTTGCCAATTTCAGCGATATGAGATCACTGGAATTGACCAATCTCAGTTTCGTTGTACTAATCCCGAAATACGAACATTATAAGAATTAATTATTAATAAATTATAAAAAGGTTAAACTCAGAGAAATTATCAACAAATATTGTCGGATGATGAAATAAACATCGCCAACGTGTCCAGAATGGTCAAATTAGCTAGGATAGCCTACCCATCGGTCCAATTTGGACACAAGGGTAAAAAGGTAATTTCGGGTCAAAAACGGTATCCGTGTCGGAGCCGTTTTGCACCGAAAAATGTGCAAGAAAATAAGTCTACAAAATATAACAAATTATATGTCTACGAAACTAGAATGACGATACGAACCCAACGGTATATCCAGAATTGGATTCCGTTGACTCGATCTCAATTTGGTCCGTTGACCAGAACTTGGAATTCCAGTTTGTACGGAAATGCGTGCCAGAGCCATCGTTCTCAAAACTCAGCAAACTATATGTCAACGAGTCCAGAATAACGATATGAACTCAACGGTGTATCCGAAATTGGATTCCGATGAGCCGATCTTAAAATGACCCGTTGACCCGGATATTGATATCCGACTTGCACCGAAATACGTGTCGGATCCAATTTCTACTAAAACCTAGAAAATTATATGTCAACGAGTCCAGAATGATGATACGAGCTCAACGGTATATCCGGAATTGGATTCCGATGAGCCGATCTCAAAATGACCCATTGACCCGGATATTGGTATCCGACTTGCACCGAAATACGTGTCGGATCCAATGTCCACTAAAACTTAGCAAATTATATGTCAACGAGTCCAGAATGACGATACGAACTCAACGGTATATCCGGAATTGGATTTCGATGAGCCGACATCAAAAAGTCTCGTTGATCCGGACTGTGGGATCCACTTTGCACCAAAATACGTGCCAGGGCCCACGTCCTCCAAATCTAACAAATTTTATATAAAAATATGCCAGAACGACGCCACGAGTCTATTGGTGGTGTCAGAAATGAAATCTGGAGTCCCGTGTTCAAAAATAAAATTTTATAAGTTGGAAATTACGAATTCGGACGGTCAACTTTAGCGTCGAATTCAACCAATCAAACAAGCTCACAATGAAACAAAACTGGAGGGGTAGCAAGAGGGTTATACCAGCTTCGCACAGGAACTGGTAGCACGCCAAACGGAGCTGCGATGGAGGAGGTACAAGCTGACGAAGTTGACTCCGCGAAATTGTCCAAAATTAATACAATTTAAACGGTCAACTTGGTGGCCGGTTTTGATGTATCAAACGATAAAATCAACGGATAAAAATTGACAGGAGTGAAGGTGGATATACCGAGATTGTGACAGAGCAAAGAAATCGCAGATCCAACGGTCAAATTCTCGGGAAAATGCGTGCGAAGTCGCTGCGACGGAACGCGAATTCTGGATCGATCCCGCGCGCGTCACGACGGAACTTCGTGCGAAACGCACGAATCGCCTCGACGGCACGTCCCGGAGGACGGCGACCGCCACGGGAAGACAGCCTAGGGTTCGTCGGAGGAGGGGTCGCCTACGACGGCGCGTGGCCGGCGACGACGGCCGCCGTGGCCGCTGCTACTGTCGCGCATGCTGCTGCTGTGCGTGCGGTTACTGGCCACTGTCGCTGGCCGCACGGGGGCACGGCGACGACAAGCGGTACGGCAGGGCAGCACGGCGGTCGGGGGTGGCTCGTGGAGGTGGTCGGCCGGCGTTGGTAGTGGCGGTTGAGGGTGGATGTGGTCGGAAATGGTGATAGAGGGAAGATGATGGTGATGATGGTGGTTGTGGTGATCTAATGTGGTTTAGGAGGAGACTGGTGGGGCTCGGCCATGCTTGGCCAGGGGGTGGTGGCGCGGCCAGGGAGGGCTCGGGGTGAGCTCGGCCAGGTGGGCTCTGGCAGCTGCTGTGTGGAGTTTGAGAGGGAAGAGAGAGAGAGATAATTTTGTGTTGAAAAAAAATATACTTTGTGTGCAATCAATGGATGAGAGAGAGAGAGAGAGAGGAAAAAGTAATTCCTTAATGTTAGGGCCGGCTGTAGGTGAGTTGTGAGAGTGTGGGAATTAGTCATGTAGGAATTTTAATGGTTAGGATTCATTTGGAGAATCCCAAAGGCTAGGATTAATTATAGGAATTTAGGTCATTCCTATAGGGATTAAAATCAATGGAATTACACTCAATATTTGAAATGGAAAACTAGGTATTTAATATTATTTTAGGGCAAGAAAAAATGAGGGCGTCATGAGAGTGGAAAACATGAAGCTGGGGTTGGGTTCAGTGGAGCCGGGTTGGATCAAAATCGGACATGGCAAAATAATCGAATTTAAATAGGCATTGATGATCATGGGTGAATAAGTAGCACGTGGGGATTCCAATAAATGGGACACAAGTATCATACGGGTAGTAGGCTCAATGTGGGCCATGTCCATAATTGGGGCTGACAGGTTTTGGTCGACAGGGTACCCACAAATCAAGTTGGAAAATGAATGTGACACCGTGGGGTGAAATAAAATCGGGTCACGTGTCAGAAAAGTTGTGCGAAGCAAATGGAGCACAAAATGGCGTGTCTGAGTGGGACACGAAGGTCATGGGTGAAGTGCGTCTCGAGTAGATCATGCATGATGAGTTGGTTTCAAGGAAATGACTGGTCTTGTGCTCCCAAATTAAAAGTCACGGTAACGTGCTAATAATGATCAAGAAAAAGAGTGGAAAAATTAATTAATGATCAAATGGTCTAATTCGACCCGAAGTTGTGCGAAGCAAAAAGAGTACAAGAAAATAAGTTTAGATGGGACATTATATACCATCATGAAGGTAATCATGTCCACTACAAAACTCATGAAGAAGGTTTCCAGAGTTGAACATTCCTGACACTCCAAATATCAAAGGCACGGGAAAGTACACTTAAGGATAATTAAAAAGAATAATTTATTTATTGAAACTAAAACAATCAGAAAAATTAAAAAAAATTAACCCGAAATTCAGGGTTCTTACATCCTACCCACCTTATAAAAATTTCGTCGTCGAAATTAAAATGTTCATACTCCTTCTAGGTCAAACCCCCACAATCAAGTCCCAGAACTTAAATAAAACATATGATTAAAAAAAACATACAGGGTCATGGCATACGGTGGTAGTGAAAGTCTCATCTAGGTATACTAGTCATGCTAACCGAACGGTCATAGGGTATCAAAACACACAAACAATCTAGGGTGCTAAACTAGAAAAGTTACAGAAATAACAAATCATCAAAACTGTAAGGCAGTCTACCATCCTACATGAAAACTGGTACTCATCAAAAATAAAATAAAGCTAACCACCAATTATCTATTAAGGGATACTATTCAAGAAAATTAAAATCAAAAGTTAAAGAATGGAAATCAATTGCATGGAATCCAATCACAATATATATATATATATATATATATATATATATATATATATATATATATATATATATATATATATATATATATATATATATATATATATATATTTTTTTTTTTTCTTATATATATATATATATATATATATATATAGAGCGTTAGAGAGGGAAAAGCTAGCATTATGTGAAGGTTATGTGGTTTGATAGTAGGCATGTGTGTACGTGAAATATACGTGAAAGTGTATATGAGAATTTGGGTTTCAAAACAATGGCTATCAAGTTACACTACTCATGGCATATTGGTTAAACAATCTACAATACACAACCTATTTACTCATAACATGCATGGCTAACCATATACATATATATATATTGTAAGGAGGTAGAGATTTAGTTATGTATCTATATACATTATAACATGTATGCATAAACTCTATATATATTTATATAGATATATGAACATAACATAGAGGAGAAAGGGTTAGGTTTACATGGCAGTGTATACTAAGTTAGGGTGTGTATGTCCTTGTACAGGGTATAGATTAGTATTGAAAGGTTAAACCCAGTTTTAGTTCAGCATTTACATACAAGAATCCGAAATAAGCTAACATTTAAACCAGTGTAATATTAACATAATGCAGTTTCAGATTTTTAGGGATTTGAAACATCACAACTAACTCAATGCTTCCAATACATCCTAACATGATAGAGAAGAAACCCTAACATACTATCCATACATTTAGCTATGCATACAGTTCAATATTACATATTAAATCTGAAATTAAACTAACCATTGGAAATCAATGTGAAAATGTTAACATGTATTCAGTTTTAGAATTTGGAGAAATTCGAACATCAACCAACCCAATGTTTATTACAACCTAACATGTAAGAATATGAAACCTAAATTTATGTCCCTACATACAACAATGTATATAGGTTAAAATATCACATTTAAAAATAGCAATTTAAACTAACATTTGGAATCCAGTATTAAGGGTTAATATGCACACAGTCTTAGATTTGACAATTTCAAACACAAAACTCAACTAAATTTTTTTTTGAATTGAAACCCTATGTATAACATACATGTGCAGTGATGTAAACATAACTAATAACATAAAATTTATATTTAAATTATGAGTTTAAGCTGGAAAAAGCAGAGAACCAGAAATATTAGAATTTTGACAATTTAACATCAACAACATATTAATATGTATTTAGATAGGTTGGAAATCAAAGTGTAGCATGCATACGTGTCAGACAAACGTCCACTATATATATTCCATGTCCCATTATAAAAATCAAATTCTATATCAAGACCAACATTCAGATTCTTACTAAGATTGCAAAGTAGGTGATTAATGTAACCAAGACAGTTTTATTATTATTATTTAATACAAGAATAATAGCAAGAAGGAAATAACGATAAAATATGTTCTGCTTATCTGTTTAAAAGAAGGAACCATTTTGAAACCCAGAGCTAAACTATCAAATCCAAGATAAGGTCTAGTAAAAATCATCGATTCATTGTATTATGAAGAAACTCATAGCAAAAAGCTACACAAGGTTTATAAAAGCAGCTAAAGCTACTCCTAAGTTAAATAATGAGAAGCAAAACAAAACAAAACAAATAATAAATTTTTTTAAGGACTGAAACAAAAGTAGAGAAAACATGTTCAAAAATATTTAAGGTACAATCTGATAATCATATACGTCTATCCAAAATCATGGTACTTTAAATCCTCGTCATACTAGTAAGCAAGGCTACGATAATCACAGAGTCATCGACTTAGGCACATACCTCTAGAATCATGGTATTTAATATTTTCGCGATGCCGCTAGCTTGGCTGCGAAAACCTTAAATTCCCACACCCAAGAAATATATCCAAAATCAGACTATATGTCCTCACCATGCTGGCTAATGTGACTATAGAAGACTAGATTCCAAAACTTAGATGACCTAGCCCATATAATTTCATCTTGACAAAAATTAAATTAAATCAACAATGAATACCCAAAAATCAAATTTATCAACGAACATCAAGATTCAAAAATGAACAAAAAATCCTTCAAATCATATAAATACAAACTCGGATGCTACAGCTAACATCAATATTCAAAATTCAACAATCTTCTATCAAAATCAATAAATACAAACTCAAATTCAACAATAATCCATCAAAATCAAATTCAACAACAGAAAGTAAAGATAAATCAAATCAAGGGAAGAGAGTATTCAAATCAAAGTTAAAATAAGATTCTCAAGGGTCGTCCCAGGAATCTCTTAAGGGATCCTAAATGTGATTGAGTACCTTCAAAAATATATCCAAATCCTACTGCAGGATGTAGTGGTACTTTAGTCCGAATACCACTACACAAACTCGACCTGCATGGGCTACCACTAAAAATGTGTCACGACCCGCACCCTAGAGTAAGGGCACGAGAAGTGGGTACGTCCAGCCTACGCCGCAGTGTCGGCGGTAGAACGCTGTCCTAGGTCACAATATCTAACAATATAATGCTAAGCAGTTTATACTCCCCGAATGGGGGTGACATAGCAGAATGTAAACTCAATCACATCTAAGGTAGAGCACAATGGAAGATAGATAAAACATGAAATCCAAAAGAGATACAGCAGATAGAAGTCTAAGTGTTTAAGATACACAAACCCAGAAATACATCTCAAAGCTCAAATACAGTAATCCATAAATACAACTCAGGACAACTGAAAATAAGCTATAAGCAAAACCCTAGCTATCTATACAACCTCTACTGTGTCTCCTCTAGGCTAGCAGGCAACCTCCAGGCTATCTGTAAAATTTATCAACAGGTCCAGTCAGGACAGAAGCGAGCACAATACATCT
Source organism: Iris pallida (assembly GCA_029216955.1). Classification (NCBI taxonomy): domain Eukaryota; kingdom Viridiplantae; phylum Streptophyta; class Magnoliopsida; order Asparagales; family Iridaceae; genus Iris; species Iris pallida. The sequence goes on from JANAVB010007399.1 coordinate 41,344,085, forward strand.
CAACAGTTCATAGCAGGTTAGAAAATATAATCATGTAGTAAAGTAAGATACAGGTACTGAAAGAAATGCAGTATGTAAACAGAGAGAAAGAGAACTGTAATAGAAATATCTACTATACATAGAGCACTAACAGTGGCTAGTGAGTCAGAGTACAATATAGACATGTAAATGGCATAGGATGATTCTGATGAGACACTACGGAATGATTCTGATGAGATACTACTTGGGTATTATTCACATATCCACTTCTACTCCCCCGTACCCCCAATCAATACACAAGGATCCAACCAGGTTGTGTTATGATTCCATGCAAAGGCCCCCGAAGGGTGATACATGGATGTCTCATAAATGGAGATTCTAGGAAACCCAATAAATGGGATAAGGATTCAAGGAAGACTCTGTGATCATGAGAGTACATGTCACAAGTGATCAATAAACCAATGAAGCATAGTGATACGCCATGTAAGTGAAATGCACAGAACATGTAGTACCCGATGCTCCCTGAAGGGATAACATCTCAAGAAGGGATCCATATAGTACTAATCCGTGTGACCAACGTGACAGTAACAAGTAAAGTAATTTAAAGCAGAAAAATAATTCTAAGCAGGATATGAAATGATCAGAGAATGTACTCGCCTGATAACCTGAACAGCTGATAAGTATAGGGGTCCAACTGAAGCTACAGAGTCCTATTTAAAGCAATACAGGTTACAAGGTGTTCAAGTTGTAATAAATGAATCTCTACAAGCAATCTATATTATCCTAGGTTCTTCTAAGTCAAAATAACTCTAGGTCAACTCCGGTCAATAATCTAGTCAAACTAGGTCAAGTGTTGACTTACAGTTGACTTTTGGTCAACTGGTCAACTCTGGTCAAACAGGGTCAATTCTAGTCTAATTATTAAAGATATAAAGTGTACTTCGTTATTCGTACGTCGAAACTTACGACACGCAAATCAAGATAAGATGATTAACGGTAAGTTAATAATCTTATTATAGTGATCCACGTGTCCGTCTTGCTAATTTCAGCGATGTGAGATCACTGGAATTGACCAATCTCAGTTTCGTTGTACTAATCCCGAAATACGAACATTATAAGAATTAATTATTAATAAATTATAAAAAGGTTAAACTCAGAGAAATTATCAACAAACATTGTCGGATGATGAAATAAACATCGCCAACGTGTCCAGAATGGTCAAATTAGCTAGGATAGCCTACCCATCGGTCCAATTTGGACACAAGGGCAAAAAGGTAATTTCGGGTCAAAAACGGTATCCGTATCGGAGCCGTTTTGCACCAAAAAATGTGCAAAAAAAACAAGTCTACAAAATATAACAAATTATATGTCAACGAAACCAGAATGACGATACGAACCCAACGGTATATCCAGAATTGGATTTCGTTGACTCGATCTCAATTTGGTCCGTTGACCAGAACTTGGAATTCCGATTTGCACGGAAATACGTGCCGGAGCCATCGTTCTCAAAACTCAGCAAACTACATGTCAACGAGTCCAGAATGACGATACGAACTCAACGGTATATCCGGAATTGGATTCCGATGAGCCGATCTCATAATGATCCGTTGACCCGGATATTGGTATCCGACTTGCACCGAAATGCATGTCGGATCCAATGTCTACTAAAACCTAGCAAATTATATGTCAACGAGTCCAGAATGATGATACGAACTCAACGGTATATCCGGAATTGGATTCCGATGAGCCGATCTCAAAATGACCCGTTGACCCGGATATTGGTATCCGACTTGTACCGAAATGCGTGTCGGATCCAATGTCCACTAAAACCTAGCAAATTATATGTCAACGAGTCCAGAATGACGATACGAACTCAACGGTATATTCGGAATTGGATTCCGATGAGCCGGCGTTAAAAAGTCCCGTTGACCTGGACTGTGGGACCCACTTTGTACCGAAATGCGTGCCAGGACCCACGTCCTCCAAATCTAATAAATTTTATATGAAAATATGCCAGAACGATGCCACGAGTCTACTGGTGGTGTCAGAAATGAAATCTGGAGTCCCGTGTTCAAAAATGGAATTTTCCAAGTTGGAAATTACGAATTCGGACGGCCAACTTTGGCGTCGAATATAACCAATCAAACAAGCTCACAATAAAACGAAACTGGAGGGGGTAGCAAGAGGGTTATACCATCTTCGTACAAAAACTTGTAGCACGCCAAACGGAGCTGCGGTGGAGGAGGTACAAGCTGACGAAGTTGACTCCGCAAAACTGTCCAAAATTAATACAATTTAAACGGTCAACTTGGTGGCCGGTTTTGATGTATCAAACGATAAAATCAACGGATGAAAATTGACAAGAGTGAAGGTGGATATACCGAGATTGTGACGGAGCGAAGAAATCGCCGATCCAACGGTCGGATTCTCAAAAAAACATGCGCGAAGTCACTGCGACGGAACAGAAATTCTGGATCGATCCCGTGCGCGTCACGACGGAACTTCGTGCGAAACGCACGAATCGCCTCGACAGCGCATCCCGGAGGACGGTGGCCGCCACGGGAAGACAGCCTAGGGTTCGTCGTAGGGGGGGGGGCCACCTACGGCGGCGCGTGGCCGGCGACGACGGCGGCGCGTGGTCGGCGACGACGGCTGCCGTGGCCGCTGCTACTGCCGCGCATGCTGCTGCTGTGCGTACGGTTGCTGGCCGCTGTCGCTGGCCGCACGGGGGTGCGGCGACGGCGAACGGCACGACGGGGCAGCACAACGGTCGTGGGGGGTGGCTCGTGGAGGTGGTCGGCCGGCGTTGGTGGTGGCGGTTGAGGGTGGATGTGATCGGAAATGGTGATAGAGGGAAGATGATGGTGATGATGGTGGTTGTGGTGATCTAATGTGGTGAAGGAGGAGACTGGTGGGGCTCGGCCGTGCTTGACCAGGGGGTGGCGGTGCGACTAGGGAGGGCTCGGGGTGAGCTCGGCCAGGTGGGCTCTGGCAGCTGCTGTGTGGAGTTTGAGAGGGAAGAGAGAGAGAGATAATTTTGTGTGGAAAAAAAATACTTTGTGTGCAATCAATAGAGGAGAGATAGAGAGGAAAAAGTAATTCCTCAATGTTAGGGCCGGCTGTAGGTGAGTTATGAGAGTGTGGGAATTAGTCATGTAGGAATTTTAATGGTTAGGATTCATTTGGAGAATCCCAAAGGCTAGGATTAATTATAGGAATTTAGGTCATTCCTATAGGGATTAAAATCAATGGAATTACACTCAATATTTGAAATGGAAAACTAGATATTTAATATTATTTTTTGGGCAAGAAAAAATGAGGGCGTCATGAGAGTAGGAAACATGAAGCTGGGGTTGGGTTCAGTGGAGCCGGGTTGGATCAAAATCGGACATGGCAAAATAATCGAATTTAAATAGGCGTTGATGGTCATGGGTGAATAAGTAGCACGTGGGGATTCCAATAAATGGGACACAAGTGTCATGCGGGTAGTAGGCTCAATGTGGGCCATGTCCATAATTGGGGCTGACATGTTTTGGTCGACAGGGTACCCACAAATCAAGTTGGAAAATGAATGTGACACCGTGGGGTAAAATAAAATCGGGTCACGTGTCAGAAAAGTTGTACGAAGCAAATGGAGCACAAAATGGCGTGTCTGAGTGGGACACGAAGGTCTTGGGTGAAGAGCGTCTCGAGTAGATCATGCATGATTAGTTGGTTTCAAGGAAATGACTGGTCTTGTGCTCCCAAATTAAAAGTCACGGTAACGTGCTAATAATGATCAAGAAAAAGAGTGGAAAAATTAATTAATGATCAAATGGTCTAATTCGACCTGAAGTTGTGCGAAGCAAAAAGGGTACAAAAAAAAGTTTGGATGGGACATTATATACCATCATGAAGGTAATCATGTCCACTACAAAACTCATGAAGAAGGTTTCCAGAGTTGAACATCCCTGACACTCCAAATATCAAAGGCACGGGAAAGTACACTTAAGGATAATTAAACAGAATAATTTATTTATTGAAACTAAAACAATCAGAAAAATTAAAAAAATCAACCCAAAATTCAGGGTGCTCACAGTCTGCATTCATGATGGCCCACACATTGGTAAGAATTCAAACAGAAAAATCCATATTCATGTGTACACCGATGAAAAATGACAGAAAAAAATTACTCATGATATTGTGTTTTGTTTTTGGGAAACAGAGCAAAGTTGAATGTGCCAATGAACCAGAAACAAAAGCCGGCGCCCTTCAAGACATCCAAACAGATGTAGTAGACTTCGTCATGGGTTTGGAGGACGACATAGAGTTGCTATTCGTCCTACTCTTTAATTCATCCATGAAATACTATACTCTGCTCACATTCAACTTTATCTCCTACGACTGGACACACTACAACTCCTTGAGGCAAAACACGTACGAAAAGTGCAAGGTGGATGCAGAATTAATGAAGAACACCTTAGAGCCTATCGTCAGGAGAAAAGTTGATAGGATGAGGGAGAGATGCCTGGCGAAGATGGAGTATGAGAGCAAAGTGCTGAATTGTTCTCCAAATTGCCCACAACAACGGGCACCCAACTGCCTCTTGTACACGGCGTATTATATGAATATGTTGACGACTACTCCCTTCAAAATATCGGGAGGAAATGACGATGAAACTCACCAGAAGATTACAATGATGAGGTTGGTATGGGCTAAGAAGTTGCTTAAAAGCAAATATGTAACACGAACCAAGCAATGACATTGTAAAACAACAATGTAATTATGTAATTGGGTAAGGAACTTCTGTCTCTTATAAGCTCTGCTTTTATAATAAAATCATTTTTGAATTACATTTACATTGTCAAAACCACGAAAAGTTTGGGGATTCTATTCTCCGTTTATCTTGAAACGGAGAATAACTTTCCCGTTTAAATTAAATCGTTTGAGGATTCTATTCACCGTTTATTTCGGAACGAATAATAACATTCTCCGTCTGTCTTGAAACGGAGAATAACATTCCCAGTGGTAAAACACATTAAAATGTTCATTCTCCTTTTTTTAAACGGAGAATGACGTTCTCCGTGTCTTTTGAAACAGAGAATGTTATTCTCCGTTTAGTTTGAAAAGGAGAATGAAGATGAGCTAGATGAGAATATGACGAGATTGGTATGGGCTAAGAAGACTACAATGATGAGGTTGGTATGGGCTAATAATTTGCTTTCAAGAGAATTTCTGTCTTTTATAATGTCTGCTCTGCTCTGTCTTTTATAATAAAATCATTTTTGAGTTACATTTACATTGTGAAAACCACGAAAAGTTTGACTTTTATTTACATATGAAAGTCTGAACTACTACATAAAATCCTACTATCAAAAAAAAAGTTGAATGTGAGCTGCGTGCGGGCATCGCAGAGCAATGGAACTCCTTGAGACAAAAGAATTTCTTGAGGCGAATTACTTCATCGTGCATCGTCAGAGCAATGGAACTCCCTGAACAAAAGAACTCCGTGCATAGTCAGAGCAATGGAACTCCATGAACAAAGGAACTCCGTGCATAGTCAGAGCGAATCAAAGTGCGAGCGCTTCGACAGAGTGTGGGTTGGCAATCTACCCAAACCCTGCTGCTCTTCCAGTAACCAACAGGAAAGAGTCTTGCCAAGGTGGGGGATCGGTAGAGTGCATCTCCAGGATGAAGAAGGATGCCTTTGCAAGGTGCTCTGCCTCAAGGAATTCTTTTGCAAGGTCCTTTACTCTCAAGGAATTCCTTTGCTTCTGTTTCTGTGCCTCAAGGAATTCATCTTGCTCTTGTTCTGACGATACACGATGAAGTGATTTGCCTCAAGGAGTCATCCAAAGGTTCCTATGCTCTGACGAAACACGATGAAGTAATTTGCCTCAAGGAATTCCTTTACCTCAAGGAGTTCCATTGCTCTGACGATGCACAATGAAGTGAATTCAGTTCATCGTGCATCGTCAGAGCAATGGAACGCTTTGAGGCAAAGGAATTTCTTGAGCCAAATCACTTCATCGTGCATCATCAGAGCATAGAAACCGTTGGATGACACATTGAGGCAAATTACTTCATCGTGCATCGTCCGAGCAAAGGAACTCACTGAGGCAAAGGAATTTCTTGAGGCAGAGCACCGTGCAAAGGCATCCTTTTTCATCCTGGAGATGCACTATATCGATCCCCCACCTTGACAAGACTTTTTCCTTGAGGCAAAGGACCTGCAAATGAATTCACTTCATATTGCATTCTTCCGAACAATGGAACGCCCTGAGAAAAAGGAATTTCTTGAGGCAAATCACTTTGTCATGCATCGTCGGACCAATGGAACACGTCGAACAAAGGAACTCCTTGCGGCAAAGGAACACCGTACATAGTCCGAGCGAATCAACGTGCGGTCACTTCGGCAGAGCGTGGAACGATAATAAATCCAAACCCAAGCACATCTCAGTCTTCTGAAGGACTTCACCACCGTGCATCGTCGGACCAATGGAACACGTCTAACAAAGGAACTTCTTGCGACAAAGGAACACCGTGCATAGTCCGAGCGAATCAACGTACGGGCGCTTCGACAGAGCGTGGGTTGGCAATAAATCCAAACCCAGGCACATCTCAGTCTTCTGAAGGACTTCACCACCAAAGCTTCTTCGAACGAGGAGATCGATAACCAAGAGGAAAGCGGCTTGCCAAGACGAGGGATCGGTAGAGTCCATCTCCAAAAGAAAAGCTAAGTGAGACGAGAACAAACTCTCCCTACACTACTGCCATTTATAGGCATGGAACAACTCGGACTCATGCGCCAAGTGGCAGCCACTTCAAATTCAATTCAATTAATTTCCATCAATACCAATGCATCTGCCCCTTCTCAAGTAAAGCTAAGTAAGACTAGAACAAACTCTCCCAACTACTGCTATTTATATGCCATTAATACCAATAAATCTGTACCTTCGAATTCTGCCAACTTTGATGAGGATTTCAATGAGAGAAACTTTGATACAGTAGGGGGTATCAAAGTTTTGATACCCTCTATGTATGACATGTGGGCCATCTCCAAATTTATGTGTATATATATATGTTTACACGTTTTACAAAGCAGGAGGGGCCCACATGTCATACATAGGGGGTATCAAAACTTTGATATCCCCTACTGTATTAAAGTTTTTTTTCCAATGAGAGAAACTTTGATACAGTAGGAGGTATCAAAGTTTTGATACCCCCTATGTATGACATGTGGGCCATCTCAAAATTTATGTGTATATATATATGTTTACACGTTTTACAAAGCAGGAGGGGCCCACATGTCATACAAAGGGGGTATTAAAACTTTGATATCCCCTACTGTATCAAAGTTTTTTCCAGTAGGGGGTATCAAAGTTTTGATACCCCCTATGTATGACATGTGGGCCCTCTCAAAATTTATGTATATATATATGTGTACACATTTTATAAAGCAGGAAGGGCCCACATGTCATACATAGGGGGTATCAAAATTTTGATACCCCCTACTGTATCAAAGTTTTTTTCCTTTTAAATGGTCCGCATACATAACTTACAAAAAAAAGTATAAATAAAACAAAATTTTGTTATAGTCAAGATTTGAACCAATGACCTCTTAAATACAAGTCTAGCATTGTAACCACGACACACAATAGCATTCTCCGTGTTTTATTAAACGGAGAATAGCATTCTCCGCTTTGAATTACACGGAGAATAGCATTCCCAGTGTTAAAAACACATTAGAATGTTCATTCTCCGTTTTAAATTGAAACGGAGAATGATATTCTCCGTTTCATTTGTAATGGAGAATTATATTCTCCATTTTGAACTGCACGAAGAATGCCGTTCCCAGTATTAAAACGATTGAGGATTCTATTTGCCGTTTAATTTGGAACGGAGAACGGTATTCTCCGTTTAATTTAAAACGGAGAATAAGATTCCCAGTGTTAAAAACATAATAGAATGTTCATTCTTCGTTTTAATTTGAAACGGAGAATGATATTCACCGTGTCATTTGAAACGAAGAATGATATTCTCCGTTTTGAACTGCACGGAGAACATATTTTCTCCATTTTTGATATTCTCCGTTTTGATCTTGGAATTTGATATTCTCCATTTTTATCTAATTGTCTTCTCAAACTTTCGCCTTGGAGAACATATTTTTTATCTAATTGTCTCGTGTGAATGACATCTTGCCACATAAGAAAGACATTGTCTTAAGTCAACGACGTTTCATTTTATTCCATTTGCTCTTTGTCGCTATTTCGCTTTCGTACTTTACAATTACGAAAATCGTGATCCGATTTTTTACAAACTCTACAAATTCTAGGCTTCGGGATAGGCTGACTTTCTGTAGGCTGGCTTGATTTTTCTTGAGAAGGCCTTCCTTTTGTTGCTACCGGATTTGGCTCTTTTAAAGCTTCATGCACTCCATGAACTGCATCAACTACCATTTGTTCTTCTTCACCAATATCGGTCACCATTTCTTTCAACTCTGTTCCCCTCTCTTGAATTTTGCTTGATTTTTTACAATAGTATGTAAACAAATTAACTTGTTTATTAATACCACCATACCTTCTGCTCTCAATACTGTCTGGGTGGATGAATCTTCTCTCTGAGCCAGGTCCGGAGAGATAACTCTCTTTGCAATCCTTGATCCAACGAGATTTTATCAAGTTCTTTGGAATATCTCCAATTTGCAATCTCTTCATTGCTGAAAAAATATGCCTATAAGGAATCCCCTTGGTCTCCATCCACAAGCATTCACAATTTATGATGTTGTCGGCCGGATCAAATGTAACCTTCCGGTTGACACTGTTTGGCGACATATACTTTTGGACATTGCAAACTTCTGTCTCTCTTATGATGTGATGATGGAGAGCAGTATATGCATCAGAATGTGTGATTTCCTTCCTTACCTCTATAAACACCATTTTAGTATAAATTGCGGCAAATTTACCTTCTATTACGGCCATGCTAGTTTGATTCACAACTGGTGTTGAGAGTTTATCAGTGACATGCTTACTCATCTGACCGTAACGTAAGGCCGCCAAACCGTAGTCACAATTTTGAAGGGCCTTCCATAGTGGCAGCTTCTCATTCAAAAACCTTTTCAGAAATGCGTTCATAGATTCACATCTATTTGTTGCAGTAGAACCGCCAAAATAATTTCCACGTAGGAATGTGTCCGCCCATCGCTCCCTCGTTCTGTACAATGCAGTGGTCCACTCATTGTTCTCTACATTATAATCTGTTAGCATCTGCTGCCAAATGTTTTCAAATTTTTCGACTGAATAGTACCTGTTTAGAAAACATGGACAGTAACTAAAGCTGTGATATTGTAACTGTAGTAACCCTAGAGGGGGGGTGAATAGGGTCAAGCTAACTAATCAAGCACTTAGCACAAGCTAATTGGCAATTTAAAATTATAAGTGCAAAAGAAGAAGCAAACGCAATACCGACACCCGATGTATCCTGGTATCCTCCTAAGAGGCAGTCCAGTCCCGGAACTCTCTCCGGCTTTAATCCACTATTTGAGCAAATAGTTACACACGAGTTTGGATCCGAAGAACTCGCCAACTTCTTACACAAGAGCTTAATCCGAAGGGCTCTCCGACTTCAACCGAGAGTTTGGATACGAAGACTCCCCAACTTCAACCGAGAGTTTGGATACGAAGACTCTCCAACTTCAACCTTTCACAATAGGTTTTGATCTCCTTATACAATAGGATGAAGATCTCACTTTTCAACTCAATAACTCTAACACAATTTGTGGATGGCAAATGAAAGCTTTGTAGAGTTGTATGTGGATAAGCTTTGGTGGTTTAGGAATTTTTAGGCTCAAAATATCAATCTTGAATGAAGGGGTTCAAGGCTATTTATAACCAAAGCATTGAAAAGAGCTCAATGCAACTTTTCAGTCCACGAACCGGCATACCGCCGGTATGATCCGGCATACCGGCAGTATACCGGTCTGGGATTGCAACGGCTAGAAATATAGCCGTTGGGATCATTAACGGCTGGAAATCCGACCGTTGGAATTTCAATGTTTCGGAAGCGGTATACCGTCGGTATGGACCGGTATACCGTCGGTATGCCGATTTTGTAAACAGAAACTTTCTGTGAACAAAAATCGGTATACCGTCGGTACAAACCGGTATACCGTCGGTATGCCGTTTTCCACCAAAAATGATCCTAGGCTTATTTCTGCCCTAGCTTTCGATTTTGCCATCCATTTCTTGTGTTTACAATTATTCCTAGGACTCATTACAGACTCCAGATATACTTAGGTAGGTGCAGGCTTCTTCAGAGTCTTGAAATGATGATGGCACGGCTTGGCTTCTTCCTTTGATAGGTGCTGGCTTTTTCCCTTGGCGGCAGCTGTCCAAAGATATCCAGTTTGTAAAAACTGAATACCTTTCGGGGGCTTCGCCCCCGAACCCCCGACGAGGGGCGCTGCCCCCTCGACCCCCGTCCGCTAACCGGGCAGCGGAACCCCCGGTGCGTGGTTCCAGAGATGTCGTCAGGTGGTTCAGAAAAATCTTGTAGGATCCATCGTCTTTGGCCCACCATGATTTCTTCATTGCATATGTCCACATTGATCTTGTTTATTGCTTTTCTGTATGTACATGTTAGACGAATAAAGCAATATACATAGTAGCAAGTATGAGAAGTTTAATGCACATCAGGACAATGCTGAGTTTAAGTATAATGACTAAGGTGATAGCATAAATGTTAGTGATAACATAATGATTAAACTTAATTGAATGACCACAATCAAAAGCATAGTTTTGATTTTGGCAACCCGATTAAATTTAAGATAGATAAGCTCATATCACTAATATGTAAACCAATAGGCACGTATCACCAAAGGTATAAGTATAAGTAGAAATGCTATAGCGATAGTATGAAGATTAGTGATAATGAAATGCTAAACTTAACATATTAACCATATTCAAAAACATGATACCATCATTGGGCCAACAGTAACAACAGCATACTTCAAAGTAAAGTAGCAAGTGTGCGATGTACCTTTTAATCAGAAGACTCAGTTTATTGTGAAAACCCTCTCGGTGTACATGTTTGGCAGCATTGATTAGGATATGCCATGAGCACGTTCGATGAACTACACTGGGCATTAAATCCTCAATTGCTTTATTCATGGATCTGTAACCATCCGTGAGAACTGTCACTGGTAATTTGCCATTCATACACTCTAGAAATTTTTCTAGAACCGAAGAATATGTCTCTGCAGTCTCATTATGGATCATTATAAACCCAAACACACAAGTCATCGCATGATTGTTTGTACCCACTAGAACCACCAACGGCATTTGACTTCTATTTGTTTTATATGTAGAATCGAATGCTAGTGAATCTTTAAATAATTCGTAATCGAATCGACATGCACCGTCAGCCCAAAAGAGATGGGTCAATCTGGAATCTTCGTCTACCTTGTACGCGTAGAAGAAATCTGGGTCACTGCCCTCCTTAGATTGAAGAAATGTAAGTGTTGTCGTAGCATCAACATCGTCTAGTGCTCTACTATCTTGAGCTAGAGCGTTGTATAAATCCTTTCTCGTCCATCCAACCTTATCCCAGCCACCTTTCTTCTGGACAATTAAATTCCATATTTGTCCAGTTCCCATCCCTGATTGCTTCATAAGCTTAATTTCTTCCAACTCTGCGGGTGATATCGTACGATGGGATCTAAAAAAAACTGTTTCATAATCATTCGCCAGGATATGGTTGTGATGTACATGAAATTTTTTGACGAACCACATCTTTGTTTTATCGGTGTACCCAATACGAAAAATTGCTTTACAACCACTTCTGCTTTCACTTTTTGGCTCACGAACCCTGTTAGGAGCTTCCTTGTATTTCTTATGTCTGAATCCCGCATTCGAACAACACCAACTACGGACCATCACCATCACAGATTTGTTTTTCTTTACATCATTCTTTCTAATACTGAAACCATATGCTTTTGAATATATCCGGTAGAATGTCTCTGCTTCTTCAATAGAGTTGAACTGTAGGCCAACAATATCTTCTTCTAAGAGATATTTTGGATCTTTGTTAATGTTGGCAGACTGCAATATTTTTTTCATCGTCGCTGCATCGAAATCCAATGGAGATTCACCGTCGTCCCTAAGAACAGAATAAAACAAAATAAACATGAGAAATAAATGTAAAAATATAATGCATTTCTTAAATCCATTAGAAAGGGTGATGCAAAATAACATTTTGTTGTTTGCGTTGATGTCGTCGTCGTCGTTATGATGCATTCTTCCATTGTTTTCTTCATCTTGTTCTTTACTGTCTCCTAAGTTAACATCTTCCAAACTTTGCTCATCATCCAAATCATCTGACAGTCCTCTTGAAAGGAAGCTTTTTTCATCGACTAAATCTTTCACACGACGATCACTTTCTTCATGTGACGTCGACATTGAAGAAAATAGAGTGTGTTAGAAACCAACAGAAGAAACGAAGGACAAGAAACAATACAAGAAGAAAGAGTAATGCTATATTCGTACCTCCAAATTTTCCCTCTAATATATAGCCCTCCCATCTGATGTGGCATGTTAAATAATAGTGTGTGTCATCTGACATGACAGATGACATGGCAAATTTTAATCCAAAAAGTTAACTACCCAATTTTCTCCATAATAATTTAACGTTAATATCAATGTTAATTTAATGTTAATATTAATTTATGTTAATATTAATGTTAATGTTAATGTTAATATTAATATTAATATTATTGTTAATGTTAACGATAATATTAATATTAATGTTAATGTTAATGTTAACATTAACTTTAATGTTAATTTTTATTTTTAGTTTTATTTTAAAAAAAAATTTGCCACGTCAGCTGTCAGATCAACATATCACGTCAGCTGCCACGTAAGGATGGACAGTTTGAAAGTGCAATTTGGAGGTACAAAAAGCATTATTCAGGAAGAAATAACTTCCAGTAAGGCAACAACACAACCTTTTCGTCTTCCTTGTAACTCCGCCACGTGGCCCTCTTTTGATGGCTCATGAAAAATCTTGAGTGATTCTAGGAGCAAGCATAATTTTAAGGAAACAACTTCCAACAACACAACTTTCTCGTCTTCTGGGTACATGCATTATTAAATTGTGTAGCTAATAACGCATGAGGAAGCGTGCAACAACATTCTCCACGTGGCCCTCTTATGTAGGATAACGCATGCAGCAGCATTTAATGCTACGAAACCCTATTGTCTTGTTATGTGTTGTGTATCCTATGTGGCATGAGGCAGAAGACAATATCTTGCATAGGCGGCTATATTCACAAATAACAATAAGTTTAAAAATTCATCTCCAATGCAAAAAAGTATTGAGAAGACAATACAAAGTAATTTTTTACAACTTCCAAGACAACTTTTACTCTTCTAATGATATGGTATCAGTGTTTATTATTAAATTGTGTAGGATAACGCATGCAGAGCATTTAATGCTACGGGATCTGTTGTGTAAGAAACACAACCTATGAGAGAGAACCCGAGAGAGAGAGAGAGAGAAAGAGAGAGTGTGGGAGATGGGATAAAGAGGAAGGATCGAGCTCGACTAGATTTTAAACTTAAAATTCAATTTTTGGTTTTCATTACTAATAACTAGTTCGCACGTACGAGTTTAGACGAATACTAACCGAGCCCCGAGCAACGTGACATCAGCTAGCTAGGTTTCTAATACCGTGGCATTTCTGTTAATTTAAAATTTACAATATTATTGAAACTAATATTAATACTAAAATTTAAAATAGTTTTTGATTTAACATTTACTTCAAACTAGTTAAAGTTAAAAATGTATTCTTTTTTTATTTAAAATGTAATTGAAACTACAATTAATATTAACATTCGCTTGTCCCGTAGTTTAAGTCGTATTTTACTGCTTCTTGCTTAAGTCTATGCACCCAAAGAACTTGATTGTTCAAGTCGAACGCGTGCACAGCACGTTCCCTCGATGCAAGGCTTGACGTAGCCCTTGCTTGTCAAGTCGTTGCACGAACACATTAGAAAAGAGTTTTGTTGGACTATCGAAGTATAGCAAGCACCGTCCCGTGTCACGTGCATTTGTTAAGCAGTGAAAGGGTGTGAAGGCCACTGGCAATGTCAAGCCATCACGGACTATAGCTGGGTTAGACGACGACCCTTTTGCGGTGGGCCGAATCGGTCCCTTGGCCTAGGAATGGATTGGTTGAAGGAGCAATACACAAGAATAGACTGCCATATTGGCAGGATTAGTTTTGGTATTCCCGGTGAGACAGAGTTTTTATTTTTCGGTGAGGCAGAGTTTTCACCATCGACTTGATTCCAGGGACGGCACCAGGATCGGAGAGATATTGTTCATAGACGACATCTTAGTGTTCATAGACGACATCTTAGTCTATAGCTATAGTGCCCCGTCCCTACATCGTGTTCCGTACTCCGTCCACGGGGTGTGCGAGAAAGGAACACTGTCGCTATCGATTCGGTCCGGACCGATAGGTCGGGATCGATTGACTCGATCGAACGGGAACGGTTGAATTAAGATCCATTCTCTCGCCTGAAGTAAACTCAAGGTGAGTGGCTGACCCTTCTCTTCTCGACCCCCTTCCTACGTAAATCGATAATGTTGTTGCGAATGAAAGGATAAATGCAAGGGCACAAACACGAAAAAGGGATTGAGTTTTCAAAGATAATATAGGCTATGTCTTAATAACTAAAAGAAAAATATGTCTTTGCACGGTTATGGACAACTTGTCGACAAGACGGTAGTTTCTTCGATCAGCAACCCGGGGCCACGGGACCGTTTCGGCCTAGGAGGAAACAGGGTATAGTCTTGCATAAGGTTTCAGCACAGGTTAAGCGGAGACTTGCATCGGAGCTAGCTACTTGCGTTGAAAGGACCCCGATTAACAAAGCTATACGTCCAGGATGGCTTGTGATGCCAGTAACGTCGAAGAGGGACGAGGCGAAGGAGGTCAGCCACTCGCCTTAGACTTGCTTCAAGTGAGCGACTGGTTGGCTGCGCTGACGTCGCCTACGCGATCACCTGCAACCCGCTGAATATGGGACTTGGTTCCAGAGAAGCCATTCCATAGCATGGAATGGATCTTAATTCAACCGTTCCCGTTCGATCGACCCGGCCGATTCCGACCTATCGGTCCCAACCGAATCGGTAGCGACATTGTTCCTTTCTCGCGCACCCTATCACGACCCGCACCCGGAGTAAGGGCATGAGTGCGTGACAGCGTCCCAGCCTACACTGCAGAAACGACGTAGAACGCTGTCTAGTTCTACTATCTAACAACAGTTATAATATCAAAACCTATCGAGAACGGTAACTCCGAATGGAGGACAAGCAATGACAATATAATATACTCAATAAGCTATGATATTGTTGCGACCGTCCAGTGTTGGTATTTATGTATGGTATTTATGGTGCACATCATCTTAATTCAACCGAGTAGTTCAAAGGAGGGAATTATGTATGGTATTTATGGTACACATCATTAGGACGGGCTGCGACCGTCCAGTGTTGTGATAAGCTACGATATCAGTAAGTTTGGGATCCTTCGGATATTGGACTAGCAACCCGTATCGAAGCGATCATAGTCTTACACATAAGGATGCCAAAGATGCATTACGGTGCGAAACACCGTGACCTTCATATAGATAGGGCCGGTGGGCTGAGATTAGCGCTAGGTGCAGGCGCAGGGCCTGCCATCCTTATGCATATGTTTAAGTTTACGGTTGGTTGGTTGAGTGAAATGATATGATTTCTTATGTAAAGTTCTAACCTTGCAGGCTAGGCGAAATGGGACATAGATGAGCACGATCACTATGTTTATGTTAAGATTATGTCTAACTGTATCTGCTGCAGGGACACGGTAGTGGACAAGTTCAGGATATGTTCAGCTCGAGGCGGGGCTTGGCTTGGACGTGCCGAGGCATGGAGTCCTTAGCGTTCAAGAGGAGCTACCGCATTGGCGTTCGGACTTGTGACATGGAGATGTTCAGCCGAAGACTACTTGTTGGCTATAAAGAGGCATAATGTATGGAACAATGTACTCCTTTGTGAGCTAGAGAGATCATGAGCGTTGTAGCCAATTGGCATGTTAAGTTGGGCTATTCAGAGCCATTGTAACCTTCAGTTTATTATCAATAAAAGAGATTCTTGTTGTATACTACGTTTTCCTTTCGCTGCTTATGTTATCAATTTGAGCTATAAACACTATTGTGAATCTGTTATCTTGCCTTGCACGAGCGCAACTCCAGGCTCGTGCGGCATCACGCCCCAGCGAGGACGATAATTCGGGTGAAAACTTGATAATGATGAAGACGGTAACTCGGTCGACAATCGTAAGTATCGAGGTATGATCGGGAAAATTTAACAGTAGCATTAATATTAAATCTACATTGGCTTTTTTGTTAATTTAAAATTTACAATATAATTAAAACTAATATTACGAAAATGCTATTTGCTCCCAAAAAATTTGGGTGATACCATCTTCCATTATGTGGCATATGACATGGTTGCTAATATGACAGCTGACATGGCAAAATTTAACAATAAAATTAATATTAAAATTAAAATTAATAGTAAATAAATAATTTAATATTAAATTAACATTAATTAATATTAACATTAAAATTAATATTAACATTAATATTAATATTAACATTAATATTAGCATTAGCATTAACATTAACATTAATATTAATATTAATATTGACATTAACATTAACATTAACATTAAAAAAATTTGGGTAATTAATTTTTGGGGTTAAAATTTGCCATGTCAGCTGTTATGTCATCTGCCATGTCAGATGCCACATAATGGGAGATGGCATCACCCAAATATGTTGGAAGCCCAAACGACTAATTGCTAATATTAATACAGTGGCATTACCGTTATTTTCCAATAGATTCGTGCCTTGTTCGGTCACACCCCTCCACGAGCGGGTTACACCCCCCTAAACAAGGGGTTAAATAGCCTTTTCCAAAGAAGAGAACCCATCCGACTAGAGAGAAACAAAGGAGAGAAGAAGAAGAACAGTCGCAATGGAGAGGAGCAAGATCAACTGCAGCGGATGGGCCGTCATCCCTATCGAGATTCTTTCGATGATACTAGTACTTTCGGGGATGCCGGCGGACGAGGTAATGTGCAACGTGGCTCCAGTTTGCCGTTCGTGGTGGAAGGCGCTCAACAGTCCCTTAGACTATTGGTCTAACGTCGACTTGGTACAGTGGTGCCGGAGGATCCAGCAAACCGCTGAGATTAGTTTGACCGTAATGAAGCTCGTGGCTCGCAGTGGAGGATATCTAGGGTCCTTCTCCGCGTACAAGCTCGACGAAGCAGCCTTCTGTTTTGCATGTTTAAGGCCAATGCAAAATTTTATTTGGTCTTATTCTAATACTTTATTTTTTCTATTACAAAATTTTACGTATACTTTTGTTAATTTCTATTGATGTTTTCCCATTTTTATAATACAGTGGAAAATTTCTAAGGGTGCTGCGCATTCCGAAGTGCGACGTGAGTGATGAAACTTTCGTGAGACACTTGGAGTTTCTCCCGGTGCTGGAAGAACTCGACATTAGCTACTGCCTCTATATCACGTCGACTGGAATATTTTCGTCGAAAAGTATTGCCACTGTCTGGTCAAGCTGAGTAGGAACATGCCCCTTCCAGATTTCATGCTCAGGAACAAATTCGTGCTGGACACGAAAAACGAGATGGAGAAAAAGGCCGTGGCTGATTCGATGCTGCGTCTCGAGCACCTACATATGGGATTCGGCATGTTCAATGGAGACACGCTGCGATCTATCATATGCAACTGCAAGGGTCTTCGCGTGCTCGACATACGTGGGTGCTTCAACGTGCACTTCGACGACGAACTCTGGAAATTTTTTTATTCAATACAGACGTTTAAAAAACCCTTTGATGATGTAATCCCAGTCCCAGGGGAACCTGGATACGAGATGTATAATGATTTAGATACTGTCAATCATTCCTGGGGTGAATGGTGAAAACATTAGCATGCATGCATGCATGTATGCATTTCTTTATATTTTTCACTAGTCTACATACAAGATATTTTTTATGAGTTCGATTCTCCATTTTGACAATTTTAATTTTGTCCATAATTTTTTACATGATTAATTTTTTTACAAATAAAATGGACTGTGATATAATGACGCCTAAGACGGCTCACTTCTGAGATTTTGACATTTTCCAACACAGATTTTACCATTAATACAACATCTCAGTGTAATCATATCCAAAAGATTTCGAAATTTCCCAACACAGATTTTATCTTATTCAAAATGAATTCTGGCGGTGCAAATTCCACTCATATTAGTGGTATCAGTGCCAATTCACCATAATTAATGGTGATCGATACGAAAACATTGGTTTCTTTTTCACAACCCTTTAAAATCTATTTATACAGCTAAACAGCCAAATTAATTCATCTTTACCAGCCTTTAAAACCAATTTATATAGATTCAAAACAAAACTAAACAGCTAAACTATTTAAAATTCACAACCCTACAGAACAGTCTCAAATGTACCATTCTCCGTCCTAAATGTATCATTCTCCGTCTTATATGTACCATTCTCCGTCTTACATGTATCATTCTCCGTCCTACCTCCATCCTAAATGTACCATTCTCCGTCCTAAATGTACCATTCTCCGTTATATATGTACCATTCTCCGTCCTACATGTATCATTCTTCGTCCTACATTTACCATTCTCCGTCCTAAATGTACCATTCGCCGTTTTAAATGTACCATTCTCCGTCCTAAATGTACCATTCTCCGTGTTAGAGGAACGAAGAATGGCCATTAACAGTCCCAAAAATTGTTTCATACTAAGTTAAAAGCATATAATAGCACCCAAAAAATGTTAACAATAGAAAAATTCTACAGAACCCAAACACCAGACTCGAACCTAGGCCTTCCATGTAAAAGCCAAACAGCACAACCAACTAAGCTTGGAATAAAACATCAATAATGCTAAGTCTACTACCAAATGCTTACAACACTCTTACAACCTTCACCCATTGCTGACATGTGGGCCATGGCCCACATGTCAGCAATGGGTGAAGATTGTAGGAGTGTTGTAAGCATTTGGTTGTAACTGTAGCATTATATCCCCAACTTCCAATAAGGAATAAAAAATTGAATATCCCCAACTTCCAATAAGGAATAAGAAGAGTCGGTTAGGAACGTGTATATACATAGGGGTCCCCATTCATCTGAGTAGGTTGCACATTTAACATGGTTCCAAAAAGATCATCTGGTTGGGAACCATTGCCAGAGTCTTCTTCCAGTCGTCGCCGAGCCTCTTCGTATGGAGCACCCTCTGCGCCGCCTCCGGCCCATGACTGGCTGGCAGCGGCTGCGGACTTCCTGACCTCCTGCGGGTTGTCACTGGAGGTCATTGCTCGACCTCTTCATCCAGCACCCAACTTTGACCTGTTGCCGATCACTCCGGAGGAACGGGATTCTCTGGAGAAGAGGAAAGCGTTTCGCCGCCTGTGCCATAGGACGGGTGTGCGTACCCTACAGGACTTTGCGGAGATCCTCCGCGAGGCCAGTGAGGGGTAGACCTCTTTTTTTTTTCGTTTTTTACAGTTTTTTGTCCTTCTCTTGTATACTTCGCCGGAGAATGTTCCGGCGACGAAGCTGGAATTTAATGAAATATAATATTTTGTTAACTCAATTTGGTTTCGACTACAATCAAACTTTTACAACCTTCTTACAACTTACACCCATTTGCTAACTATAGCATTGCTCTTTATATATTTTCAATTAACAAATCTTGTTACGTCAAATCCATATATCAGCGACGATATCCCATCAATGACTTGTTACGTCATTAGAATTGATTATGCTGCCAGCGTCAATCTTGCCGTCAAATCTATCTTAAATATGATTACAAAGTAAAATAGAGGACAACTTTGAGTGTTTCAATTTTACTCTTTTTAAGTACATAGTCTTCTTATTTTTAAAAATTTAATCAAATATTCGAAAAATGGAAATATTGAGATTAAACTTCACATTCTTAAATATGTTGTCAATTTTTTTTAAATAAACATGTTTCCACCACGTTTTTTCTGCCAAATTTTTCAATAATTTATACGGAACACATGGATATATACTAGTAATAATAATAATAAATTTAATTTTGGAAAGTAGTTTTTAAAATTAGGGTCTCAAAATCCCAAAGATTTATGTAGTGATTTCACGTGGATATATACTAGTAATAATAGTAATAAATTTAATTTTGAGAAGTAGTTTTTTAAATTTAATAGTAATAAATTCGACCGTCTTATACTAGTAATAATAGTAATAAATTTAATTTAAGACTCAAAACTATTCTAATTTTTTCCACTTCCCAAGGTCATATAAGACGGTCGAATTTTTCCTCTTCTTCTCTCAAACCCTCTTCCTTCTCCCAAACCCTCTTCTAATCAAAATGCCGCCGAAAAAACAACGACCGTCACCGAAGGGGAAGAATCCACAAAGGGATGCGATACAGGCCCGAAGGACAGAACTTGCAAGGGCGGCGAAAAACAAGATTATGGTCGCTAGGGCAGAGGACGAAAGGGCAGCGGCGGCGGCAGCGACGATGAAAACGGAGACGGCAGCCAAGCCACGTGCAAAAAAGGCTAAAAAAACTCATTGCTCGACAAAGGCCGGAAAATCTATCTTCGATACAGAGTCGTCGGAAGACTCAACTTATGAAGATCGAAGGCGTACTCAAGCGAAGGCTAAGGTGGCAACGGATACAGAGTCATCAGCGTACTCTGAGGATTTTGAATCCTCATCAGAAGAGGAAAATGAAGAGGAAGAGCAATCATCAAATAAGTCCCAAGCTGGAGAGGAGGTAAAAAAAATTTAAAGACTCTAAATCTAAGAAGATTTGCATTAAATATTTCAAAAAAAGGCTGTTATGCCTGAAAGATCAATTAAGATGGATGATGTCGAAAACGAAGCTTTCCTGGATATATTGAAATTCTATCAACTGGAAAAACTGAACAAATCCTGTCTTGAGAAAATCTTCCAAACAATAGTAAGAGAATTTTACTCAAATCTTCCGGCTGAAATTAAAGAAAAAGAAGAGGATCAACAACTGGTGTTTCTGAGAGGGAAACTGATTAGGGTAAATGCTGCTGTCATCAACGAATTTTATGGATTTGATCCAGTTCCTGAGTTTGATATGAAAGATATTGATAATGTTTCCATGACGGATGTAATTCATGAGATTACAGGTGTTTCAATGGGTGCCAAGACCCCTCAAAATGTATACAAAGATCAATTAAAAACTTTGTATAAATTGTTGCATGCCTACGTATCTCAAACACTCAACCCTACTGGACATGAGTTTTCCATCCATCCCGAGAGAGTAAAATTTTTATATTATATGGGGAAGAAAAAAAGGATGGATATAGGTTCCTACATGTTCAGTAGAATGATGCATCTCGTGGGAAAACCAACTGCAAGGACAGCTATCCCTTTCGGAGGATTTGTATGCTCGATGGCTAATAAACATTCTGTCCCAAGCTTAGCAGGGGATGTTTATATTAAAAACAAAGGTCCCATGAGAAAACTAACCTTCACTCGAATGTTTGGAAAATGGGCAGCAGCTGCAAGCAAACCATCAACATCTGGAAAACCATCAACTTATGGAATCAAAAACACTAAGGACAGGGTTGATGATCTATACAATTTTGTTGCTGCAAACTTTGAGAATGTCTTCAAAGAGATGAAGACTATATCCGACAACCAGAAATTGATTCTGGATAAGATTAACCAGATAGAGGTTGAATTTGCTGACCAAGAATAAGATTTTTCTTCCCTCGTGAAGAAGGTAAATGGGGCTAGCCCAAACTCTTATGTAAAAATACACACTGTGCACATTGACACTTTAATGCTAGCCATCACTTTGATACTTCTATTTATGTTTCTGGATGTCATTTCTACATATACAGTGAGTCCATACTGACTATAATTTTTCTTAATCCGTCCCTCAAGGTGTAGGTGAAGGATATTTTGAGAAAGAAGAAGAAGAAGAAAAAAAGAAACAAGAAGAAGAAGATGGAGATGGCTATGAAGATTCATCTTTTGAGTTTTGAATCTTTTATTTCAATTTGGAAGTAATATTTGACTTGTAATATGGTTCTGAATATTTGTTGGTCATAGCGGTCAAACTAAATTTTGTGTTTGAAATATTGTAAGACTAAACTTTTCGCTTGTACTAAGTGCATAGTTCGTAATTTGTTGTGAAAATGTAATATGGTCTTGAATTTAGAGTAGGTCTGATATTTATTTGGATTATTGTATTGTGAATTATGCAGGTTCTATGTTGAATTACTAACGTGGATTGGGCAGATTACTGTAACGTGAATTATGCAGTTTATTGGACTTGGAATGAAGTATACTTAATTTGATTATGATTTTTTGGTTGAAGCGTTTATTTGATTGGCAGTTGGCCTTCATAGATGATATTGATATTTTGGTGTATTCCTTTGATTTGCAGATGTCCATCACAGATTTCATGAGTCCTAGGTGCATTCCTAGGGTTTACATGTGGCCTCATTACGGATGCATTCCTGGGATCACTAAAACTTTATTTGATTGTAATGTGTTTTGCTTTCTGTAAAAAATTATTACATCGATGCCATCAGTATGAATTCGATGCCAGTGCCTGTTCATCCCTTGTTATTGCTGAAGCATAATTGTAATCCTGCCTGTTCATCCTTTGTTATTGCCATCAGTACATCGATGCCATCAGTATGAAGTCGATACCAGTGTAATGTATAATGTAATGTAAGAAAAATTCTCTTTGATAGTAGGTTAATTATATTCAAACACTCGCAAGAAATTTTGTGCAGCCATACAGTGGAAGCCTGATAAAATGATATTCAGATTTTCTTGAAAATGATTAATATTAAATGAATATACTATGGTAAATGATATTAAAAATACTGTAAATATTTGGTGAAAAAAATATGAGATACTTGAACATTTCCAGTCCTAAATGTACCATACTTTGTTACAAGCACAGAGAGTGTCCATTATCCGTTTTCAAAGAACGGAGAATGGCCATTCTCCATGTTAAAGGAACGGAGAATGGCCATTCTCCGTGTTAAAAGCAAAGAGAACGACCATTCTCCGTCCATTCGCCGTGTTAAATGCAAAGAGAATGACCATTCTCCGTCCATTCGTCGTGTTAAAAGCAAAGAGAACGACCATTCTCCGTGTTAAAAGTAAAGAGAATGGCCATTCACCGTCCAAAAAAAAAATATTCTCTTCGAAAATATTATCATTAGAAAAGTAAAAAATATTTCGTCCGATCAATACAGATTTTTTTTTTAATATGTGAGCAGATGATCCGCCCGACCTCAGATTCAAATGCAGGTTTCCTCAGTTCACCACCACCACCATGACATGTAGCTTTATTAACAAAATATTAAATTATTAGATAAAAATAAGATTTCTGACAATGGCATGGACAGTAAAATTAGAGCGGCGCCGCTAGTACTTTTTCTTGTTCGAGGAGGTTTCGACGACGTCCGACGCGAACCGGACCGATTCTTCTCGGCGCAGCTGGTACTCCTCGTTGTTCTAGGAGGGCTCGACGACGTTCGACGCGATCCGGACCGATTCTTACTTCCTTCTTCATCTCCGTTTCTCTTTCCACCACAACCACCAACACCACCACCACGACGGCCTGTAACCAAAAAAAAAATTACGAAATATTAAATTGGATGGACGAAAGAGAGAGTAAATATGAGTTAATTTAGGGTGTTCATTGAAAAAATTAAAGTGAAGAATGACCTGCTAAAGCAAGTTACCAACAGGTCAAAAGTCTAAATCAGCATTAAATGATGTTTCTACACTATTATTCAATCCGAACCATTGGATCAACATCCAACGGTCCAAATTTCGGATGTATCGATACATCCTTTTCCAGGGGAAGGAAAACTTGGTGGTGAAACTTTTGAATTCCTAAAATACCCTTGAGTATTTTATATTCATGATGTTATTATGTCAACTTGCATGTCATTTATGTTTAAGAGTCAAAGCAATAAAGTTTGCATGCAAGTTTCCTTTTTTCATACAACTTTTCATATTCCAATGGTAAAATTTTATATTCTTACCATTTTCGAAATATTATTATTCTCAATAGAAAATTAAAAAAAGAACAAAATTTGTACTTTGAATCTCTTGGCATTATAAAAAGAAAACACACATCAATAATCACCTGGAAAACAATGTTTTAAAAACCGGACCGGACCGACCGGTTCAACCGGTTCACCCGTGAAACGGATCAAAAGCCCTCTTAGAAAACCCCCTAAAAAACCCCTCACTCTCAGCCGTCCATTTAATGTTAATATTAATATTAATGTTAATATTAATGTTAATATTAACATTAAATACTAAAATTAACATTAAACTTAACATTAAAATTAATATTAACATTAACATTAACATTAATATTAACATTAACATTAACATTAATATAAAAATAAAAATAAAAATTAATATTAACATTAACATTAATATTAACATTAATATTAACATTAACATTAAATGGACGGCTGAGAGTGAGAGGATTTTTAGGGGGTTTTCTAAGGGGGGCTTTTGATCCGCTCCCTATATATATATAAACAAAAAAAAAGCGCAAATAAACCGAAAAATCAAATAAACCGAAAACCGAACGGATTTAATTCAATTAGGTTTGATTCGGTTATGGATCATTTTGGTTTGGTTTCGGTTTTGTTTATTCGGTTTTCGATCCAATTCGATTGTCGGCTGGGTTTGAACGAATTGACCGAATGCGCACCCGTATTAGTAATCCAATATTAATATTCCGTGTTAATTAAGTACTCAATATTAATTGTATTAATAAACTACACAATATTGATTATATTTTAGCATTGATTCGTACCAATTATTAATACTTAATACTATTTTGGAGGTAGTATTGTAATTATCTTAATTACCTAATATTATTTATAACAACTAATTAGTAAGTAAAGTATTTAAGAAACCAAAATGAATAAAGAAAAACCCAAATGCCCAAATATAGCCACTAGTCTCTCAAAGGTACCCCATTTCTATCCAAACATGTCAAATGAGAAAGGATATCTGGATGTCCAGTGCTTACGTGCGTAGACACCAGACGAGGCCGGCAAGATTCGAGCCCCCCAACTGTATGTGTGGGTTGTAATAAAAAAGAGAGTAAGGATTTCCGGATGAGTTCCCTCTATCCAAATAGTGACTGACACTAACTTGTTATAAAAGAGGATCTCTACACTCCATTATGGCATTATGGATTTACACTTCAAATTGAACTCATCAAGCACTGAATTGGAAACAAAAATTTTACACTTTCGCAGCAGATGGTGAGATCCGGATCAAATAGATTGATACAACAATCAGTTGTTTGATGATACAACAATATGAAGGAAAGGAATATGACGTAAGCTACGGGCGAGTACACGATGAAATTAAGCAGGAAACTAGTTGATAGCATCTTCTTCATCCTCAAAACTCAAGTTTAGAGTCTGTAACTTGAAGCCTGATCCTTGAATGACCTCAACTAAATTGGAAGCAACTCCCGTGGCTTGCACTGTAGTCTGTTTCGTCAACTGTACCAGTGCAACAAAACAAACGTTAACAAAAATCATTGGCCACTAGACAACAAGACTAGATCTTGAATGAAGCCCCTATGCAGCTGACCAAAAGACTGGAACTATTCATGCAGCTGACCAAAAGACTGGAACTTGCTTTGCACAGGAGACAAATACGACACAAATCCACGACATAATACTGAATCAAGGACACACGACACATATTTTGGCTTTGTCCTAGGATATTTTGGAGTGTATGTGTCGTGCCCAGTATGTGTCCGACATGATGCAACAAATCACCGATTTTTTGTGTGCTTGTACTTCCTGAACTGGAATCTATGTTGTGTGAATACAGACATGGCTAGGGTTGCCGACATTTTCAAATAGGTACAATAGTAGTCACTTATGTTGCATGAATACAAACATAGGTACACGTGCAAGCACAAAATGGATATGGATACCATTTTCCTGTGTCCGTGCAAACTAGAAGACAAGCTCTTAGTTCTAGTATGCTGCATTACCTGTAACCAATCTCGACATTCAAACCAATGAAGCGCCAATTATGCAGTTAAAGTAGAATTTCGCATTTTGCCTCTCCACTCAGTCTTTCATTATTTCAAATCTAACTTATTCGGTGCTCCCGCATGGCTGTACCACTTCTACGAATGTGTGCATGCTCGGTTGGCACACAAATATGTGAAAGAAATTACAAGAAAAAGAAGAGGATTTTAAAGTACAACATCAACAAGAATATTATAGGGCTTGGAGACGATAAGAATATTCATTTCAAGATACATTTTAGTCATTTCTCTTTACAGCCATCTCAACACGAAGGTGTCGGAAGCAAAGTGGAACATTTAGAAAGTCGTTAGAGGGCTCTGAGAGACAATAGAAGAAAGGGAGGGGGAAGCCGAGCATTTATTCTTCACTGTGAGATACTCAAACTGATCAGTTACATTGTCTAAATATTGCTGGCAACAGTTAAGATTATTCAGATATGTATTGCTAGCAAACAAACCTATGCAATATAATTCATATATCTTTTGGTGCACTAGTTTTTACTGATGATGTATTTTTAAAACACAGTGATATTACATGATACTTAATATTTTAAATAAATACAATGAAAAAGTAGTTTTGTGTGCAAAAAAGCAAGCTAACAAGTCATGTACAATAAGAATCTGGACAGTGGAAGCTCTTGAAAGGGAAGGTCAGTCATGCCTTAATGAGTTGATCTTCTGGAAACAGAAAACTTTTAATTCACTTGAAGAGTTACTGAAGGTGCTCGAGAAACTTTGAGAGGATCAAGACACTCAGTCTTGATATTCCTTTAATACACCAGAACATGGGCAATACGGTCTCCTATTTCTTTTCCAAAACATACTTTTGTAATTTTAACATAGAGAACTCTCTTTTCCAAGTCTAACGTCATTCTTTATTTCTTCCATTCCCTAGTTTCTTCGAGAAGGTCGATGAATCTGTTAACAATGTATGCACATTTTATTGAGCATGGAATTAAGGACATACAAAGGGTCTTTCCAGTCACAATGTAAGACTACAAGGGCCAGGTGCACACTTGTGTTCTCCCTGTGTTATGGTGATTGCCAAGAATTGAACCAATTCAGTGTTTGGTTTATACAAATTTAAGAATTCATATTTCTCTTCGGAATCTAAATTTCCATTCTGTTCTGTATACAAAAATGTAAAATCGGAAGCCACTTATATGGATGATGTGACTCAAAAATAATAGATGAGACAGACTACCATGTGAGAATGGTAAAATTACCTCTTGGAATAAAAGTTCAGTCTATATTGTGTGGAAATGACTACGAGACGGTTCAGACATGACAAGACAGATTTGATGTGTCCTGACTCCTATTTTGATGTTGGCACCTATTTTGATGTGTCCTGACTCCTCATGTATTTCCATGTCACATCTGATACGTTTCTGACACGGACATGACATGGGATTTTGGAGCATCAGTACTTCCTAGGTTGTACTACCCAATTAAAATTTCTTTACTTGAGAATGGGAAGGATATAATTTCACCTCTCGAAATGATAAGTTTGAATCTCTCAGCAATTCTAGCCAACCCAACAGATGGAAGGATTTGGATCAGGAATTTACTGAATTATAGCATGCCTACCAAAATAATGAAATTGCAAATGCTATTCCATGATTCTTGATTCAATAATGCTAAGGAGACACCAAATCTAACCACATTATGCTGACCATAAGATGTGGCAGCCTATGTGTTGATAACATTAATGTGGTGGTCCCATACATGATCAACACATAGGCTGTCACATCATGTGGTTATATTTCGGTGTCCCCCCAGCATTGCCTTTCTTGATTTCGTGATTCTGCCAACTTGTGGAAACCAATTCATGACAACCATATAATCCCTAAATCCCAGTTAAGATTCCAAGATAAATGGCAAGCCTCGCGAAATCAACAGTGCACCCTAACTACTCTTAATTGCCTTAACAAAGTTTTAGGATGGAAATGTGTACTCTGGAAGTCCCAAGATATTGGAGTCGACTAATCACTTCTATTTCAAACATCTAATTCTCATATACTAAACAAAACCTATACGACGTTGCAATTCTACAAAATCTCATCCTTGTATATATTCTACCAGTCCTCTGCTAACCGGTGCAGGCTACATGAAGCATCACGTTGGACACGCATTGGACCCGACACGGAAACTATTAGAAACACTAGGGCACACCAGAATCAATGTCGTGCCAGTGTCATACTCATGTCCGTGCAACATAGTCCATACTGTAGAGCAATAACATAATTAAATCTTATAACTAAAGCGACCAGACTGAGACCAGAAATATATAATTAAAAAAATCTTGCATACCTCAACACTTCCAATTCCCTCAGAAACTTGCACGCGCAAATCACTTATACCCTCAACGTCCTGAAATAGAAAAAAGAAACATTCAGAATTAAAGCTGAGCATGAACTTGACAAGAGTGCAGTTCCCAAACATCACCTCTAGCGCCTTGGAAACCTTAGAAATCAAAGATTCATCCATCATCCCCTCAGCCTACACATGAACAAATATATAAAGTTGATTCTCCCTGTCCAAAAAACACATTCTTAACCCAAAGTAACTCAACTTTCACCAACAATAACACAAGAACTTGAGTCTTGCTCAATTTTCACCAAGAAGCACATAAAA
Organism: Iris pallida; assembly: GCA_029216955.1. Taxonomy (NCBI): domain Eukaryota; kingdom Viridiplantae; phylum Streptophyta; class Magnoliopsida; order Asparagales; family Iridaceae; genus Iris; species Iris pallida. The sequence goes on from JANAVB010007399.1 coordinate 41,372,900, forward strand.
GATTGAATCTTTTTTGTCAGAAAACACACTTTTTAATCCGGCTAAATTATCCAAAGGTTGTTGGTGTTTTTGCTTGTTGGTGTTTTGCTTTAGAAACTAGAAAGATAGTTCCACATTGGAAAAACCAAATGGATGGTATCTCTATATAAAGCTTTGCTTGTGTTGAGAGATCACATGAAGTGTGGAGAGACACATGGGTGTCATGTGGGGGCATTTCTCTAGTGGAAAGAAGGCTAAACCAACAAAGAAACATTAATGCTTTTTGTCATGCTCATGGGATAATTCCCTTATGGAACTAAGTCTCGAAGGGGCTTAGCGACTCGGACTTGGACTCGGGCTCGGGCTCAAGGACGTAAAGTGGCGTTTTGTTGGCGCACTTTGCACTTAGCACGTCAGCATCGGCGCATTGTGCGCTCGTCTCTGCGCTAGTCGCAGTCGCAGCAGGCGCGCAGGTGCCGTGGGGCTGCGGCGCTGGGCGCACAGGTGCTGCGGGGCTGCGGCACTGGGCGCGCAGGTGTCGCGGGCTGCTGCGGGCTTCGCAGCTATGCGTGCAGGTTGACGGGCTGAGTAGCTATGGGGCGCAAGTGGCGTATGTTGTGGCTGATTGGAAGATTTGAACGGTTATAGAAAGATTGAGTTAATTGATCGGATCCGATCTTTGTGGGATTTGAATTTAATTCATTCAAATCTTTCATTATTCGCTCATATCTTTTTGCAATTGGTTACAGCCAGGAATAGGATTAGGGTTTCGACCCTTCTCTATAAATACTCTCTTCGTGCATTCATTAAGGACTTACGCTAAAAAAAAGACGAAGAGAGAAGTGTTGCTGCCGTCATTGAAGTCCTAAGGAGTTCTTCGAGTTCGTAAAGGAGGTGACATCGAGCGTTCCAGAAGTTCTTTCGAACTTTCTGGTTCCTGGGAGCAGATCGCAATCAGAAGAATCTTGCTTTGAGCAACGGTGATCTTTATCACCCCAGCAAAGTCGTTGCATCAACTCCGGTTGAGGGCGATTATTCATATCGTTGCATCAACTTCGGTTGAGAGTGATCACTCATCTCGTTGCACCAACTTCGATCGAGAACGAGTATTCATCTCTCTTAGGGGAACGAGTTTTTCGTCTCTCTGGAAATAAGAGTTCGAGATTTCCATTTTTCATCAAAAGATCTGTTTCGGGAACAACAATCTCAAAGCAAGATTCAGATCTGATGGAGAACAACCGTGCACAACTTCTCGATACAAGTTTTAAACTTGAGAAGTTTGACGGAGAGCACTTTAATATCTGTAAGAGAAAGGTCAGCCTCAATCTTCAAATCATGAGCGTCGACTATGTGTTGACAAATCCTGAACCTTTGATTCCAGAGGGTGAAAATTCTCGAAGGGTTGCTGAAGCCACGGTTTTGCAGTCCAAGTGGAGGCGGGATAACAACCTCTGCAAGTTGTTGATCCAGAACTCCATGGAGGACTCTTTGGCGGAGTCATACAGCAAGACGGTCAATGCAAAGGGCGTCTGGGAGTCCTAGAGAATCTCTACAAGACAGATGAGAACAAAAACAAGATCTACGTGACCGAAAAGGTCTGGAGGATGCGATTCGAGGACGACAAAACCGTGTTGTCTCAAGTTAAGGAGTTCCTCAAGTTACGTCAGAAGCTGGCGGATGACGGCATGCCCTTGGTCGATGCTTTTGTCGTCGGGGGTATTGTCGCTAAGCTCCCACCTGGGTGGAGCAACTTCATCGCAGATATACACTGCAAGAAGATGGAAGTAGATCTGGAACGCCTCTTGCACTGGATACATATTGAAGACGAGTTGAGGGCTCAACTCAAAGTGGACGCCTTGTCCAAGCAGATGGCTAAGGCGAACATGGTGCAAGGAGAAAATTTCAAAGGGAAGCAGAAGGTTCCCTACCAAAAGAAGAAAGACGTTCACCATCTGAAGGTGAAGTCGGCTCAGTTCAAGTCCAAGTCCAAAGAACCAGGGACTTGTTTCAATTGTGGCAAGAAAAGCCATTGGAAGAGGGACTGCAAAGAAAAGTCAAAACAAAAGGAACAAGGTGAGGCTAACTTTGTTGCTATGATTGCGCAGGTTGACTCAGCTGGGATTGACACGGACTGGTAGATAGACACTGGGGCCTCGTATCATGTTTGCTTAAAAAAGGAGTGGTTCACCACGTACCAACCTGTTTTTGAAAATGTTATGGTGGCGAACCAGACACAAGCTGAAGTACACGGGATCGAGACGGTGGTATTGCAACTGACTTCGGGGAAGTCGCTGACACTTCAGAATGTGAAGCATGTACCGGCTATCGCTAAGAACTTGGTCTCGAAAAGTCTGTTCTGCAACGCAGGCTTGAGGATGGACATTAACGCTGGTCAAGTCGTTATGTCCTATAAAGGAACATACTTCGGAAAGGCTTTTTGCACCGAAGGGATGTTCAAACTTCAACTTGTAACTCCTATGAAGATAGTGAATGCAGTTTCTTCTTCTGGTTATTCTCTTGAATTGTGGCATAATAGACTAGGACATGTTCATTGTAAAAGAATAAACAAGATGTCTAGTCTAGGGCTTATCTCCAAATGTGGGGTAAGGAGTTGGAGAAGTGTGAGGTCTGTGCGCAGACGAAGATCACAAGAAAACCGTTCAAGCGGGTAAACCGAAGTACATATCTTCTGGAGTTGGTGTCACGTCCCGCTCCCGTAGGAGCGATTGTCTTCGCTAAGGCGTGATGCCGCGTGAGCCTAGATTGCACTCACGTAAGGCAGGTTCATAACGGCCGATTAGGCTAAGCGACGGAGGTCGTCGCACAGAAGTCCCAAGCAGAAACATTGAATAGTCAACAACGAAAATTTGAAGCAAAACACAAGTCATGCAAAATACTCTTTTATTGATATTGAACAAAGATTACAATGTGGGCACGAGGCCAAATTACAAGTCTCTCAAGCTCACTTTTCTCTCATAAGTCTCTCAAGCTCACTTTTCTCTCATATTACAAGTCACTCTGCTCTATCTCATTTCTCAATACAAGCTTCAAGCGACGAGTGGCAGATTCTGCGGAATGACGATGTCCATACATTATGTCCCGTATAAGTTCTGACTCCATACAGCCGCACGCCTCGAAACGCCAAGGAACTCCGTGCCTCGACGCATCCAAGCGAGCTCTGCGCCATCGGGCTTCTACCTGTGCCTGCACATGAAAACTGTGTGGATGTCAGTACTCAACTGTACTGGTGGAGTGAGCTCCTCGCCCACCCATACAAAACCGACACGTTCATTTACTTTGTGCAGCTTAATCCCTTTTTGATTGTCTTTCTAATATTGCCTTAGGATCAATTTTAGGACAGAGACGCCTTGGCCTATACTTGGCAACGCAACGAAAGGGTCGTGCTATACTCTATTCGTGGCTTCAATATATATTCAAGGCAGTGCCTCGCCGAGTAGAAACTTATGCAAACTCGGCCGTGCCAAGACTTTCACTTATTTTATGTGCCTCTAGACCATTCTCGTGCCAATAACGTCAAGGGGACGACTCGTGCTGGTCGTGCCAATAGACTTGATCGTGCCTTAAAATTGAGGCCGTGCCTAGAACTGTCAAAACGGGCCAGGCCCGTTGGGCCGGCCCGCCCCGCCAATAGAAAAGGTGGGTTGGGCTATACAATTGGAGGCTCGTTTCGCAGCGGGCCTCGGTGGGTTGGCCCATGCGGGCCGCGGGCTTGGGCGGGGCGGGCTAGCCCGCGGGCTAGCAACTGTTGTGTATAAATAATAAATGTGTAATAACTTCATACTTAATACTTATATTATATGATAAATATTGATATATCAACACAAGCCAGTAAAGCCACTACTATTTGTCTTCACTATTTCTATTCTAACCAAGTTGGAAACTTGGAGTTGGAATGATATATTATTAATTTGATCCTGGAAGGCTGGAATGATATTTTACTCCTCAAGCTTCCTGGAAGGCTGGAATGATATATTAGTTTGATCGTTCATGATGTTATTTCCTTATTAGTTAATGGCCTCAAGCTTCTTGAATCAGTTCTCACTTCTCAGTTGTAAAATGTTATTTTCAGTTATAAAAGTGAATATGCCATGCAACTGTCTTTATCAACTACATGCTTTTCAGCTTCAGGATTATTCAGAATTTTATTTGGGACTATATATTTTTCTTTGCAAAATGATATGTGCATGGTACGGACCGCCGGCGGGTTGGCCCGCCTGGCCCGCGGACCGCCGGCGGGTTGGGCTGGGATTTTCAGGCCCGTTCAAATGGTGGGTTGGCCCGCCCCGCCCCGCCAAATGGTGGGTTATGGTGGGTTACGGGCCGGCCCGCCCCGCCGGCCCGTCCTGACAGCTCTAGCCGTGCCTCCCAAGTATCAACCGGACTTAACCAACTTGCCCTACGGCCCTTCCTGACTTAACTCGAGACGACGCCACTTTCATGCCGAAGCACGTGTCCTTGCTATAGCCAAATCTTAGGCTCCAGAATGGTGTTGCAACCGTGCATACCCTAACCCGCGCCGATTCAAGGTTAGCGCTTGCTGTAAGTATACCTTGTTAACCCAACTCGTAACATGCTAGAGTACTCGATGCAATCCAAAGACATACACGCGGATAGCCGCTCTTATGCCGACACATCTATATGAGCGGTAACTAGCAATGTCAAGCTATACTGGATCTCTGCATACGGTGACCATTCGCGTGCGAGATACGAGCTCCCACCGAATGACCCGCAGCCTATATTGTAACGGTTCACTTCAATCGAGTCGTACCGTCGATGAAGGCCGTACAATATCTGCAATTCCTCCTAGGCCGACACGAACCCGGCGCCCCGGGATCGTTCGAGGAATTCACCTTGCGTGCAAGTTGTCCAATGACCATGCAATACTCAACTCGATCTACCAAGTCCTTCCTTAATCATGACCATACTTTCCAACTTTCTATCGAGACTCCCAAGTAGCGGAACCGATCTCGTGAACTTCCTTATCGAGACTCCCAAGTAGCGGGACCGATCTCGTGTACTTCCTTATCGAGACTCCCAAGTAGCGGGACCGATCTCGTGTGCTTCCTTATCGAGACTCCCAAGTTGCGGGACCGATCTCGTGTGTTTCCTTATCGAGACTCCCAAGTAGCGGGACCGATCTCGTGTACTTCCTTATCGAGACTCCCAAGTAGCGGGACCGATCTCGTGTGCTTCCTTATCGAGACTCCCAAGTAGCGGGACCGATCTCGTGTACTTCCTTATCGAGACTCCCAAGTAGCGGGACCGATCTCGTGTGCTTCCTTATCGAGACTCCCAAGTAGCGGAACCGATCTCGTGTGCTTCCTTTATCCGTGGCATGCTTTTCACTAAACAAACCGTGGCTCGTGCCTTAGACTGACTTGTTCTCTAGGCGACACTATCGCTCAAGTCACATACTTTATATGACGAGCCTTGTTCTCGTGGGAATATGTGACTTGACAACCGCAGACAACAGGGGATAGTGCTTGCTATGACTTCGATAGCCCAGCAAAACTCTTGTCTAACTTATTCGGACAACGACTTGACGAGCAAAGGCTACGCCAAGCTTCGCATCCTGGAAACGTGCCATGCACGCGTTCGACTTGAACAACCAAGCTCTTTGGGAGACTAGACTTAAGCTACAAGCCGTGCTATACGACTTAAACCACGGGACAGACGAAGGCTATGCCAAGCCTTGGACGACGAAACCGTGCATGCTTATTAAGCATATACGCGGGCGACGCCTATGACTTAGGCTAATTTCAGCTTTATGGTGAATACCAACTTGTCCTTCTCCTAAGCCACGGAACGAAGGACCGAGTGCCATTTTGAAAGCCATCGTGCAACGATTCTAAGCCGACCGTGGGAACCTTTTTTCCATATTCTAACTCAATCCGACTCGTCGAGATTATTCCCTTAGCTATGTGGATGCGTCTCTTTTATTATCAAGCCTAACTTGTGCAAGTTAAAAACATGCGATTTATTATGTGAAGGCTAAGATGAGGCAAGTTAACCGAAACTACCCCACCTGAGCGAGGAGTCGCCTCGACCGAGCGAGTCTTCGAGCAAGCCGTTGCGGGGCTAAGTCCGAACGTCGTCGGCGTTTCAATTCCACCGATTGACTAAGCGGGACGGGACACTATATCATACACCACTCAGAAAAAGTTTCGTCCTCGAAACTAACTGAGTACTTACTCATCGACTTATCACTTTATTCAATATTCTATAACTCTCGTATACACTACGCCTATGCATTTCTTCAATTCGAGCCACGCTCACACTACCATCAATCTTTCCTTTAACGTGATTTCAAAATCCTCGACACTTTTCCACTCCTCAAGTCTCACTTGAATTCAACGTATCACTTGGTTGGATCGTGCACATATCCCAGGCGTCCCCAAAATACATGCATTTCAGCCAAGCCGCGTGATAGAGAATTCGTCATTCTCATTTGAGTCACATCGTGCACATATTCATGCGTCCCTGAAATATATGCATGTCAGCCGAGTCTCGTGAGGGGTATTTTCATACTCTAGAATCATTCTATCAATCCATACCAATCATCAAGATCAATCATTCCAATACTAACTCTTGCAACATGGACGTCTCGCCTAACCCGCTAGGCCATTTCTCAAGGCTAAAGTCAATGTCAGGATTGGAATCATAGTTCCCCAACAATAATGCCAACACTGACCCCAATCCTAGGGTCAAACCAGGTTGATAGTACGGGATTTTCTACCCAAGCTCGCATCACTCAGATATCTAAACATCGAGCATATATATATATATATATATATATATATATATATATATATATATATATATATATATACTATTCGCACTTGCAACACTTAGTCGAAGGATCCGAGTCATTCAGCAAAGCCATCCTACACCGAGTCATGTTCAACCATTTCCTTGACACATCAATATCATTTAGCTAACATGCAATTCACATAATCTATCCCTTCGAACACATTCGATATAATCCACCTAACTATTCCTTAAATCATTTATTCCAATTCACGTAATCAATCACAAGGTTGTCTGACTTTAACAATATGTCACGCTCCAATCTCACGCGAGTCCGATTATCCACGGTCGGCATGAAATCACCATGCAACACTCCCGCGGAATAATTGTTCTCATCGGAGTGTAACTCTTATTTTGAGTCTAGACTAATTCATTCTCGACACGCAGATTGGATGTCCTCAATCCTCAAAGTTTACTCAATCATCAATCACAAGTCCGATCAGTCCTTGAATCCACCTTCGCCTCAAACCACAAGTCGAAGCAATCCAAATTGCCACATCTTGATTTTCCGAGTTCGATCGTTCCTGCGACATGAATCATCATGTCCACGCTCACGCAGAACGATCGTCCCCAAATCCGACGTGACGCATGGGCGAGACTGGAGTTGCGCTCGCACAAGACAAGAATGTCGACATTATGGTTATTGGCGTAACCATCAAGACACGATCATTTTCATCCAACATTCATTTCATCAAAATTCCAAGCATAGTATCCATTGGAACAATAACATTTTGCACGATCGTCATTCCTCAAATCAGAGTACCCCCGAGTTATCGCATATCGATCTTTGATACGCCTCAATACCATCGATGATATATGCAACCTGACGATCTTCATTTGCAACGAATTTCGAGTCGTGCGACTAATGCTATTGTCCGAACTGGACAATCTCCTCAATATTCAAGATCAATTTCGATCATTATTCCTCAAACAAGCTACATGTTCAATTCGTTCCAATCCAAAATCACGTACATTCATTCGACTATCTTAAGTCATCGGACAACGAATTTCATCAATTTGCCTCAATCCTTGCTAACTCAAACCATCGAGCAACATCAATCCCAGTCATTTTGTAACTTCCAAAATCAATACTTTTCATGCACGCTATCATCCAATCGTGCTAACTTTTTGCAAAAGATTCATATCGTTTTCCCCGATCGAGTCATCCGTTCGTACACCTCAACTTTTCCTCGATTTCGATCTATCTTTTTCCTTATCACTTGTATTTTGCGCTCAATGCAAATTCCAATCCCGTGCGCGTCGATTATAATTCCGTTCGAATCACTCGTCGAAATCTTCAAGATTATAACTTATTCAACGATACTCGATCTAAGGCTTTGCATACATGTGACACTTGCTGATAGACTCATTGGCCCCGTATCCTCAATCAATCGACATCCCCGAAGCTATCCCATACACCACTCAGGGATGAGGTCATTTGACAATCCTCGAAACAAGTTATGAATCACAACCGATTACTTAGATTCCCCGTTCAAACCATTCCTCCAATTTCAAGCACGATCTTCTTATATCGCATCGACAATATCGTCGTTCGATAGCACTTCTATAGTCATCCCACATTCTATGAATCGAGTCTAACTCATTCTTGTTTGACACAATTTGTATCCCGTACGCGACTTGCTAAGGTCGACATAATTCTTGGTGTATATGCCAGTCCAACTTAGCCAATCGTTCTTTACTTGAACTTTTGTTCAACTAAATTTCTTTCGTGCGATTTTGCAAAATATTTAGACTTATTGTATGGACATGCCGTGGGACATTTGAGAGAGAGCACACCAACGATATCAGTTTGTGAAAGCAACACAGAGTTAAAGAATTCAATCGAAAGTTCAAGAACGTAAAGCCGTGCTCTGATACCATTATGTCACGTCCCGCTCCCGTAGGAGCGATCGTTCTCGCTAAGACGTGATGTCGCGTGAGCCTAGATTGCACTCACGCAAGGCAGGTCCATAACGACCGATTACAGGCTAAGCGACAGGGGTCATCGCACAGAAGTTCCAAGCAAAAAATATTGAATAGTCAGCAGCGAAAATTTGAAGCAAAACACAAGTCATGCAAAATACTCTTTTATTGATATTGAACAAAAATTACAATGTGGGCACGAGGCCAAATTACAAGTCTCTCAAGCTCACTTTTCTCTCATATTACAAGTCACTCTCCTCTCTCTCATTTCTCAATACAAGCTTCAAGCGACGAGTGGCAGATTCTGCAGAATAGCGATGTCCATACATTATGTCCCGTATAAGTTCTGACTCCATGCGACCGCACGTCTCGAAACGCTGAGGAACTCCGTGCCTCGACGCATCCAAGCGAGCTCCGCGCCATCGGACTTCTACCTGTGCCTGCACATGAAAACTGTGTGGGTGTCAGTACTCAACTGTACTGGTGGAGTGAGCTCCTCGCCCACCCATACAAAACCGACACTTTTATTTACTTTGTGTAGCTTAATCCCTTTTTGATTGTCTTTCTAATCTTGCCTTAGGATCAATTTTAGGACAATGACGCCTTGGCCTATACTTGGCAACGCAACGACGGTCGTGTTATACTCTAATCGTGGCTTCAATATATATTCGAGGCAGTGCCTCGCCGAGTAGAAACTTAGGCAAACTCGACCGTGCCAAGACTTTCACTTATTTTATGTGCCTCTAGACTATTCTCGTGCCAATGACATCAAGGGGACGACTCGTGTTGGTCGTGTCAATAGACTTGATCGTGCCTTAAACCAACTTGTCCTACGGCCCTTCCTGACTTAACTCGAGACGACGTCACTTTCATGCCGAAGCACGTGTCCTTGCTATAGCCAAATCTTAGGCTCCAGAATGGTGTTGCAACCGTGCACACCCTAACCCACGCCGATTCAAGGTTAGCGCTTGCTTTAAGTATACCTTGTTAACCCAACTCGTAACATGCTAGAGTACTCGACGCAATCCAAAGGCATACACGCGGATAGCCGCTCTTATGCCGACACATCTATATGAGCGGTCACTAGCAATGTCAAGCTATACTGGATCTCTGCATACGGTGACCATTCGCGTGCGAGGTACGAGCTCCCACCGAATGACCCGCAGCCTATATTGTAACGGTTCACTTCAATCGAGTCGTACCATCGATGAAGGCCGTACAATATCTACAATTCCTCTTAGGCCGACACGAACCCGGCGCCCCGGGATCGTTCGAGGAATTCACCTTGCGTGCAAGTTGTCCAATGACCATGCAATACTCAACTCGATCTACCAAGTCCTTCCTTAATCATGACCATGCTTTCCAGCTTTCTACTGAGACTCCCACGTAGCAGGACCGATCTCGTGAACTTCCTTATCTAGACTCCCAAGTAGCGGAACCGATCTCGTGTACTTCCTTATCGAGACTCCCAAGTAGCGGACCGATCTCGTGTGCTTCCTTATCGAGACTCCCAAGTAGCGGGACCGATCTCGTGTGTACTCCCAAGTAGTGGGACCGATATCGTGTACTTCCTTATCGAGACTCCCAAGTAGCGGGACCGATCTCATGTGCTTTCTTATCGAGACTCCCAAGTAGCGGGACCGATCTCGTGTGCTTCCTTATCGAGACTCCCAAGTAGCGGGACCGATCTCGTGTGCTTCCTTTGTCCGTAGCATGCTTTTCACTAAACAAACCGTGGCTCGTGCCTTTGACTTGTTCTCTAGGCGATACTATCGCTCAAGTCACATACTTTATATGACGAACCTTGTTCTCGTGGGACTATGTGACTTGACAACCGCAAACAACAGGGGATAGTGCTTGCTATGACTTCGATAGCCCAGCAAAACTCTTGTCTAACTTATTTGGACAACGACTTGACGAGCAAAGGCTACGCCAAGCTTCGCATCCTGGAAACGTGTCGTGCACGCATTCGACTTGAACAACCAAGCTCTTTGGGTGCCTAGACTTAAGTCACAAGCCGCGCAATACGACTTAAACTACGAGACAAGCGAAGGCTATGCCAAGCCTTGGACGACGGACCGTGCATGTTTATTAAGCATATACGCGGACGACGCCTATGACTTAGGCTAATTTCAGCTTTGTGGCGAATACCAACTTGTCCTTCTCCCAAGCCATGGGACGAAGGACCGAGTGTCATTTTGAAAGCCATCGTGCAACAATTCTAAGCCGACTGTGGGACCCTTTTTTCCATGTTCTAACTCAATCCGACTCGTCGGAATTATTCCCTTAGCTATGTGGATGTGTCTCTTTTATTATCAAGCCTAACTTGTGCAAGTTGAAAACATATGATTTATTATGTGAAGGCTAAGACGAGGTAAGTTCACCGAAACTACCCCACCTGAGCGAGCAGTCGCCTCGACCGAGTGAGTCTTCAAGCAAGCCGTTGCGGGGCTAAGTCTGAACGCCGTCGGCGTTTCAATTCCCTCAATTGACTGAGCGGGACGGAACACTACAGTTGGTGCACTCAGATATCTGTGATTTCAAATAGTTCTCCACAAAGGCCGGGATGAAGTATTAAATTACTTTCATCGACGACTTCTCAAAGTACGCGTTCGTTTATCTGCTCAAGTCTAAGGGAGCGTTTGGTACGCGGTATTTTTTTTATTCCCGGGAAAATTTAAGATGGGAATCTATTACCACGTTTGTTTGGCTTATAAAAAATTTATTCCCGGTAATTATAAATACCCGGGTAAATAGTTTGCCCACAAAACATGGAAATTCTATCCCTTGAGAATAGGTGGATATTTTTTTTTTGCCCGGGAAAAAAAAAATTGTCAAATTTTTTTTCCTCTTTTTTGATCAATTTTGATTAGTTTTGAACTTTTTTTTGTCGTTTTTATCTTTTTTTGTCGTTTTTACCAATTTTTTTGTCGTTTTAAGCGATTTTTTTTGTCGTTTTTATCCTTTTTTTGGTCTTGTTTGTCACTTTTTGATTATTTTTTGTCGTTTTTATCGCTTTTTTGTCATTTTTTGTCGTTTTTACCAATTTTGTCGTTTTTTTAAAGCGATTTTTTTGTCGTTTTTTACCCTTTTGTTGTCACTTTTTTTGATTATTTTTTGTCGTTTTTATCGCTTTTTTGTCGTTTTTACCAATTTTTTGTCGTTTTAAGCGATTTTTTTGTCGTTTTTTACCCATTTTTGTCACTTTTTTTGTCGTTTTTACCCAATTTGTCCTTTTTGTTGCTTTTTTTGTCAATTTTTTGTCATTTTAAGCGATTTTTTTGTCGTTTTTTTAGCTTTTTATGTTGTTTTTTACCGATTTTTTTTTAGTCATTTTTTGTCGATTTTGTCGCTTTTTGGTCATTTTTACTGATTTTATGTCCTTTTTGTCATTTTTGTCACTTTTTAACCGATTTTTTTGTCATTTATTTATGTTTTTACCAATTTTTTGTCGTTTTAACCGATTTTTTTGTTGTTTTTTTGTCGTTTTTGCCACATTTTGGTTTTTTTTTTGTCGTTTTTACCGATTTTATGTCATTTTTGTCGTATTTTGGTTATTTTTGTCGTTTTCACCCTTTTGTTATTTTTTGTCGTTTATGCATTTTTGGTCGCTTTTTGGTCATTTTTGTCGTTTTTAACCGATTTTTTGTCATTTTTCATCGTTTTTTGTCGTTTTTTTTGTTATTTTGTCGTTTTTACAATTTTTTTTACCCATTTTTTGTTGTTTCTACCGGTTTTTTTTATATTTGTTCATTTTTTTTCGTTATTATTATTTTTTATTTCTTTCCCGGGAATATTTATATTGTCACCAAACATGGGAATGTAATTTTCCAAAAATTTAATTCCTTGGAATTTGATTCCCGGGAATATAGAATTCCCGGCTATATAGTATTCCGCATACCAAACGCCCCCTAAAGATGAAGCGTTTGAGAAGTTTAAGGACTTCAAGGCTGAAGCCGAGCGTCAAACCGGACAACAACTCAAGAGACTCAGAAGTGATCGAGGTGAAGAGTATAGGTCTCATAAATTTGCATCGTTCTGTAGAGAAGATGGAATCATCAACGAGACAACTGCTCCGTACTCCCCTCAATCAAATGGTGTTGCAGAAAGGAAGAATAGAACATTAACAGAGATGATGAACTCAATGTTGTTGACTGCAGGTCTTCCAAATTGCTTCTGGGGTGAAACAGTGCTTACGGCTACGTTCATTGAATATAGTGCCGCATGCTACTTCGGAAGTCACTCCTCATGAACTCTGGTTCAAGGTCAGACCAAACTAGAATGTCATTCGAGTGTGGGGGTGTCTGGCGTACGTAAAGCTTCCGGATTTGAAGATTCAGACAGTGTTCTAAATGGCGCCCGCCTAGACCGCCTAGGCGGTAGGCGGGTCCCTCTCCGCACCGCTTTTCTGTAGGCGGTGGAGTAGGCGGCCAACGGAGGTTGGCGGTATAGGCGGAGGTGAGGCAGCGTAGGCGGGTGCCTAGGCGGAGAAATACTTTACAAAATATTTTGGCCAAAAAGGTTTTTTAAAACATTATGGGTCTATTGTTCACTTATACAAAACTAAACCTTATAAATCTTCGTTCTACAACTTAGTTATGCATGGAACACCGTTAAAATATGCATATTATGCAAAAAACTGTGGTAAAATAGTAAAAAGTGTTCAAAATGTATCGACCGCCTAGGCGGTAGGCGGACTCTCTCCACCGCGCACCCACCTACCGCCGTTTATAACCTTGGATTCAGAAGCTAGAAACAAGGACTACGAAGACCATATTCCTGGATTATGCTGATAAGAGTGATGCTCGGAGGTTCCTTGATATTGAGTCAAATCATATCATTGAATCTCGCGACGCAGAATTCTTTGAAGATAAGTTTGCAAGGCACAAAAACATTGTTCTCGTGGACATTCCGAGAACAATGTGAGTGCGCAGGAGGCTCAAGTTCCTTACGAAGAGGTAGTCCAAGAAGATGTTGCTGCAAGAACAACTATTGAACCAGAACTCGCATAACCTGTATCTAAGCGAGTGAGGAGACAGAAGGACTCCGGAGAGGATTTCGTCACCTATAATGTGGAAGCAGATTCGTTTACTATGATGAGACGATGAAGACCAGAGATGCTATCTTCTGTAAGGAGACTATAAATGATGAGTACGACTCGATAACCTCTAACAACACGTGGGTGTTGGTCGATCTGCCTGAAGGAGCAAAACCAATCGGATGTAAGTGGATCTTCAAGAAGAAGATGAAGGCCGATGGAACTGTTGACAAGTTCAAGCAAGGTTAGTTGCCAAGGAATTTTCTCAGAAGCAGGGGATCGATTATTTCGACACATATGCTCCAGTAGCTCGGATGACGACCATCAGGATGTTGATTGCTCTGAGCGCAATTCACAAGCTAGTAATCCATCAGATGGATGTTAAGACCGCTTTCTTGAATGGTGAATTGACCGAAGAGATTTACATGCAACATCTAGAAGGATTCGTCGTCAAGGGCCTCGAAGACAAAGTCTGTATGTTGGTGAAAATTCTGTATGGTCTGAAGCAAGCTCCCAAGATGTGGCATGAGAAGTTTGATAAATTCATAGATCAAACGGCTACAGGGTCAGCAAGACGGATAAGTGTGTGTATACAAAGTTCGTTGATGGGAGAGGAGTTGTCGTTTGTCTGTACGTAGACGACATGCTGATCTTGGGTACAGATCGAGCAAGTGTCACTGAGACAAAGAAGTTCCTCTCATCTAAGTTCAGCATGAAGGACTTAGGGGAAGCTGATGTTATCCTGGGATAAAGATCATCGGACGAAAATGGAGTGGCATTATCACAGTCTCGTTATATTGAGAAGATGATCACACGCTATGGATATCAGGATCTTCCAGGGATCGATACGCCTTATAGGTGTGACAAGAAGCTGAAGCCAAATCCAAGGAAAAGCGTCAGGCAGTGGAGTATTCAAGCGTCATCGGGGAGTTTGATGTATGCGACTACTGCCACAAGGCCTGACATTAGCTTTTGTCGTAGGGATGCTGAGTCGGTTCACGAGCAATCCAGGTGTGTAGCACTGGAAAGCTGTGAAGAGGGTTATGAGATACCTCAAAAGAACTCAGAAGTATGCATTGCACTACTGCGGAGATTCAAAAGTAGTGGAGGGCTTCAGTGATGCAAGTTGGTGCTCAGAAGTAGAGAGTAAAAGATCCACACGAGGATATGTTTTCTCCAAGGGTGGAGCTGTTATATCGTGGAAGTCGAAGAAGCAGACTATGTTGTCTCACTCTTCAATGGAATCTAAGTTCTACGCACTGGCCGGCGGCAGCGGATTGAAGCAGAATGGCTTCGGAAGCTCATGTATGATCTTCCAATGGTTGGTACACAGATACCGGCAGTACCGATATACTGCGACAACCAGGCGACTGCAGCGGGTGGTGACATCGAATGACCTCTTCAATGGCAAGAGAGGACTGTGCGTCTAAGGCACAGGACGGTAAATGATCTTACTAAAAGAGGAGTCATTACTGTAGTAGATGTTCAGAGTCAGGAGAATCTGGCAGATCCGTTCACCAAAGGTCTCAAACGCCAACTGGTTGAAGATACAAGTAAGATAGGCTTGAAGACACTCTGATATTATGTCTTTGCAATTATACTATAAGTTTTATGCTATTAAATTCAAAAAAAAATCTACTAGGCATCATACTTTTAGTTTAAAGAAGGACCATTGACTGGAAGAATATCAGGAATAGTAGGCAGTCCTTTGGAATGTTGCGGGATTAAGAACCCAGAACCACTATTGTCTACTATTTGTTCTTTACAAAAAACAAAGTCCTGTGGGAGAATGGCTTGGAAGCCTTAATGAGTTCTCAGGAATCTGGGATGTCTGGCGTGCTTTACAGGAAGCACGGGTAGCACAGCACTACAAAGGAGCGTAGTACTCCATGCTACAGTGGGGTGACACCACATGAGGTACCTTGTGAGGGTAAAGCCTCGACTTCGGGCCAAATCACAGCGGCGTAGCACTGCACATAGACAAGAGGGCCTAATGCTGTATGATGAATAGTGGTAGGCAACACTACAAAGAGGCTGGACCTCATGTTACAGTGGATGACACTACATGAGACGGGACCTCGGCTTTGCAAGCCATGTCACGGCGGCGTAACACCGCAAGGAAGCTAAAGGCTTCATGCTGGATAGTTTGGCACTACAAAGAGGCTGGGCCTCATGCTACAGGTGGCATGACACCACATGAGACAGGGTCTCGGCTTCGGGCCATGTCATAGCGGTGTAGCACAGCAAGGAAGCAAAATGCTTCATGCTA
The DNA here is from genome assembly GCA_029216955.1 of Iris pallida. NCBI lineage: Eukaryota > Viridiplantae > Streptophyta > Magnoliopsida > Asparagales > Iridaceae > Iris > Iris pallida. The sequence continues at coordinate 41,388,937 of JANAVB010007399.1, forward strand.
AAGACTTTTTAAAATAACTCACCTAGAGTGTATGGAAAGAGATATATGCCGTCTCTTGAGGAAAATCTTGTAGACACCTAAGATACATACACCGAAACCAGGCTGGCACAAGGTCTTTAATGTGCAGCCAGAAGCGCAGTCGATGTCATTATGTGAGTGGGAAGAATTACAGTTATGGTACAGAATTAAGGCTTAGTCCATTCTTATATCATGCTGTCATTTAACCCATGCGGGAAGATTCAAGTCGTAGCGACATCTATCATAATGCATGATGGACAGTCACTGTGGGGAACGCTCAACCCATATATAGAGATATGTGGGAGATTGATGGTGTTTTGCTTTAGAAACTAGAAAGTCCCACATTGGAAAAACCAAATGGATGGTATCTCTATATAAAGTTTTGCTTGTGTTGAGAGATCACATGAAGTGTGGAGAGGCACATGGGTGTCATGTGGGAGCATTTTTCTAGTGGAAAGAAGGCTAAACCAACAAAGAAGCATTAATATTTTTTGTCATGCTCATGGGATAATTTTCTTATGGAGCTTTCGGGGCTTAGCGACTCGGACTCAGACTCAAGGCGTAAAGTGGCATTTTGTTGGCACACTTTGCACTTAGCACGTCAGCATCGCGCAAGGCGCATTATCGCAGTTGATGCGCTCGTGCGCTCGTCTCTGCGCAGTCGCACAGCGCAGGCGCAGCAGAGGCGCAGCAGGCGCAGGTGCCGCGGGGCTGCGGCGCTGGGCGCGCATGTGTCGTGGGCTGCTGCGGGCTTCGCAGCTACGTACGCAGGTTGACGGGCTGAGTGGCTATGGGGCGCAGGTGGCGTATGATGTGGCCGATTGGAAGATTTGAACGGTTATGGAAAGATTGAGTTAATTGATCAGATCCGTCTTTGTGAGATTTGAATTTAATTCATTCAAATCTTTCCATTATTCGCTCCTATCTTTTCGCAATCAGTTACGGCCATGAATAGGATTTAGGGTTTCAACCATTCTCTATAATACTCTCTTCGTGCCTTCATTAAGGACTTACGCTAAAAAAAGACGAGAGAGAAGTGCTGCCACCGCCATTGAAGTCCTAAGGAGTTCTTCGAGTTGTAAAGGAGGTGAGCGAGCGTTCCAGAAGTTCTTTCGTACTTGCTGGTTCCTGGGATCAGATCGCAATCAACGAATCTTGCTTTGAGCAACGGTGATCTTTATCACCCAGCAAAGTCGTTGCATCAACTCGGTTGAGAGCGATTATTCATATCGTTGCATCAACTTCGGTTGAGAGCGATCACTCTCTTGTTGCATCAACTTCGGTTGAGAACGAGTATTCATCTCTCTCTTAGGGGTACGAGTTTTTCGTCTCTCTGGAAATAAGAGTTCGAGATTTCCATTTCCATCAAAAGATCTGTTTCGGGAACAACAAAGGTCACCTAGGGCATTTTAACATCTTAAGTTTTCACTGCTCGATTTCGGCACACCAACTTTATAAATTGCTCTTTTGAAACACCTTTTGTCAATTTTGAAGCACATCGAGATCACTTCAAAAATATATCTTGTAGTACAAAAGCACAATTTAAATACTTATATTGCCATATATTCTTCTTTTTGAAGTGGTTTTTGTGTGCTTCAAAGAGCAATTTATAAGTTGGGTGCCAAAATCAAGTAAAAAGTTAAGGTGCCAAAACCACAATAGTGCTATAGTTGGGGTGCCATTAGTATAATTTAGCCTTTTTATTCCTAATGAACTCAATTTTCACCCCCCAAAACACAAAAACACAACAACAAAAAACCTTTAACCCTGAACAAACTCAACTTTCACCCCAAAAAACACAACAATGAGTCTTTTTTTGTCAAATAGCACGTTTTTTAACACCAAGTAGCTCAAATTAAGCATCATAAAACAAAACAAAAAATCGAGTCTTTACGCAAAATACAACACATTTTGAAGCCTATATAGCTCAAATTACACAACACAAAAAGAAACAGTTTTTTTGTTTAGACCTTGAAGAACATGGTGAGCATATCGGACGACGAGACCGGGACGGACACGGGCTCCTCCGCTGGAGCTATGGCTTCCTCCTCCTCTGCCACTGCCATCAGCGCACTCTTCTTCTCCTTCTTCCTACTGTGCGAGAGAGAGAGAGGAGGGAACCTTCCAGAAGCCGACGACAGAGAAGGCAGGAGAGGAGAGGAGCGGCCTCTTCTTCTGTGGGGCGCGCGACAGTGAAGAAGGAGAAGAGAGGAGCCGACAGCGGAGGAGACTGTCGCCATTTCTTTTTCTTCTTGAAACTCTGCTGTTTGTGAGTGGGGGGATTGGTTGGGAGAGAGTTGGGGATAATGGTCGGATGATGGTCATATAAGACTTCAAGGTATCAGTGGGCCGGGTCCTGGCCCAATCAACACATGTTGATTGTAGTCTTAAAAAGTAGGGTTAATTACACTGAACTTTCTTATATTTCATTAGTATTACAGGGATTATCCCTATTCTGAAATAATTACCCTGACCATCCCTCTTTTTTATAAATTTTATTAACCATAGGGGTGGGGAGTGTTATTAGCTTCTATAGAAAATAGAAACTATATGGGGTGTTCGTGTAAATAGTTTCAAAGAAGGGGTAGTCCGTGTAATAAGTGTAAAACACAGGAATAATTAATGCAATTAACCCTAAAAAGTATTAATATAATGTCCATTTGCAACTTGATATTCTTAACTATTTTCGTTTTTCAACTTAATATCCTAACTTTTTTTACTCAAGAACTTGATAGCATAAACTATTAAATATTTTCAACTTCATACCCTAAAATAAAAATTCCAAACTACCACTGCACCCCCCTTCCCCCACTGCTACACCTGCCCCCCTTCGCCCTCTAGCCCCCTACCACCGGCTGCCCCCACCACCCCGGCAACCTCGCCCCCGCTCCCCCCACCCCCACCCCTGGCTGCACCACCCCTCGCCTCCCCTCTCTCCGGGCGTGCGCGAAGCCGGCGACAGTAGTGACGAGGGCACCACGGAGTGCAACCAAGGGTGGGAGAAGCGAGAGCGGGCGCGGGAGGCTGGAGGGGAGGGGGCTGTGGTGGAGGAGGAGGTATCTTTAAGTTTTGAACGTGGATATTTTTATTCTTTTTTTTTTCAGGATATCAAGTTACACCAAAAAAGTTTAAGATATTAAGTTGTAAATTGAAATAGTTGAGGGTAACAAGTTACAATTAAACCTTAATAGAACACAGCATTAGAGACCATTTTTAAAGGTAATTTATAAAGACACATCCAAACTTACTCATGGCTAGCCCAAGATAGGGGTAGCCCAATTTAGAGGAAATGTTACTCAGGCAACCCTTTTGTTACTAGGGGCTGCCCACCACCCCATTCCCCCCAAACCCTCCAAACCTATTCATTTCTAATTTTTCCTCTCTCTCCCTTCAACCCTCTCAAACCTAAACTTATTCTTCTCCACCACCTCCATCTTCACCAAAATCTAATCTCCTTTCCAATTTTTTTCCAATTTTGGAATTGGCACCCAAAGGTTCTTCACAATCAAGATACAAATCTTGTTCCCAATCTTCTCTCTCCATCTTCTCCATTTTATCATTTGTATTGTTATTTTTTATTTCTTTTTAACAAAAAATTCTTCATAATCCTTGTTATAACTTAATATCATAATGTAGTATCATATTGTAGAAGAACACAAGTCACTCGTCCTGTATGTTATTATTTTTTATTTCTTTTGGGTTGGATTTTTGGCACAACCACGAGATGGAAGGACACAGATCTGTAAAAAAATTCTACAGTCATGTATGTTATTAGGACTGTAGAAATTTCTACATTCCTGACAACATACAAGACTGTAGAAAATTTTTACATTCTTGTGTTCTTCTTGTCCATTCTAGAACTAAATTGTTGAATTATAAGATTTCATTTATTAACGTAGCTAAGTTTGTTGTGAGTTTCTCATACAAACTAACAAAGCCACGAAGTGGAGACAAGTCTCGTTAGTTGCAAGGGCGAGAACTATTCTTCGAAAATAGAGAGCGGCGAACTAAGAGTCGTCACGACATTTAGAAACTTTTAAATTTGTAATTAAACGTTTTGAGTTGATGGTTATGAGATGTTGTGTGTAAATTTTTTTTGATACTCGAAACTAGTTTCAAATATGATGCTATAAAACTTTGATTAGTATTGAATGATGTGATGTTGATTGTGAGTTTGTGAGATTATTTTGAAATATGATGATATTAAATTCTAATTGTGTGATTGTGAATCTAGTGCGATATTGAAACTATTTTGAAACTTGTTGTTACATTAAGTGAAGAACAAATAGGCAACTCTAGAGGGGGGTGAATAGAGTTTATGACAATAATATCCAATTAAAATTAAACTCTTTCACCAACAGTAAATAATCAGAGTAAATGCGGAAATAATAAAGAGCGAGAAAGCATACGCAAATACAGCCGATTTTAACCTGGTTTTTCTCGTGGAGGACTAGTCCAGGCCTGAGAACTCTAGCTCAGGATTAAATCCACTATTTGTGAAATAGTAGTTACACGTGCCTTTTCTTCAGAAGAGCACGTCAACTTCTTACAGAGATCGCAGTGGCGATGCTTAGAATTTTCCAAGCGACTTTTTGAACTCTTGCACAAACTCCTAACTGAAGAGCACTGAGAACTTTAAGGCTTAGGGAGCTTATGGCTAGTAGATGAGAAGGGTAAGACTTGTATAAGGCTTTAGAGAGAAGAGAAGAGAAGATTGGATGATTTGAAAAGTGAGAATTCAAGGCCTATTTGTAGGGTTTGGATAGGCAGAATTCAGCCAAAATTTTGGGTCAAGAATTTAAATTTTTGGCCGTTGGACAACTAACATACAACAAACCCTAAAAATTAGGGTCCTGTAATTTAGGGGACAGAATTCGGCCCGAACTCTGTGTGGAGGTAGAGTTCGGCCCGAACTCTGTCTCCAGAAGACAGAATTGGTCCATTGGGCTTTATGGGCTAATTTGGTTTGGTGGAGCTTTTGGGTTAAGGTATAGGCATAGGTAAAGGCCCAAATTGCTCAGTGCAACTCAGTTTACATTATCTAAACTCAAGAAAAATGTAAAATACAGACTCAAAAACAAAGTATGCTGTAGGTACGAGCCGTAGTCCGTCTTGTACTGAGTTCAGTCTTGATGTGTCATATTGAATTATGACAAGTATCATATTGTCAATTTTATCAATATTTGGTTGACTGTGATTTTGTGTCAACAATCTCCCCCATATTGATAATTGACAAAATAATATTTGTATATTCAATGTTCATACCTGGACACATTAAATAGTAGCTCCCCCGCAATCAGTGCGGAACTAGCAATAGCTCCCCCGTACACATTGCTTCGGTGTAATATCCTGATAAATACAAGCTTTCCAAAAAACAACACAGATACAAAATACAATATGATATGATGATAACGTGAATATCAAATAATTCTCCCCCTTTGTCATTTATCAAACACAACTATCGAGAGAATAGAAATAACTGGCAAGCACACTAAAAGTAAACTGCATCAAGTGCCTCAAGAGTCATAAAGCATAAATAAGTCCAATACAATAAAGATCAACTACATAAACTAGAAATCCATAGTGCAGAAAAAGTAAACATAAGATCCTCAGTAGCAGCAGCAAGTAGGAGACCACATCCATCACGGAGCTCGTGAAGGTCCAGCGTCGTCAGAAGGATCAGTGAATGAACGACGAGGGTCCACGAAAGCCGCATCCGAATCCAGATAGCGTATGTACGGTATCCATCGCGAGCAGGGTCCCGCTCCATAGGGATAGGCATGGAAGGATGACGAGACATAGAGTACCGAATGTCATGCAGTGAGTTGCTGATGGCACTCATCTGCAGGGTGGTACAGTAGTCAAGCTGGGTCCAGCGATCATCCTCTAAAGTGAACCGATTGCGAAGTATAGTCTGAATCGACTCAAGAGTAGCAGGAGGAGGAGGCACATTCTGTCCAAGAGCAGGTGCGTCAGCCTAAGAATCGGAGTGCTCAGACTCAGCAGGAGAGCCGACAGCTGCCTGAAGCCGTCGTGCCTTAGATAGGAAGACAGGGGCAGGGAGGAACTGACACTCATCAAGGAAAACATGAAACGCACGAAAAATCATAGGAAGATAGAGAGCATAGACCAAGGACCTGGGCTTCTTCCTAGCATTAATCATCCAGTCCATCATGGTACGTGGAAAATTAAATGGAACAAGAAAATGAAGATGATACAAGGCAGAGATCTCAAAATATGTAACCTCATCAGTAGATCCTGCTTTGGGCAGAATAGTATGCGATGAAGTTCATAGAAATAAAGATTGAGATATTTGGCAAGAAGCTTGCGTGGACGTGTGTTAGGTGTACACAAATCGTCTTTGAAGCTTTCGAGGGATGATCCATCGGGGAATTGAAACATGCGAGCTTCGACAAGTTTCTCCCATGAGTTGGGCTCCGGAATTTCAAGGTATTCGGCCAAGTCAAAGTCATCAAAGGAAATGTCAATGCCAGCAACACGTGAATATAAACGTGTATCATCATGAGTAAGATTGCAATAAAACATTTGAATGGCATTGAGATAGATAACTGAATTTGTAGTGACAAGTTCATCAAGACATAAATCATGGAATAGTGAATCATATTGTGAAAATATGGTAAAGTTAATAGGATGACCCGCATACACGGGACGTGATCGAAAATTACTAAACCATTCGTTAGAAGCATCTAGTGACACAAATATTCGGTCATCGTACATGTTGGGGTCAATAGGACGAGGTGGATTGAACAATAGGTGAGTGGGTTGTTGAATAGGTTGTTCAATGGGTTGTTCAACACGAAGAGGAGAATTTGAAGAGGATGCACCCTCGGTTCGAAGCCTCTTTCCTCTATTAAACAACTTGGAAGCCATGAATAATGAAGAAAATGTCAGAAATTGAGATGGAGAGAAGAGTGAAATTATACCTCAAAAGTTGATGAAGGATGGAAGAGAATGGTGCAAGAAACCCTCTCCTTGATTTTGGAGAAGAGATATGCACTAGAATGGAAGAACTAGGGTTAGGGTTTGAAAGGGAAGTGTTTGGAGAAGTTTGGAAGGTGGCAATGGAGGAGAGAGAGAGGGAGAACTCGGTTAGAATATTAGGGGTTCGAATGGTCGAAACAAATCTGGACCATTGGATCAACTTTACATTAGCGGCTGAGCCCGCTTGCGGTTCTGGAAGGACCAGACCGAATTCGGCCCGAACTCTGTGTTAGGCAGAGTTCGGCCCGAATTCCGGATTATAAGGCCAGAATAGAAAATAGGCTAAAAGGATTTGTAACTAATGATAGATTGAAATAAAGAGTTAAAATGCAAGATTAAGAGATGTAAGTAGAGAGTAAAAAATTAAAGTTCGAAAATTTGATTTGAGCAAGTTATAAATCAAGGTATACCATGTAATAAACAAGGAGTTATGACCCAATTCATTACGGTGAACCTGCCATGGTGTAGCTGCAGGGGCCGGATTCTAGCTAGCGGTAGTCCTGAGGACTAGTGCACCGTGTTGCTTAGGCTTTTACGCCTTGTTGTCAGAAGGACCCTTTCGGCTTGTACCCATAACAAATTCATCGTAAAGAACCAAGACATAATCGATATTTACGTAGGTTACTTTAATGAATAACAGCTTCATCCAAAATTTTGAGTTCACGACACAAAAAGTTGAAACGCTCTTCGGATAGTGGTTTAGTAAAGAAATCTGCTAGCTGATGATCAGTGTCAATAAATTCTAAGTTTATAGTATCATTTACTGGTGATCACGCAAAAAGTGGTGGCGTATTTCAATGTGTTTCGTGCGTGAGTGACGTATAGGGTTCTTGGTGAGGTTTATAGCACTAGTATTATCACAGAATATAGGAATGTGCATGAAAGAAAGATTGTAGTCTTCAAGGGTTTGCTTCATCCAAAGAATTTGTGCACAACAACGACCAACTGCGATATATTCAGCTTTTGTTGTGGATAGTACGATAGAATTCTGCTTATTGCTAAACCAAGAGACTAGAGCCTTGTCTAATAAATGACATGTGCCGCTTGCACTTTTACGGTCGACTTTGCATCCTGCGAAATCAGCATCCGAATAACCGATAAGGTCAAAGAATGTAGATTTGGGATACCATAAGCCCACTGTAACAGTACCCTTAAGGTATCGAAAGATACGCTTAACGGCGGACATGTGTGATTTCTTAGGATTAGCTTGATAGCGAGCACACAGACAAACACTAAACATGATATCGGGATGACTTGTAGTTAAGTAAAGTAAACTACCAATCATACCTCGATACTTACGTTGGTCAACAGGTTTGCTACTTTCATCAGGTTCCAGCTTCGTCGAAGTAGCCATAGGGGTGCTGATTGGTTTGACGTTGTCAAGATCAAATTTCTTCAGCATATCCTTTGTATATTTAGACTGGCTGATGAAAGTTTCTTGCGAAGTTTGTTTGACTTGCAATCCAAGGAAGTAGGTGAGCTCCTCCATCATGCTCATCTCAAATTCGTTCTGTATACACTTAGCAAAATTTTGGCAAAGATTTTCATTAGTGGAACCGAATATGATATCATCTACATAGATTTGCACTAAAAGAATAGTGTTTTGAAAACTTTTGATAAATAGTGTAGTGTCAATTTTCCCTTTTGAAAAACCTTTTTCAAGCAAAAAATTGTTTAGACGTTCATACTAAGCTCTAGGGGCTTGTTTGAGGCCATATAGCGCTTTCTTGAGTTTGAAAATATGGTCGAAAAATTTGTGATTTTCAAAACCAGGGGGTTGTTTTATAAAAACTTCCTCCTTAATAAATCCATTCAGAAAAGAACTTTTAACATCCATTTGAAACAATTTAAAGTTTTGAAAGTTAGCAAATGCACAAAGCATCCGAATGGATTCCAGTCTTGCAACAGGAGCATACGTCTCATCGTAGTCGATACCTTCCTCTTGGTTGTATCCTTGAGCTACTAGACGAGCTTTGTTGCGTGTAACTGAACCATCTTCATTTACTTTGTTTCGAAAAATCCATTTAGTACCAATAATCGAGTGATTGGCTGGCCTAGGAACAAGTTCCCAGACTTGGCTCCTCTCGAATTGGTTGAGTTCTTCTTGCATGACAGAAATCCAAAATTCATCATTGAAAGCTTTTAAAACTGTTTTAGGCTCAATTTGTGAAATAAAGGCAGTGCTAGCAATGGAGTCTCTTAACGATGATCGAGTACTTATTCCGCGTAAAACCTCACATATTACCAAGTTTTCTGGATGTGGCAGCTTGAAAGAGAATTTCTTTGGCAAGCCCTCCAGAAAATTAGTTTCAGTGGTGGTATTCATCGGAGTTGAAGTTGATGGCTCAACATCATCGTCAAAAGTAGCTGTTGCACTATTATCTTCATCAAAAGTCACATTTGTAGACTCTTCTACAATTAATGAGCGTTTGTTAAACACTCTATATCCCTTGCTCTTGGCAGTATATCCAAGAATATACCATCGTCAGCTTTGGCATCAAATTTGCCTAAGTTGTCTTTGGTGTTAAGGATAAAACATCGACAACCAAAAACTCTAAAATATAAAACATTTGGAGTTCTTCCAAACCAAAGCTCATAGCGTATTTTCTTCGTAATAGGTCGAATAAGCACCCTATTTAAAATGTGGCACGCTGTACTGACAGCTTCAGCCCAAAAATATTTCGGAAGAGAAAATTTATTCAGCATGACTCTAGCCATATCGCCAAGAGTCCTATTCTTCCGCTCTATAACACCATTTTGTTGAGGAGTTCTAGGACAAGAAAACTCATGATCAAAACCATTTAAATCACAAAACTTTTAAAAATTATTATTTTCGAATTCACCTTCATGATCACTTCGGATTCGAGTAATCATGTAGTCTTTTCGTTTTGAACCTTTTTAGCAAAAATTTTAAAACAGAAATGGCATCACTTTTGTTTGTAAGAAAGAAAACCCAAGTAAATCTAGAAAAGTCATCTACTATAACAAAAGCGTAGAGTTTTCCACCAAGACTGGCTACTCTACTAGGACCAAATAAGTCCATATGAAGTAATTACAAGGGTCTAGTAGTACTTACAGTGTTTATGGAATGAAATGAGGACTTGGTTGCCTTATTTAACTCACATTCGGCACATACCGTGTCCTTTTTGAATATGATGTCGGGCAAGCCTCTCACTAGCTTCTTAGTCGACAGCCTGGATATTGTATCCATATTGGCATGACCAAGACGCTGGTGCCACAACAATCTCTCATCCTTGTGGGCATAGAGGCATCTCCCTGCACTGTTAATATCTCTAGAAAGATAAAAAATATAAATATTATCCTCTCTTATCCCTTCAAAAGCGATGTCTCCCGTTGACCTATCATAGATGTAGCATTTATTTTGTCCAAAGTTAATATCATATCCATGATCAGCAAGGTGACTTATGCTGAGCAGGTTATGCTTTAACTCGGTCACTAGGCAGACATCCTTTATTACAGGAGAAGGAGGATGACCAATAGTACCATTACCTATGATATACCCTTTTAGGTTATTGCCGAAGGATACATACCCTTCTCTCTTCATCGATAGTGATACAAAAAGATTTGCGTCTCCCGTCATATGTCGCGAGCATCCACTATCGAGAATCCACTTACTTTTAGTTGAGGAAGGAAGTTCCACCTACATCAAGAGTAGATGTGACCTTTGGTACCCATGTTCTTGAGGGTCCTGAAAAGTTAGTTTTTGGCATCCATGCATATAGATTTATATCTACTAATCTTCTAATTCTACATTGTGGTGAGATGTGTCCATGTAATCCACAATAGGTGCAAATAGCATTCATATTTATATTTGGAGCATGTTGATGATGTCTATATGTAGCATGGTGATAGTGGTGTGGAGCAGCATGATAATGACTATATGTGGCAGCAGGATGATGATTATTTATATATGCAGTATGGTGGTGATTTTGTTTATGTGCAACATAGTGATGATTATATCTATGTGTAGCATGGTGATTGTGTGTCGCAGTAGAATAATAGTTATGAGAATAATTTCTACGTACATGTGGTTTGTGCGCTGTATGGAAGTGGGTGTACATGTAAGCATGTTTGCGTGCTGCAGGTGGATGACGTGTTTGACTATTTTGATTAGTGTTGTGCTTTGTGTGTGTCTTATGTGATTGGGTTTGAGGTTGAGCAACCTGTTTTTCCAATCTAGTCTCTAATTTCTTAGAGGCAGCGTGTAGTTCATTATACTTAGCATTCAAACCATAAATTTTAGTAATAGAGATCTTGTGTCTATTTTTTTTTTCAGCAAGCTCAGTATTGAGCGCTGTGATCTCACGTGTTTGCTTTTCAACACGTGCTTCGGCATCATGTAGGCTTAATTTAAGCTTAGACATCTCATTTGTGACTTCCGTGGGTGGAGTGTCTCTAATATTATCAAGTAAAGAAGAAAGTTTTTGAATCTCAACTTCATAACTTTTGATCTTCTCCTTGGCATGTTTATATTTACTAATGACTTTCTTGTGGTCATTTAGTAAATCATTGAATGCATCGCCAAGTTCATCAAAAGTGAAATCATCGAGAGTTTCGCTAGTTACCTTATCGGATGTTGCCATTAGACATACATTGGCGGTGTCTTGAGGGGAGTCCTTTTCTTTCTCGGAGTCACTAGCTTCGCTTTCATGCCAAATGCTAGTATTGGCATATTTTTTTGAGGAAGACTTCTTGTAGGGCTTCTCATATCGGTTGCTTTTCTTTGTGAATGGGCAATCTTTTCGGACGTGTCCCGTCTTCTTGCAGCCGTAGCATGTTGGCTCTTCTTCGTCATCTTCTTGTTGTTCCTTCTTTCTTCGATTGAAGCGAAGGAACTTCTTGAAGTTGCGGACAAGGAGAGCTTGATCATCACCTTTCGAATTTTTGTCATCAGTCTCTTCAGGATCAGCTCTTCGACGATGAGCTTTAAGGGCAATCTCCTTTGCCTTTGGAGCAGGCTCTTCGAAGTCTTTGAGGTCAAGCTCGTGAGTCATCAGCTTTCCCATCAAAGTCTCCATAGACATTGTAGTGAAATCATTGCCTTCTATGATAGCTGTTACCTTAGGGTTCCAAATATTTGGTAGCCCCCTAAGTAACTTGCGGATCTTCTCATAATTTGCATATTATTTGCCGAGAGATGACAAGGGGTTGATGATGTCGAGGAATCTTGTAAACATTTGTGTGATCGTCTCATCGGGCTTCATCTTGAACGTCTCATATTTTTGTGTGAGACGACTTATTTTCGACTCCTTGACTTGGGTGGTTCCTTCATGCGTCACTTCTAGAAGTCTCCATACTTCGTGAGAGGTGGTACATGTTGAGACCCTGTTAAACTCATTCCTGTCTATTGCACAAAATAAAGCATTAATAGCTCTCGCGTCTAGACTCGCCTGTTTCTTTTTCTCGTCAGAATATTTGTCGTAGGATTTCTCAATAAGATCACCATTGACAACTATCCTGGCGGGCTTTTTGTAACCATCGGTAACAATGGTCCACAGGTCGAAGTCTAGCACTTGAGATAAAAACTCATCCTTGTTTTCCAATAGGTGTAGTTTGTTCTATCAAATAGGGGAGGCCTATGAATGGACTGCCCTTCACCGTGATTAGAAAACATGGGTTGTGTGGTTGCCATGGATCATCTCTAGGATGTTAGTCCTTGTTGAGAGAACAGAGCTCTGATACCAATTGAAGAACAAATAGGCAACTCTAGAGGGGATGAATAGAGTTTATGACAATAATATCCAATTAAAAATTAAACTCTTTCACCAACAGTAAATAATCAGAGTAAATGCGGAAATAATAAAGAGCGAGAAAGCATACGCAAATACAGCCGATTTTAACCTGGTGACTCACGAGCATACAGTAAATCCTAAAAATTAGGGTCCTGTAATTTAGGGGACAGAATTTGGCCCGAACTCTGTATGGAGGCAGAGTTCGGCCCGAACTTTGTCTACAGAAGACAGAATTGGTCTATTGGGCTTTATAGGCTAATTTGGTTTGGTGGAGCTTTTGGGTTAAGGTATAGGCATAGGTAAAGGCCCAAATTGCTTAGTGCAACTCAGTTTACATTTATCTAGACTCAAGAAAAATATAAAATACAGACTCGAAAACAAAGTATGCTGTAGGTACGAGCCATAGTCCGTCTTGTACTGAGTTCAGTCTTGATGTGTCATATTGAATTATGACAAGTATCATATTGTCAATTTTATCAATATTTGGTTGACTGTGATTTTGTGTCAACATTAAGGACTGTCAAATTTTTTGACTGTCAAATTTTTTGACAGCCCTAAAAGGAACTTGATGTAACAACAAGTTTCTTTTAGGACTGTCAAAATTTGGCAGTCCTGGCAACTGTTAGGACAATCAAATTTTTGACAGTCCTAAAATAAACTTGCTTCTACATTATGTTTCTTTTAGGATTGTCAAATTTTTTGATAGTCCTAAAAGAAACTTGTTATAACAACAAGTTTTTTTAGAACTGCCAAATTTTTTTACAGTCCTAAAAGAAAGTTGTTGTAACTTTGATTAATTTTGAAAATTGAACCACCATGTTGATTGGAGAATGTAGTGAAGCAATGACCTCAAGTCCATCAACAACTATTTTCTAAAAGATTTTTTTTAATTCTAACGGATACTAGCTATATTATACCAATATCAGATCATATGGATAATATTGATATCAAACAATGTAAAAGCTAGAAAAGCCTATAATAATGAACAATGGTATTGTCGATGATCTGTAATATAACTGGAGAACTTTATGTTTTATTTAGGACTACCAAATTTTTTGACAGTCATTTCAATTGGTAGGATTGTCAAAATTTTCGACAATACTAAATACAACTTGTTGTTCAATGAACAACATGTTTTATTTAGGGCTGTCGAAATTTTTGAGAGTCCTGACTGCAGATAGGACTGTCAAAATTTTGAGTGTCTTGACTATTTTTTTGAAAGTTCAGACTATAGACAGGACTGTCAAAATCTTTGACAGTCTATCATCGTCCCCGTCGCGACTGTGGGTGAATTTTAAAGTTCGAAACCCTAGAATGGGTTTGAAACTTCAGAAATCTGTCTAAAATAAATTATAAATCAAACTTTACTTATTAGAAGATTAATTTTAGGCATGAAAATGGATTGAGAATATTCTAACTTCTATAGAATATTTGGTTTAGGGTTTTGGAATTTTGGAGAGAAATGGGAAGAAGAAGATATACAATTTTTTTGACTTATATAGCATATAGTGGGCACCCCAAGCAATTTTTTATAGTGACAAATTTGTAAATAAAAAGAAAAAATTGGACTAGCCGTGAGTAAGTTTGGATGTGCATTTATAAATTAGGTAAATTATAAGGGCACATCAAAACTTACTCAGGGCTAGCCCAAATTTGGTTTTATTTACAAGTTTGCCACTTAAAAATTACTCAAGGCAGCCCAACTATAATTATACAAGTCAATTTTTTGTTTTTTTGCCTTTCTTTCTTCTTCGCTTCTCCCTTCCAAAATTTTAAGCATTTTCTCTTCTAAATCTCTCTCAATCCATGTTCATGCCTAAATTTTATCTTCTAGTAACTAAAATTTGATTTACTATTCATTCTAGACATATTTGAAGTTTTAAACCCATTTTAGGGTTACGAACTACAAAAATTCGTTCACAGTCGCGACGGAGAAGATAATAGACTGTCCAAATTTTTAAAAGCCCTGGTAGTGGATATGACTGCCAGAAATTTGGCAATCCTGAAATAGACTTTCTGAACAGCAAGTCCATTTCCATTTTAGGACTGCTCAAATTTATGGCACTCCTAGTAGTGGATATTTAGTGTCCCGTTCCTCGCGGTCCACTATGTAATACTCACGACTTGCTAAATCAGTCTTGACTGAGAAATACCCCAGTCCTAAAATACGAAGGACTAGAAGATCTTATACATGCCAGCTACGTATTGAGTGGACTCCAGCCCAGCTCGAGTACGTATAAGCTGTCTTGGTGTTCAAATTTTATCGATCATATATCTATAAATCTATCTACCTCAATCTATAGAATAAGTAAATCAGGAATGAACAATATATATTATGGTCTACAGCCCAATAACATACATGTTTGATTAGACCCAAAGAACGACATGGGTCTATAAAACTAAACCAAGAGTATAGTATAAATAATGGATACAATATGAAAGCATGATAAAATACCCGAGTCGGATATAACAATAGCTCTATGAACAACGGACCAGCTCTGCATGACTACTACCTGGAGAGA
>JANAVB010007399.1:41409231-41424231 GCA_029216955.1 Iris pallida
ATTTCAACCCTCAAATCGATTCGATCGTCATTACCTCTTGGATCACCCTCCCCAATCTCCCCCTGGTGTGTTTCCCCGCAGCAGCCCTCAAGTGGATCGCCAGCTCATTCGGGTCCCTGGTGGCCATCGCCGAAGAAACGCGAAACCTATCAAAATGCAACTACGCAAAGATTTGCGTAGAATTAGACCTCGCCAATGATCCACCCAAACTGATCGAGATAGAACTCGGAGATCGGACACACAGCCAACCGCTGGTGTACGACAACAGCATAATCTTCTGCCAATACTGTCAAATGAGCGGCCATTCTCTGCAACACTGCTTCCGTGCCCACCCGGAACTCAAGAAGACCGGTCCCAGGAAACCGCGAGAGCAAGGCGTGCCATCCTCCAATCCCCCTACCCCCGTCCACTGTCCCCACACCCAGACTGTCTCTGCCATCGCCCAACCCGCTCCGCTCGCTATCACCCTCCATAACTCCTTCGAAATTCTCGACTTAGACCCCTCTGACAGCACCCTCGTGACGCTTGTCACCGGATGCCATCATGGCCCCCCACCCTCCTCCGAAATGGCTACGACATCGTGCCCCTCTAGACCCCCCCAATCACCACAATCTCCTTCGATTCATCCCCCCTGTCTCCCTTTGCGGCCAGGTACCCCCCGGTGTGCAGCCATCGGACGGACACCACCCCTCCTCTCCCGGTGCAGAAACGGAGTCCACTACCGTTCCGCCCCAATGTGTTACTACCACATTTCTAGTTTAAGGGCATTTTTGTTATTTTTAAGGTTATTTGAATTTATTATAATTTATTTGAATTTATGAGAATTTTTAGGATTTATTTTGGAATTATTTGATTGATGGTTGACTATGTTGACTTTGACTAGCATTGACTTTGGTAGACTAACCTAGAAGCTAACCCTAGTTGTGTTTGGACTTGGTTAGGTCATGTAACCCTAGTTAGACTAGAGTTAACCCCTGGTTAGTCATTAGACTCAAGTTAACCATAGAATAGATAAGTCATAAGTCATGACTTATGGTTTTGAACCATTGATTTTAACTAAGCCCAAAGCCCATTAGCTATTGCCTAATCCTAACCCTAACCCACTATAGCCGGCCAGCCCACCTAGGGATCCTCCCCTATTTATACTCTCTTCCATTTAGGGCTAGCCTCTTTTAGGAAAGAACAAGTTTAAGGAAGAGGTATTTTTCCAACTTCATTAATTCATAGAAATTCCATTTTATTTCCTTTTTCCCTCAAACAAATTGCATTAGGTTCTAAATCACCTATACTTGCTGTCCACGGTGTTAAATCTCGGCTTTGGGACAATTTGGAAGGATTGGCTAGCAAGGAGAACCCCCCTATTGAAGCTTTTCTTGCATTTGGACACAAATAGGTAAAACCATCTAAACACCATTAAAATTTCAGTTTCTTTGCATATTTGGAGAGCCCTAGGTCTACCCTAACTGTAGGTATACCTAAACCTAGGTTTCTTGTCCATTTCGTGTCCTAAATGGACACGTATCAGTCCCATAGGCAAAGGTGTTTGATGAAATGCCTCAAAGGACATTTCGATTTGGTTTTTGAAAAGTGTTTGAATATGAATTTAGATCTAGGTCTTGTTTGTGGGATTCCACTTGACTGAGCATGTTTTTGTGTGTGTCGGACACACAATAGGACACGAAACCCACGTGTTCTGTACTGTACAGCTTCCCTGCTACTCGGGGGCTGTATCGGACACAATACGCAACCACTGGACACAAAACTTGACACACACCTTGGGGCAATGTCTGACATGCCACGTATCAAGTTTCAGATGACCACGTGGTGTGTCGAGGGAGAAATCATCATCGCACTGATTGTGCACTGACTGTTCAGTCGTTTAATCGCGTTCTGATACGCGTGTTTGGATACGCCTATGCGACTCGACACGACGGTGCAGGATGCCACGTAGGTAGCCCTAAGTGTGGCAAACCTAGGTGCACAAGCTCGTGGTCGGGTTTAGCCTGTGTCGGGTGTACGACATGCGTGCACACACGCACGAGGCTGCACTGCTGTGCAGTATCCAGTTTGTGTTGATTCTGGGTTTATTTGATTTGGACACATCGTGTCATGTTGTGGTGGACACGAGACACCTTCTGAGATACGTGCACACCCTATATTTTGTTTACCAACCAATGATTAGCATGATTAACATGTTTTCGATTGGTATTTTTGCATTTACCCAATTTCTGATACAAGTTATTTATCCTGTATTTTTTAGTTTTAATAATTGAACTTTAGCAGTTAATTTAACCTGTTTAATTGATATTAATTACTTGTTTAAGAGTCTAATATGATGTACTTACATGTTTTCTACTTGTGTGTCAATTTTGGGTTGATTTGGTGTATGTTTGGACTGATTTTTGGTGGATTAATTATGGGACTGAAAACTGTGTGTTAGTGATGATAAATTGGTTCCTTTCTTTTCCCTTCTCTGTCCAGAACTGAACTGCAGTATACTCACACACCTATCTCACACATACACCGGTTTATGTTTCCTGTCAAGACTTGTTAAACCTGAACACTAATACACATTGTCTCCTCTCATACACACACACACTGTTTTCTGTTTTCCTCTTCACTGTACAGTCGCACACACACACACTCTAGCACACATATTTTCTGTCACTTACACATATGTAAAGCATATATATATATTCCCTTCACTGATGGCTAATGTTTTCCCTCACACACTTACATGCCTGTGTAGGCATAACATTGTCACTCACTCACACACATGTTCTTTTGACACTCCATTTCCTATCACTGCTATACTCTAACACACATACACACATTGCCTTCCCTCTCTCTATATACACATGGATGTATATATATATTATATATGTATATCTATATATGTGATATATATATGTATCTAGTATAGATACTTGTGAATAGTATGTATAATGTATACATGTATAATATATGTATGTGTATGTATAGGCCTATTGGGTATGTGAATGTATGCTAATATATATGTGGATATATATATGCTAAGTAATGTGTGCCTATAAGTATGTGTAATGACTTGGGCTGTTTGTATAGGTTGTATGGACTTGATAGACTAGTATAGGCTAGTTTAGCCTTGATTAGACTAATATAGACTTGTTTGGCCTAATTTAGACTAGTAGACCTAGTTTGACCATAGTTGACCTAGTTTGACTTCTAGGGTTGACCAGAGTTGACCAAGAGTTGACTTTGGCCTAGATTGACCTAGATTCATATAGAATGCATTGAATTGCATTTTTTTTATCATTTAGACTTGTTGTGACTTGTGCTGTTCTGATTAGGAGCCAGATACCTCTCCTCGGACAGTACATTTCATCCGGACACTCAGATACCAGGCGAGTACATTCTCTGATCGTTTCTAACTTGTTAGAATTATATTCCTGCTTTAGATTACTTTACTTGATGCTGTCACGACATTATCACGGATTAGTACTATATGGATCTTTTCATACGATGTTATCCCCCTCAGGAGCATCGGGTACATTGTGTTATGTGCGTTTCACTTTCTTCATGTACTCCTGTGCTTTCACCATACATGTACACTCTTGTGAATCATGTACTCTCATGTTCACAGAGCCCTCATGTATACTATCATGTGCACCCTTTCATGGGCCTTCATGTGATATCATGTATAATAACATAACCTGCTTAGATCCTTGTGTATTGATTGGGGAATGGGGGGGTGCTAATAGTCATGTGAACAAATTCCATAGTAGTGTAGATTAAGTGAAACTCTTTAGTGTAGATCATGTACTAATCTATCCTGTTCATATGTGCTATCCTGTACTCTACATCACTAGCCACTATTAGTTCTCTATATACAGTAGCTATTTACTTACAGTTCTTCTTCTTTTACATCATGTACTTCCTTTCAGTTTCTTGTATCTTACTCTACTGCATGTTTATATTTTCTAACCTGCTATGATCTGTTGAGATGTATTGTGCTCGCTCCTGTCCTGACTGGACCTGTTGAAAATATTACAGAGGACGAGAAGGAGGCCTGTGTGGATACCTTCTATGGGGCAGCCCTAGACGACACTTGTGAGCTATACTCTCAGGAGGACCCAGCTCCAACTGATGACATTACCCCTACTGCCTAGACTAGTTTAATTAGGCTTTATCTTACTTATGTTGTCTTGAGACTAGTTTAATTAGACTTTATTTCTGTCTTTGAGATCTGGGTTGTATATATTCTTCCATACTCTGTAGTTGAGACTTGTATTTCTAGTTGTTGCTGAGATGTTATCTTAGACACTTAGACTATTTTGATCATCTGTATTTCCTTTGAGTTCTATATCATATCGTGCTTCTTCTTCCTTAGTTGTGATTGAGTTTATTTCTGCTATGTCACCCCCATTCGGGGAGTATAAACTGCTTAGTATTATATTGTTAGTTGTTGTGACCTAGGACAGCGTTCTACCGCCGACACTGCGGCGTAGGCTGGACGTACCCACGTCTCGTGCCCTTACTCTAGGGTGCGGGCCGTGACACGTTTTTAGTGGTGGCCCATGCGGGTCTAGACTAGAAGTGTAGTGGTATTCGAACAAGAGTATCACTACAGCCTGCAGTAGGATATAGGACATTAGTTTTCAAGGTACTCAATCACATTAGGAAAAACTCTATGATTGCCATCTAAATCCTGATTGTCAACTGATTTCTTTTGAATTTTAACTGTCCGCCTTTGTTATATCGCTTCTTTCTCAGAAATTAATACTCTTGTTGGTCTGTCTTCAGGATGGTGGAGACGCGGTCGCAGCGTACCATTCATGGGGATGCTGTAGAGGGGTCTGCTACCTCTCAGCCAGTTCAGCAGGGACAGGAGACTGCAGCTTCTGCCACCTCTGCTCGTATTGGGGCTTCAGCAGCAGCAGCAGGGGGTATGCCTCCAGCGGCTCGGAGGCAGGACCCAGTCATCTCAGAGGTGCCTTTCCAGCAGCCGCCGCCTACAGGATACGTGGATGCGACACAGATGTTCTCCTACTTCCAGCAGTTTATGGACCGGCAGCAGGCCCGACACGACAGGGGCATGGAGTTGGCCCTTACGACAGTCGCAGCCCGACCAGTGGTTCAGCATCCGAGGACACCGGGGATAGAGAAGTTCCAGAAGATGAGCCCCAGAAACTTCCTGGGGATGGAGGGGATTCTATATACTGATGAGTGGATCGAGCATATAGAGGAGATCTTCCGCCTGGCCCGGATACCGGCAGATCTCCAGATAGAGGCAGCAGCTAGCCGGATGCGAGATCTTGCTCGCACCTGGTATCAGTCAGACCCCAGAGTGGGGGTAGCTGGACAGACCTGGGAGGAGTTCAAGGGCTTCTTCAAGAAGAAGTTCTTTCCAGATTCAGCGCTCCGAGCCTTGGAGTCGCAGTTCGAGAGCTTAGTTCAGGAGAGCATGTCAGTAGAGGAGTACGCTGGGGAGTTCGGCCGCCTCGGCAGATTCGTAGAGGGCTTGAGCGAGACGACGAAGGCCCAGAGGTTCCGGAAGGGTCTGGTCAAGGAAGTCAAGTCCTTGACCAAGGGCAACAGGGATGCCACTTTTGAGGAGATTTTGACGGGAGCCTTATTGGCTGAGGATGATCTTGAGCTTAGGCTCAAGAGGGGGAGAGACCCAGTTGGAGGCAGCAGCAACGGAGGCCAGGCCAAGAGGCCTTACTTTCAGCACCAGCAGTCGAGGCAGCTCCAGCCGCAGCCGATCCAGCAGAGGCCAGTTCACCAGCAGCAGTTTCAGCATCAGGCACCCAGGCAGCAGACAGTCAGTTACACATTCTGCAAAAAGCCAGGGCATGGATGGCACGAGTGCAGGAAGAGGCTCGGGAAGTGCCTTCTTTGCGGAGCGACAGATCACCAGCTGAGGGATTGTGCTAGGTCTGGGGGACGAGTAGCTCAGGGAGGAGGAGCTAGGGCTCCAGCAGGCCAGCAGAGGAGACCAGCCCTGTCGACGCAGCAGTAGAGATTTGTTCAGCATCAGCAGCAGGCCAGGGGAGGCCAGCAGGGGCAAGCTTTTGCTATGGCAGTCGAGGATGCAGAGGCAATAGGAGAGCTGATCGCAGGTTCGGTTCTTCTCGACTCCAGTCCAGCTTTTGCATTATTCGATTTCGGTGCTTCGTATAGCTTCATATCAGTATCATTTGCAATTAGACACGGTATCATAGCTGAATCATTGCCTAGGACTTACAAGATTACGGCCGGGGGGTGGCATTATCCTCGTGAGTGATGTTTGTAAGGGTCGGAGTGTTGTTTTGGGAGGCCGTGAGTTAGAGGTGAGCCTGCTCGTAATGCTATTGCTGAACTACGATATAGTACTCGATATGGATTGGTTGAGCAGGTACCACGCCAGCATTGATTGCAGAGGGGGTAGAGTTCTCTTCAGAGTGTCGGAGGAGCCAGAGTTCGAGTACTCCAGACGCCAGGCGGAGCAGAGCAGCGGGGTTTTCTGCGGAGTCTCGGTTGAGGAGCAGACGATTCCACACCCCTTGATAGCAGAGTATATGGATGTTTTTCTAGAGAAGTTGCCTGGATTGCCACCAGACAGAGACATTGAGTTCTCGATAGACTTGGTTCCAGGAGCGGAACCCATCTTTCAGCATGTCTATCGGGTAAACAACAGTGAGTTGGTGGAGCTGAAGAAGCAAGTGGATGAGCTGCAGGACAAGGGGTTCATCCGTTCGAGTTCGTCGCCATGGGGTGCACCAGTATTGTTTGTGCCGAAGAAGGATGGGTCAGTACGGATGTGTATTGACTACAGGGCATTCAACAACCTCACGATCAAGAATAGATACCCACAGCCGCAGATCGATGATCTTTTTGACCAGTTGAGCGGAGCTTGGGTATTTTCCAAGATTGATCTGAGGTCAAGATATCACCAGGTGAAGGTGAAGAGGGAGGATATTCCCAAGACCGCTTTCAGGACGCGGTATGGGCTGTTTGAGTTTTTGGTTATGCCGTTTGGGCTAACCAATGCACCGGCAGTGTTTATGAACCTAATGAACAAGGTGTTCCACCAGTACCTGGATCAGTTTGTGGTGGTATTCATTGACGACATCTTGGTGTATTCTAAGACTGAGGAGGAGCACGAGGAGCATTTGAGGATAGTGCTGGAGACTCTCAGGAAGGAGCAGCTTTATAGAAAGCTCTCCAAGTGTGAGTTCTTCTTGGACCGGGTTGACTTTTTGGGGCATGTGGTGACTGGAGATAGGATCTCAGTTGACCCCAAGAAGATCGTAGCAGTTGAGGCATGGACAGCGCCGACTTCAGTTGCTGAGATCCGCAGTTTCTTGGGGCTGGCAGGATATTATAGGAGATTTGTGCAGGATTTTTCTCGGGTTGCAGAGCCGTTGACTCGATTAACCCGGAAGGATGCTGAGTATGTTTGGTCAGAGGAGTGTTAGACAGCTTTTAATGAGTTGAAGAAGCGGCTTACGACAGCTCCGATTCTGACATTGCCTTCAGGATCAGGGGAATTTACTATTTATTGTGACGCTTCAGGGAAGGGGCTGGGTTGTGTCTTACAGCAGCATGGAAAGGTGATTGCCTATGCTTCCAGGCAATTACGTCCCCATGAGAAGAACTACCCTACCCATGACCTGGAGCTGGCAGCAGTGATATTTGCTCTGAAGTTGTGGAAGCACTATCTGTATGGAGAGAGGGTGAAGATTTTTACAGATCACAAGAGCTTAAAGTATGTGTTCACTCAGAAGGAGCTGAACATGAGGCAGCGCAGATGGCTAGAGTTGATGAAAGATTTCGACATATCACTTCAGTATCACCCAGGGAAGGCCAACGTGGTTGCCGATACCTTGAGTAGGTATCCGACAGCCATGTGTTTGACCATGGACCGTCACTTGCTTGCTGATTTGGAGAGCCTGGGGATTGAGGTGATCGTGCCCGGAGTACAGATACAGATGTGGGGCATGCAGATTCAGTCAGACTTGGTAGAGAGGATCAAGTCGACACAGTTTGAGGACGTTGCTCTGCGGTGTCTCCGAGAGCAGGTTCGAGCAGGATTGGTGGAGGGCGAGTTTTCTCTTGCAGAGGATGGTGCCTTGCGGCACGGTTCCAGGTTATGTGTGCCCAGTGGAGAGCTTAGGGAGCAGGTTTTGCAGGAGGCCCACAGATCTTAGTACTCTATATACCCTGGTGCCAACAAGATGTACCGAGATCTGAGAGAGCATGTTTGGTGGTACGGGATGAAGCGGGAGGTAGCTCGCTTCATAGCTAGGTGCTTGGTCTGTCAGCAGGTCAAGGCAGAGAGGCAAAGGCCCGGTAGATTGTTGCAGTCATTGCCCATTCCCGAGTGGAAGTGGGAGCATATCACTATAGATTTTGTATCTGGATTGCCGCGTACACCAGGAGGAAAAGACGCGATTTGGGTCATCGTTGACAGGTTGACCAAATTGGCCCACTTCTTGCCATTCAAGGTGGGTACGTCTACAGAGAGGCTTGCGGAGATGTATATGCGGCAGATAGTCAGGATTCATGGGGTTTCGGTCAGCATCATCTCGGATCGGGATAGTCGTTTTACTTTCCATTTCTGGAGGAGTCTGCAGACTAGCTTGGGTACTCAGCTCAAGTTTAGTACCGTATACCACCCCCAGACGGACGGACAGTCAGAGAGGACAATTCAGACACTTGAGGATATGCTGCAGACGTGCGTCCTGGACTTTGGAGGTTCCTGGGAGGATCATCTACATTTGGTGGAGTTTGCTTACAACAACAGTTTCCAGGCCAGCATTGAGATGTCACCTTTCGAGGCTCTATACGGGCGTAGGTGTCGTACACCCTTATCTTGGGATGATGTTGGTGAATGAGATTTACTGGGACTAGAGATGGTTGTTGACGCAGCCGAGAAGGTAAAGCTTATCAGGGACAGACTTCGCGTGGCGTAGGACAGACATCGGCACAGGGTCGATAGCCACCGAAGGCCATTGGAGTTTGAGGTACAGATTAGAGTAGGATTAGATTTAGGTTTGTTTATTGTGTTTTATTGATCATGTTTGTTTATCATAATTAAATTGAGACCTTGCTTGTGACTAGGTTGGAGACCAGGTTTTCTTGAAGATATATCTGACTCGTGGTACGATACGTTTTGGTAGAGGTATGAAGCTTAGCCTGCGCTTCATCGGCCCTTTTGTTATCAGCGGGAGAGTTGGCGACGTGGCATACAGGCTAGACTTGCCACCTGCACTAGTAGGGGTCCACAATGTATTCTACGTATCACAGTTGAGACGGTACGTGGCTGATCCTAGCCATGTGCTCGATCATTCGGAGATTGAGGTTGGGCCTTCTCTCAGCTATCCAGAGCAGCCAGTGGAGATACTGGATCAACGAAAGAAGGTTCTGAGGAACCAGGTGATACCCTTAGTATGCGTCGCATGGAGGCATCATTCTCCAGAAGAGTCTACCTGGGAGCGGGAGGATGAGATGCGCGAGCGGTACCCATATCTTTTTGGACCGTGAGGTATACTTTCTATCCTTCTCATCAGTTGTATTTCGCCTTTTAATTTCGAGGACGAAATTCTTTTAAGGAGGGTAGAATTGTCACTACCACATTTCTAGTTTGAGGACATTTTTGTCATTTTTAAGGTTATTTAAATTTATTATAATTTATTTGAATTTATGGGAATTTTTAGGATTTATTTTGGAATTATTTGATTGATGGTTGACTAGGTAGACTTTGACTAGCATTGACTTTGATAGACTAACCTAGAAGCTAGCCCTAGTTGTGTTTGGACTTGGTTAGGTCATGTAACCCTAGTTAGACTAGAGTTAACCCATGGTTAGTCATTAGACTCAAGTTAACCATAGAATAGATAAGTCATAAGTCATGACTTATGGTTTTGAATCATTGATTTTAACTAAGCCCAAAGCCCATTAGCTATTGCCTAACCCTAACCCTAACCCATTATGGCCGGCCAGCCCACCTAGGGATTCTCCCTTATTTATACTCTCTTCCATTTAGGGCTAGCCTCTTTTAGGAAAGAACAAGTTTAAGGAAGAGGTATTTTCCCAACTTCATTAATTCATAGAAATTCTATTTTATTTCCTTTTTCCTTCAAACAAATTGCATTAGGTTCTAAATCACCTATACTTGCTGTCCATGGTATTAAATCTCGGCTTTGGGACAATTTGGAAGGATTGGCTAGCAAGAAGAACCCCCCTATTGAAGCTTTTCTTGTATTTGGACACCAATAGGTAAAACCATCTAAACACCATTAAAATTTTAGTTTCTTTGCATATTTGGAGAGCCCTAGGTCTACCCTAACTGTAGGTATACGTAAACCTAGGTTTTGTGTCCATTTCGTGTCCTAAATGGACACGTATCAGTCCCATAGGCAAAGGTGTTTGATGAAATGCCCCAAAGGGCATTTCGATTTGGTTTTTGAAAAGTATTTGAATAGGAATTTAGATCTAGGTCTTGTTTATGGGATTCCACTTGACTGAGCATGTTTTTGTGTGTGTCGGACACGCAATAGGACACGAAACCTACATGTTCTGTACTGTACAGCTCCCCTGCTACTCGGGGGCTGTATCAGACACAATACGCAACCACTGGACACGAAACTTGACACACACCTTGGGGCAGTGTATGACACACCACGTATCAAGTTTTAGATGACCACGTGGTGTGTCGAGGGCGAAATCATCATCGTACTGATTGTGCACTGACTGTTTAGTCGTTTAATCGTGTTCTGATATGCGTGTTTGGATACGCCTATGCGACTCGACACGGCGGTGCAGGGTGCCACGTAGGTAGCCCTAAGTGTGGCGAACCTAGGTGCACGAGTTCATGGTCGAGTTTAGCCAGTGTCGGGTGCACGACACGCGTGTACACACGCACGAGGCTGCACTGCTGTGCAGTGTCCAGTTTGTGTTGATTCTGGATTTATTTGATTTGGACACGTCGTGTCACGTTGTGGTGGACACGAGATACCTTCTGAGACACGTGCACACCCTATATTTTGTTTACCAACCAATGATTAGCATGATTAACATGCTTTCGATTGGTATTTTTGTATTTATCCAATTTCTGATACAAGTTATGTATCCTGTATTTTCCAATTTTAATAATTAAACTTTAGCAGTTAATTTAACCTGTTTAATTGATGTTAATTACTTGTTTAAGAGTCTAATATGATGTACTTACATGTTTTCTACTTGTGTGTCAATTTTGGGTTGATTTGGTGTATGTTTGGACTGATTTTTGGTGGATTAATTATGGGACTGAAAACTGTGTGTTAGTGATGATAAATTGGTTCCTTTCCTTTCCCTTCTCTGTCCAGAACTGAACTGCAGTATACTCACACACCTATCTCACACATACACCTGTTTATGTTTCCTGTCAAGACTTGTTAAACCTGAACACTAATACACATTGTCTCCTCTCATACACACACACACACTGTTTTCTGTTTTTCCCTTCACTGTACAGTCACACACACACACACACACACTCTAGCACACATATTTCCTGTCACTTACACATATGTAAAGCATATATATATATATTCCCTTCACTGATGGCTAATGTTTTCCCTCACACACTTACATGCCTGTGTAGGCATAACATTGTCACTCACTCACACACATGTTCTTTTGACACTCTATTTCCTATCACTGCTACACTCTAACACACACACACACATTGCCTTCCCTCTCTCTATATACACATGGATGTATATATATATATTATATATGTATATCTATATATGTGATATTTATATATGTATCTAGTATAGATACTTGTGAATAGTATGTATAATGTATACATGTATAATATATGTATGTGTATGTATAGGCTTATTGGGTATGTGAATGTATGCTAATATATATGTGGATATATATATGCTAAGTAATGTGTGCCTATAAGTATGTGTAATGACTTGGGCAGTTTGTATAGGTTGTATGGACTTGATAGACTAGTATAGGCTAGTTTAGCCTTGATTAGACTAATATAGACTTGTTTGGCCTAATTTAGACTAGTAGACCTAGTTTGACCATAGTTGACCTAGTTTGACTTCTAGGGTTGACCAGAGTTGACAAAGAGTTGACTTTGGCCTAGATTGACCTAGATTCATATAGAATGCATTGAATTGCATCTTGTTATCATTTAGACTTGTTGTGACTTGTGCTGTTCTGATTAGGAGCCAGACACCTCTCCTCGGACAGTACATTTCATCCGGACACTCAGATACCAGGCGAGTACATTCTTTGATCATTTTATAACTTGTTAGAATTATATTCCCGTATTAGATTACTTTACTTGATGCTATCACGACATTATCACGGATTAGTACTATATGGATCTCTTCATACGATGTTATCCCCCTCGGGAGCATCGGGTACATTGTGTCATGTGCGTTTCACTTTCATCATGTACTCCTGTGCTTTCACCATACATGTACACTCTTGTGAATCATGTACTCTCATGTTCACAGAGCCCTCATGTATACTATCATGTGCACCCTTTCATGGGCCTTCATGTGATATCATGTATAATAACATAACCTGCTTAGATCCTTGTGTATTGATTGGGGAACGGGGGAGTGCTAATAGTCATGTGAACAAATTCCATAGTAGTGTAGATCATGTGAAACTCTTTAGTGTAGATCATGTACTAATCTGTCTTGTTCACATGTGCTATCCTGTACTCTACATCACTAGCCACTATTAGTTCTCTATATACAGTAGCTATTTACTTACAGTTCTCTTTATTTTACATCATGTACTTCCTTTCAGTTTCTTGTATCTTACTCTACTGCATGTTTATATTTTCTAACCTGCTATGATCTGTTAAGATGTATTGTGCTCGCTCCTGTCCTGACTGGACCTGTTGAAAATATTACAGAGGACGAGGAGGAGGCCTGTGTGGATACCTTCTATGGGGCAGCCCTAGACGATACTTGTGAGCTGTACTCTCAGGAGGACCCAGCTCTAGCTGATGACATTACCCCTACTGCTTAGACTAGTTTAGTTAGGCTTTATCTTACTTATGTTGTCTTAAGACTAGTTTAGTTAGACTTTATTTCTGTCTTTGAGATCTGGGTTGTATATATTCTTCCATACTCTATAGTTGAGACTTGTATTTCTGGTTGTTGCTGAGATGTTATCTTAGACACTTAGACTATTTTGATCATCTGTATTTTCTTTGAGTTCTATATCATATCGTACTTCTTCTTCCTCAGTTGTGATTGAGTTTATTTCTGCTATGTTACCCCCATTCGGGGAGTATAAACTGCTTAGCATTATATTGTTAGTTGTTGTGACCTAGGACAGCGTTCTACCGCCGACACTGCGGTGTAGGCTGGACGTATCCACGTCTCGTGCCCTTACTCTAGGGTGCGGGTCGTGACACAATGCGCTGCGCCCATGCGAACCCTCCCCCAAAATAAGGTTGTCGCTACTACCCGCCCTAGCTCCCCTCTCACAGGGAGGTTTTGGCAAGCCAAAGAAGCAGGTTTCCTAGATCTTGACAATCCTCTATGCGCCCTGGCAGAGTTAAAAGACACTGACACCTCCCTAATGACAGTTGGTAATACTAATCCCGGCTCGGACAGGGCGCAGGAATCGGCCAGCAGCAGTCCTAATAATAATCTACATAAGAAAAAGAAGAAAAACAAGAAACATAAACATCAAACGGTGATGACCACGAGATCGGTCGCAAAGCTACACAATACCCCCACCTCCTCCCTCAATGCCTAACATCCTATCCTGGAACGTTCGAGGCATAGGGAACAAACCGACGCTGAATCGTATCCTCAGCCTCAAAAAATCCAATCGGATTGATTTACTTGTCATTATTGAACCCAAAATACCCCAAAAAAGAATTAAAGAAATTCAACTCAAGATGGGATTCCCCAAAGCGGCCGCCGGGTGTCACGACATCTGGATCTTCTTCGCCACTGAGTTCCGTTTCAGCATTATTCAGGACTCTACTCAGGCCCTCTCCTGTTGGATCGTGCATCATGTCCTCAAGTCCCGCGTCATTCTTTCGGCTATCCACGGTAGCTGCGATTTCCCGGAGCGCAGATTACTTTAGGAGGAACTGTCGGGGCCCGCTCTTCCTCACAACGTCCTCCCATTGCTCTGCATCGGGGACTTTAACACCGTCTCATGCAGAGAGAAAAAATTCGGAGGTCGTACCCCCCTCAATCGGCCATGGATGAATTTAATAACTTCGCCTTCAACGCCCATCTATCTTCCGTCCCCTTCCACGGCAACAAGTTCACCTGGTGCAACATGCAGGAAGGCTCTCGGCATCAGTACTCCCGCCTTGACCGTGCTATGGTTAATGGCTGTTGGTCAGACTTGGGGCTGATCACCAATCTTTCGCACCTTAACTCCACCGAATCGGACCACTCTCCTCTTCTTATCGAGATCGACAGCACCGACAAACGCATCAATAAAGCATTTCGATTCCTTGATTTTTGGCATCATCACCCATAATTCATGTACATCGTGGATGAAGCTTGGAGCTCTGTGACCGATCTGGACCCTCTTGTCAAAATAGCTACGAAACTTAAAGATACCAGAAAAGCCCTCACGGCCTGGAGCAAGATCGCGTTCGGGGACATCTTCTAAGCCATTAAGGATGCCGAAGATGACGTCACCAGTACGGAGAGCGCATTTGCCATCGTCGGCTCCCCAGAGAACTGTGCCTCTTTAAACCTCGCCAGGGCCATTCTTAAATCCAGGATCAAGGTGGAAACGGAATTCTGGAAACAGAAGGCCAGATTAACCTGGGACACAGAGGGGGACCCGAATTCGGGCTTCTTTCACAGGTGCGTCAAAGGCCGTAGAAGCTCCCTTAGGATACATCGTATCCACAACGGGAACGACAACCTGTTGGACGATCAGGAGAGCATTCAAGCTGCTGCTACTAACTACTTCTCCAACATGTTCGCTAAAGAAGTCGTGGTCAAAGACGAGGATTTCCTGTCCGAGATCCCCTCC
>JANAVB010007399.1:41429231-41438750 GCA_029216955.1 Iris pallida
TCTAGTCCACTTTTTTATTGCGTCCCTCTGATCAACAATACCAATAACAACAAAGGATAAGAATAAGAATGAATGCTAACGAATGGCTGCAAAGGAAATGAATTTCTATTAAATGCTATCGAATGACCGAATGAGAATTGAATGCTACGAATTGTAGAAGCATGGAATTTCACAACCAGAAAGCCCATGCGCCAGACACTACATGCGCTAGAACTCAGACGAAGAACTTCACAGCAAAGTCAATAAGTATAGACATTTGAAGAAGGACTTTTCATTTTATATATAAAGTCTATTACATGTCTAGAAAAGGTTGTACAAAGGAGAATTTCTACAAAGAAAGAGCCTAAGTCTACAGCCAGCGGCCATCATGCGCCTTCAGATAAGCGCAGCGGCCACCATGCGTCTCCAGATAGGCGCAGCATCACTATGCGCCACCAGTGAGGCGCAGCAGATATCATGCGCCTCCATCCAGGCGCATCCCATCATCTCTTCAGCACCTCAGTTATGTGCATCCCTTCAGCCAAATTCTTCCAGCCAGGCTCACCTGGCCGAGCAGAGCCCAGTTATGTGCCGCTCTTCCAACCAGGCTCGCCCGATAAATGCTTCGACACAAAGCATTTAACCCTCTGGCTGGAACCAAGGAAGAGAAGAGCACCGTAAATGCTGTGGCCAGGGGAGGCTTCGAAAGAGCCTCCAAAGCCGAAGGAAGACCGTGATCGAAACCACGGCTAAAGGAGCAGCTTTCGACACGATCAAAGTGGGGAAACCCCACTTTGCAGGAAGAGAGAGCCTTGCACCGCCATTCCGATCTACGGCTCTTCCGGAATAACGGAGACGAGGCTCGAGCATCCCTATCTTTGGATGCAACAGGCACCTTCCGCCTGCCTCAGAAGCCCTCGACTCCGTCTTTTGGATGTAACAGTCACCTTCAAGTGTATCAAAGACAACACATCGTCTCATCTTCACCCTCGGGAGCACTTCGTCAGCAGAATGCACCCGTATGTTCAAGTTCATATTGGAAGTACGTGAGGGAATGAGAAGCAAATCTTCTCTCCATGCCACTATTTATAGGCCGGGCAGATCAAACCCACGTGTTAAGTGGATGGCCCTCCGAATTCCGTACAATGAATTTACATTAAATGGATGAACCGGACGCCTCGAATTCAGCCAAACGGCTATTTATAGCACTCGAAGAGCGAGACAGCCGCATCATTAAAAGACATGTCCGATGCGCCAGCCAGACAGTGCATCACACGGACGCGCCCTTCGGCATTAGGCGCATCACACAGACGCGCCCTACAGTACTCGGCGCATTATAGAGGGTGCGCCCCCACACATCTCCATACCGAGTGGAACGCCAACCGACGCGCCCACTCAGCTGTCCATCGAACGTCACCAACATTAAATGCTGAACTGACAGAGTTGGCAGCACGCCTCCCAAAGTCTGAACAGTTGACAGCTTTATCAGAAAACGAAGCGTCGGCAACGTCAGCATCATCATGACTCTATTTCGACGGCTACTGCCACGTAGCCACCTGCATGCGCCTCTACGGCCATGCGTCCACACCCGCATGCGCCTCTACGGCCATGCGTCCAAACCAGCATGCGCCTCAAAAGCCATGCGCCCCAGACTGATCTCTGATCTCGAAAGACAGAAGGAAAGTTGCCTGCATGCGCCTCAAAAGCCATGCGCCCCAAATGGTTTGTAACTCCTAAAGGTTATGAGCCGCAGCCTCCTCCTGCGCCCAATCCAAGGCACAGCCCACCAGATCACTCCTCTCCACCAAATCCGAGATCTTCGAACCATGAGTCGACGACACGTGTCTTTTGACTCAACTCGTCCAAGATTTCAGCAACGGAAAGATCTTCCCTCTGCTACGTGCCGGCTCACGACAGCAGTATGAAGAGTTCTCCCCCTCGATCAGGGCACAGCATCCATGCGCCTCCATCAGCAACCTCCACGTGGCGTCCCCACACCGGCGCATCCTACATGCGCGCATGAGCAGCCAGCCTGTAAAACTATAAATAGAAGGATCATCCCCTTCACACACAGACAGAGACTCAGAATATAAGACTCACAGAGAATCCACAACAGAGAATCACCAGAGAGGCAGTCCTAGACACTCAACGTCTTCCTCCTCTCAGCAAGCTCCAGCACCCAGAGCAATCAACACCTTCAGAGAACCGATAACCGCCGTCAGCCGGTCAACGGAGTCAACGCATTACCACTCGCTCCATTGGCACTAAGGACCCAGCTTAAACAAAAGTGTACTCCTAGGACTACATCTAAGTCCTATATTGTATCACTGTTCTGTTTGTATTAAGATTTCAATCAAAACAATTTTAATGGCAAACAAGCTGGCGACTCTGCTGGGGACCTCTTTCTCCTCTACCGAGAAAGTCGTGTCACAGGCCGACGACGTGAAGGTGGGCTCCTCCCACAAGATGCTGGTAGTGCGCCTCAATCAACAGGCGTACAAGGAGTTCATTTCTGAAGGAAGTGCGAGTCCTTCGAAGCGGCTGTCGAAGCCGAAGAAGACCCGCGCAGTCTGGGTGCGCAAAGTCGACGCCTCGGGCACCACCGTTGAAGGGGATGCGCCCGTCCAGCCTTCCCTTCCTGCTGACGTCCTCAGCAGTCAAGGTGTGCCCGCTGATGCAGCGCATCTCTCGGGGAAGCATGCGGCTGACCACGTTCCCCAGCCATCTTCCTCTCAGGCGAGGAAGATACGTCGACGGAGCAGGGGCGCAGCCAATGCCCCACGCATTACTTCTGATGCGCCCAACGAGCCTCTGTCTTCGACAGACTCACTCGCTGTAACGGCGAGGAGAATTTGGATGCTGAGTACTATGCGCCCCAGCGGGCTGGTACGAAGAAATCCAAGGCGGCACGGGCCACGCACCACAAACGTGCTATGCCAGCAGCCGGCCAGAGGCACGCGCTTACAATCACGCGCGCTACCGATGGCAAGCTGTACAAGGTTGACTCAAGTGCTCCCGCACCGACAACGAGTCGACCTTCAAAGTCCTCATCTCACTTGGGCGCATTCACTGCGTGCACAACCAAGCCGAGAGAGGCAAACTCAGTGGTCTTGAACTCCCGCGCCTCCTCTGGTTGTGCGTTTGAGGTCCGTTCAAGTCACTTCAAATGCTGTGGTTCCCCCACTACTGATCGTGATGCCTGCTTGGTATTAGATCAGGGGGCGCAGCACTCACCCGACCACCCCGGCGCTTGGCCCTGCCATGCGCCTGAGAGGGGTGTGAGGGTAGCACTCTCCTCCAACGACTTGCGCAACGTGATCACTCACAAGCGCCGGTCAGGAGAGTTGACCAACAAGCACGATGCGCCTCTCACGGGGCACACTTGTGCAGTGGTCACCATCAACTGCTGTTGCTAGACGGCAGTATCGCCAAAGCAGTCGGTCTTCCAACGGCTACAATCATCGACACCCCTCCGACATCGCCTTGGGACGAAGGTGTCAGCAGAAGAGGAACTAAAGATTGCGTCATGCAACGTGATCTCCAATTCCTCATCTGTCCGGAAGACGACTGCCAATTCCTCGTCTTCATTCAAAAGCCAGCCGAGGAAAACTAAGGCAGCTGTCACGACCTCTGGAGTGTTCGAAGGCACTCGGTCGAGGAAGAAGTCCTTGGAGGAAGCTGGGGGTAGCCAGACCCTTGTCGAGCCTCCTTCCGAAGACGAAGATGTCCAAAGCACAGCTGCGGCGGATCTTCATCAAGACGAAGATGGCCTCCCTGAAGCCCCTCAAAATGACGATGTCCTCCAGGACACCGCCGGGGGTAGTGCTGAAAACGAAGAGGCCCTTCAAGACAGAGCTGAGGGCAGTCAGGCCCTTGCAGATGCGCCTGTCGAAGACGAACTCCAGAATGTGGCTGGGGGTGGCCAAACACCAGGAGAAGTAACTCCCCCACATGAGAGCGAGGCTGAGAGCGAAGCCTCAACTAATCCATCCACTTCCGGTCGTGTCATGACAGTATACATGACCGGGGGTGATCTTGAGGCTGATGCGCCGCCACAGGACATTGTCCAGCGCATAGACTCGCTAGAGGGAGGACTCAAAACCCTCTCTGCCTCAATGCAAGCACTGACTCAAGCAGTATTTGAGATGCGGTCGGCCTTGATCAGGACACCTTCAAATGGTCCCGACCCAGGAGCCAATGGAGAGTCGAGTGTGCCCCTCCAGCGGACACCCTCAGACACAGAAGCACCCCGGACATCGGAGCCCTCAAACGCTCCACTCCAGGTAGTACCTCCTTCTCCGACTCCTAGCTCTATGGAGGACGTGGTCAAAATGATCAAAGATCTGCGGGAGCGCTTCGAGTCCAAGAACAGGCAGGAGGAGCACCAGAAGATGGGCATTCCCCAGCCTTATCCCCTTGAGTGGAACAAGGTGGTTTATCCCCCAAAGTATAAACCACAAACACTCACGCCGTATGACGGGAAGGACTCTCCACGACGGTACCTGACGTACTTTCAGTCGCAGACAGGGCATCTTCCGAAGGAGGACGCGCTCCTCACCAGCATCTTTGTTGGGGCCCTGAAAGGGGTGGCATATGACTGGTACTGCAGCCTCCCCGATAATTCCATATCGTCCTTCGACGACCTGACACGCCTCTTCCTCGACCGCTTCTACGACGGTGGGAAGGACATGACGATGGCGTCTCTCATTGAGATACGCCAGAAAGACAAGGAAACGGTTCGGGCATTCATCGAACGCTTCCGTCAGGCCTGCTTCAGGCTACCTCCAGGCATGCCAGAACATGCGCTTCTCTCCGCTTGCAGTATGAACATGCTGCCTGCAGTAAAGCTCTGGCTTAACTCTACTCCCCCTCCCGACTGGAGCTCCCTAATCATTGAAGCTGAAGCTGCAGAGAAGAAGGCGGCCAATGCACGTCTTCTGGGTGTTAGCTTCCCCGCCTTTGACGATAAGGGGAAAAAGTCCGCAACCAACAACTCCGGACGAGAAACAAAGGGGAAACAGGCATTGACTGTTAATGCCTCGAAGGGCGCATCTGCGCCTACTCAAAAGCCTCCACTGGCACCAAGACCCAAGGAGGTTTATTCATTCAATGATGACGACACCCTGCAACTCTTTGAGATACTGAAGCAGGGTGACAAGATCAAGCTTCCGGACCCGAAGCGGCCTGATGAAGTCGGGAAAGTGGACAACCCGAGGTACTGTCACTACCATCGGTTTATCGGACACCCGACTAAGGACTGCTACGTCCTCAAAAATTACATCCAGCGCATGATCAATGTGGATGTAATCTCCGTCGACTACGAAGAGAAGACGGTGTCAGCTAATGTGGTGTCACTTCAGTTCGGCACCTTGCCGCCGACTACCACACAAGATGGCGTCGTCCCCATCCCTAAGGCGACAATGGAGGTGGTGAATTTGCCACCCACCCGTGACAATGTGAGTGGACTTGTCCCACTCACCACATCTCGAGGAGAGGTCCTCTGGGTTCACCCCGACCTCGTCTCCGAGGTAACTCAACCGGAGGTACGCCCTACCTCCAAAGCAAAAGGCAGGAAGATCAAGTCTTGCCGCACGGTCTCTTCTTCAACGGAAGAGGCGCTTCCTGTGCAGACGCATGCACAACAGAACTCCCAGCCCGGTGAAGCTGCCGCCGAAGTGGTGCCTTCTGGCACCATCCCTGAGGAGGGTTCATCCAAGCCCTCAGCAGCCAATAAACAAAAGCAAGTGGAGGCCCGTTTCGACAGACCTCTGCGGAAAGAAAATGCTTTGGGGCTAGCCACGCCCACAATTTTGACATTCTGGCACAACTGGCCAGTACTCCTGCACGCTTGTCTTTGTTCGAGCTCCTGCGTCTCTCCAAGGACTCCCGAGAAGCTCTCTGCGAAGCTCTGAAGGATGTCGAATCCTTTCTCAGTCAGGTCAAGCAACCTGAAGACCTACCAACTACTTGTGCACACTGTCATTGTGCGGATGAAGTTATCCCAAACATAACCTTCACCCAACAAGACATGCTGCTCAAGCATCACCGACATAACCGACCGTTGTATTACACAGGGTACATCGGTTCGGTAAAGGTGAGCAGGATTCAGATCGATCCGGGGTCTTCCCTAAGTATCATTCCAAAGGCGCTGCTATCAAAGCTGGGGAGCCCAATGTACCGGCTAGCGCCCTCCAATACGACCATCAGCGGCTTCAACGCCAGCAAGAGCGAGCCACTGGGCAAGATCCGGCTGAAGTGTCACATCGGCAGCCTCAAACTGAGGTGACTTGTTATGTGGTGGATGCCGAGGTCAACTACAACATCTTACTCGGACGACCATGGTTACATGAGTACATGGTGGTGCCCTCCACGCTCCACCAATGCATGAAATATGTATCCACCAACGGCGTCATCCGGACGGAGTTTGCAGATATCGATCCCTTCAAAGGGATTGAGGCCTACTTCACCGATTCTGACTTGTACAAGCCACTTGACGAGGAGGAAGCCAACGACGCCGATGATGAAGCAGAGACGGCAACAGAGCCGGACTTGGAGCCCGAAGCGACTCCTGACGCCCCCTTGAAAATCCGTCTGAAAGGGAGACCACCCCAGAAGGCGCCTCCAATGAGCATCAAGCTATCAGGAAAAGCGCCAGCTCGCGAAGCTCCCCTGAAGATACGCCTCAAGGGGAAGCCACCACAAACAGCGGCTCCCCTGGTGGTAAAATTACAAGGGAAGGCGCCACTCATCGAAGGCGCAACCGAGGTACCCCTCAAGGTGCGTCTTAAAGGCAAGCCGCCGCAGTCATCCAAGATGCCGGAGAGGGCTCACATAACCCTCTCAGACCCCAAAGTCAGAGCGGTGGAGGACTCTCCTGATCCGGCCCCAGTGCTTACAGACGAGGAGCTTGGCGAATATATCTCTGCTGATGTAGACGCACCCTCCTTCGACAATGTAATCCCACGGGATAAAATCTCGTACTTTATCAATAATAGAGTGTCTTTCAATTATTCTTATCTTCCACACTGGAATGCCATGTATACATTAGACAACGCTCTTCAGTCGTTGCAAACACAAGTAACGACCGTCTACCATAATCAAATAGTTCCGTCTCAAGGTGTCTTCATAGTCCCTCCACGAAGCCGAGACGAAGGCACCATCATCTCGGGCAAAATCGAGCGTCGTCGGAACCTCCCGTCGATCGAGCCCGAACCTGATACCGGCAGAGTACAAGTCTATCGATACACGGATGCGGCTAAGCACATCATCCAAAAGATGGGCTACGACCTGAAAAGCAATAAAGGCCTAAACTACGGCAAGGGTCGGCATCTCCCTGTTCGGCTTTCGATGCCCAATGGAAAGCCACAGGATTACTATAATCGGACTCGACGGGGTTAGGCTATGTCACGCCGCCATCAACTCCAGAGAGTTCAGACGCAGAAGACATAGAACATTCCCACTCGTCAGAAGCATCGACGTGGGATTCCGATACCAGTATCGGATCAGTCTTCAGGAAAGTGCTGTCAGCTAACTTGACATCGACGCAACCTCAGAAAGATGAAGGCGAAGACCAACCGCCGGAACCCTTCAAAGAGGAACCCTGGGCTCAACGCCTAGGAGAACAATGGGAGTCTCGTTTTGAGTTACGAGAACCTCCCACCGAAGACGAAGTCGAGCAGATCGACCTCGGGGATGGGTCTTCTTCTAAACCCATCTTTATCAGCAAAAGCTTGGAAGGAGAAGACCGAGAATCTTTAGTCCAACTGGCTAAGGAGTATATCGACGTCTTCGCCTGGAGCTACGAAGACATGCCGGGTCTCGATCCACAGATCACGATGCATAGGTTGAACATCTTACCAGATGCCAAACCTATCAAACAACAACAGCGACGCTTCCGCCCGGACATCATGAACGCCATCGATCAGGAGGTGGACAAACTCTTGACCAGTGGCTTCATCCGTGAGGAACAACACCCGGACTGGGTAGCCAACGTCGTCCCTGTCACCAAGAAGAACGGGAAGATACGAGTCTGTATCGACTTCAGGGATCTCAACTCTGCTTGCCCGAAGGATGAATTCCCGCTCCCAATCACCGATGTAATGATCGACAACACATGTGGCTTTGAACGCATGTCCTTCATGGACGGGTATTCAGGCTACAATCAAATCAAGATGTTCCCCGATGACGCAAAACATACGTCATTCAGGACTCCAAAGGGTGTTTTCTGCTACACAGTAATGCCCTTCGGCTTGAAGAACGCCGGTGCAACGTACCAGCGAGCTATGAGCACCATCTTCCGTCAACATCTTCGCAAGACAGTTGAGTGCTATGTTGACGACATCGCAGTCAAGAGCCGCCTCAAAAGAGATCACCTACAGGACCTAAAGACGGTCTTCGATCTCATGCGGGCACATCAACTCAAAATGAACCCCGCTAAATCCTTCCTGGGGTTTCTAGCGGCAAATTCTTGGGCTTTGTCATCACGCAAAAGGCATTCATGTCGATCCCGAGAAGACTAAAGCCATCCTTAACATGGACCCTCCGAAGAACCTTCGAGAACTTCGGGGCTTACAGGGACGTTTGGCATACATCCGGAGGTTCATAGCAAACCTCTCCGGTAAATGTCAACCCTTTACTCAGCTCATGAAGAAGGGAGTCTCTTATGTCTGGACAGAGGAGTGCCAAAAGGCTTTCGACGACATCAAGGCTTACTTAACAAGCCCGCCAGTCCTAGTGGCACCTGTCGCCGGCAAACCATTCCTCCTCTACGTCCGTGCCATGGATCATTCCCTCGCGCTTTGCTGGCTCAAAACAGCGATGCAGGCTACGCAAGCAATCTACTACCTCAGTCGAACACTCATCGGGGCCGAACACCGGTACAACCCCGTTGAAAGGAGTGCTTGGCTTTGGTGTTTGCCATTCAGAAGACTCGTCATTACGTCTCGGGCCAGACAATTCACGTCATCTCCCGAGTCAATCCGCTCAGATTCTCATGACGAAGCCAGGGTCATTAAACTCCCGGCTGGCTACATGGGCGATCCTACTAACACCATACACATGGTGTTTGTCCCGCAGAAGGCTCAAGGGTCAGGCTCTGGCTGACTTTTTAGCTGCACACCCCATCCCAGAATCTTCAAAACTCTATGAAGACATCCCGGATGAAGTCCAAGAATCAAACGTCACTGAAGGAAGCCCCGTTTGGCGGATGTTCTTCGATGGCGCTTCAAGAACGGGCCCCAATGGCCAAATCATCGCAGGAGTGGGGGTAGTCTTGTCTCCCCCGATCAGCTGGTCATCCAGCGCGCATACTCCCTTTCGAAGCCGTGCTCCAACAATGTTGCTGATACAATGCACTCGTCATGGGACTCCAGCTAGCACAACAGCTGGGGGTGGATCATCTGGAAGCCTACGCGACTCGAAACTCGTCGTAACCAGATTCGGGGCAATACGAGGTTCGCCATGAAGATTTTCCCTTACCATGAAGTTGCATTGAACATCATTTCAACCTTCACTGGTTCTTCATCGAACATGTACCCCGTC
>JANAVB010007399.1:41440956-41495956 GCA_029216955.1 Iris pallida
AAGAGTTGCAAAAAACACATAAAAAGAAGAGAAGCTACAATCCCCGATCCTCCCCAGGGTGGGATGAGAGTTCTCTGACTCGACGTCTCAGGTCGGTAGTGCGAGTTTCCACAGTCGCCTGGACTCGCAGCTCGGCTTCTTGACGCATTAACCCGACAGCCTCAGCGGAAGTTTTACTCTCATACTTCTCATCAAGCTGTCGTCGCTACTGAGCCAAAGCAAGGGTCCGCTGAGTAAGAGTCGTTTCCTCCTGCTTGAATGCCACGTGTTCAGCCAGGACACGCTCAGCCTCTAGTTAAAGTTGGGCCCGCTGGTCTTCAAGACGGCGCATCTGAGCATCAACCTCTGTGATGTTAGCATCCACCGCAGCCCGCTTCTCCGTCGTCTTCTTCATAGATTGAGACAGCTGCTCCGCCGCAGCCTCAGTCCCAGCCACTTCACGCTCCCAACTGCTCACCTCGGCTCGATGGGAAGCCTCGATCTCAGCCATCGACTTTCCTATCTCTGCATCTATCAAGACCGAGAGGTCATTTCGTTGGATGCGCTGCAGTTCCGCGAGCCGCTCGTCCAGCTCCATTACCGAAACCTCCAGAATTTTGGCCATATGGTCATGGCCCTGGTGAATGCGGATCAGCTCGATACAAGGCATTGCCAAAGCTTTTGCCGCCGCAAAGCTCCCCTTAGCATCTACCACTGTAGATACACCTTTCTCCAGCATTTTGTACACTCCCTCGACGAGGAATTTCACATACCCGTCGGCTTCCGCCAGCACCTGCGGCGTCATAGCAGGAGTTGAGGGGGCTACTACAGTTTGCGGACCGAAGGAAGATCCGCCGACCTCGATCTGAGAGGTTTGAATCTCGGCAGCAATAGGCTCTTCATCAACAGGGCCCAGACTGCTAGCCCGAGGAGCCGAAGGAACAGAAGGAGCCGGCGCATGCGTCGTGATAGTACCCCAAGTAGAAGGAGCAACAGAGGGTTCCACACCCTTACCCTTCTCAAGCCCGGAGAAATCACCGACGTCAACGGCTACTTCTACCCCCGACATTCTATCAGCATCAGCTACCTCCCCCGGCAAAACGGGGAGATCGACATCTATCTCCTGGCCAGCCCCAGGAGACAAGACCGGCAGAAGGGTCTCACTCTTCTCAAATCCCTCTACAGGGACAGAATCTGTCGCTACCGCCTGATCGGTAGCCATCTCTATGTCCATGGTTGAAGCCAAGGAAGGATTCGGCAATGATTCAGCCGACCTCCCTTCATCATGACCAGGAGGGGAATCAACCCTCTCCTCTATCCTCACCGCTTCTGCTGCCCCCCGCAACGGACCCTTGCAACGCTGGAGGGACGTCACCAGAAGGCGACGAACTCCAATCCACTTCATCATCAGGATACCTCGAGTCTGTAGGACCCTCAGCGTCCAAGGCCTCCACGGCAGATGGTACTATCCCAGAAGTTGTTGCGACTTCAAAGACAGGAGATACTAAAACCTCCGCGGGAACATCTTCGGGACCCTCCTCCACAGGAGACATCATCGTTGGTGGAATGCGCTCCTCAGAAGAGCCTTCCACCTCCTTCGGCTTACTGGTGCCCGATTTCGAAGCACGAGACTTCTTCTTCAATCCCTACAAGAAGAAGAGCATAAGTCGCCACAATGACATAAAAAAAAAACTGGAATTATGAAGCACTCCTTACCTCAGCGGGAGCTAAGCCCGTTGGCGTTACAAGTGGCGTTTTCGTAATCTTCGGGGTCGACGTCCTTCTCGACTTTTTTGGTACAGAAGAACCAGCTTCTGTGTCAGCCCGTCTTTTCCCGACAGACGGGTCTCTCACTGGTGCCACAGCAGCAGCCCGATACCCCGCTAATTCTGGCGGACGATATGACCGAGCTGCCACCAACATATTCGTGGTTGCTTCCAACTGGGTTCCAATGATGAAACTAGTCTCCCTGTCATAACCAGGAGACATAGTATTCATAGTGCAATACAGCTTGGCGGCCGGATATAAGATCGGCGGCCGAGGATTGCGAACTGGTGTGGTAAACTTAACGCTAGTACATCCAGCGTTATAATACTGCCAGCCCCGGGCTCCATCCAGCAAACTCCCGATGAAGCCTAGACTGCTACTGGGATTCCGCAGCATTAGCTGAGTGTAGCCAAATTGACGAGCAAATCGGCTTGGCAAGTACGGTTCCAGATAACACCTGTTCTGATTACGGTAGACCAGATGCGAAGGCCGGATACTCTGCAACCAACGAAAACTCCATTTCGGCAAAGTAACCGCATCCTCGCCAGAATCAACCAAATCCTGGTCGGCCTCGAAATTCTTGAAGATCGGGCCAACCTTCACGATTTCCTACCCCTGAAGGAAGGACAAAACCCTCCTACAAACGGGGACGCCAGTGTAAGACCACTTCCTCTTGTAGAAGCGGCGAATGAAGGCATCTCCTTCAACATGGTCCTCCTCAGGACCAGGACTCATCACATTCGGATGATATAAGATCAGCCACCCCATAAGATAATGGAAAGGCAGCTCGGCCCGGGGAAAGTTGTCATTATTACCTTTCTCGTGGATCACATCATCAGCAAAAGACCTCAAAACCGCGCAGCAGGTTGCACACCATCGCGGGAAGGAGAGCCAGAGGTCGTCCAAAGGCCAACTTCACTGCAGGCAAAATGAGATTCTGATGTACCCTCTCAACAGCACCGGATCCCCCTGCAAATATGCAATCCCGGAGCCATATCATCAAGTAGGCCGTCAACACTGCCTTAGATGACATCCGGTGCCCGCAGTGCCAGAAACAGCTGTACGTGTTCTTGCCGCTCTCATTTGAATGTGGGGTCC
The DNA here is from genome assembly GCA_029216955.1 of Iris pallida. Lineage (NCBI taxonomy): Eukaryota > Viridiplantae > Streptophyta > Magnoliopsida > Asparagales > Iridaceae > Iris > Iris pallida. The sequence goes on from JANAVB010007399.1 coordinate 41,443,801, forward strand.
TCTCGTCCAGCCGGGTTATTTCAGAACTCACTTCCGCGGGTGTCAAGCCCTGCGGAGTCGCAAACCGGATCCTCGAAGGATCCGCCAAATCCTGTCTAAAAACATAGTCCCTCCAAGCAGTCACGTGAGGTTGGGTCTTACCCTTGTCCCTCCGGTGCATCAGATAATGATGGCTCGTCACCTCCTTGAAAACGGCCATCATCTCCGGGTCCTTATCTTCCAAGACCTGAATCTCTTCATTCGATGGAAAATATTCCTCGTACGGTTCCGAGCCCCAAGGAAGCTTGGACACTTCATACATCTTATGAAGGGCCAATCCCAACTCCCCCACTGGAGTAAAGAAGCTGCCAGTCTGGGCGTTGAAAAGCTCCAACAGCGCAAGGAACATCGGCTTATTGAGGTCCACGCCTGCCTGCGTGGCCCGAATGGCGGCAGTCAGCCCTATCTCTTTAAGCTCAACTTTGAACCTGGAAAGCACCCAGGAGGTCAACTCGTCCCACTTTGGGATGTAGTGACACCAACCTTCGACTCTAAAACCAGCTGTCGGATACGTGACCTTCGACGTCAGCATCCGATTTGCAAAAGTCGGGGCACTGAAGGGAAACGTGTCATTTGGGACTTCACTATAGATGCTCCCGGGACGCAAAGCTCGGTAACTGAACGAAGAACCAGTTCGTGAAGCGGTCAAGGTGTCTCGCTGGTTCGAGGTGGTGTCAATCGAAAGGAAGCCCCCCAAGGCACCTCCTTGAGAAGGAGTAAGTTCCCAACCTATCCTTCTCTTCGAAGCTAGACGATAAAAGGCTGTCAATGGCAACTGGCGGTCAACCTGCCGCATGTATAACATCATGCCCTTAGCAGCAAAGAACCAGTCTTCTCTGATCTTCAATATCTTCGCCTCGGAAGAGACTAATCGGTCGCCAAACAGAAACGCAGGCTTTAAGAAGGTCACACCTTCAGAATCAGCAGACTTCAGTTTACCGCTCTCCATCATACTCTGGAGGAAAAGCGGCAACTGGACCTGGATTTGTAGCATCCTCTCACGAGGTTGGTCCTGAAGGATAGCATCCTTTGCAGGGTTGATCACCGCCTCATCAAAATCAACTCCCATCTGGCAAAGAGAAGCGTCCAGAAGGACCTCATTCAACAAAGGGATCGTCATCGACACTGGCACAACAAAAGTGGAAGTCAGGCAAAAAGACAAAATATGTCAAGCAGACTGGCGCATTGCCAGGGTATGAACCCATACGCATCTGCTTCGGCGCATCATCAGGGCATAGGCCCATGCGCGTCAGCATGTCTCGGCGCATCATCAGGGCGTAAGCCCATGCGCGTTGGCATTGGAGCGTCGGCGCATTATCAGAGCGTGAGCCCATGCGCGTCAGCAAAGGCTTCGGCGCATCTTCAGGGAATAAAACCCATGCGCGTCAGCCATTAAAACCTCGGTGCATGATAAAGGTATAAATCTATGCACGTCGGCAGGACAGAACCTCGGCGTATCATCAAAGACCAAAGTCTATACGCGTCGGCAGTTAGGGCACAGGGCCCAAAGCAGAGACGAAACCCACCTGTCACCTCAGGACGAACGTCGGCAAGAGGCGCACGAGTGATAGGTACATCCTCATCGACAGACTCCTTCGCTTTCTCCTTCCCCTTGCCGGCAGCGCCGCGAGGAGTCTTGGGAGCCATTCTCTCGAAGAAGGAGAAGTTAGGGTTTTGAAGAAGAAACTCTAAAGAAGCAGAGGCACAGAGAAGAAGAACCCTTTCTCTCTCCGACTCTTACCTATTTATAGGGCATGGTCGCACGCGTAAACAGATGACGTGTGATCTCAGCCGTCGCCTCGGGTTCTGTGCAAGGATAGCAGCAAATAAGACCAAAAGATCATCATTAATCTTTTCGGTTACCGAGGCACCATCATCATTAACTGAGAAGAGCATGCGCCCGAACAGGCATGCGCCCAGAAATCATGCGCCCTGACCTCCATGCTTCTTATTCAAAGTATTCCAAAACTTATTCAAAAGTTTTGAAAACTTTGAAGGGGGTCTTGTAGAAGCATGGAATTTCACAACCAGAAAGCCCATGCGCCAGACACTACATGCGCTAGAACTCAGACAAAGAACTTCACAGCAAAGTCAATAAGTATAGACATTTGAAGAAGGACTTTTTATTTTATATATAAAAGTCTATTACATGTCTAGAAAAGGTTGTACAAAGGAGAATTTCTACAAAGAAAGAGCCTAAGTCTACAGCCAGCGGCCATCATGCGCCTTCAGATAAGCGCAGCGGCCACCATGCGTCTCCAGATAGGCGCAGCATCACTATGCGCCACTAGTGAGGCGCAGCAGATATCATGCGCCTCCATCCAGGCGCATCCCATCATCTCTTCAGCACCTCAGTTATGTGCATCCCTTCAGCCAAATTCTTCCAGCCAGGCTCACCTGGCCGAGCAGAGCCCAGTTATGTGCCGCTCTTCCAACCAGGCTCGCCCGATAAATGCTTCGACACAAAGCATTTAACCCTCTGGCTGGAACCAAGGAAGAGAAGAGCACCGCAAATGCTGTGGCCAGGGGAGGCTTCGAAAGAGCCTCCAAAGCCGAAGGAAGACCGTGATCGAAACCACGGCTAAAGGAGCAGCTTTCGATACGATCAAAGTGGGGAAACCCCACTTTGCAGGAAGAGAGAGCCTTGCACCGCCATTCCGATCTACGGCTCTTCCGGAATAACGGAGACGAGACTCGAGCATCCCTATCTTTGGATGCAACAGGCACCTTCCGCCTGCCTCAGAAGCCCTCGACTCCGTCTTTTGGATGTAACAGTCACCTTCAAGTGTATCAAAGACAACACAGCGTCTCATCTTCACCCTCGGGAGCACTTCGTCAGCAGAATGCACCCGTATGTTCAAGTTCATATTGGAAGTACGTGAGGGAATGAGAAGCAAATCTTCTCTCCATGCCACTATTTATAGGCCGGGCAGATCAAACCCACGCGCCAAGTGGATGGCCCTCCGAATTCCGTGCAATGAATTTACATTAAATGGATGAACCGGACGCCTCGAATTCAGCCAAACGGCTATTTATAGCACTCGAAGAGCTAGACAGCCGCATCATTAAAAGACATGTCCGATGCGCCAGCCAGACAGCGCATCACACGGACGCGCCCTTCGGCATTAGGCGCATTACACAGACGCGCCCTACAGTACTCGGCGCATTATAGAGGGTGTGCCCCCACACATCTCCATACCGAGTGGAACGCCAACCGACGCGCCCACTCAGCTGTCCATCGAACGTCACCAACATTAAATGCTGAACTGACAGAGTTGGCAGCACGCCTCCCAAAGTCTGAACAGTTGACAGCTTTATCAGAAAACGAAGCGTCGGCAACGTCAGCATCATCATGACTCTATTCCGACGGCTACTGCCACGTGGCCACCCGCATGCGCCTCTACGGCCATGCGTCCACACCCGCATGCGCCTCTACGGCCAAGCGTCCAAACCAGCATGCGCCTCAAAAGCTATGCGCCCCAGACTGATCTCTGATCCCGAAAGGCAGAAGGAAAGTCGCCTGCATGCGCCTCAAAAGCCATGCGCCCCAAATGGTTTGTAACTCCTAAAGGTTATGAGCCGCAGCCTCCTCCTGCGCCCAATCCAAGGCACAGCCCACCAGATCACTCCTCTCCACCAAATCCGAGATCTTCGAACCATGAGTCGACGACACGTGTCTTTTGACTCAACTCGTCCAATATTTCAGCAACGGAAAGATCTTCCCTCTGCTACGTGCCGGCTCACGACAGCAGTATGAAGAGTTCTCCCCCTCGATCAGGACGCAGCATCCATGCGCCTCCATCAGCAACCTCCACGTGGCGTCCCCACACCGGCGCATCCTACATGCGCGCATGAGCAGCCAGCCTGCAAAACTATAAATAGAAGGATCATCCCCTTCACACACAGACAGAGACTCAGAATATAAGACTCACAGAGAATCCACAACAGAGAATCACCAGAGAGGCAGTCCTAGACACTCAACGTCTTCCTCCTCTCAGCAAGCTCCAGCACCCAGAGCAATCAACACCTTCAGAGAACCGATAACCGCCGTCAGTCGGTCAACGGAGTCAACGCATTACCACTCGCTCCATTGGCACTAAGGACCCAGCTTAAACAAAAGTGTACTCCTAGGACTACATCTAAGTCCTATATTGTATCACTGTTCTGTTTGTATTAAGATTTCAATCAAAACAATTTTAATGGCAAACACGAATGACCGAATGAGAACTGAATGCTAATGAATGACCGAACGATTAAGGCTAGTTATGAACTGGTCGTTATCTGTTGCACTGTTAAGTTTTATCTGATCAAAAGAACAAGTCATACATTGGTCTCGGATAACTTTTTAATAAGGTAATAGCCTCTCGATGATTCTGGAGGCACCTGGAATCGATCGGCCTAGGAGAGATTGTAATAGCACCCCGAGGTAAATGCTACTCCTCGGGAATGTTGTGTCCTTAGCGACGAGCTGAACCATGAGTCCCAGCGACTAATCATGGGGAACAGACCCATGGACCACCATGTAGTTAGGACATGCGTATGAACAAATCCTTATTGCAAAACCTAACACTGATCGATGTTGGTAAAGAATGTTTCTTATATACATATGCAAATTGTGCTAACCTGTTTTATACAGCGATGACTGTCGGCGATGGTAAGTTGGTTATGAAATATTTCTGCTGTCATATTTCTTATAAATTGTTAAAAAGAACCTAGACAAGTAGAAAGATCACTAGTAAATATGTAGCTTCACATATTAAATTAGTGCAGATATTTGTGAGTTTCGGCGAAGAGCCGCTCGCCAGCACATGATGTGTGCTTACCCACGTTGTGGGCATCCTTTTCAGAAAGTAAAGGAGACAGGGGGATTTCAAGTGAGGCACTGAAGCTTGTCTAGCCCAGTAGAGCTGCGGACTGCCTCGAAGCTTCTTTTCAATCCAGTCAAATTTTCAAGTTTCTTTTCCTTTGAAGGTGTCTTTTCATTTCCAGCATGTAATAAAGGGATATGATGTATGGGCATTGCGACTATTTTCAAAAGAGAGTTTTAAAGAGAATTATGTAGCCAAGATAAGGCAATTTGAGTTTACAAAGCTTTGTACTTGTATTCCTATCAAGTTTATCAATAAAAGAAGTATTTCCATTTCAAATCTCTGTGTCAAATATTTGGTTTTCTGCAATGAATGGGTGTGTGCGTGTATTTTTGCTTGACTAGTTGTTTTATGCAGGTACATGGCCTTGTGCAAGCACAACTTAGGCTTGCATGACATCACGCCTTAGCGAGGACGAACGATCCCGCAGGGATCCAGGCAAAACGGACGACCCTAGCGGGATCGGGGCGTGACACTTACAATCTACCTCCTTAAAATAATTTCGTCCTCAAAATTCAAAATAATCTTAATGCAAGAGAACAATAAGGCTAAATAAGGAACATTGACTAAGTATGTCAAGCCGAATCTCAACACAGCCAAAATAAGACACTTTAGCTACGCCCAAAAATGTTGCTAAAGCGTATAAAAGTGTCACTATTCAAAAGTAGCGACAAAAATATTTTGTCGCATATTTCATGGTCGCTAACACAAAAATGATGTTGTGTCCCGCTCCTCGCGGTCCACTATATCTTTCCTACGGCTTGCTAAATTAGTCTTGACTAATATAAAGCCCCAGTCCCAAAATACGAAGGACTAGAAGATCTTATACATGCCAGCTACGTATCGAGTGGACTCCAGCCTAGCTCGAGTACGTATAAGCTTTCTTGGTGTTCAAATTTTATCTATCATACATATATAAATCTATCTACCTCAATCCACAGAACAAGTAAATCAAGAATGAACAATATATATTATGGTCTGCAGCCCAATAACATATATATTCGATTAGATCCGAAGAACGACATGGTCTATAAAAATAAACTAAGAGCATAATATAAATAATGGATACAATATAAAAGCATGATAAAATACCTGAGTTGGATATAAAAATAGCTCCATGAACATCGGACCAGCTCTGCATGACTACTACATGAAGAGATCATCAGGTCCTCAGGAGACTAACAAGGTACAGAAAAACATGCCATGTAACAGTAAAAAGAATATCTATGCAATGAAGGATAACTACCATAACCATCTAAGTACAAAATACAGTTGAGGACAATCCTAATACTAGGTCCAGCCGTACATGCAATCACCCATGGCACCATGCTGTGATACCGATGGGCAAACAATCAATCAATACCATAGCTCTGCTAGAGATATTATATCAATACGCAAGTAAGAATATTGTAACCTCCATTCCCGAATTTTTTTATTATTTTTAATTTTTTGATTTTATTTACAAATTATTGTCATTTTGGTAATTAGCTAAAAGAGATGTCATTTTAGTAAAGAGGAAAGGAATTTTGGTAACTAGTGGAGAGAGAATGGCAATTTAGTAAATTATGAAGAGGGAATGGCAAGTTAGTAAAAACTTAGTTATTTCTAGGTGGGAACCTTCTAGAATTGATTATGCTTTAGTTAAGCGTGTACTTTAGCATGTGTTCTTAATCAATTAAACATGTGGGGATTATTGGTTATAACTAACTAATTCTATATTATTCCTAACCAATGTGATTCTTGAGCCTATGGCTTGGCACCAATCCTACAAATACCCCATACTTTCTCATGCATTTTTATTCCAAAATTATAGCCCAAGCCCATTCCAATCCAGCCCAATTTCTAAACCAAAATTATGTAACAGTGTCCACTCCATATCTATGTCCTGCCAATAACATTATCGTGTCCATCCCGTGCCATGTCTTGGGTCCGACCCTAGGAGTGTCCACTCTTTTAATTCAATTCCTTAGCAGTTTACAGTTACATTTTCGTGCCCAAAATTTTAGACACACCGACTCACCCTTCATTCTCGTGTCCAACAGTACTGGACACGTTACAATCCCATTCCCACTACAGTTTCTGTGTTACGTCCTCCAGGACAATCAAGACTACAAATCCGAACCTTAGACTAATGAATCTGCTGCCGTGTCCGCCGAAGCACTAAGCCGCTCGATTCCTCACCTCGCCGGAGTGTGTCACCAACACTCCTCGCCTCAGATCCGAGACTACATCTTCGTCGCCATTCTCGGAGACGTGTCTGCTTGGACTGGCGTGTCTTCGAGTTGTGTCCTCGAGGTGAGCGGGTCCACCAAACCCTCTGCCACCGTGTCCTGGTCACTACGACCACTGCCGACCACTGTCAGTCCCTGCCACAGTCGTAGTGCTTCACTATCGCCAAGATCCGACCACTCGCCGCCTGATCGACCCTGCTGATGAGTAGGACCGCGGCACCACCATTCTTGGACTAGATCCGTCGCTCCCAGTCACGAGCGTCGCCGACCGGGCCATCGTTCTTGGCCATGTCCTCCATCGAGACGGAGCCCCTTGCCGCCTCCCCAAGCCACCACCATAGCGTCATCCTCCACCGGAGCCTCGCCTCTACCGAATCTGCTACCTCGACCTCAACCACGACCACCGTTGTAGGAGCCAGATCTCCACCGCCTGACAGCTATGTCACCCGGTCTTGCTGGAATTGTAGTCATCGTCGTCTTCCCGCGGCTACATCCTCATGTGTGGACCACACTGGCGGATCCTCGACCTCGGAGCACCTTCCTGCCTTTCCGCCCTCAGGTGAAGTTCTTCCTCTCCTTCTTCGTCTTCGTCTTCGATTTAGGATTTTTCTTGGCGGCTGGATGTAAATGAGAAGTAAGAGAGAGAGAGAGAGAGTGAGAGAGAGGGATATGTGTAAACTTAGGGTTAATGAAGGTTCAGCGGGCCAGGTTTCAGTGGGTCAGTAGGTCGGGCTCTGGACCTTAAGAAAAAAAATAAAAAATGAAAAAAAGAAAAAGAATAAGGCAACCGCAGCAGTAGGTTTGCGGGCCACATTCATAGGCCGGACCACTGGGTTTATTAAGAAAAAAAAGTTAGAAAGAAAAGGAAAGGAATTGTGGGTTTGGGTTTTGGCTGAGCCCAGTACTGTTTGGACTGATTATTAATATTAATATTATAGTTATTAAGTAATTAGTTGATACATCTATTCTTTTTAATAATTAGTGTATTTATTAGAGATGTTTGTATGAGTAGTCTTAGCTAATAACTATTTAGCTATTAATTTTGTAACTATTTTGTTAGCCAATGAATATGAATATTTTATAAAATTATTATTAGTTTATCCTTATTAGCTAACAAATGATTAGCTATTTTGTAAATTATTTTATTAGTATTACTTTAGTTAGTATGTTCTAGTGTTTAAGAATATTTTCCTAAATTTATAGTTTTAGCAAATAGTTGTTCCTTATTACTTGGTTAATAATTGTTTAAGCTATTAAACCTTGTAGTAATATTTAGACTTAAAGTAAATCTTAGTTAGTTAGTTTCTAGAAATATCCATTAGAAAGTCTAACCCTATCTTAATCCATTCTAGGAGGACTTAGAGACGATCACATCACCCCGGGAGAAGGCAAGTACACTACAATTTGAAATTACTTGTAATTCTTTTATGCATTATTTATATTGGACACTTGAGTGACACGTGTTGACATTGATTGTGCATTGATAGATTGATTGTGTCAGAATTAGGGGAAATACTTAGCTTCTATGTGATCAAACCTATTTAGTGTAATATTGTGGATAGTCTTATCTCACATCGTGCACGTGTGGGTAGACCAGACCGTACCATTGATACTATTGTGTTTATTGTGCGATAGTCGATCACATGGGAACTAGTATTTCAAATCACATATGCATTGTCATCCTTATTGATTCAGTATTACTTTTCACATTTCGTTACAGTTCAGTTCATTACATTACAAATTTACATAGTACATTTCATATTGTAGGGTTGTACTTTGCTCCTTTTCTGACTGGATACGTTGTAGGTTTACGATAACTTCGACTCTAGCTCTTATTGCTTAAAAGATAAGATGGGTGGCAAGGAGGATACACGAAGATCAGTGATAACTTAGGATTATGGATGTATAGATTTACTTTTAGATTTGATGATGATGTACTTGAGGATGTCTTTTCTATTTTACCGGATTTGTCTCCGGACGTTGTTGTAAAGTTATACCAAAAAGTCATAGTCAAATGTGTAATGATGTGGTGATTGGTTATTGGGCAAGTGATTAGTAGCTGTGATGAACAAATCGATTATTAGTGTATTTTGATGATTATCGAAGTCTAGACAGCTCACTACCATCGATTCTGTGGCGTAGGCTAGATGTACTGTCACGACCCACACCCACTTTTTGGGATACGAGTGCGTGCGCAAGCCAGCTACGTATCAGGTAGACTCCAGTATAACTCGAATATATATAAGTTGTCTAGACAATGGTCATATGCCTAATCATGGTAAATTAAACTATATCTCAATATACAAGAAGAATATAAAACAAGAATGAACATTATGGTTCATGGTCTGCAGCCCACTAACATATATGTCCCATTAGACTCTAAAGAAATAACATGAGTCTATAAAACTAGGCCAACAAGCAGAGTGCAAATAACAGATGTAAATATGTAATCATGAAAGATATCCGAGTCTGAAGTAATCAACTACCATCATGATCAGCTAACTAACTCCGTGCAATCAACTACCTGAAGAGATCATCAGGTCCTCAGGGGACTAGCAAGATACTTAAAACATGCCTATCTAACAGTTTATCATGCATGAAGAAAATTCAGGATATAAGCAGGAAAAGTATCACGACCCGCACCCAATGTAGGGGCACGGGAAGTGAGTATGTCCAGCCTACGCCGTAGTGTCGGCGGTAGAACGCTGTCCTAGGTCACATACATCTAACAATTATAAGATACCTGTACAGTATCTACTCTCCAAATGGAGGACAATACATAAATGTATAGCTCAATCACAACTAAGGTAGAAGTATGGTAAGATAGATAGATATGATATAAAAATCACCAAATGAAATACAAACAGGAGAAGAAGTCTAAGTGTCTAAGATAACATCTCCACAAAACATCCAAAATAACAACAAGATCCCAAATATATACATCAATGTATCAAATGAGACAAGACAATAAAGTAAGATAACTAATCTAGCTAACTACCCTAGACTACTGGGGTAATGTCCTCTGCAAGGACTGGGTCCACTTGGGAGTCCAACTCGCAGGTGTCATCTAGGGCTGCTCCATAGTACGTAGGACAAAACTCTTCGGTGTCATCTGTAATATTTTAACAGGTCCAGTCAGGACAGAAACGAGCACACAATCTCAACAAGTTCATATTATGACAGGAATATAAAGCATGCAATAGAGTAGGATACATGAAGCGCTGAAAGAAATGTACATAAAAAGAGAGAGAGATAACTGTACTGGAAATATCTACTATAAGTAAAGAACTACAAGTGACTAGTGATGTAGAGTACAAGAAAGACATGTAAATGGCTTGAATTTATACATGATTACACTACTGAGTTTGTACATGACTAGACTACTTTGGAATTGTTCACATGACCACTTCTACTCTTCCGTACCCCAATCAATATACAAGGATCTCGACAGGTTATGTTATTGTACATGATCATCATATGGGGGCTCATAAATGAGTGCCCATGAAGTTATACATGAGGGTTCTGTGAACATGAGAGTACATGAATCATAAGAGTATACATAAATAGTGAGAGCACAAGAGTACATGATGAAAGTGAAACGCACATGACATGATGTACCCGATGCTTCCGAGGGAGATAACATCTCATAAAAAATCCATATAGTACCAATCCTTGTTACCAATGTGACAGCATCAAGTAAAGTAATCTAGAGCAATAATATAAGTCCTAGCAAGTATAAAATAATCAGAGAATATACTCGTCTGATATCCTGAGTATCTGTTGAGTATAGATGTCCAGACAGAGTAGATGAGTCCTATTTAGAGCAACACATGTCACAACATGTCTATAAAGGTAAAACTAAAGATTATAATGTATTCTACATGATTTCTAGGTCATCTAGGCCAAAGTCAACTCTTGGTCAACTCTGGTCAACTTATAAAGTCAAACTAGGTCAACCAAGCTATTCTAGGTCTAAGCCTAGTCTAACAAGTCATTCTAGACTAAAGTCAACTTTTGGTCAACTCTAGTCAACTATACTAGTCACACTAGGTCAACTAAACCATTCTAGCAACCAAGCACAAATACAATATGTAACATGTCAAGTATATATATATATATATATATATATGCTAATACATTTATCACACATAAGGCTATTGCCTATATCACAATTTATATATATATATATATATATATATATATATATATATATATATATATATATATATATATATATATATATATATATATATATATATATATATATAAAGGGGTAGAGCTATATATATATAGGGTGAGTGAACATAATGTCAAGTGGAATATGCATATGAGTTATAGTGAGTGACAAGGTGTTAGTGTAGTATCAATGTGTACAGACATATGAGTGTAACAGTAGTGTCAAGATTGAAACTGTGAAGGTGTCAAGTGAAACATAGTGTATACTGGACTTTGTGTCAAGGTGAGATGTAATGTATCTCATGTATATAGTGTATGTGTCAAGTGAACTAGTGTAGCAGTAAAGTGAAGGGTGTAATGTGAAACTCAGATTTCATTCTCAGGTTTTACAATTCAGTTCTCAGGTTTTTATCAACCCAAATATTTCTACATTACCTCTAAACCTCAGTTTCAGATTTAACACAACCCATCTACATTCACATACCATTCAGTTATCAGTTTTGCAAGCCCAAATCAATTCCCAGTTTAACAAAGTGAACTCAGGTTATATGAAACAGTTAACATGCACATGTGAATTTTAGTTTTCATTCCAACATTTAAACCATACAACCCATTGAAATCATTCACAGTTTTCAATCAAAACCAACTTCATGTATTACCTATTCTCAGGTTATCCAAATGAAATCTCAGGCAAATCTCAACTCGGGTTAACATGGTATCTTAGTTAACACATGTATCAGAACAAGGTTCGAAAACCCTATCATCACCCAAAGTCGAACACACAAAGAACCCAGATATATTAACAATCATTGCAGTTCATATTTAACATGTAATTTCATAATTTAGTATAGTAAAATCAATTAAACACATAAAAACAATTTCGAACACACAACAAAAACTGGCTCGAACACTGCCTCGTACGAGATGTCAAGGGCTCGTGGACACGACACGAGCTACGACACATCTCGTGCTCGTGTCCACGCATAGCCTGTAGAAGCATGGAAAAGAACAAGAAGAAGCCCATGCGGCTCAAAACAGAAGGAGCCTCATGCGGCTCAGGAATTTATCGGAGCCTCATGCGGCTCAGAAACTCTCCAATAGCCTCATGCGGCTCCGGAAAGAATCACGTGGCCCCATGTAGCTTGCTTTTTACAGCTGGCCGTAAAGTGACTGCTCCCATTAAATGCTCTGACATAAAGTGATAAATCTGACATTAAAGTTGAAATGATGAATTCTGACATGACGGCGTGTTCCTCGGGAAACGAGGGAAATCTCCTATATAGCTGGCACGATCCACCAACCACCAAAGCTCTCTATGTGGCTGCTACCCCCTCCATGCGGCTGATGCTCTCATACGGCTCGGATCGTGGAGACTGTCGTTATGCGGCTCAAAGCCTGAGAAGCCACCCCATGCGGCCGCTGTCCTCATGCGGCTCGGATCATGGGGATCATCTCCATGCGGCTCAAATACTGAGAGACCATTTCCATGTAGCCTTGACACGTGGCTAGTCTTATACGGCTCAATTGGAAACCATCCCCATGCGGCTCAGATTTCGGAGGCTACACCTATGCGGCTGCCACCTTCATGCGGTTCAAAACCTAAGAAGCTACCCTCATACGACTGTGGCTCGCGGTTATGACACGTGGCAGAAGATCAGTTTTCCCATAATGATGATTAGACACGTGGCATTAAATCAATCAAGATTTATCAACAAATCCCAATGACCAGATTTAGTACGATCATCATAATTACCCGGATCAAATCAAATTTATTGCAATCAAACAGATTGAACACGTGGCAGGAGATCCGAGTTTATCACAAAGATTTGTGGTAATCAGCATTAATTGCCCATACGAATTTGACACAATTAGCATTAATTGTCCAGATTCGTTGTAATCAAGATTAGTGGTCCAGATTAATTTCCAACAAAATATGATCAAGGAAAATGGCAATTAAATCCCCAAGCCGTCGACCTTTTAGGGCAATCATTGCAAACCCTAATGATGACACCCCACTCCTATAAATAGCAAGGTTCCATTCCCTTGCAAAAGAGAGAGGACCCCCGGCTGGATACACAGAGAGCCAAAGGCACGCAAAGAGGAGTCTCCCCACACATTTCGAGAGCATTTCTTCATCAGAGCCAAGGCTACGTCCGATCGTCCAAGGAGTAAGGCAGAGCTGCCGTCGCTTTCCCGAGCCTCTATCGTCACCCCCTAGAATCAAAACTAAACAACTGTACTTAGATTGCTGTACCTAGATTTTTATTCCTAGGCTTTCTTTGTATGAGCGAGTTTGTATTGTAAAGTAAAAGTCCAGTCCTCCCATGAAACTGTTCTGTTCTTTTATAATCAATGGCAAACATAGCTCACATGTAGGGCTATACAATGGACACAACACGAGGTGTCTACGAAGTGTCTATACGCTGTACGATATGCGTATCAGACGCGACTGAATGCGCGTACAACGTCTGTGCAAACCCAGTGCACGTGTGATTTCATGTCCGATACGAATCCAGTCGACACAAAACTTGAGAAGGGGCTTGTCAGTGGTTGCCCCCACCTCTGTATCAAGTGGTTTGTGTCCACGTGTCCAATACGTAGTAAAAACACAGTCGGGTAGCAGGACATGCGCGCGACAGCATCGTACAGCGTGTCCAGTCCAGATTTGGATACGGACACGAGGTGAAATGTGTTCAGAGGTGAAGATTCATGATCCCTACATATAGGGCTACAATCCTATTCAAATAGAATTCAAAATAATTAAAATAAATTCCAATGAGGCATTTCATCAAATACTAACCCTAGGACACTGATACGTGTATCAAAATGATACGAATTCCTACCAAACTCGTTCTATAGCTAAGGGACACCTAGATGCATGCTATCATGAAGAGAAAATAGAAATTTAATAGGATTTGGGGCATTTACCTATTGGGAGCAAAACTCAAACAAAAGCCCCAAAATGAGAAGTCCCCTTCCAATAGCAGTGGCCAAAAGAGCTCCAATCCTAGCAAGCATGCTCCCTTCAACCTCTACTCTAGAAATGACTTCAAATGCAAGTGAGTGGGATCAATTTGGTGGAGGAATGGTGAGATTCGACAATTTGGAAAGAAATATTAGGGTTTCCAAAATGGGGATTTCTAAAAGAGGCAATTGACTAATAAGAGATATTATATAGGAGGGGTTGTGCCTCTCTTGGCTGCTATAGGGGCCGGCCAATAGATATTAGGGTTAGGGTTTCATTAGGAAATGGGCCACGGGCCAAGTGCACTACCTAGTTGGCTCAACCTTCTAGCTAAAAGTCCATTCAACATATAGCACCCAATCTCTCCATGAAACCAAGCCACACATAAGACAACTTGAGTTAACTTAAGTTAGATTAGGATCCCACACCATTCTACCATACTAACTAAGTCACCAAAGTCAAAGTCAACACTAGGCTAGTCTCTATAGTCTCAACTAGCAAAAGTAAAAAATCACAACCAATAATGAAACAATAATAAAATAATTTAAAACAAAATTATAATGACCAAAATACCCTCAAGCTAAAATATGGTAGTGAATTTCGTCCTCAAAATTAAAGAGGAAACTAAACTGATGAGAAGGATAGAAAATTATACCTCAAGGTCCAAAAAGATAAGGGTATCGCTCGTGCATCTCATCCTTCCGCTCCCAGGTGGATTCTCCTGGAGAATGATGCCTCCATGCGACGCAAACCAAGGGTATCTACTGGTTCCTCAGCATCTTCTCTCGTCTATCCATAATCTCCACAGGCTGTTCTGGGTAGCTAGGAGTAGGTCCCACCTCAATCTCGGAATGATCGAGTACATGGCTAGGATCTGCCACATACCGTCTCAACTACGATACGTAAAATACGTTGTGGACTCCCTCTAATACAGGTGGCAAGTCTAGCCTATATGATACGTCATTGACTCTTCCGCTGATAACGAAAGGTCCGATAAAGCGCAGGCTAAGCTTTCCACCTCCACCGAAGCGTATAGTACCACGGGTCGGAGAGATCCTCAAGAAAACCAAGTCTCCAACCTAGCACAAACAAGGTCTCAAATTACTAAAGAATCAAACATGATCAAACAAAATCATAACAAATAAATCCTAATTCTAATCCTATCTCTAAGCTGTACCTCAAACTCCAAAGGTCTGCGATAGCTATCGGCCCAGTGTCGATGTCTGTCTTGCGTCACGCGAAGTCGATCTCTAATGAGCTTCACCTTCTCGGCTGCATCCACAACCATCTCAGGTCCCAATAAAGCTCGTCCTCCAACGTCAACCCAAGACAGGGTGTACGACATCTACACCCGTACAGTGCCTCGAATGGTGACATATCAATACTGGCCGGAAAACTATTATTGTATGCAAACTCCACTAAATGTAGGTGATCCTCCCAGGATCCTCTAAAATCCATGACATAAGTCCACAATATGTCCTCTAGTGTCTGAATAGTCCTCTCTGACTGTCCGTCCGTCTGAGGGTGGTATACAGTACTAAACTTGAGCTGAGTGTCCAAACTAGTCTGCAGACTCCGCCAGAAATAGGAAGTAAAACGACTATCCCGATCCGAGACAATGCTCACCGGAACTCCGTGAATCCTAACAATCTGTCGCATATACATCTCTGCTAGCCTCTCAGTAGACGTACCCACTTTAAATGGCAAAAAGTGAGCCGATTTGGTCAACCTGTCTACGATGACCCAAATCGCATTTTTCCCTCCTGGTGTACGTGGCAATCCCGAAACAAAGTCCATCGTGATGTGCTCCCACTTTCACTCTAGAATGGGCAATGGCTACAACAAACCTCCTGGCCTCTGCCTCTCTGTCTTTACCTGCTGACAGACCAAACATCTGGCTACAAAGCGAGCTACCACCCACTTCATCCCATACCACCAAACATGCTCCCTCAGATCCCTATATATCTTGTTGGCACCTGGATGTATAGAATACTGAGAACGGTGGGCCTCCTGCAAGACCTGCTTTCGAATCTCTCCGCTGGGCACACACAGTCTGGAACCGTGCCTCAATGCGCCATCCTCTGCCAGAATAAACTCATCATCTACAGTCCTGCTCGAACCTGCTCCCGAATACACCGTAAAGCAATATCGTCGAACTGAGTTGACTTGATCCTCTCCATCAAGTCTGACTGAATCTGAAGGCCCCATATCTGTATCTCAACTCCTAGCACAATCACCTCTATCCCTAGGCTCTCCAAATCTTCTAGCAAGTGACGATCCACTGTCAACCACATAGCTATCGGATACCTACTCAAGGCATCGGCAACCACGTTGGCCTTTCCTGGGTGATACTGTAAGGAAATGTCGAAGTCTTTCATCAACTCCAACCATCTGTGCTGCCTCATATTGAGCTCTTTCTGTGTAAACACATACTTCAAGCTCTTATGATCTGTAAAGATCTCCATCCGCTCTCTGTATAAATAGTATTTTTATAATTTCAGAGCAAAAATGACTGCCACCAACTTCAAGTCATGGGTAGGTTAGTTCTTCTCATGGGGAGATAACTACCTGGAAGCGTAGGCAATCACCTTCCCATGCTGCTGCAAGACACAACCCAAACCCTTCCTTGAGGCGTCATTGTAGATAGTGAACCCTCCTGATCCTGATGGCAATGTCAGAATCGGAGCTGTCGTCAGCCGCTTCTTCAACTCATCAAAAACGATGTGACCCTCCTCTGACCAGATAAACTCTGCATCCTTCCGGGTCAGCCTAGTCAACGGCTCTGCAACCCGGGAGCAATCCTGCACGAACCTCCTGTAGTAGCCTACCAATCCCAAGAAGCTCCTGATCTCTGTGACTGAACTCGGTGCTGCCCAAGCCTCAACTGTCGTGATCTTTTTCGGGTCAATTGAGATCCCATCTCCAGTCACAATATGACCCAAGAAGTCAACTCGGTCTAGAAAGAACTCACACTTCGAGAGCTTGCCATAAAGCTCCTCCCTTCTGAGAGTCTCCAGAACCACTCTCAAGTGCTTCTCATGCTCCTCTTTGGTCTTCGAGTATACCAAGATATCATCGAGGAATACCACCACGAACGTGTCCAAGTACTGGTGGAACACCTTGTTCATCAGGTTCATGAATACCGCCGGGGCATTAGTCAACCCAAACGGTATTACCATGAACTCAAACTGGCCATACCGCATCCTAAATGCTGTCTTCGGGATATCCTCCTTTTTTACCTTCACTTGATGGTAACATGACCTCAGATCAATCTTCGAGAATACCCTAGCTCCGTTCAACTGATCAAAGAGATCATCGATCCACGACAGTGGATATTTGTTCTTGATCGTAAGGTTGTTGAGTGCCATGTAGTCGATACACATCCGTACCGACCTATCCTTCTTCGGTACGAAGAGTACCGGTGCACCCCATGGTGAAGAACTCGATCGGATGAAGCCCTTGTCTTGTAGCTCATCCACCTGCTTCTTCAACTCTACTAGATCACTGTTGTTCACCCTATAGATGTGCTGAGTTATCGGCTCTGCATCGGGCACTAAGTCTATAGAGAACTCTACGTCTTTGTTCGGTGGTAGTCCTGGCAAATCCTCTAGAAAGACATCCATGAACTCCGCTATCAAAGGGTGTGGCACTACCTGCTCCTTAACTGATACTCCATAGAAAACTCTGCTGCTCTGCTCCGCCTGCCGTCGGGTGAACTCGAACTCGGGCTCTCCTGGAACTCTGAAAAGAACTCTACCCCCACGGCAATATATACTGGCATGGTGCCTGCTCAACAAATCCATATCGAGCACGATATCGTAGTTCGGTAGTGGCATCACGAGCAGACTCACATCCAGTTCTCGACCTCCCAAATCAACTCTTCGACCCTCAAATATCACTAACGAGGATGATGCCACCCCCGGTCGTGATCTTGCAAGTCCTAGGCAACGACTCAGAAACAAGATGGTGTCTAATAGCAAAAGATACAGACACAAAGCTGTGGAAAGCCCCAGAATTGAACAATGCAAAAGCTGGAATGGGGTCGAGAAGAATAGAACCTGCGATCAGCTCTTCGATAGCCTCTGTATCCTCAGTTGCCATGGAGAAAGCTCGCCCCTGCTGTAAGCCCCTAGATATTTTAAAATATTTTAAATAAGGAATTTTAAATTTTAAATAGCATTTAAATCCTTAAAATAATTATTACAATTTATTAGAAAATTTTTAGAATTTTTAAATAATTTTTAAATGGTTTTTAAGGCTTAAAAATATCATTTTGTAATTTATTAAATTGTTTTAATAGCATTTTGTAATTAGTTTAAATGTTTTAAATACAGTTTGCAATATTTGATTTGTCTGTGCAAATTTTATTTGCACAGAACAGAGCGGGAGGGGGGGGGGTATTGTGCAAATTAGATTTTTGTACTAAACTAAGGCGGTGGGGTTTTTTTTGTAATATACAGTATTGGGGGGGGGGGGGGTTTTCTGCAAAAGCGTCGCTCGATCGCCACCTTCGTCCCCGACTAATCCGTCGACCTACGGCTAAACCCTAACCCTAAACCCGACCAAAATCCTAATCTAAACCCAAATTCCTACCTATAAATAAACCCCTAATTCGAACCCTAAACATATTTTACTTCCCGAACTCCACAGCCTCCGCTCTAGCCCGTTCTTCCCCGACGATCACCGGAACCCTAGATCTACCATAGGCGCCGCCCCAGCCGTTGTCATCACCTGCGACCACCACCATTCGGTTCGCCTCGACGAGACAAACTCGGCTGAAGTTTCCCGATGCCCCACGACGCCTCCTCCGCCGTATAGCTCCTCCGACAGCTCCTTCGTGTCGGACACGTATGTGTCATTCCTCCTAGGTATCGAGTCGTGTCTCTTGTACACGTGTGTGGACTCGCCCAGTGTTGGAGAGTCCAGTGGTGAACATGGACACGACATTTACGTGTCGTGCTAGCCTCGGACACAGGATTCGTGTGCCCGTGTCCCTAACTGTCAGGACACGGGTTTAAAATAAACGGGTTAATAGGTTTAAATTTATGTTAACGGGTTTAACCCGCACAGTAATGGGTTTTAATTTAACGGGTTTACTGTTTATAATGGGTATGGGTTTGGGCCCAATGGATTTTGGGCCAGGTTTTTAATTTTATATATATATATATATATATATATATATATATATATATATATATATATATATATATATATATATATATATATATATATATATATATATATATATATAATATATTATATATACTGTTATATATATTATATATATATATATATATATATATATATATATATATATATATATATATATATATATATGTATATATATAATATATATATATATATATATATATATATATATATATATATATATATATATATATATATATATATATATATAAATATATATATATATATATATATATATATATATATATAAATATATATATATATATATATATATATATATATATATATATATATATATATATATATATATATATATATATATATATATAAATATATAAAATATATATATATTTTATATATATATATATATATATATATATATATATATATATATA
Organism: Iris pallida; assembly: GCA_029216955.1. Classification (NCBI taxonomy): domain Eukaryota; kingdom Viridiplantae; phylum Streptophyta; class Magnoliopsida; order Asparagales; family Iridaceae; genus Iris; species Iris pallida. The sequence continues at coordinate 41,463,683 of JANAVB010007399.1, forward strand.
TATATATATATATAAATATATATATATATATATAAATATATATATATATATATATATATATATATATATATATATATATATATATATATATATATATATATATATATATATATATATATATATATATATATATATATATATATATATATATATATATATTTTTGAGAAAAGACAATTTTATTGAAACGAAAACGGAACCCAACAATACAAACAAACCCCAACACAGGACAAAACAAGACAAAAGCCTATAGCCCACACAACCGGCCAAATTCGAAAATTCGAAATTGAATTTTCAAATTTGACCCGCCCGCAGACCGGGGAGAGGGGGGGCACGTGGCAGAAGCACGCGGGGCCCGAGGGGGGCCGGTCCAGGTGCTGGGCCCGAGGTGGGGGGGGTGGCCCGAGGGGGTGCGGCCCGAGGGGGGGCGGCCCGAGGGACTGGACTCGGCGATGGTCTCGAGGGGCGCTGTCCACCAGCGGAGGGGAACGGCATCGACCCACGGCGGGGCCTCGGTTGGAGGGACGGAGGGGGAAGGCGGAGTGGGGCCACCGGGGTAGGGATCCTCCGGGAGGAGAAGGGGGCCGGGGGTCAGGCGCTCATCCGAGGCGGGGGAAAGGGATGAGCCCGGCGAGCAGAGGAGGAGCTCGGAAGCTCCGGAGGAGGGAAGGCCGCGAAGAGGCGTCCAGCAGTGGACGGCACCGAAAGAGAGAGGGGAGGGCCTGCCCGAGGAGGGGAGGCGGAGGGGGGATCGACGAGGAGCTGGGCAGGGCGGACCGACGAGGAGGAGAGGGAGGGAGCTGATCCGCAGGAGCCACGGAGGGCGGGGACGGCCGGAAGGGGGGACGCCGCCGAGGGTGCTAGGGGTAGCGTCTCGATCCCAGGGAGAGGGCGTACGCCGCCCACTGTGCAGCGGAAGGGGAGCCGAAGTGGGCCGCCGCCGCCTGGGGCTGGACGGAGACCCTGTACCACCGTAAGGTGGCTGGATCTTGCCAGTAAGCGCCGGCCGAGGAAGAGGGATATATATATATATATATATATATATATATATATATATATATATATATATATATATATATATATATATATATATATATATATAACAATTATGTATATATATATATATATATATATATATATATAACAATTATGTATATATATATATATATATATATATATATATATATATATATATATATATATATATATACATAATTGTTATATATATATATATATATATATACATAATTGTTATATATATATATATATATATATATATATATATACATAATTGTTATATATATATATATATATATATATATATATATATATATATATATATATATATATATATATATATATATATATATATATATATATATGCTTTTTTTGAATTTATACGCACTTGTGTATTTATATACAAATATAGTTATGCTATATATACATGTTATTTTATTAACAGTATTAATGATGTGTATATTTTACTGTATTAAAATATATTATTTTATTACTTATTTAAAATCAGTATTTTTGTAAACTGTGAAGTACGACCATTTAAGTCCAGACCTAGCATGGGTTCTGTGGACTTAAATAAGCCTAAATACATTCAATGCATGTACGAGTCTTATCGGACTTGATTCATGGCTTTGGGTCCCGTATCTGGACTCCGGTTCAATTTCGTATACGTGGATAAAATACTAAATAATTAATTATTTATTTTCCAGAATTTGTAACTTGCGGTATTTGAATTTTTATATATAATTTAAGTACTGTAAAAATCTAGAAAAAGTTGTATTAAAAACTATGTTAATTTAGATAATTTAATATAATTTTTCCAGGATTTAATTAGTGTTTTGGTATTTTACAAAAATAGAAAAACAGAACTCATTTTCAGGGTACTTATGTTTAATGATTTTTAATAAATATCTATATGGGTTTTTAAATTCCAGAAAAATTAGTATAAATTTCTATAATTAACAAGGTTGAGTTTAGAGCCTTATTTTGTATTTATTAGAGTAAAATATCTATTTTAATTATTGCTAGAGTGAAGTGCACAGATGGAATTATTAATTAATAATTGTTTTTAAGTCATGACTTGTGATTTTTGGGTATTACTAGTATTTAAAGTGTTGACCTACCTTAGAATAGAAGACCCAGAGGTTGGTTTAGATGCCATATCACCTCACGTTGGATTCCTATGCTAATTTCACTTAGCTAAGTATCCAGATGCGTCGTGTCATACCAGTAGTGTTAATCTTTGTTTATAATTTAGATAGCTGAGATAGTTCATATTTGTGACAGTGCTGGGACACCAGACATCTATAGCATTTTCTTCACTACCTTGTTTTGCTAGAGACAAGTACCTCTACAAACTTTATTTACTGCATATAATGGATTATGTATAAACCATGCTAAATACCGCAAGTCATATCTCTCCATGTTTCACATGCTTTATACTGCTCTTAGTATCCACCATGTTCTAGACTGTTCATATATCTCTCACATGTTAGAATCTGGGTTATGGGAAAACTGATAGTTGAGTACGTGATCATGCTCCCTTCTCCCGTACGTACGTACCGAGCAAGGTTGATATTTTATGTATACCTTGTCGTAGGCGCACCAGCTATATCTGTACGTATGTATATCTATCGCTTGTTTACTTGTACGGAAGTACATTTTATATACTTGTGCCACAGTACATTTTACACCTATTGACGATCACGTACCTGCTACAGTTTCAAACATTACATATACATCTGTTTCTATGACATGTGTATCCTTGCCATGATAGATTATGATATACCATAATTCCTGTTTATTACACTCCTATTCATTTCATGCTTCGTATATTTAGTTTGTTAGAATCAGTACTTGCTCCCGTCCTGACAAGATAACGTTGTAGGTATACTTACCGAGGAGGAGTTGCTATATGATTCCTATTATGGAGTTGCCGTCGAGGATCATGTTTTACCTTACAAGGATGTACCCGCGGGAAAACTCGTCTAGTTTATTCAGTTGTTCGGGACTTTGGAGAGTAGTCATGTCTAGACTATGTATTTTGATACTGGACCTGTATCCAGTTTTATGTCTTGACCGTGTATTTGGAACATATTTATATACGAGATAATTTTGTGTTCGAGATATATTATGGCTCAATATTGATATATATAGAACTGTTAGCACACTTTGATCTTAACTTGTTGTCTTTAGAACAGCTTACTACGTATTATCTCAAGCGTAGGATGGACATGACTCGGCCCAGCCCAACAATTTGGGTGGCGGATCATGACACCCTGCTGACCTCCCCTGGCCTGCTGCTGGTGCTGGATGAACCTCTGCTGCTGAGTCTGCAACGGTCCCTTCACCTGCCCTACCGGAGCCTTGGCTCCTGCTCCCTGAACTGCTTGTCCCAAAAATATGGGACACTCCTTCAGCTGGTGCTCCACTGAACCACAGAGTAGGCATTTATCTAACCTCTTCCTGCAGTCATTCTATCCATGACCCGGCTTTTTGCAGAAAGTACAACTAATGGGCTGCTGCCTGGGTGCCGGCTGCTGAAGTCTCGGCTGCTGCTGTACCTGCTGGAAAGGTTCATGGCCATGCTGCTGGAACTGCCTCTGCTGGTGCTGGTGCTGAAAGTGAGGCCTCTTGGCCTGGCCTCCGCTGCTGCTGGCTCCATGAGCGTCTCGTCCCCTCTTGAGCTTCAGCTCAAGATCATCCTCTGCTGCTAGGGCACCCACCAGAATCTCTTTAAAAGTGGCACTCCGATCACTCTTGGTCAAGGACTTGACCTCCTTGACTAACCCCTTTCGAAACCTCCGGGCCTTTTGCTGTCTCACTGAGTCCCTCAATAAATCTGTCCAGACAGCAGAACTCCCCAGCGTACTCCTCGACAGTCTGACCGCCCTGAACTAAGCTCTCAAACTGCGTCTCCAGGGCGCCAAGAGGTGTGTCAGGGAAAAGCTTCTCCTTGAACAGCTTCTTGAAGGCTGCCCAAGTCTGTCCCTCTGTATCGACCCTCGGGTCCGTCTGGTACCATGTACGGGCCAGGTCCTACATCTGGCTACCTGCCGCCTCAATCTACAGTCGAACTGGTATCTCCGCCATCCGGAAGATCTACTCGATGTGCTCTATTCAGTCGTCCGCATACAGAATCCCCTCTGTGTCGCAGAAATCCCACGGACGCATCTTCTGGAACTCCTAGATCCCTGGCGTCCTCTTCTGATACTATTAGATCTAGCCACCCTACAGCTGCGTAACAACTCTCTCTACAGTCGTCATCGCCAGCTGATGGACATTATCAATGCCCTGCCTGAAATCGACAGCCTGGCGCTCCTGGGCCTCCACCATCCGCTGGAAGAAGGCAAAAAGCTGGGCGACGTCGACCGATCCCGAAGACGGCTGCTGCTGCTGCTGAAATATCTCCAAATAATCGAGGAAGGCCTCGAAATAGGCGAAGGTGCACCCCCGAATGCGGCAGAAGCTCCGACATGAGAAGGTACCACAGGAACTGCCTGATCGGGCTGAGCCGGACGAGAGGTGGCAGACCTCTCAGTAGTATCCCTCTGGCCGGAGCGATGGGACGTGTCTGCACCATCCTGGACAGATCAAGCAAGATATCAATTACTGAGAATGAAGCGATATAATCAAAGGAGGACAGTTATTTCAAAGGAAGCAATTAATCATCAAGAATTTAGGTGGCAGGAATTAGATAAGAGTTTTTCTAATGTGATTGAGTACCTCAAAACTATATCCTACATCCTACTGCAGGCTGTAGTGATACTCTAGTTCGAATACCACTACAAAATCTAGACCTGCATGGGCCACCACTAAAAACGTGTCACGACCCGCACCCAGTGTAGGGGCACGAAAAGTGCGTACGTCCAGCCTACGTTGCAGTGTCGACGGTAGAACGTTGTCCTAGGTCACATACATCTAACAATTATAAGATACCTGTACAGTATATACTATCTAAACGGAGGACAATACAGAAATATACAGCTCAATCACAACTAAGGTAGAAATACATTAAGATAGATATGATATGAAAATCACCAAATGAAATACAAACAGGAGAAGAAGTCTAAGTGTCTAAGATAACATCTCCACAAAATATCCAAAATAACAACAAGATCCCAAATATATACATCAATGTATCCAAATGAGACAAGATAATAAAGTAAGATAACTAGTCTAGCTAACTAGCCTAGACTACTGTGGTAATGTCCTCTGCAAGGACTGGGTCCTCTTGGGAGTACAGCTCGCAGGTGTCATCTAGGGCTGCTCTATAGTACGTAGGACAAAACTCCTCGGTATCATTTGTAATATTTCAACAGGTCCAGTCAGGACAGGAACGAGCACACAATCTCAACAGTTCATATTAGGACAGGAATATAAAGCATGCAATAGAGTAAGATACATGAAGCGCTAAAAGAAATGTACATGAAAAGAGAGAAAGATAACTGTACTGGAAATATCTACTATAAGTAAAGAACTACAAGTGACTAGTGATGTAGAGTACAAAAAAAGACATGTGAACGGCTTGAATTTATACATGATTACACTACTGAGTTTGTACATGACTACACTACTTTGGAATTGTTCACATGACTGCTTCTACTCCTCCATACCCCAATCAATACACAAGGATCTAGACATGTTATGTTATTGTACATGATCATCACATGGGGGCTCATAAATGAGTGCACATGAAGTTATACATGAGGGCTCTGTGAACAAGAGAGTACATGAATTACAAGAGTATACATAAATAATGAGAGCACATGAGTACATGATGAAAGTGAAACGCACATGACATGATGTACCCGATGCTCCCGAGGGGGATAACATCTCATAAAAAGATCCATATAGTACCAATCCATGTTACCAACGTGACAACATCAAGTAAAGTAATCTAGAGCAAAATATAAGTCCTAGCAAGTATAAAATGATCAGAGAATATACTCGCCTGATATCCTGAGTATCTGATGAGTATAGATGTCAAGACAGAGTAGATGAGTCCTATTTAGAGCAACACAAGCCACAACATGTCTATAAAGGTAAAACTAAAGATTACAATGCATTCTACATGATTTCTAGATCATCTAGGCCAAAGTCAACTCTTGGTCAACTCTGGTGAACTTATAAAGTCAAACTAGGTCAACCAAGCTATTCTAGGTCTAAGCCTAGTCTAACAAGTCATTCTAGACTAAAGTCAACTCTTGGTCAACTCTAGTCAACTATACTAGTCACACTAGGTCAACTAAGCCATTCTAGCAACCAAGCACAACCACAAGCACAAATACAATATGTAACATGTCAAGTATATATATATATATATATATATATATATATATATATATATATATATATATATAGCCTTAGTGTATAAATACAATATGTAACATGTCAAGTATATATATATATATATATATATATATATATATATATATATATATAGCCTTAGTGTATAAATACAATATGTAACATGTCAAGTATATATATATATATATATATATATATATATAGGCAATAGCCTTGTGTGTGATAAATGTGTATATATATATATATATATATATATATATATATATATATATATATATATATATATATATATATATATATATATATATATATATATATACATTCATATATCATCATCATCACATCTCATATGAATATATATATAAAAAGGGGTAGAGCTATATATATAGGGTGAGTGAACATAATCTCAAGTGGAACATGCATATGAGTGATAGTGAGTGACAAGGTGTTAGCGTAGTGTCAATGTGTACATACATATGAGTGTAACAGTAGTGTCAAGATGTGAAACTGTGAAGGTGTCAAGTGAAAAGTATACTGGACTTGGTGTCAAGGTGAGATGTAATGTGTCTCATGTATATAGTGTCTGTGTCAAGTGAACTAGTGTAGCAGTAAAGTGAAGGGTGTAATGTGAAACTCAGATTTCATTCTCAAGTTTTATAATTCAGTTCTTAGGTTTTTATCAACCCAAACATTTCTACATTACATCTAAACCTCAGTTTCAGATTTAACTCAACCCATCTACATTCGCATACCATTCAGTTATCTGTTTTGCAAACCCAAATCAATTCCCAGTTTAACAAAGTGAACTCAGGTTATATGAAACAGTTAACATGCACATGTGAATTTCAGTTTTTATTCCAACATTTAAACCATACAACCCATTAAAATCATTCACAGTTTTTAATCAAAACCAACTTCATGTATTACCTATTCTCAGGTTATCCAAATAAAATCTCAGGCAAATCTCAACTCGGGTTAACATGGCATCTTAGTTACACATGTATCAGAACAAGGTTCAAAAACCCTATCATCACCCAAATTCGAACACACAAAGAACCCAGATATATTAACAATCATTGCAGTTCATATTTAATATGTAATTTCGTAATTTAGTATTGTAAAATCAGTTAAACACATAAAAACAATTTCGAACACACAGCAGAAACTGGCTCGAACACTGCCTCGTGCGAGCGTGTCAAGGGCTCGTGGACACGACACGAGCCACGACACATCTCGTGCTCGTGTCCACACATGGCCCACATGTAGGGCTATACAATGGACACAATACGAGGTGTCCAGGAAGTGTCCACACGCTGTACGACACGCGTATCAGACGCGACTGAATGTGCATACAGCGTCTGTGCAAACCCAGTACACGTGTGATTTCGTGTCCGACACGAAACTAGTCGACACAAAACTTGAGGGGGGGCTTGTCAGTGGTTGCCCCCACCTCTTTGTCAAGTGGTTCGTGTCCACGTGTCCAATACGTAGAGAAAACACAGTCGGATAGCAGGGCATATGCACGACAGCGTCGTACAAGTGAAATGTGTTCATAGGTTAAGATTCATGATTCCTATATATAGGGCTACAATCCTATTCAAATAGAATTCAAAATAATTGAAATAAATCCCAATGAGGCATTTCATCAAACACTAACCCTATGACACTGATATGTGTCCGATACGTGTATCAAAACGATACCAATTCCTACCAAACTCGCTCTACAGCTAAAGGACACCTAGATGCATGCTATCATGAAGAGAAAACAGAAATTTAATAGGATTTGGGGCATTTACCTATTGGGAGCAAAACTCAAACAAAAGCCCCAAAATGAGAAGTCTCCTTCCAATAGCAATGGCCAAAAGAGCTCCAATCCTAGCAAGCAAGCTCCCTTCAACCTCTACTCCAGAAATGACTTCAAATAAAAGTGAGTGGGATCAATTTGGTGGAGGAATGGTGAGATTTGACAATTTGGGAAGAAATATTAGGGTTTCCAAAAGGGAGATTTCTAAAAGAGGCAAGTGACTAATAAGAGATATTATATAGGGAGGGTTGTGCCTCTCTTGGCTGCTATGGGGGCCGACCAATAGAGATTAGGGTTAGGGTTTCATTGGAAAATGGACCATGGGCCAAGTGCACTAGCTAGTTGGCTCAACCTTCTAGCTAAAAGCCCATTTAACATATAGTACCCAATCTCTCCATGAAACCAAGCCACCTCAAGTCAACTTAAGTTAGATTAGGCTTCCACACCATTCTACCATGCTAACTAAGTCACCAAAGTCAAAGTCAATACTAGGCTAGCCTCTATAGTCTCAACTAGCAAAAGTCAAAAATCACAACCAATAATCAAACAATAATAAAATAATTTAAAACAAAATCATAATGACTAAAATACCCTCAAGCTAAAATATGGTAGTGACAAAAAGACTAAGCAATACCGATACACGAATATGTGAACAACTATGCATAAATGAACTGCTAGAAGAAAGCAAGTGAATACATGTCAAGAGATCAACGGATAACCAAACCCTCGCCCTTAGTGTGGACTCGCAGGTTTGAACAAATCACTAACCCTCGCCCCTAGTGTGGACTTGCAGGTTAGTTCAAGACAATCAATCGGATAATCAAACCCTCACCCCTTGTGTGGACTCGCAGGTTTGAACGAATAACTAACCCTTGCCCCTAGTGTGGACTCACAGGTTAGTTCAAGGTAATCACCCTCGTCCCTAGTATGGACTCACAAGTGATTTCAAATAGTCAACCCTCGCCCCTAGTGTGGACTCGCAGGTTGAGAATAAACAAAATGAAAATAGCAATTCAGTTATGATGCACTCGTCCTACGATACGATACGACTTAGTCAAGGTACATGTGAGAACAAATTCGGTATAAACTACAATATCAAATTGTGAACAATGACGATATGAACAAGATAACTAAACTAACATGCATAATATGAAAGAACATATCACCAATCAATGAAAGAAACTAGTAATAACATGTAACAAGGAAGAAGAATATAAGCATGTAAATAAACTGTAAAGAAGGACAAGGTATACTTACCTGGTGGTAGCACGTAGAACTAACACTATCCAGTCAATCGACGAGCCACAAAAGTCAAACTCTCACAACAGTATCCGGAGGCTGAAATAGATATTACCAATGTGTTCAGAATAGTCAAATTAGCTAGGATAGCCTATCTATAAGTCCAATTTTGGACACATGGGCAAAACGACAATTTTGGATCAAATGATGTCCGCGGTTGGATCCGCTTTGCACCAAAAAGTGTGCCAATACCTACGATCTCTAAATTCATCAAACTATATGTCTACGGGTCCAGTTTGACAATACATACCCAACCGTATGTCCAAAGTAGGATTCTGGTGGGCCGTGCACAAATTCGTCCGTTGGATCGGGTCGCGGACTGTCACGACCCGCACCCGGATATACGGGTACGAATACGTGGGCCACGCCCAGCCTACGTCGCAGTATCGGCGGTAGAGCGCTGTCCAGTATACTATACTAACTACAACATCTAAGGATCCATACTAGAAATGTACTCATGTCACATCACGAAAACTAAGGAAGATAAGACAAGAAATAATAACAATATCACTAGAACAACTAGAATCTACAATGATCATAAGACAGAAAAATAAAGAAGGAACAATAAGACTAACTAAGGATAACTACCAGGCAACTCACATAGAAGAATAGTGAGATCCACCTCAGCTAGCAACATCATGAAGTCCAATACTGAGGGCACAACTACTCCTAAAATTTTGTCAACAATCCGGTCAGGATGGAACGAGTACATATATCTCATAACAGATCTCAAGATAGAATAAAAGCTATAAGACTGTAAATAGAGCATATACAATGAAATCATGGAGTGTACATATATGTATCATGGCATGGTAAACTGTAGAGCTAGAGCTAGAACAAGAAAGTAGAACTGAATCATGGTATGTACACAAATCAAGGTAAGCCATATATCCAATATGTGTGAGTAGCAGTTTCAACTTGTGATCGGCTTGGGTACCTGTCAAGAACTGGCCTGGCAAGTCATATGTGCGGTATATGACTCACACTGTTCGGGAATACGGGATAGATATGATCACAGGCATACGCTACTACTCCCCCTACCCCCAACTGGTAGAATGGATCCAAACAGGACACGTCATTGCACGGGATTCTAATGAGAAGGGAGCAAGTCTTTTCTAGAATCAGTGACCATATATTGTGCAAGAGCTACAAGGGAGCTTGCACAATACATCCCAACCTAAGAAGGAGAAACATCTCTCGTCGAGATCCAGGAATACCAATCCGTGAGAACCATGTGTCAGGAATAAGCATATCTACACTAAGTACATGAATCATAACAGTTATCATAAATTGGGAAAAAGTTATCAGAGAATGTACTCGCCTGAGATCTGGTGGAATATGTCAACTGAGTCCAAGAACAGTGCCTCGAGGACCTATAGGTGGAATACTGTATCAATATAAGGATTTGGAAGTAAAATCAAGTCATACTAAGTCAAACTGGGTCAAGGCAAGTCAAAGCAAGTCAAACTAGATCAATCTAAGTCAATGGTTGACTTACAGTTGACTTTGGTCAACTGGTCAACTCTAGTCAACCCTAGGTCAACTCTAGGTCAAACTTTGACTAACGTTGACTAACAGTTGACTTTGGGTCAACTGGTCAACTTTGGTCCAGTTCTAGTCAATTTTAGGCTACGGTTGACTTTCGGTTGACTTTGGTCAAAATAGTCAACTGTGGTCAATCAGGGTCAAAACTAGTCGAACCTAGGTCAAATGTTGACTCTACTTCGATGTTCAGTCAAAGTAGTCAACCATGGTCAAACTAGGTCAAAGCTAGTCTCTACAAACATCTACAGGATCAATACATCAATTTCAGTGATTGTGAAATCACCGGAATCGATGGAACTCAAAATACCACAAAAGGAGAAAGATTATAATAATAGGTTAAAAACCTACAGATGTTGTCGGATGGTGAAATAACCATTACCAACGTGTCCAGAATGGTCAAATTAGCTAGGATAGCCTACCCCAAAGTCCAATTTGAATACAGGGGCAAAACGGTAATTTTGGGTCAAAACGGTGTCCGTGTCGGACCCGCTTTGCACCAAAAAATGTGTCAAAATAAAAGTGCACAAAACCTAACAAATTATGTGTCCACGAATCCAGAATGACGACACGAACCCAACGGTATATCCAGAATTGGATTCCGTTGACCCGATCTCAAATTGGTTCGTTGACCCGGACATTGGAAACCGATTTGCACAGAAAAGCATGTCGGAGCCAATATCCTCAAAACTTAGCAAATTATATGTTAACGAGTCCAGAATGACGATACGAACTCAACGGTATATCCGGAATTGGATTCCGATGAGCCAAACTCAAAATGACACGTTGACCCGAACTGTGGGGCCCGCTTTGCACCGAAATACGTGCCAGGGTCCACGTCCACCAAATCTAACAAACTTTATATGAAAACATGCCAGAACGACGCCACGAGTCTACTGGTGGTGTCAGAAATTGAATCTGAAGTCCCAGATTCAAAAATAGAATTTTACAACTTGGAAATTACGAATTCGGACGGCCAACTTTGGCGTCGAATTCGACCAACCGAACGTGCTCAAAATAAAACGAAACTTAAAGGAGACAGGAAGAGGGTTATACCAGCTGCGCACAGGAACTGGTAGCACACCAACCAGAGCTGCGTTGGAGGAGATACGAACCGACGAAGTTGGCTCCGTAAAACTACTCAAAAATATCACAATTTAAACGGTCAACTTGGTGGCCGGTTTTCATGTATCAAACGACGAAATTAACGGACGCAAATTGAGAGGAATGAAGGGGTATATATCGAGATTGAGATGGAGCGAAGAAATCGCCGATCCAAAGGTCAGATTGTCCAAAAAATTGGCGCGAAGTCGCTGTCCCGGAGCGAACTTTCTAAAATTCGTCCGCGCGCACGTCGACGGGATCTCGTTCAAAACGCACGAAACGCCTAGGTGGCGCATCCCGGAGGACGGTGGCCGCCACGGAAAGGTGCGCCCGGCCAAGGGGGCCATGGGGGACCGCACGACGGTCGGCTACGGCAGCCCGCGGTGGCGGTACGGCGCCGGCAAGGCTGCTGCCGCGCGCGTCTGGCTGCGCACAGCTGCTGCACTGCTGCTGCGGCCTCGCTGGCTGCTGCGGTGGCACGCGGCGGGGCGACGAGGGTGGCGGCGCACGGTGGTTGAGGGAGAGATGAGGAGGAGAGGATGGGAGGTGCTTGGGTTGGAGCTCGGGTGGTGGTAATGGAAGGTGATGATGATGGTGGTGGGAGTGAAGTGAAGAAGAAGGATGAGGGGAGGAGTTCGGCCAGAGAGGTGGCTGGTGGTAGCGCTCGGGAGGATGAGCTCGGGAGGGGGGGTCGGCAATGGGGCTGATGTGTGTTCATTTTAAGAAAGAGATGAGAGAAAAAGGTGTGTGTGTGTGAGTTAGAGAAGAGAGAGAGAGAAAGAGATATTAATGAGAGAGAAAGAAAGTAGAGAGAGGGAGTGGGGGTCTGTCCTGTACGGGTAGGGGGGGAGTTGTGATGGTGATGTGGGGAAAGTTATGTGGTGAGAGAGAGAGATATTTAAAATATATATATATATATATATATATATATATATATATATATATATATATATATATATATATATATATACAAGGAGAGGGAAAATAAGATATTTTAGGGAGAGGGATATTTATCAGTGGGGGGGTATGGGCAGTCATGATGGAGGGTAACATGGAGCTGGGGTCGGGTTCAGTGGAGTCGGGTTGGGCCAAAATGGATATGGTACAATATTTGAATTAAAAATAGGTATTTATGATCATGGGTAAATAAATAACATGCGGGGGCTCAAAGAAATGGGACACAAGTGTCAGACGGGTAGTAGGCTTCATGTGGGCTATGCCCCTATTTGGGGTCGACTAGGTTGGGTCGATAGGGTATCCACAATTCAAGTCGGAAAATAAATGTGACACCGTAGGGTGAATTAAAATCGGGTCACGTGTCAGGAAAGTTGTGTGAAGAAAATGGGACACAAGATGGTGTGTCTGAGTGGGACACGAAGGTCATGGATGAAGAACGTCTCGAGTAGATCAGGCATGACAAGTTGGTTTCAAGAAAAAGACTAGTCTGGTGCTCCTAGATTAAAAGTCATGGTAACGTGCTTATGAGGATCAAGGAAAAGAGTAGGAAATCAATTAATAATTAAATGGTCTAAATTGACCCGAACTTGCGCGATACAAAAGGAGCACAAGGGAACGAGTTTGGATGGGACATGATATATCGACGCGAAGGTAATCTCGTCTACTACAAACTTCAAGAAGAAAGTTTCCAGAGACTGGCATCCCTGATGCTCTAGAAATCCAAGTCACGGTAAAGAGCATTAAATCAAATAATAATCAATTAATAATATCTATTACAACTAATTGAATTATAAAAATTGAAAAAATAAGCCCTAAATTCAGGGGCTTACAATCCTACCCACCTTATAAAAATTTCGTCCTCGAAATTAAAATCATCTAATAGGTCAAGCTAAAACATGCAACTGCTATGGCTACAGTACCCAATCTGCTACCCTCGAACCTAAGCACAAGATTCTAGTCCTTAATCCGTAGTCACAAATATAATATTCCTTACACCTTCTTAGATACCTTAAAACCAATCTATACTATCAAACTAATCATTCTTAAAGGTTTCTAAGTCCACTATAGTCAGTCACTCATATCTGTCCTATAAGCTTAACCCAATAAATCCCTAGGAAAAAATATACTCATCACAATCACACATAATAACCTATTATAGTTATACTACAGAATTTGTTAACTAGGTCTGGCTATCCAATCATCAAAATAGAAGGTAACAGGGGCCTAAGACTGGGTCTAACAATTCATATCAATATTCAGACAAGGTAAGGGTCAAGCAAGACAGAAAAGATTGTCGAAATATTTTCAAGAATAGTACGAGGCCAAACGAGATGCATAGGACGTAGTCGAAGTAAAACTCAAGAACCATATACCTTCGTAATTATGTCACATGAAGTTACTATCCCGCTAGTGTGCATCTAGCTGTAATTAACTTCCTTGTTCCATAATACGACGGATGGCTGCAGTGCACAGCTGCCACGCCAGATAATATAGGTTCCTGAACTTAACTTGGCTAATATCCGTGAAATATTTCCAAACAATTTTGCAAAAATACGGCGAAGATGTTAGTCAAAATGCTTAGGGAGTGGTCCAAGTAGAATTCGAGAAACATATTTAACCATGATGCCGTTATCCGAAGTCATGCCTCGCCAGTATTTTTTTGGATGCAAACTCCCGATTCCGAAATACAAGGATAAATTACTTTTCAAACTTTCCTTGAATCAATCCATGAGGCACTTTCAACAATTATCGGGAAAGATAAGAAGAATTACCCAAGTGGTTAGCGAAGAAGAGTTTAGTCAAATCATAGGAAGATGGAACACAACAATCATGTTGAGAAAAGCCTAATTAAGCTGTAGATAGACAGAGTTGACCAAGATGGAAAAATGATTATAAGAATTTGTTCTTGCTCATCCGGTCATAACAAAGTGATCCGATTTAAAATATAATCTGATAACCATATACGTCTTCCTGAAATTATGCTGCCAGAATTTTTGCCACGCCAGTAAGCATAGCTGTAATAACGATGGAGACCATAACTAAGGTATACACCCTAAATCACGTCATCTGGAATTCTTACCACGCCAATCGGTATGGCTGCAAAAAAAATCCAAATTCCATAATTAGGATAGTATAACCAACATCAGGCTCCACGTTCCTGTCGTACTAGCTAGTATGACTGCGATAAATTCTAAACTCCATAAAATAAAGTAGACATTTATCTTTCTCATCAACTATGTTTATCAGAATATGTTAACTCAATTTATAAAAACTGATTTTAGATACTAAGTTAAAGTCAACAACGAACGAACATCAAGATTCAAAATTCAACGACGAATCAAGGATAAGTAAATGGAAACTAACGGAAACAGATTTCGAGACAAGATTTAGAAGAAAATTCTCAGGAGAAGTCCCAAGGGTACTATCTAGGTCAAGATTAAAGGTTCTGGAATATAATCTAAAACAATCTCAACCTGATATGAGACTGGCAAATCATACTCTCGTCTCAACCTAGAAGATATATAAGTTCAACTTATACCTTCCCTCTGGGGTCCACAAACTCATCCTAAAGAATAATAAAGTACGATAACTGAGAGATATCTCAGGAATCAGGACGGATAGAAACGAATGGGAATAGATTCGAAGAGTTTCGAAATAAGATTCCCAGGGGTCATCCCTAGGATCTACCAAGAGTTCCTAATATGTGACTGAGAATCAAAATCCTAAAATATTCTATGACTCAATCTTAATCCTAGGACAGGCTCGTAGTAGTACAGAAAATCTCAAGTACTACCACGACTTCGTATTAATAGCAAAGACTGACCTGCATGGGCCACCACTAAAAATGTGTCACGACCCGCATCCGGATATACGGGTACGAATACGTGGGCCACGCCCAGCCTACGCCGCAGTATCGGCGGTAGAGCGCTGTCCAGTATACTATACTAACTACAACATCTAAGGATCCATACTAGAAATGTACTCATGTCACATCACGAAAACTAAGGAAGATAAGACAAGAAATAATAACAATATCACTAGAACAACTAGAATCTACAATGATCATAAGACAGGAAAATAAAGAAGGAACAACAAGACTAACTAAGAATAACTACCAGGCAACTCACATAGAAGAATAGTGAGATCTACCTCAGCTAGCAACATCATGAAGTCCAATACTAAGGGCACAACTACTCCTAAAATTTTGTCAACAATCCGGTCAGGATGGAACGAGTACATATATCTCATAACAGATCTCAAGATAGAATAAAAGCTATAAGACTGTAAATAGAGCATATACAATGAAATCATGGAGTGTACATATATGTATTATGGCATGGTAAACTGTAGAGCTAGAGCTAGAACAAGAAAGTAGAACTGAATCATGGTATGTACACAAATCAAGGTAAGCCATATATCCAATGTGTGTGAGTAGTAGTTTCAACTTGTGATCGGCTTGGGTACCTGTCAAGAACTGGCCTGGCAAGTCATATGTGTGGTATATGACTCACACTGTTCGAGAATACGGGATGGATCCGATCATAGGCATACGCTACTACTCCCCCTACCCCCAACTGGTAGAATAGATCCAAATAGGACACGTCACTGCACGGGATTCTAATGAGAAGGGAGCAAGTCTTCTCTAGAATCAGTGACCATATATTGTGCAAGAGCTACAAGGGAGCTTGCATAATACATCCCAACCTAAGAAGGAGAAACATCTCTCGTCGAGATCCAGGAATACCAATCCGTGAGAACCATGTGTCAGGAATAAGCATATCTACACTAAGTACATGAATCATAACAGTTATCATAAATTGGGAAAAAGTTATCAAAAAATGTACTCGCCTGAGATCTGGTGGAATATGTCAACTGAGTCCAAGAACAGTGCCTCGAGGACCTATAAGTGGAATACTGTATCAATATAAGGGTTTGGAAGTAAAATCAAGTCATACTAAGTCAAACTGGGTCAAGGCAAGTCAAACTAGATCAATCTAAGTCAATGGTTGACTTACAGTTGACTTTGGTCAACTGGTCAACTCTGGTCAATCCTAGGTCAACTCTAGGTCAAACTTTGACTAACGTTGACTTTGGGTCAACTGGTCAACTTCGGTCCAGTTTTAGTCAATTTTAGGCTACGATTGACTTCCGGTTGACTTTGGTCAAAATAGTCAACTGTGGTCAACCAGGGTCAAAACTAGTCTAACCTAGGTCAAATGTTGACTCTACTTCGATGTTCAGTCAAAGTAGTCAACCATGGTCAAACTGGGTCAAAGCTAGTCTCTACAAACATCTACAGGGTTATCACATCAATTTCAGTGATTGTGAAATCACCGGAATCGATAGAACTCAAAATACCACAAAAGGAGAAAGATTATAATAATAGGGTGAAAACCTACAGATGTTATCGGATGGTGAAATAACCATTACCAACGTGTCCAGAATGGTCAAATTAGCTAGGATAGCCTACCCCAAAGTCCAATTTGGACACAGAGGCAAAACGGTAATTTCGGATCAAAACGGTATCCGTGTCGGACCCACTTTGCACCGAAAAATGTGCCAAAATAAAAGTGCACAAAACCTAACAAATTATGTGTCTACGAATCTAGAATGACGACACGAACCCAACGGTATATCCAGAATTGGATTCCGTTGACCCGATCTCAAATTGGTTCGTTGATCCGGACATTAGAAATCGATTTGCACGGAAAAGCGTGTCGGAGCCAATATCCTCAAAACTCAGCAAATTATATGTCAACGAGTCCAGAATAACGATACGAACTCAACGGTATATCCGGAATTGGATTCCGATGAGCCGAACTCAAAATGACACGTTGACCCAGATTGTGGGGCCCGCTTTGCACCGAAATACGTGCTAGGGCCCACGTCCTCCAAATCTAACAAACTTTATATGAAAACATGCCAGAACGACGCCACGAGTCTACTGGTGGTGTCAGAAATTGAATCCGAAGTCCCGGATTCAAAAATGGAATTTTACAACTTGGAAATTACGAATTCGGACGGCCAACTTTGGCGTCGAATTCGACCAACCGAACGTGCTCAAAATGAAAAGAAACTTAAAGGAGACAGGAAGAGGGTTATACCAGCTGCACACAGGAACTGGTAGTGCGCCAACCGGAGCTACGATGGAGGAGATACGAACCGACGAAGTTGGCTCCGCAAAACTGTCCAAAAATAACACAATTTAAACGGTCAACTTGGTGGCCGGTTTTCATGTATCAAACGACAAAATTAACGGACGAAAATTGAGAGAAATGAAGGGGTATATACCGAGATTAAGACAGAGCGAAGAAATCGTCGATCCAACGGTCAGATTGTCCAAAAAATCGGCACGAAGTCGCTGTCCCAGAGCAAACTTTCTGAAATTCGTCCGCGCGCGCGTCGACGGGATCTCGTTCAAAAAGCACGAAATGCCTAGGCGGCGCGTCCCGGAGGACGGAGGCCGCCACGGGAAGGTGCGCCCGGCCAAGAGGGCCACGGGGACCGCGCGACGGCCGGCCACGGCAGCCCGCGGCGGCGGCACGGCGCCGGCAAGGCTGCTGCCGCGCGCGCCTGGCTGCGCACAGCTGCTGCGCTACTGCTGCGGCCTCGCTGGCTGCTGCGGTGGCGTGCGACGGGGCGATGCGGGTGGCGGCGTGCGGTGGTTGAGGGAGAGATGAGGAGGAGAGGATGGGAGGTGCTCGGGTTGGAGCTCGGGTGGTGGTAATGGAAGATGATGATGATGGTGGTGGGAGTGATGTGAAGAAGAAGGAGGAGGGGAGGAGTTCGACCAGGGAGGTGGCTGGTGGTGGCGCTCGGGAGGATGAGCTCGGGAGGGGGGGGGTCGGCCATGGGGCTGATGTGTGTTCATTTTAAGAAAGAGATGAGAGAAAAAGGTGTGTGTGTGAGTTAGAGAAGAGAGAGAGAGAGAAAGAGATATTAATGAGAGAGAAAGAAAGTAGAGAGAGGGAGTGTGGGTCTGTCCTGTACGGGTAGGGGGGGAGTTGTGATGGTGATGTGGGGAAAGTTATGTGGTGGGAGAGAGAGATATTTAAAATATAAGTATATATATATATGTATATATATATATGTGTATATATATACAAGGAGAGGGAAAATAAGATATTTTAGGGAGAGGGATATTTATCAGTGGGGGGGGGGGGGGGGGGGGCGGTATGGGCTGTCATGATGGGGGGTAACATGGAGCTGAGGTCGGGTTCAGTGGAGTCGGGTTGGGCCAAAATGGATATGGTATAATATTTGAATTAAAAATAGGTATTTATGATCATGGGTAAATAAATAACATGCGGGAGCTCAAAGAAATGGGACATAAGTGTCAGGCGGGTAGTAGGCTTCATGTGGGCTATGCCCCTATTTGGGGTCGACTAGGTTGGGTCGATAGGGTATCCACAATTCAAGTCAAAAAATAAATGTGACACCGTGGGGTAAATTAAAATTGGGTCACGTGTCAGAAAAGTTGTGTGAAGAAATATGGCACAAGATGGTGTATCTGAGTGGGACACGAAGGTCATGGGTGAAGAGCGTCTCGAGTAGATCAGGCATGACAAGTTGGTTTCAAGAAAAAGACTAGTCTGGTGCTCCTAGATTAAAAGTCATGGTAACGTGCTTATGAAGATCAAGGAAAAGAGTGGGAAATCAATTAATAATGAAATGGTCTAAATTGACCCGAACTTGCGCGATACAAAAGGAGCACAAGGGAACGAGTTTGGATGGGACATGATATATCGACGCGAAGGTAATATCGTCTACTACAAACTTTAAGGAGAAAGTTTCCAGAGACTGGCATCCCTGTTGCTCTAGAAATCCAAGTCACGGTAAAGAGCATTAAATCAAATAATAATCAATTAATAATATCTATTACAACTAATTGAATTATAAAAATTGAAAAAATAAGCCCTAAATTCAGGGACTTACACGGACCCGCCAAAATAGCGTTCCGGACGACCTTCTCAGAATCGGACCAAACTTGGCATACAGGACCAAAAAAATGATACGGTCCTATTGGCATAAGTTTTGTTTCAAGATGACAAATGTACACGAAGTTATGGGCTAGTTTGCAAAGAGGCCGATACGGGATATCTCGACGGATACGCCTCGATTGCGTCGCACACACACAGCAAAATCGAGTTCCGTCGAATCCTACACATCGACAACATCCATACGTGTCTTTCGATGCTCATGGGTTGTGACCATGTCACCCGGTTTGTCGGGACGCATACCGTATCGGTGATAATTATCGAATTTTTATAGTTCGAAAACTAGTTTTTTCCTAAACTTTGAAACTGATTTAATCACAATTTAATCAATGAAAAATAAAACCACAAGTTAGGTTTTGACCTCCTTTAGGTTGTCTACAACCCTGTTAAAACAAATTTTCAAAACTTTAGATGGATTGGCAAGAATTTGCCTTCTAAAACAACATCTTCGGTGGGTTCAATCTATTCTGTTTTGTTGGTAAATTGAGTTTTTATCTCAATTTCGAGTCGATCCCTCATCAGATCCTATCCAGTTTGATACGAACTAGCTGACAGGGTTTCTAGATGGGTATATGGTCTATTCGTAGGACTTTATAGAGTCGGATAAGATTGAGTATACGAGAAAAAAACTTGTGGTGAAAGGGCATACCTTGCTTTGCTTCGACAAAATAGGGCCTCCCCTGTTCCCGATCGTTTTGGGATTCGTCAATGGCTTGGATGGTTGTGCAAGCGGCAAAGGACGGCAGGGAGATTCGTGGGTGTTTGGAGGGTCGCCTGGAGTCGAGGAGTTCGAGTACGAGATGGCACAGCGACGAGGTTTTGGAAAAAAAGGGTTGTCGAGTGTTGATATACCCGATATTTTTGGGTTGGATTTTGAATCGATTTTATATTGATTTGAATCTAAGTTTTAATGGTATTTGATTCAATATAGACGAGAATAGATGTAGGGTTATGTTGGAAGAGATTTCGTAAAGTTTGGTTCACCAGTGATGAGTTTAGCCTTATCAACATAAAACAAAACCTTTCATTTCTCACGCGGGCTGGGTTGTTTGGAAGTTGTGGCAAGATAAATAGTAGCATAGCTACTATTCACAATTTTTTTTGTTATATATATATTTATACATATAAGAGGTTTAAAAGTAATTTAATTCTACTTTCAAATTATACTAAAACCTTGAAAATAACTTAAATATTATCATAAAAATATCTATGTACCCACATGAAATATTCACATATTATTATCAATAAAATATATATATATATATATATGTATTTGTCCATAACGTTTTCCTATATAACTATTTATTAAAATAAAGTCACAAAATGGACTTCTATAAATCGTAAAGAATAAATATGCATATATATGCTTCATCATGCTTTTGTAAACCTTATATATATATATATATATATATATATATATATATATATATATATATATATAAATAAAATTTTAATATATGTGCTAAACCTATATTTGGCATATCTGGGAGTATATTAGTAGGAATATATATATATATATATATATATAAAAAATATATATATATATATATATTCCTACTAATATACTCCCAGATATGCCAAATATAGGTTTAGCACATATATTAAAATTTTATTTAAAAAGAATATATTGACTTCTATATATTAAATGCATATCTTAATATCAAAATAACATATAGTAACTATTAAAATAATTATTAGACCATTTAAATAAATTAAAAAATATATACATGTGCAAAACATATATATCTACATGGACGTCTTTGGACATACTATACGACTATATGGGTTTGGGTTCGGTACGGGTCCAGTTTGATACAATCGGATCTTCTAAAAGTCATTAATTTTAATAATAAATAATTAAATTATTTATAGTGGTCATGTCACAACTTTGTCTGGTTTTTCTAGTTAGGACACAACTATGGCTCAGTCTTCCCTACCTTGGCTAAAACACTAGTCAAAGCACGCAACTGCACTACCCGTGCCATGATTTCTAGTCGTTTGGCACTCCAAAACTTAACCATGACTAAGGCCTCCTATAATAACAATTAATTAATTAAATATTTATAAAATTCCAAGAATTAACATTTAATTCTAATAAATATAAAAAATATTTTTAAAATTTTGGGAAGAGGGGTTACACGTACCCATGCACCCGTACCCTATCATACGGAAGCGGGGCATGACACGTTTTTACTGGTGGTCCATGCAGGTCTCATCCTAATAATACTTAGGCCATAGAGTACTATTGAAAAACCTGTTAGACTATGGTATAGGAATGCTCAATCACAGCTTAGGCCGATTGTATGATTATAGGTATTTACTATCTGTATTATTGATATGTCTTCTTATGAATGCCTAAAGAGGTGTAAAGTCTGTGACTTCAATTTTATGATTTTCGAAGAATTAATCTTTTTCCTATCTCCATTATTTTAGGGAATAGGACAACTACTATTTTAGAGTTTTGACTACTTCCTTAACAAACTTATCTAATATTATTAGCTTCTTAGGTAAACCATTTCAAATTCCTTTGTTAGTTTTGTCAATTTTTAATTTGATTTTCCATGGACCAATTTTAGTATTCCTAAAACCCGTATAATAGTTAATATCTACTTATTTCCCATTAAAAGTTATTTTCTACTAAAGTTCGATATATACATATTTTTTCTAAGTTACTTTCCAAAGCCAATAATATTGATTTTATTTGTTAAGTTATTCGGTCACCCTTACTATCTCCATTCCATCTTAAAATCCAACTTAATTATCATTTCTGAGCTCATTTTGATCAAATCAAGTTTATGTCCTGAAATCCTTGAATAGGGAAAGTTCGGAAAATAGATACCCCTCTTAACGTCGATCATTTTTTTTCTACTAGTAATCGATCCATTGATTCTCAAGATCTAATATCTGTAGAACATATATTTATACTAATAATTCTCCTTGATAAGGACTTTAGAACATGTTTGATTTTTCGAAGCTCCTTTGGAATCTCTATGGATAAAGTTGAGAGAATATTCGACGACCTACTATGACATGGTAGATGTGCACTACAGCCATTTATCTGAATCATGAAAACTACAAGTTTATTGCAGCCAGCAGCGCACTGGCAAGGCATGTACTCTAAGTTGAAGTAATTTCAGGTATTCATAGATTTTCGAATATTATTAAGACTATGATCTCTTGAGTTGTTCCATCAATATTCGATAAAGTTGATAGAAGATTCGGTAATCTATCAATATTTGAATCATGGAACCAAAGTTTTACTGCAGCCAGATGTACACTACACTAGCGGGGCATAAATTTTAGGCAAAGTGATTTCAAATATGTATAGTTTTCGGATACTATTGAGACTATATCCATGCCATAAATATACCATATTTGGCCTCTTACCGCCATTGACAACTTTACTGGAAATTATTTTGATTTGTTTCGGCCTTATTAAGATCTTTGCAATTGATCCAATTTTTATATGTCATTTCTACTACGAGAGGTTCCTATAGAAATTCTACTTGATTTTTTTAGAACTCATCAGTACCACTTCTAACCCCTATTAACCCCAAATCTCCCCCATCATTCAGCTCTAGTAATCTTATCATATATAAGGAGATTGTATATATTTTATAGATAGTGTATATTTTGATAGCTATTATACTATATATATATGTTGTGAGCAACTATTTAGTTGATATCTATGCGGAAGAACTATAGGATGTCACCTAGCTCATTTCTATTAAGGGTATCATTGGGATCAATATTTTCAAGGAGATTAGATAGCTAAAGATAGAAAGGTAGTAGAACCAAACCATGGGTAAGCATGTTTGGTAATAAGTTTTGAGAGAGTTATAGACTTTGGAGTCTAGGACTTATTCAGGAAAAAGATGATAGAACCTTTTGTGGTACTCACTAGTGCTAAGGTATCATATTCGAACAAATAAAGGAATATGGAGATTTTGAATTTATGAGTTATATGGAAAGATAAGAGAAGTCGTAAGTGAGGGAAGTCTAGGATTCAATAGGTTCTTCCACAGAGGAAGCAAATTTGGAATTATATTATGGAAACAGGAGAATATAAGAATCAAGTTAAAGAATACTCAAAGGATTTAGATATTTGAGAGTAGATGATTATTATATACGTCAAGGATGGATATAACCCATAGAGGAATTATTCATGAGTAAAAAGAAGGAAGAATTCTAAAAGAGAATAGTCGTATCGAAGTAGTAATGGAATTTAGACATTGGCATATGAATTAGAAAGCTAGTTGAGTAATGGTTTAAGAGAAAAAGCAATTGATTTTGAAATTTTTTTTGCAAGCTTATCACACTTTGGGGATTCAAATTTTGACTCGGGAATAGATTCATATTTTGGTAGTAAGAATAACTGAGATTTTGAGGTTGCTAATGTGTTTGGAAGAGTACGATTGATAGGTGCACGAATTAGTGATTTGGTCGATTGATTTATGAAATTCTCGAGATACAGATCATGGATTGATTCAACGAAAATTTTAGAGGATTTGCTAATAAGATATTAATCAGCAATTGAGGCTATGACTTTGATATGATCAAGTCTGGAAGATTGACGATAACTAAAATCGATGTCTTCGAATTAAAATGGGTTGTTCGAGGGAAATTCTTGGAATTTGAAGTAAATTGGCATGTCGTATGGAATGACTTGATGGAAATTGAATCTAATTGAATTTAGATATGTTCTTTTAGTGCTTAGGGTAGTAGCCTTAGTTCTTCTTAAATTTCCTTGGTGTCGTGATTTTAGCTAAGTTTATCGACTTTAGAAGGCTGGTTTCGCATGAGGTGGTAGTTAGATGGTTATCTTACAAGTCTCTGGAATCAACTTTTAGTTCCTTATCCTTGTAACAGTGATTTGATATTTTCTATCGCCATATGATAATCTTTCAGTTCTCAATAGAAATGTGCTATCAGATTCTAATTCTATTTGATCATGAATCTATTCTGATTCCATCCATGATCGTGCCTAATTATTTTGACTTCAACCATGCCTAGATGACTTTGGTTATATATTTGATCGTGCCTAAACGATGTTCGACCATATTTTGATTCCATCTTTAATCGTGCCTAAACAAGTTCGATTTTATCTTTGATCGTGCTTAAATGATTATGATCATGATTATATCTTAATCATGCTTAAACTCAAATTTGACGTGACTATACCTTTTGCTCTATCCCGTTGATACCTAAATTTTGATTTTAATCATAATCATGCCTAGACAATTTTTGATTCTACTGACCATAATAATTTTATTTCGTGCCAAACCGATTTTCCTCAATATGTGTCATTTTCAAATTTCTATATTCGAATATTTCTAGTCATGCTAAGTCGTGCCAAATAGGTTCTTTTCTATTCATGATCGTGCCGACCTAATTTTGATCTTCGTGTCATTTCTATATCCTTCATCGAACCTAGTCGTGCCATTAGGAATTTTGAGGACAAAATTTTTCTAAGGTAGGTAGATTTGTAACCTCCGTTTCCGAATTTTCTATTATTTTCAATTTTCTGATTTTATTTATAAATTATTGTTATTTTGGTAATTAGCTAAGAGGGATGTCATTTTAGTAAGGAGGAAAGGACTTTCGGTAACTAGTGGAGAGGGAATTGCAATTTAGTAAATTATGAAGAGGGATGGCAAGTTAGTAAATACCTAGTTTTTTCTAGGTGGGAACCTTCTTGCCGACCTAATTTTGATCTTCGTGCTATTTTTATATCCTTCATCGTACCTAGTCGTGCCATTTAAAATTTTGAGGACAAATTTTTTCTAAGGTGGGTAGATTTGTAACATCTGTTCCCGAATTTTCTATTATTTTTAATTTTATAATTTTATTTAGAAATTATTGTTATTTTGGTAATTAGCGAAGAGGGATGTCATTTTAGTAAATTATGAGGAGGGATGGCAAGTTAGTAAATACCTAGTTATTTCTAGGTGGGAACCTTCTAGAATTGCTTATGCTTTAGTTAAGCATATACTTTAGCATGTGTTCTTAATCAATTAAATATGTGGGGATTATTGGTTATAACTAACTAATTCTAGATTATTCCTAACCTATATGATTCTTGGGCCTATGGCTTGGGACCAAGCCTATAAATACCCTATATTTTCTTATGTATTTTCATTCCAAAATTATAGTTCAAACCCATTCCAATCCAGCGCAATTCCTAAACCAAAATTCTATAATAGTGTCCACTTCGTATCTGTGTCCAGCCAATAATATTTTCATTCCAAAATTCTACTCTTTTTATTCAATTCCTTAGCTGTTTATAGTTACTTTTTCGTGTCCAAACTTTAGGACACATCGACTCACCCTTCATTCTTGTGTCCAACAGTACTGGACACATTAAAATCCTATTTCCACCACAGTTTATGTGTCCTGTCCTCCAGGAAACAATCAAGACTCCACAAACCCTAACCTTAGACTCTGATGAATCCGTCGCCTTGTCCGCCGGAGCACCAAGCCGTTTGACTCTCGCATCGCCGGAGTGTGTCACCACCACTCCTCACCTCAGATCTGAGACTACATCCTCGCCGCCGTTCCCAGAGCCGTGTCTGCTTGGACTGGCGTGTCCTCGAGGTGAGCGGGTGCACCAAACCCTCTGCCACCATGTCCTGGTCACCATGACCAATGCCAACCACCGTCAGTCCCCGCCACTGCCGTATTGCTTCGCCATCGCCAAGATCTGACCACTCGCCGCTGGATCGACCCCGCTGACGAGTAGGACCATCGCACCACCTTTCTGGACCAGATCTGCAGCTCCCAGTCACGAGCGCCGCCGTTCTTGACCGGGCCATCATTCTTGACCGTGTCCTTCGTCAAGCCGACACCCCTCGTTGCCTCCCTGAGCGACCGTCGTAGCGTCATCTAGGGGTGAGCATTCGGTTAATTCGGTTCCAATCGAACTGAATAACCGAAAACCGAATTCGACCGAAAACCGAATAAGCAAAACCGAACCGAATTTGTCCATAACTGAATTAAACCGAACCGAATTAAATCGGTTCGGTTTCAGTTTATTCGGTTTATTTGATTTTTAGTTTATTTGCACTTTTTTTTGTTAATATATATAGTAACTAAATATACCTAAATATATTTAGTATATACCTATATATATATATATATATATATATATATATATATATATATATATTATATATTTAGTATATACCTATATATATATAATATATATATATATATATATATATATATATATATATATATATATATATATATATATATATATATATATATATATATATATATATATATATACCCCCATTTTATTCATAAAGGCGCAAAATGCGGAGACCTTTACAAGTATACCCGAAAGGCACAAAATGCCGACGCCTATACAAGTATACAAACAAAACCAAGAAAGGAAAGCAAAAAGCAGGTGGGGGGAGATCTCCTGCCACGATCAGGGGAGCATAGCTGGCCAAAAGTTCGTGTGGCCGTGAGAGCACTGGTTTCGGATCTTACGGCTCTGCCGGAGGATCTCCCAAAGGAGCTGATCGGCAGAGTACTGTTGATCTACGTATCTAGCTTTGTTGTAGTTTTTCCAGATGACCCACGTAGCGACGGCTGTGACGATCTGGTGGCCATGGGAAGCAGCGGCCCAGGATATCAGAAGATTGTTGAAGCTCCCGCTACCGATAGCATGGTTGCAACGATGGGAGGGGGCGTTCCATGGGGTCGCAGGTAGTTCCCCATGGCGGAAGATGTGATCGACCGTTTCGGCCTGTCTCTCCGAGCATCCGTTGCACGTGGACGCTAAGCAGAAATCGATGGTCGTGAGAATGTCATCCGTGGACAGTTTCTTGCGGATAGCTCTCCA
Source organism: Iris pallida (assembly GCA_029216955.1). Taxonomy (NCBI): domain Eukaryota; kingdom Viridiplantae; phylum Streptophyta; class Magnoliopsida; order Asparagales; family Iridaceae; genus Iris; species Iris pallida. The sequence goes on from JANAVB010007399.1 coordinate 41,491,558, forward strand.
AAGCAGGAAAGACCATTTTTTTGGGATGCATGACTGCCAGAAGGGACCAATTATGGAGATATATATATATATATATATATATATATATATATATATATATATATATATATATATATATATATATATATATATATATATATATATATTAGTTTTTCTTATTCGGTTTTGGACCGAAACCGAAAACCAAACCGAATAAGAAAATTTAATATTTTCAAAACTAAAACTGAACCGTATTTTTTTAAACTGAACCGAATCTCTTATTCGGTTCAATTTTTGGTCCAAAATTGAATAATGCTCACCCCTAGCGTCATCCTCCACTGGAGCCTTGCCTCTACCGACTCTGCTACCTTGACCACGATCACCGCTGCAGGAGTCAGATCTCTACAGCCTGGCTGTTGTGTCACCTGATCTCAGTGGAACTCTAGTCGTCTTCCCGTGGCTGCATCCTCGTGTGTGGACCACATTGGTGGATCCTCGACCCTGGAGCACCTTTCTACCTCGTCGCCCTCAAGTGAATTTCTTCCTCTCATTCTTCGTCTTCGTCTTCGATTTAGGTTTTTTTTGGCGGCTGGATGTAAATGAGAAATAAGAAAAGAGAGGGATATGTGTAAACTTAAGGTTAATGAAGGTTCAGCGGGCCGGGTTTCAGTGGGTTAGTAGGTCGGGCTCTGGGCCTTAAGGAAAGAAATAAAAGATAAAGAGAAGAATAGCAGTATGTCTGCGGGCCAGATTCATAGGCCGAGCCACTTGGTTTATTAAGAAAAAGAAAGAAAGAAAAGATAAGGAATTGTGGGTTTGGGTTTTGGGCTGAGCCTAGTACTATTCAGACAGATCATTAATATTAGTATTATAGTTAGTAAGTAATTAGTTGATACATCTATTCCTTTTAATAATTAGTGTATTTATTAGAGATGCTTGTATGAGTAGTCTTAGCTAATAACCATTTAGCTATTAATTTTGAAACTATTTTGTTAGCTAATGAATACGAATGTTTTATAAAATTATTATTAGTTTATCCTTATTAGCTAACAAATGATTAGCTATTTTGTAAATTATTTTATTAGGATTACTTTAGTTAGTATGTTCTAGTATTTAAGAATATTTTCCTAAATTTATAGTTTTAGCAAATAGTTATCCTTATTATTTGGTTAATAATTGTTTAAGCTATTAAACCTTGTAAATATTAGCAATATTTAGGTTTAAAGTAAATCTTAGTAGTTAGTTAGTTTCTATAAATATCCATTAGAAAGTCTAACCCTATCTTAATCCATTCTAGGAGGACTTAGAGATGATCGCATCACCCCGGGAGAAGGCAAGTACACTACAATTTGAAATTACTTGTAATTCTTTTCTACTTTATTCATATTTGACACTTGAGTGACATGTGTTGACATTGATTGATTGATTGTGTCAGGATTGGAGAAAATACTTAGCTTCTACATGATCAAACATATTTAGTATAATATTGTCAATAGTCTAGTCGCACATCGTGCACGTGTGGCTAGACCATACCGTACCATTGGTACTATTATGTTTATTGTGCTAATTGTATGACAGCCGGTCACATAAAAGCTAGTATTTCAAGTTACATATGCATTGTCATCCTTATTGATTCGGTATTACTTTTCATATTTTGTTACAGTTCAGTTCATTGCATTAAAGATTTATATAGTACATTTCATTTTGTAGGGTTGTACTTTGCTCATTTCTTGACTGGATACGTTGCAGGTTTAAGATGACTTCGACTTTAGCTCTTATTGCTTACAGGATAAGATGGTTGGCATGAAGATACACGGAGATCAGTGATGACTTAGGATTGTGGATGTATAGATTTACTTTCAGATTCGATGATGATGTACTTGAGGATGTTTTTTCTATTTTACCGGATTTGTCTCCGGACGTTGTTGTAAAGTTGTTCCAAAAAGGCATAGTAAAATCTGTGATGATGCAGTGATTGGTTATTTGGCACGTGATTGGTAGTTGTGATGAGCAAATCGTTTATTAGAGCATTTTGATGATTATCGAGGTCTAGACAGCTCACTACCACCGATTCTGTAACGTTGGCTGGACGTACCCACGCACCTGTACTCGATCATGCGGGAGCGGGGCATGACCCATGCTCCACACAAGGAAGCATGACTACGAGTCTAGACGACTTGGTAGAATCCTCTCCATCCCATGCTATAGAACTATCCATTCAAGTCAAGTATGAATCATATACAAGTAACAAGTCATGCGAGCTAGTGCTACATGCTATCACAGAGTCTATAGCCACAAATATCTTATGTCAAACTCCGTATCATATCATCATCATCCATCGTGTCCGTGTCCTGTGGTTCATCGTGTCAATGAATACGAATATGATATATCACAATGCCTAGGGTTGACACCCGATGTCAATATACTGACATAGACATCTGAATCAATTCGATCGGATGCTAAGTACCAACTAACCATACGAACCCTATGTCTATAACAAGACACCAATACAATATTAAAGAAAAGTGTATATATATTATATATATACTATGTATGTATACTAGTATATGTGATGATTTATATATAGAAAAGTGTATATATATTATTAACACATGTAAGGTTTGATACAAAATAATACGTATATGTATTTATAAATAATTTTATATTTATATTTATATGTCTATATTACCATATATATACAACCGTATGTATATTCGAACCCGTAATTGCATACATATACATTTATAAGTCAAACAATATATATATATATATATATATATATATATATATATATATATATATATATATATAAAATATATATATATATATATATATATATATATATTAGCCAATGGCATGGTAGTGTACCGAGTAAGATCATTGGCACGGTGGAGTGAGGTCCTGGGATCGAACCCCCACAGGAGCGGCTCGGTGGCGGTGGCCACGGCTCCGAGCCAAGGCCGGCTGTTATTAGCAATGCTCCTTTTTATTAATCAATGTGTTAAATTTACCCATATATCATATATGTAGGGTTATATTAATATCCAGTCAAGTTCACTATGGGGCAATGTATGTTAAAGTACACGATACGATAATCAGGCAACTCGATACACGATGTCTCTCAATTAGTTTGTTCTGACATACACAAAGTGCATGCTAGATCATTCAAATAGGATCAAGACATCAATCATAATCATCCGCTTGGCAGTTGAAAAGTAGGATCACGATATTTGATATTTTACTCTCTTCTAATTTTTTTTAACATTTCATAAAAACATGAAGTTAGCCGATCACAAATTTTTTTCAATGAAAGCTTTCTTGTCGTCATAAATATGTGAGGTTGGAGTGTGTGGTCTTGTTTCATAACTTAGGAGTTTTCTTTCACAATTTTTTTCTTCTATTGCATTTGGCTAATGAATTACTTTAATAGAAGTTGGTGTTTCATTTTAATACCAAGATTGACAAAATCCGTAGGACAGGTTGTAAGTAGAATTTTAGGGGAATCAAGTGAAAAAGCAAAAGGTGCCATATATGTTCTTTGGAGATGAAAGATGGTTGGTATTTATTATCCAATATTGTTGAATTGAAAGCTAATGAAATACTAAATAAAGAAGTTATATGTTCATACATTCAAAGAAGATAAATAGATAGATATCAAGTGGCAGGATCAAATGCTGAGTAAGAAAGGTTAAAAAAGTATTGCAAGAAAAGAAATCAAATTACAGTCTTATCCCATTTTGTTTTTTCTTATACACTGGTCAGGGATGCCCCCAATCTTTCTAATTCTATAATCAGCCAAATCAGAATTAAAAAAAATTCTAGTCTCTATATAACGTTCTAAAAAAATCGAATATGAAAGATCTAGGTATGAATCTTTTACTCAGATATCGAAATAAGTTTGTTTTACTTGGGATTCAAACTTCACCAAAAACGATGGAATATCAAGGATACATGTGTTATGTCATAGTCATATTTTACAATACAGTATTTCAGATAATACATACTTTGAATTATTTATTTGTTTGTTTATTTATTTTTAATAATTTTATTTTGCTAAAATGTTCATTTGGGCTTATTAGGAATTATTAATAAAAAACCCTCCCATCCATGGCATGACACATGTCATGCCATGTGTCCCTTAGAAAAGCCTAGAAAAGGGGACACCTCACTCTTGCTTCTTTATAAAGGAACCCCCCTCTCTCCAACTATACACACACACACACCCACAACATAACTCACCACCACCCCCTCTCCACCAGCTGCCGCCGCCGTCGGCCTGCCGCCGCCGCCACCGTCGCCCTGCCGCCGCCGCCGCCGTCGCCCTGCCGCCGCCGCCGCCCGCCTACCGTCGCCGCCGGCCACCACCCTCCACCACCATCTCCATCTCCATCATCAACATCACCACCACCATTAAAATCTA
>JANAVB010007399.1:41500956-41848211 GCA_029216955.1 Iris pallida
TATTTTACTATCAATATAATACTTTCTAAAGGTCAGATCAAAAGTATTTACATCGACTGGGAGGAAAAGTAACTGGCAGAACATATAGGCTTAGGCACCTCCGTTTGAAACATTTGCATATTTGAAACAAGAAGTTAAATCTCCTGCTCCAACAGGATATCTTTTCTCTAACATCAGCATCAAAATTTAACAAGATCTTATGGTTCTCACTTCACCTTTAGGTTTAAGGTAGAACTATCTGATTAACCTGACTGTTGTCTCATAGGCATAAAAGCCACACTTGGGCTAAAGTCAGAAGAAGCAATCCCACTTAAGATGCACCAAACACCCCCCATATTTTGGAATAAAAGCTATGTTGTTGTTTGTGCACCAAACACAAGAATGGCCATCCCTCGCTCAATTCACTTACCATAAAGATAACATAATCTTCACTATTCAAAATCTGAATATCAGAAATGAGAGAAACTTGGTTCCAAGACTGATGCTTCTAGAAAGAAAATATGAGCATTTTTCTACTTTGCATTTAGTACTAAAAGAAGGAAAAGAAAGATATCATCACAACCATGCTGAAAAATTGTCCCAGAGAATTTTAAACTTAATTTTTCTAGGATTCAGAGACATATATGAAAAACCTCAATTCACAAGTACTTCCCAAAACTTCACCAAGATATAGGAAAACTTCCAATTCAAGAACTTGACCATTGTACTTAGCCATTGATAAAATGATCCACCCCGCAAATTGTATTTCAACCACCTCCCTTTAGTCCATTTCAACATCATTGTTTAGGAAAGAGACCAATTTAGGGGGCTTCAGGGATGTATAAAAAATCTAATCCTGACATGTCACTAGCAAACAATAATTTTACAAAAGAGATTAACATTCAGTATAATACATAATGAAATAGTTTTCCAACCAGCAATAATACCAGAGCTTAAAGAATCAAATTTAGAATTGCCTCGCATGTCCATCACTATATACAGGTTCAAAATTCACCAATGTCTTGTCCTGGATAAATTAATTTAAAAAAAGATGATGCCATAATTTGAATGAGCAAACTACTATAGTAACTAATGCAAAGGTCCAATTCTTTCTAAAGTCCGGGTATAATCTGACAATCATTCATGTGGATTACAATTAACACATCCGTGCAAAAATAATACACTAGAGCTTTTCCAAGAAGTAGTGCACTTTAAGAAGAGCAAACTTCCATACCTGAAGGTACTTGATTGTAGTTTCATCTGCAGGGACAACTCCATTCTTACCACCCGCTTCAACAACCATGTTACACAATGTCATCCGCTCTTCCATCTACTAGGGATAAAAAGAGAGGTCATTTGTTGGCCATACGAAAATGTATTGCCCGACAGCATAGAGTGCACTTACAGTTAAACTTTCAACAGTAGAGCCGACAAATTCCATGGATTTGTATGTTGCACCAGCAACACTGATTTCACCAATAATCTTCACAACAAAAAGTGGGTCAAAAATGCTCGTGAATTCAGTAACAAATACATTATAATTAGGTCAGAATCCGATTCTTCCATCAGGAAACAATTACAGTAACAAGTTAACTGATACAAAACTTACTTGCAAGATCAAATCCTTGGCAAGTAAATAGTTAGGCATTTCTTCGGCTCTTCCCGAGGATCCCGATCGTGAAGCGAAATTGAAATCGAAGAAGAAAAAATATAAGCCCTAGAAATCGAAGAAGAAATCCATCGAAACCCCAGAAATCGATGAAGTATAAACAAAATATAAGCCCTAACCAAAGAGAAATTGGAAGAAAAATTGAACCTTTGCGTAGATCTGGAGTTTGGGAGAGAAATTGGAGTCAAACCGAAAAGGAGGGAAAATAAAAAGTGGAAAATTGGGGGAGAAGAGGTTTGAGGAGGAGAGATGCTGCTCCCTTAGAAAATGAATGAGAAATGAATTTTCTCTCTCCCACTTAGCTTTTATACAGTGAAAGAATTACAAGTTTGCAACCGCTCTAAACTATTAATAACGCTTTATTTTATAAATGTTATAAAAAGCCCAGAATTAGCCCAAACCGTCATAGAAAAAAGGTATTTTTCAACTTAATAACGCTTATGTTTCAGCCGTCATTAAAACTCCTTGTCGAGCGTCATTAAAAGGGTTTTTTGTTGTAGTGAATGGAGTTCCACAAGTCTTTGATCCTACTGTCTCTCGGGGTCTCCGTGAGACTCGGGATAAGGCTGTCCCCGGTCTATCGCTCCAGGAATGGGTCTGAATCGTCGATACCAAGTGGAGTCTCATCGCAGGCTCGGCGAGGTCACGGTCGATAAGGATACAACGCCAAGCTGCTGAGGAACTGCTGTTAGAAATGGCCACTGATGGGTGGATGTGCTTGAAGTACCTGGCCTTCATAAACCTGGTTCATAAGTTCTTGCTCGTGCGGAGTTTCCACCACAATTTCATGGAGAAGGATTTTACGATGTGGGTGAGTTTAGTAAATCCCAGACCCCCTTCCTCGGTGGGATGAGCCATGGATTCCCAGCTAGCCCAGTAATGCTTGTCTTGTCCGTTGCAATGCCCCCAAAAGAAATTATAGAGGATCTGTTCAATCGAATCGAGAACCTTCTTGGGCGGGGAGCACGCAGCCAGTGTATGGATGGGGATGGAGGTGAGCACGTGTTTGATGAGGATCATCTTGCCGCCCGAGGATAAAGTGGCACTATGCCACCCTTCAATTTTATTCCTGATTCAAGTGATCAAGTTCTCAAAGATGCGAGCGTTGGATTTCCCGTACACAAGGGGACAACCGAGGTAGTTGAATGGGGGATGATCAACAAAGAAGGAAGTTAAGTTGGAGAGATTGATTGCGTGCTCTCTTTTGATGTTGTGGTGGGCATAGATTACGCTCTTGGAAGGATTGATCTTCTGGCCAGAGCATCTAGAGTACCTCTGCAGTGTGTTGTGGACCACTTCCACCGCTCCAATGTCCACGGAAGAGAAGATGAGTAAATCGTCGGCGAAGGTCAGGTGGGTGATGGTAGGGCATCCACTGGATGTTTGATAATGTTGGAAGTTCGGGGTGCTGACCATGTTGTTAAGGTTTCTACTCAGGGCATCTGCTCCTATGATAAAGACAGTGGAAGATAGAGGGTCGCCCTGTCTAACTCCGCGACTGGATTTGAAGAATCCTTCGGCCTGACTGTTGATTACCGTAGAAAACTATGAGTTGCTGATGGATCTCCACACGGTGTTGGTCCAAGTTTCCGAGAATCCGAAAGCCCTGAAGACCCAGATCATAAATTGCCACTGTCATATATATATATATATATATATATATATATATATATATATATATATATATATATATATATATATATATTGTAAAAAAAATATATATATATTTATATATATATATATATTTATTGTATATATATATTTATTGTATTAGACTATTATAAATATAATCATATATATACAAAATTATATTTAAACCTATTTGGCTGTATAACATCCCAAAAATAAATTCAAAATAATTCTTCTTGGTCATGACAACCTAACATAGGGTCTACCATGGCTCGTCGACCTAGTTTGGAGTCTATATGGTTTATTGAACCAAAATAGACTCCATAAGTCTATTAATTGGGTCTTGTATGCCATTTAAAAATAAATACCACATGGGAACTCAATTGAGTGGCACACTAGTGACATATGCGTAATAGGCTCAAAATAGGTCAAAACTATATATTGGATAAAAAGTTTGGATCAGGTTTGGGCCTCAAATTGAAATTGGAAAATTATATCAAAATTACGACCAAGGGTAAAATAAATATTTTGACCCCAAACTTGTGCAAGAAATATATAGTGCAAGGAAATAAGTTTGGATGGGACATGATATATCAAAATAAAGATAAACATGTTTATTTCAAAACTCATGAAGGATATTTCAAAAGATTGGCATTTCTTGTGCTCAAAAAATCAAAGCTACGGAAATGTACATTTATAGTCATAATTAAAAAATAAAATATAACTTAATAAATAAAAATCATATAAAAAAAAATCAAAAATTAGGGTGCTTACAATCTACCCCCTTAAAAGAATTTCGTCATCAAAATTTGTCACGCCCCAGAACCAGAATACTGGAGAGCGGGGGCAGACATAGTCAGCTACGTATATGAAATGGATTCCATCTCGCTATACGGTCACGACTGTCTAGATACGTGAGGGTTTAACTACAAGCCAACAGTCTCTTAAGGTCATGAACAAGCCTAGTATCTCAATCACAAACAAGTAAGTAAAAGTCACAAGATGTATGATCATTAAATATACAATAATAAGGCGTCCCAAATATTACATATTCAGCTGATCATGAAGCTAGTCGTACAAAATGTTAGGACTAGCAAGAGTTTAGTCATACATGATCAACCCTAGGATCTGTCAATCATGTTACAGCCCGTAGGCAGACAGTAAGTAAATACAATCGAGCTAAACAGGTGCTCGTCGGCTAAACGCCTCAAAAGAATATTTTTATAATAAGTGGGAGATCAAAAATAAACCCACTCGTTGCCCGGATTAGGTCTAGTCGTCACCATCGGGCTGGAAGGTTGGTAGATCCTCTGGAGCTGCTCCGAAATCTGGCCACACAAAACCAGCTGGGTCAGACCCCAGAAAGAGCAAGTGCCACAAAGGAAGCTTCACTTAGGAACTAAAACCAGCAATTAGCACAGAAGATAATAATATATAGTAAAACTGGAGAAAATATAACATCACGAGGATATACGGTAAGATAACCATGGGACCATTCAGATAACCAGGTTACAATCCTTAAACCAAACAAGGACCGGGATTGTAACCCTTCGTCTGAACCGAACTTGGTTTCTCCCATTTATCAGCAAGACAATGTAAGAAAATCAGAACATGTGACAATTTATACAGGATCAAGACTAGACAGATTATTCCTCATTCAATCAATCACGGCCAAACAATGAGTACGGCTTGATACTTTAACTAGCTAGGGTTATCACATGCCTAGTTACTAGCAAGATGCAGTGAGATTATTCCACAGCCACAAGCCCTGCAGACCATCCAAGTTACCCAGGTCAAAAATTAGGGGTTGAATTCAGGTGGGTACATCGTCCAGAAAATGTATGTACCCTTAGGTAGCTTGAAGGGTGCAATACATGACAGTGTGCTGGAAATGTGCCCTACTCGATGGCAGGCTACAGATCCCAGGTGCGCCCAGGTAACGGAATTGCCTGTAGCTGGGAGATCTCTTTATGACTAATATATTAATCTAGTTATTAGTCTTAGTCCATTTCAGTAGGTACTCCTGACCGTGGTACTCAGGAGTCCCATCATAGACATGATGCAAGACAGGACTGGATTATTTGTACAAACACAATCGCCCACGGTGTCCAGGTTATTTATACAGGTCATGTCATGTCAGGTAGCCGTCGCAACAGCTTATCAAGATATATCACGTCAGGTTATCATGTCAAGTTCACTGGTCAAGAGTGCACCACAACGGGCCACTATCAGGTCATGTCATGTTTACTTGTCAGGAGTGCACCACTACGGGTCACTGTCGTATTCAGGTACATGTGCAGGACATCATAGTGCAAGCATTCAATAAGAAGATCCAAGTTATGCTGAGATTACAAGACATGAGTTAACAGTAATAATCAAGTAATAATAATAATAATAATAATAACTAATCATTAAAGCAAGGTACAGGGTGGGGCCATGCGGCTCAGGGTCCAAAGCCCATGCGGTTTACGGAGGAGGAGGCATATGCGGCTAGCGGGAAGAGTGGAGTATACACGGCTGAAAGGGGAAGGGTTCCTGCGGCTGAGAGCAAGTGGGTTGCATGCGGCTCTAGAAGTTGAGCCTCATGTGGCTAGCGGGAAGCAGGTCTATACGGTTAAAGGAGGGCGGCGGCATATGCGTCCAAGAGTGATGGGCGCACATGCGGCCGACCGAAGAGTAGTTCCATGCGGTTACTGGAGAGCAATGCCTATGCGGCAGGCGGAGACATAGGTCCATGCGGCCGGCTATCAATCAGGTATATACGGCCGGAGGCAAGTCGGTCTCATGCGGCTAGCTGGATTCGGATTCATGCGGCCCAAAGTGGCGGAGGCACATGCGGCTGCAGAAGCAAAGGGGGGGTACATGCGGCTGAGTGGGGAGAGAAATCCATACGACTGGAAGAAGCGGGTCCCATGCGGCTCAAAGGGAGTAAGCCTATGCAGCTCAAGGTTCTTCCAGTCATGCGGCTGGAAGAACACTTGCCGCATGAAATATTCATGCGGTCAAGTCTAAGCACATTTCATCTTCTCCATAATTCTGAGAAGAAGAACACCATGGGAGCCAAGTTCTCAAGCTCCATAACTCCATCATCCGGAGCCCAAATCCGAACTTCCATAGGTCAAAATGGGGCAGAACAAAATTCTCTACAACATGGAACCATCAAAACTCAAAAATAACAAGATTAAGTAGATCAAAACCCAAGAAATCCGAAAATATTATAAACTTAGATCTACAAAAATTCGGCCATGGAAAGTAAAAATGCCAAGTACTAAAGTATGTTAAAATACTGTAAGGAAGAGAATGAAGCAATAAAATTGAAGTTTCTCCATAAAGCAAGTTGCACTTGTCTAGACCTCTCTCTCCCTCTCTCTGGTAGGTGAAGGAGTTAATGGAGGAAAGAAGAAGAGTAATGAAGAGAGAGAAGGAAGGGGGTTAATAAATGGTAGTGGTGGTGGTAGGTAGGTGGTTCTCTCCTTGGTTCATAATAAACCAAAGAAAACCGAGCCAAGCCGAACCAACCCAAGAAACAACCAAGCCAAGAAGAAAGCTAAGCAGGGAATCATGCAAATACAGGATAAAATACGTACACATATTCCAAAAATACGTAATACAAACCACAGGCATTACAACTCTACCCACCTTAAAAGAATTCCGTCCTCGGAATTTAATCAAGTGGCTAGAGATGCAAGGACAAGCTATACTAAGCAATCAATCAAACAATCAATCATGCAAGCAAGGAATTTGAAGACTGAAGGAAGAGAGAAAACATCCTGCTAGGAACCTCTCTGCCGGTTCTGAATCTGAGCTTGGACCAGGGCATACTGCTGGGGTCCCTGCTGCTGGAATACTTCGGTCTGAGGCGGCAATGGCCTCGGAGGCTGGTACTGCTGCTGCACTGGTGCTGGTGCTGGTCCCCTCTGCTGAAATCCTCGCTGCCTATTCTGACTCAAGGCTTGGGCCTGAGTATGCTGTTGGGGGTTCTGCTGCTGGAATGCATGGGACTGAGGCGGCAAGGGCCTCGGCAATGGATACTACTGCTGCTGGACCGGAGCTGGTCCTCTCACTGAAGAGCTAGAAAGGTTAGACGATGATGAACCACCCTTATTCGGGCAGGATCCAACCCTATGGTCTGCTGCTCCACAAGCCAGACACAATCCCTGTTCCCTGCGACACTCTGACACTACATGGCCTGGCTTCCCACAATGAGAACATCCCACTATGGAAGACTGCTTCTGCTCCTGTGGCTGAGGGAACGTGACCGACGTCACTGAGGCTGCCTGCCTCGGAGTTCCAATAGTCAAAGCCCTGGCTGCCGGGGCTGGGGCTGAAGACTGATTCATCTGGCCGTGGGATCTCTTCCGACCTCCGGCCCTATCCACAATCCTCTGGGAGGTATACTCATGTCTCCTAGCTGCTCTCAAGACTGTATCAAAAGTCTGATGCTCAAACTGCTCAACCGCCAACAAAATCTCCAGGTGAAGCCCCTGCTGAAATCGCTGGGCTCTATCATACTCGGTTGCCACCAAGGTGGGAGCAAACCGACTGAGCCTCAAAAACTCGGCCGCATATCCGTCGACCGTTCTGCCCATCTACTTCAGATTGGTGAACCTCGTCTGTAGATCATACCGAGCTACAGCATCAAAATACTTGGTCTGGAATCTCTCTCTGAACACCGCCCAAGTGACCGGTGCTGCTAATCCTACGGCCTGTGCCGCCCACCAACTGCGAGCTAAGTCTAGCAACTGTAGGCGTACCACCACCACCTTCTCGTTCTCTGGGGTCCTGGCTGCTTCTAGAATCACCTCTGTGTCCTGAAGTCAAGCATCTACGGCGATCGCATCTTCACTACCGTCGAAGAAGGGAGGGTTCAAGCGCTTGAAGCTGTTGGCCGCACTGTTACCCTGATGACCGCCTCTGGTCAGAGCATCCGTCACTGCCTGGTGCAAGGCATCTCCACGACGATCTTGGGAAACTATCAAGGTCCTGACGAGACCTACCAAAGTGCCATCATCAGGTTCTACAGGCTGAACTGGCTGGACTGGTGGCTCTCCGCCAGAAGGCACAACTCTGGAGGCTACTCCGGAAAGCTGGGCTTGATCCCCGGGTTGCTGGTCCACGGGAATGCTCTACCTTGCTGATCGGCAGGGTCAGGTACAGTACCGCTGAAGAAGACGACACAGAGAAACAATGAGAAAGGACAAGGACAGATCAATGATACAAGCATGTGATCAGGTCAAAATTCTCAGGGATTTAAAGATACGAGTAGAGATCAAGGGCGAATACTGATTGAGACATCTATTAGGTAAACCCTCATATTCCTGAATGCCAGAACCTGCATGGGCCACCACTTAAACCATGTCACGCCCCAGAACCAGAATACTGGAGAGCGGGGGCAGACATAGCCAGCTACGTATATGAAATGATTCCATCTCGCTATACGGTCACGGCTGTCTAGATACGTAAGGGTTTAACTACAAGCCAACAGTCTCTTAAGTTCATGAACAAGCCTAGTGTCTCAATCACAAACAAGTAAGTAAAAGTCACAAGACGTATGATCATTAAATATACAATAATAAGGCGTCCCAAATATTACATATTCAGCTGATCATGAAGCTAGTCGTACAAAATGTTAGGACTAGCAAGAGTTTAGTCATACATGATCAACCTAGGATCTGTCAATCATGTTACAGCCCGTAGGCAGACAGTAAGTAAATGCAATCGAGCTAAACAGGTGCTCGTCGGCTAAACGTCTCAAAAAAATATTTTTACAATAAGTGGGAGATCAAAAATAAACCCACTCGTTGCCCGGGTTAGGTCTAGTCGCCACCATCGGGCTGGAAGGTTGGTAGATCCTCTGGAGCTGCTCCGAAATCTGGCCACACAAAACCAGCTAGGTCAGACCCCAGAAAGAGCAAGTGCCACAAAGGAAGCTTCACTTAGGAACTAAAACCAGCAATTAGCACAGAAGATAATAATATATAGTAAAACTGGAGAAAATATAACATCACGAGGATATACGGTAAGATAACCATGGGACCATTCAGATAACCAGGTTACAATCCTTAAACCAAACAAGGACCGGGATTGTAACCCTTCGTCTGAACCGAACTTGGTTTCTCCCATTTATCAGCAAGACAATGTAAGAAAATCAGAACATATGCCAATTTATACAGGATCAAGACTAGACAGATTATTCCTCATTCAATCAATCACGGCCAAGCAATGAGTACGGCTTGATACTTTAACTAGCTAGGGTTATCACAGGCCTAGTTACTAGCAAGATACTGTGAGATTATTCCACAGCCACAAGCCCTGCAGACCATCCAGGTTACCCAGGTCAAAAATTAGGGGTTGAATTCAGGTGGGTACATCGTCCAGGAAATGCATGTACCCTTAGGTAGCTTGAAGGGTGCAACACATGACAGTGTGCTGGAAATGTGCCCTACTCGACGGCAGGCTACAGATCCCAGGCGCGCCCAGGTAACGGGATTGCCTGTAGCTGGGAGATCTCTTTATGACTAATGTATTAATCTAGTTATTAGCCTTAGTCCATTTCAGTAGGTACTCCTGACCGTGGTACTCAGGAGTCCCATCCTAGACATGATGCAAGACAGGACTAGATTATTTGTACAAGCACAATCACCCACGGTGTCCAGGTTATTTATACAGGTCATGTCATATCAGGTAGCCGTCGCAACAGCTTATCAAGATATATCATGTCAGGTTATCATGTCAAGTTTACTGGTCAAGAGTGCACCACAACGGGCCACTATCAGGTCATGTCATGTTTACTTATCAGGAGTGCACCACTACGGGTCACTGTCGTGTTCAGGTACATATACAGGACATCATAGTGCAAGCATTCAATAAGGAGATCCAAGTTATGCTGAGATTACAAGACATGAGTTAACAGTAATAATCAAGTAATAATAATGATAATAATAACTAATCATTAAAGCAAGGTACAGGGAGGGGCCAGGCGGCTCAGGGTCCAAAGCCCATGCGGTTTACGGAGGAGGAGGCATATGCGGCTAGCGGGAAGAGTGGAGTATACACGGCTGAAAGGGAAAGGATTCCTGCGGCTGAGAGCAAGTGGGTTGCATGTGGCTCTAGAAGTTGAGTCTCATGCGGCTAGCGGGAAGCAGGTCTATGCGGTTAAAGGAGGGCGGCGGCATATGCGGCCAAGAGTGATGGGTGCACATGCGGCCGACCAAAGAGTATTTCCATACGGTTACTGGAGAGCAATGCCTATGCGGCAGGCGGAGACATAGGTCCATGCGGCCGGTTATCAATCAGGTATATGCGGCCGGAGTCAAGTGGGTCTCATGCGGCTAGCTGGATTCGGATTCATGCGGCCCAAAGTGGCGGAGGCACATGCGGCTGCAGAAGCAAAGGGGGAGGGTGCATGCGGCTGAGTGGGGAGAAGAATCCATGCGGCTGGAAGAAGCGGGTCCCATGCGGCTCAAAGGGAGTAAGCCTATGCGGCTCAAGGTTCTTCCAGTCATGCGGCTGGGAGAACACTTGCCGCATAAAATATTCATGCGGTCAAGTCTAAGCACAGTTCATCTTCTCCAAAATTCCGAGAAGAAGAACACCATGGGAGCCAAGTTCTCAAGCTCCATAACTCCATCATCCGGAGCCCAAATCCGAACTTCCATAGGTCAAAATGGGGCAGAACAAAATTCTCTACAATATGGAACCATCAAAACTCAGAAATAAAAAGATTAAGTAGATCAAAACCCAAGAAATCCGAAAATATTATAAACTTAGATCTACAAGAATCCGGCCATGGAAAGTAAAAATGCCAAGTACTAAAGTATGTTAAAATGCTGTAAGGAAGAGAATAAAGCAATAAAATTGGAGTTCCTCCATGAAGCAAGTTGTACTTGCCTAGACCTCTCTCTTCCTCTCTCTGGTAGGTGAAGGAGTTAATGGATGAAAGAAGAAGAGTAATGAAGAGAGAGAAGGAAGGGGGTTAATAAATGGTAGTGGTGGTGGTAGGTAGGTGGTTCTCTCCTTGGTTCATAATAAACCAAAGAAAATTGAGCCAAGCCGAACCAACCCAAGAAACAACCAAGCCAAGAAGGAAGCTAAGCAAGGAATCATACAAATACAGGATAAAATACGTACACGTATTCCAAAAATACGTAATACGAACCACATGCATTACAAAATTCAAAATAATCTTAATGCAAGAGAACAATGAGGCTAAATAAGGAACATTGACTAAGTATGTCAAGCCGAATCTCGACACTACCAAAATAAAACACTTTAGCGACGCCCAAAAATGTCGTTAGAGCGTATAAAAACGTCACTATTCAAAAGTAGCAACGAATTTAGCAACAAAAATCTTTTGTCGTATATTTCGTGGTCGCTAACACAAAAATGTCGTTATTGGTCGCTATTGCAACGTACTGTAGCGACGTAAGCACGTCGCTAATATTTTAGTCGATAACGACGTTTAGCGATGAAGAGTAGCTAATTAGTGACATAATTTTTCGTTGATAAACTCGCCGATATTTCAGTAGTTAGCGAGGTTATTTACGACGTTTAGTGACTACGTTGCTGACATGGCAAAATTTGCCATGTCATCCAATTAGCAACATATAGCGACTGTTTACGATGTCTGCGATACAGACTAGCGACGTTCGGATACACGTTTAGCGACGTTTGCCTTCATCGCTAGCCGCCACTGAACGACGCTAAACTACAAAAAAAATACAGATTTTTGTTTGCTTATTTTTCATCCAGAATCTACATGCAATTTAATCTACAGTTTATAAATAGTAGACCCGAAGCAACCCTCCATAGAATTCCCTAGGTTCGTCGACCCCTTCGGTGGAACAATCAACACCGGTAAAAAAATATAGAGACAAATGATGAAAATGTTCTAGTAATCTAATAAACAGAATCAAATGATAAGAAAGCCATAAGATAGCCGGGTGGAGACAAATCGACTACCAAACAGCTATAAAATAAGTTTATGTCTAATAATATTCCAACAATAGGTCAACATAACACATACTGTCACTAAATGTATAAAATAAATACATAAAGACCTAAGAATGGGTCAACAAAACACAACACAACCCATAATAATGTGTCCAATAAAGGACTATGGCTGGTCAGTAGGAGGAGGTGGAGTACGACCCTGTATTTGGGACAACATTAACTTATACTTCTCTAGTGTAAGCATCACCGAGGACGGCTCATCAAGAGAAGGAGGAGACAGTAGAACCGATACAGTCGGTGTCGATGCCGACGCACGATCAGGAAGCATCTGCTCCATGGCTAGCAGTCTAGAGTTGCATAAATCCATAACAACCGCCAGCCTCGAAAGTTGATCACCCGTGGCTAGCTGCGTCTCCTGTACTGCCTGAACGGAATGATCCGTCCTATCGCTTATCTCCCTCATAGTTTTCTGTGTCTCCCTCATGGTGCGCTCGAGCATATTAAATCATGTAGTGAGCGTCGCATCGTCTCACTGCGGATAAGACTGGGGCTTCTCTGTAATCTTCTGTAGCATCTCGTTATGCAGCTCAGCAACCTGATGATACAAGCTCTCCTCGACTCGTCCCGACTCTATGAGAGCTATGGGGAATAGACACTGCCAGAGGGGTCCTGGATGACCGCGTCGCCACAAAGGTGCCGTAGGATCCCGTACCATAGTACGTACCTCTCTAAAGACAACCAATACGGTCATCGAGAGCTCATCCTCCGACTGAGGCAGAGGGGGCTGCGAGGAAGTAGCAGCCCCTCCCTCTGCAGGTGCACTAGCACTCGCACGCTCACGTAGCAAAAAAAACTCATCCTAGAAAGGTATGCATCTCGATAAGCATACTATTTACTATCCAATCGTCGTAGTTGCTAATGTCTAAGGTACTTACTAGTAACTATATGGATATTCGTTGCATATTTTCTAAGTTATATTGAAGTTAATAAAACATAAAGTAATACTCACATAGCTATGCGTAGCCCTATCATCGATGAGCTTTCTGTCATTTCGATGGGTTTCCAGGAAGACGGCCACCATGTTGCCATCCTTACCCCTCTGTTTCTGTTAAAATTAATTTGTTTGTTATTAAAATTAAATATTTATTCCTGCTTTTATTAAATAATATATATTCAATAAAATACATATCATGCGACAGAAATGTTCCGTCATGGGAATCGAGCCACCACACCATTTCTATGCCCTCGTCCTAGCCGCCTTCGCCTTCTCCGACTATAGCTCCCCTTTCCAGAAATTTTTAAAATATTTTATTATTATTATTTATTTGATTTAAATGGTGATCTTTAGATTTTATTAACTAATTAATTAGTCAATTATTAGGGTAGATGACTATGGCCATGGTTGAATTTTGAAGTACCAGACGACTAGGAATCATGGCACGGATAGTGCAGCGACATGCCTTGACTAGTGTATTAGCCATGCCAAGGAAGACCCCGCTATAAGTGCGTCCTAACTAGGAAAACCAGGCTAAGTTACGACTTAACCTCTAAAGATATTTTTAATTATTTATTAATTATATTATTGACTTATAAGAGACCCGGTTGTACCCAACTAGTCCGGACTTGACCCCAAACCAAGCTCCAGCCCATGTAGGTATGTAGTGTGTGCAAAGACGTCCATGTCGACATATTTCGAGAGTATACCTCGTACCTTACTTTAAATGGTATAAATTAATGGTTCCTAAATTTATTGTATATAAATAAATAATATCAATATTATTGATATGGCATCTTAGAATAATTATAAGACTTTCTCTGTGGACCAATTTATGTGAAGGGTATGACATGTTCACCCAAGATTACTATATCTTCTAATTGGTTTAATTTTTAGTTGAATATCGGGGCCTTTATTATTATTACATTTAATGTTGTTGTTATTATTTAATAAGATTAGTTATTACTATTGTCACTTATTTTACATATATGTACTTGTGACCATAAATAAACTATATACTAGATAAATATGATATCGAGGTTCATTTAGATTCTAGGAGGATTTGTTTTATATATATATATATATATATATATATATATATATATATATATATATATATATATATATATATATATAGAAAAGGTAAATAAAATAGAAAAAGAAAAGAAAAAAAGAAAGGACCAAAACCTATTCCCCCAAGCTCAGCCAGAGCAAATCAGATCAGCCGATCCCAGCTGAGCTCGGGCCAGGCCCACATGCTCTAACCTCTACAGCAGCAATAAAACACTTCCCCGATCGGCCAACTGAGAACCCGATTTACATATGTACGTATACATATGGAGGGAGATCGAAAAATAGAAACCATAAATCGGATCCCTCGTCGCCACCCTAACACCTGGGCGCACCCCCACGCGCGCGCGCGGCGCCGAGGGCAACCGTCGGCCGGCCGAGCTGCCGCCAAAGCGGTGACAACAGCAGCGGATCCGGACAGAGCCGCGACAGTAACACCCCCACAGGTGACAATTTCAAACTCGCTTTTCTTCCTCCCTGGTTGATAAAATCATGAACCGTAAATTCCTATGTATAGACAACCTGACCGTCTTTCTATCCCTTCAAAATGATTTATTTGTGGCCCATTGTTTCGATCAGGAACTCGACCCAAAGTTGGGAAAATTTTTGTCCGAAAATAGAACCAAAAACGAATCAAAACCCCTACTTTGGAAGACTAATTCCGAACCAAATACTTAGAATTTTTGAAACCCATTTGAAACAATGATAGGTAACACATACGAGATTATAACGCTTCCTGTAGAAGTAATTATTATCATTTGTACAGAAAGTTATTCGTGCTTAAAAATCAGGAATAATCTATTTTAAAAACTGTATAATTATTGAAAAACTCTTTGATACGACGTGCGTCCTGCCAATCCGGGCGACGTGGTCATGAACCAAAAGTATCGAAAGGTGCATAATGATTTCGTGGACGTGTGGGCTTTGACGGAATTCAAATTGGTCACGTGTGTGCGACGAATTTGATACGTATCCATCAGAATTTACCGTATCGGCCTCTGTGCAAATTTCTTAATTACTTTGTGCACGCTCGTCAGATCAAGACGAAACTTGTGCCAACAGGATCGTATCATTTTTTTGGTCTTGTATGCCAAGTTAGGTCCGATTCTGAGACAGTTGATCGGATCGTCGTTTTGCGGGCCCCACGATCCGATTCAACGGACAATTTTGTGCATGGCCCACCGAAATCCACAATTGGACATACCGTTAGCTTCGTATCATCAAAACAAATCCGTAGACATGTAGTTTGATGACTTTAGAGACCATTGACCTTGACACACTTTTCGGTGCAAAGTGGGTCAAACGGCGGACATCGTTTTAGCCCAAAATTATCGTTTTGCTCCTGTGTCCAAAATTGGACTTAAGGAGAGGCAATCCCAGCTAATTTGACTATTCTGAGAAGGTTGGTAATGTTTGTTTCAGCTTTCGGAGACAGTTGTGATGATTTGGACTTTATGGCTTAGCAGTTGACTATATTTTGTTAGATCTGCGTACAACCTCCAGACAAGATACATTGTCATCCTCTACAGTTTAATTACATGCTTATAGTCTTTTATTTTATATGTTATTATCCAGTTCTCTAGTTATGATGGATTTATATGTTATCTTTAGTTCTCTAGTTAAATTGACTTGATATGTTTTCTATATACCGTGTTCACCAGTTTATTATCTTGCTTGACTTGATAGTGTAGTATACCAGCTTGTTCACGCTATAGTCCATGCTAGAGCAGTCCTTACCTGTGTCGTAACTGAGTTATACCTTGTCACACCTGTACCCTGACTGAGTCGTGTATTGGAACAAGTACGTGTAGTTGAACTGCTATTTTCCTGTATCATATTTTGTTCTCAACCAGAGAATCCACACTCGGGACGAGGGTTGATCAGTAGCACCAGAGATTCCACACTCGGGATGAGGGTATTTGTTTTCCTTAGCACCAGAGAGTCCACTCGGGACAAGGGTGATTATCTTGATCTGTTTACATCCGTGAGTCCACAGTCGGGACGATGAGGTACCAGTTGCACCAAAGAGTCCACACTCGGGACGAGGGTGTTTTTCGTGTTTATTTGCACCAGAGAGTCCATACTCAGGATGAGGGTGCCTTACCGTGAACTAACCCGAGAGTCCACACTCGGGACGAGGGTTTGGTATTCCATTGATCTCGTGTTCACTTGTTCATCCAGCAGTTCAGTTACGTGTAGTTGTTCTTGTAATCCAGTTCATAGTCACCCATCAGTAGCCACTTGTCGTTGGTCACTTATTAGTGGTTTTGATCGTAGTCTCTTGCCATGCATATGTCTCGTTCCTTGCTTATATCCTGTTTATAGTTTATGCATGATTAAACTGCTAGATATGCATATTTTTATGTATCTTGCTATGTCCCCTGAGGACCTGATGATCCTTTCAGGTTTAGCGATTGCACGGAGTTAGTTAGCAGAGCGGGATGGTAGAAGATTGTGATGCATGATTCAGATATTTGTCACTGATATTACATTTATTATCCAGTTCGTGCTTTCCTTTCATTATCATGCGATATCCTACTTATTGATTCAGTTTATAGACTCTGGTTATATTCCTTGGAGTCTTATCGGACATTTATGCTAGTGGGCTGCAGACCACGACCCATAGTTTTCATTCATGTTTCGTGCACTTATTGTGGATTTGATATATAGATTTGTTTGCCATGATTTGGCAGTATACCATAGCCTTGACAGCATTTACGTATTCGAGAGGGGCTGGAGTTCGCTCGACAAGTAGCTGGCTTGCTCACGTGCTCGCGTCCGAAAAGCGGGTACGGGTTGTGATAAGTTTTTTGGTGGCCCATACAGGTCAGAGCATATCGTACCGGTTACGTAACTGTACTGGTATGAGCCTGCGACTATGACTAAACCCTTAGAAATCTTAATCCACTCTGCCTTGAAAATTTTCCTAGAAAATTTCTCTACGTCCTTGAAATTTTATATTTGTTCTCGATTATTCTTCCATAACTTTCCGTACCCTTGATTCTCGTCCCTTCTTATTTCGGGGTGACGAATGGTCGTGCTGTCTAGAATTCATCAGAAATTCTTAAGTTATAGTATAATATTGCTTGATTATTGAATATTTGGTTGTTTATAGATATGAGAATTATAGATGCCATATGCCCTAGACAGCTGCTGGTAGTGAGTTTGACAACTAGTTGGGAGGTTATAAAAGTTTCTAGTGACTGGTACTTGAAGGAGTAGTATGACCCAAGGTGGGTAGAAGTCCTTGAAGTATTTGGAGTTATAAAATGGCTAGAGAAGGTTATAGAATATTTTGAGAGATTAAATTTGAGGAGATTAAGGCAATAGTAGACTTTGAAATTTTAAGGGATAGTCATGAATAAGAATTTCGAGGACAAAATTGTTTTAAAGTGGGTAGATTTGTAGTTCTCCTTCCCAAAAATTTTCGAAACCCATTTGAAACAATGATAGGTAACACATACGAGATTAGAACGCTTCCTGTAGAAGTAATTATTATCATTTGTACAGAAAGTTATTCGTGCTTGAAAATCAGGAATAATTTGTTTTAAAAACTGTATAATTATTGAAAAACTCTTCGATATGACGTGCGTCCTGCCAATCCGGGCGACGTGGTCACGAACCGAAAGCATCAAAAGGTGCATAATGGTTTCGTGGACGTGTGGGCTTTGACGAAATTCAAATTGGTCGCGTGTGTGCGACGAATTTGATCGTATCCGTCGGAACCGTATCGGCCTCTGTGTAAATTTTTCAATTACTTTATGCACGCTCATCAGATCGAGACAAAACTTGCGCCAACAGGACCATATCGTTTTTCTGGTCCTGTATGCCAAGTTTGGTCCGATTCTGAGACAGTTGATCGGATCGCCGTTCTGCAGGCCCCACGATCTGATTCTACGAGCAATTTTGTGCACGGCCCACCGAAATCCATAATTGGACATACCGTTGGGTTCGTATCATCAAAACGAATCCGTAAACATGTAGTTTGATGATTTTAGAGACCGTTGACCTTGGCACGCTTTTCGGTGCAAAGCAGATCCAACGACGGATATTGTTTTGGCCCAAAATTACCGTTTTTCCCCTGGGTCCAGAATTGGACTTAAGGACAGGCAATCCTAGCTAATTTGACTATTCTGAGAATGTTGGTAATATTTGTTTCAGTTTTCGGAGACAATTGTGATGATTTGGACTTTATGGCTTAGCAGTTGACTATATTTTGTTGGATCTGCGTACAACCTCCAGGCAAGATACCTTGCCTTCCTCTACAGTTTAATTACATGCTTATAGTCTTTTATTTTATATGTTATTATCTAGTTCTTTAGTTGTGATGGATTTATATGTTATCTTTAGTTCTCTAGTTAAATTGACTTGATATGTTTTCTATATACCGTGTTCACCAGTTTATTATCTTGCTTGACTTGATAGTGTAGTATACCAGCTTGTTCACGCTATGGTCCATGCTAGAGCAGTCCTTACCTGTGTCTTGACCGAGTTATACCTTGTCACACCTGTACCCTGACTGAGTCGTGTCTTGGAACAAGTATGTGTAGTTGAACTGCTATTTCCTTGTATCATTTTTTTTTCTCAACCAGAGACTCCACACTCGGGACGAGGGTTGATCAGTTGCACCAAAGAGTCCACACTCGGGACGAGGGTATTTGTTTTCCTTGGCACGAGAGAGTCCACTTGGGACGAGTGTGATTATCTTGATATGTTTACATCCGTGAGTCCACACTCGGGACGAGGAGGTACCAGTTGCACCAGAGAGTCCACACTCGGGACGAGCGTGTTTGTCGTGTTTATTTGCACCAGAGAGTCCACACTCGGGACGAGGGTGCCTTGCCGTGAACTAACCAGAGAGTCCACACTCGGGACGAGGGTTAGTGATTAGTTCAAACCTGCAAGTCCACTTAGGGCGAGGGTTTGGTATTCCATTGATCTCGTGTTCACTTGTTCATCCAGCAGTTCAATTACGTATAGTTGTTCTTGTAATCCTGTTCATAGTCACCCGTCAGTAGCCATTGTCGTTAGTCACTTGTTAGCAATTTCGGTCGTAGTCTCTTGCCATGCATATGTCTCATTCCTTGCTTATATCCTATTTATAGTTGATGCATGATTAAACTGCTAGATAGGCATGTTTTTATGTATCTTGCTATGTCCCCTGATGACCTGATGATCTCTTCAGGTTTAGCGATTGTACGGAGTTAGTTAGCAGAGCGGGATGGTAGAAGATTGTGATGCATGATTCAGGTATTTGTCAGTGATATTACATTTATTATCCAGTTCGTGCTTTCCTTTCATTATCATGCGGTATCCTATTTATTGATTCAGTTTAAAGACTCTGGTTATATTCCTTGGAGTCTTATCGGACATTTATGTTAGTGGGCTACAGACCACGACCCATAGTGTTCATTCATGTTTCGTGCAATTATTATGGATTTGAGATATAGATTTGTTTGCCATGATTTGGCAGTATACCATAGCCTTGACAGCGTTTACGTATTCGAGAGGGGCTGGAGTCTGCTCGACACGTAGCTGGCTTGCTCACGTGCTCGCGTCCAAAAAGTGGGTGCGGGTCGTGACACCGACCGTTTCTTGTACCTAGGATCGTCGAATCTAGCCCCATCGCAGTCCACTGCTCGGGTGTGATCCAACCCTGGATCAATCTTACGAAGCGCTCTCGAGCATTCTGGTCGTCGATCGCATCACGGATCAACTTGACGACAATGGCAGAAAATTGTTTCTTGATTATCTCAACCCGGTGTGGTGGATAAAAATATATTTTCTACAATATGTAATATGCATAAAAGATGATTGATACTAAAAGTAATATACTTTAGTTACCTTGAAGTAGGCAAACCAGAGTGCCTTACTCTCGTTCGAGACATTCGAGTAGTTGATCCAAGGGTCACCGTCGTTGGACCTCAGAAATAGCCTCAATGTCCTCTAAACCGACGGAGAACGGTATATATACAAAAATAATTATATGAATATATAGATATAAGTATAAATTAATGTTAACTAACTAACTTACTTTGTAGGCCCGTCGGACCAAATCTCCATTCTCGTCTCGTTTGGATGGGCACATGGGGGATTGCTCTGATACGGAGATGGAGTAGGTTCGACCTCCTCCATCTGCTCCTCCATCTCCATAATACCGTCAGCAGGAGGAACGCTGGATGGGGTAGTAGTCTCAGGCCTAGAACTAATTGTTCCAGGAGTACTGCCACGTATCGTCGATGCAGTCAGAGATGTGACTGGTCGGTACACTAGAGTACTCAGAGACGAGGGTCCGGAACCATTATCCGATAACGGAGGAGCACTCCGTCCATCGATGGAAATTCTACCTGGATGGGGTTCTCTTCTACATCGGGACTGACCGAGGTATGATCCTCTTCGTCCTGCCATACCTGATAATAACATATGATGAAAAAAAATAGATATATACAAGAAATATAATACATATTCTAAATCAAATCGACATGCATTTAACAAATGACAGTTTATAAAAAATATATCCGGAGCAACCCTCCGTTAAATTTCTAGATAATAACTAAGTCTAGATAATAACATCCAGAAATATCAAAGTTTAGATAATAACCATAAAGTCATCCAGAAATATCCAAGTCTAGATAATAACCAGAAACAACCAAGTCTAATCCATAAATAAGTCTACCGGAGAAAAATCCGGTCAAAAGTCATATCATATAACTCGACGCTCTATGATGGGGCAGATACCAGTCCCTCAGCCACTGCACATAAGAAAGGTCCAAATGATCAAGATCTGTTATAGGAGCTGGGTGACTGGAACTCCCGGTGCTACTGCCTTTTGGTGCTAATTCCTCTTTCACAGCGATCTTAGCTTTAGGAATCACTTCATCCTTAATGGTAGGTGGTAGCACTTCTTCCTTAACCACGATCTCTGCTTTAGGTATCACCTCCTCAGCAGTAGGAGGTACCACTTCCTCCTCAGCAGCCATTTGTGCCTCTTTCAAGCAACGTGCTCGGGTCATGGGTGCCATCTAGTAAGATTGATGAAAATATGGAGATTAATTAATGGTTAGACAAAATGACAGTAAATTTTACAAGTCTAAATAGATGTTACATGACATATTTTACATTTTATTTTATTTTCAATCATCTTCTGAAAATTTATCTTCTTTGTTTTCCTCGTCCTCATCTTTTTCTTCCTTCTCATCTTCGCTTTCATCTACTTCGTTTTCCTCTTCTACACGAATAGACGTGTAATGAGGAACTTTCGTTGTGTCCACATCAACTGTATTGCTTACAAAAGATAGCTCATCCTCCTGATAATTATTTCGTCAACATCGTAGGTATTTCTAGCTTTAGTCTTGCATACTGCCCACCAGTCCAACCTCGTTGTTCCCCGTCTAGGATAAGTCTAGGATAAGTAGTGAAGTAAACGAGCTGAGCCTAATTTGCTAGGACAAATGGTTCATATCCTTGATATCGACGTCGGTAGTTAATATCTACAAGATCAATGTTGTCAATTTTCCAACCTTGATCTTGGATTGGATCGAACCAATCACACTTGAATAACACGATCTTAGCCGGCTCTATGCCATAGTTAATGTCAACTCCATAATCTCCCGTAAGATGCCATAGAAATCATTTCCTGGATTGACATCTTTATAGTTTGTAGATTTGATGCACAAATAACTATTTTTTGTCGAATCAAGATCCGGAAAGCTCTATCTGATCAGAGCATTTATTGAATTGAACCTAAACCCATTTATACAATAGCTTGGCCAGATTTTGACAGAATAGATTGGTCCCTTGGCTAGAGTTCTAATAGATTTATTCTCTAATGTTACGATTGGATGATCGACCTAAATACCACAAGATAAGAAATTAAATTCAACATTCGTAATCAGCATGGTCGTAGACATCCATATACGCCTTCATAGCACTGAAAACCATGTTCACCTACCCTTCGTTATAATCATCCTGGTCGTGGATATATACGGCTCTAAATTAGGCTCCGGCTCTGATACTAAAGGCACAAGTTCTTTGTGTGAGGTCTACTAATAGTAATTCAGCATGATATCCCTCGAGTGCAAATGATATGTCACATCCACTTCTAGATGATATTTCAAGTTGCGACGTCTCACACATGGACACTTACTTTTGGTACGGTCTATGTACTAAAGGAACGTCTTGACGAACTGCATGAGCTGCTCTATCCCCCTGTATAAATTCATTTCGCACACTGCACATGTCATCAGGATGATGATTGTGCAACCACGAATGATTTTGCATATAGTAATTCGTATCTATTTGAAGATAATTCTGTAAAGATGGATACACATTATTCGAGTATATTGTACAAATGGATGCATATGGATACACATGAGTATTAAATAAGTATCGTCACGTGTTCAATGTCAGCCTTTCTCTTCAAAGAAAATTTACTTCTGCAAGCCTTTTTAGGCTTTCATAGTCTACAAGATTTCAGAAAAATAATAAAAAAATGCTAAGTATTATAATTTTCTTTTGTAGGATTTTTCGTTCTTTGTTTTATTTTACGATTTTTTACTCCTTTCGTTCTTTGCGTTTTCTCATATTTTTCTAAAATTTGTAGAACTCTAAAAGCCTCAATAAGGCTTACCGATGTAAACTTACTTTTTCAGAGAATGGCTGACATGAACACTCGACTTCCGGCTGACACGGACACTTAAAATAAGAGATAATGATATCTCTGTGTCATGTGTTCCTTGTGAGTCTAGTATCTTGACTCATGCCTTGACCTCGGAGTGTCCAATATCCTAGTATCTTGACTCAACACTTGGTACCTAGTATCTTGACTCATGCCTTGACCATTATCCTTACCTTTATATCCTAGTATACCCTCACCTATGGGTATACTAAATTATAACTTGACATTACGATACCTACTACTCAATGATATTACCTAAGTATCTAAGATACCTCCTACATAGCATCTTAACTCTAGGTATTTGTGTATCATGTGGATATCATGTACCATGATACATAATATCACATTGATACTCTCTTGTATCTTGATACTAGGATACAGTTTCAAATATCCATGACACTAACTATACACATATTCATCAAAGTACCAACTTACTCGACACTTGGTACCAACATACTTGACACTTGGGTGTTGTCACGTGTTCTTTCTGAGCCATTCTCTAAAAATAAATTTTACTTCTGCAAGCCATTTGAGACTACTAGAGTTATACTAGATTTTCGAAAAATTCTATAAAAGACAAAGTTCTTCGTCTCTTTTGGTATAACTCTAGTAGCCTCAAAAGGCTTGCATAAGTAAATTTAGTTTTCAGAGAAGGGCTCACATGGACACTTAATTTCAGGCTAACATGGACACTTAACATAAGAGATAATAATATCTCTGTCGTCATGTTTTTTTTATGAGCCTACAAGAAAAACTTGACCTCGGAGTGTCCAAGCTAGCACTTACCTAGCTAGCACTTGTAGAAGCATAGAATTTCAAGCGCATCCAAGATCATAAATTCTTATGCGCCCCAAAGCACTATGCGTCCCAAAACATCATGTGCCAAAGATAGAATGTTGATACATCAAAAGACAACAAAGAAAAGAGACGATATTGTACAGCGTTCTTCCGTCGACACTGCAGCGTAGGCTGGGCGTGCGCACAACTCATGCCCAAATTTCGGGTGCAAGTCGTGACAACTTATAAAATTCACAACTCCTCACAAAGTTGTCGTGGCTCCTCGAAGGTTTGCTAGGATGTTAGAGGGTCGCGTTAGCTTCACAATGAATATTCGTGGAGCATCATGAGAGGTCGAAAAGGGGTCAGAACTGTCGGTACGCCACAAGGTACCGTCGGCTTAGGCTCGGAGGGAATTTTGGGATTGGACATTTGGGGGGAGGTGGCAACTGAAATATTAAGTTAAAATATAAAGTCTGAGGCTTATATATGTTAGGGTTTGTCTAAGGAAGATTTTAGAAAAGTTTGGTGAGATTTGGTTGTAGCATTTGAAAGATATGCATAATGAATCTATGGGTAATATTGAGTTTCCTAATTTGGAAAGTCAATGGTGAGTTGGCTCAAAACCCTCTATGGCTGTACAAAACCCTTGAAAATTAATGTAAAATCATCCTAATTAATTATAGTAACCGATTATAGGCTTAACCAAGGCTAATCGAACTAGTTCTAGGCTTATAGGGTTTATGGTATCAAAATTGACTCTGAAAAGCTAATTAATGGGTCTTGTGTGCCATTTGAAAATAAGTAGCACATGAAAATTCAATTGAGTGGGACACCATTGGCATGTGTGTAGTACGCACAAAATAGGTCAAAAACATATATTGGGTCAAAATGTTTGGATCGAATTTGGACCATAAATCGAAATTGAAAAATATATCAAATTTTACTATAAGGGCTAAAATGACTATTTTGACCCCAAAGTTGTGCAGAAATATGTAGTACAATAGAACATATTTGGATAAGACATGATATATCAAACTGAAGGTGGACTCGTCTAGAATACGATGATGGGACTAGATTAGAAAAATTGATAACTGTTGTGCTTCAAAAACCAAAGCTATGGTAAAGTACTACTATAGTCGTTATTGACTTTAAAATATAATTTAATATTAAATATTCATATAAACATAATAATAAATAATATCCAAAAATCAGGGGGCTTACACGTGCCCATTCACACTCATCCACTGATTCGGTCTATCTCCTACGCCTCGGCTCGTTGCAAGGGACTCCACACGATATCTGTACATAAACCAACTCAATCAATACTTCTTTAAATTGTATCACACCTTCTCGAATCAAACTCATACCTTATCGCATTGATCGACTCAACGTAATGCACCTTGCGGTGCGGGGCATTATAGAGGGCAGCGGTCGGAGGGAGGGGGGTTGGAAGAGGCAGGGGTAATTTAATCTTTATTTTTTAGGGTATTAGGTTGATCCATATCAAAGTTTAGGGTATCATGTTCAAAAAGTGGAATAGTTGAGGTATCAGCTTTTTTTATCCACAAGAATGTTGTTATTTACCTTTGAAGTCGAAGCAGTGTCCTCCGGAGGACTATTACTTAAGGCGCTGGGATGTGCCTTAATTGATGAGGACCCTATGGAAGGTGCGCCTGGAGGCGCATGACAGCGAGACCGAATTAGCTATCTCAATCCTGTACCACATGTGGGTCCCACACATAAAAATCAATAAAATGTCCACATGTCATAGATAGGGTATATGGTTGGAATACTGGATCAGGGATAGCTGATCCGGTCTCCATGACAGCTAGGCAACGACTATGATTAGTAAGACTTACTTGACCTAGCAGAATCTGCAGCAATGCGGAAAAATAAAAAGACCGAACTCAACTGGCTCTTGTGGTTAGTGAGGAGAGGTATAACCTCCTAGGCTAGACGGATGGTCTCGGAATCGAACTGCAGGGGAGGCGTGGGTGTGTGTAAAAATTAGGGACAGTTGGCCCATGAAATACAGTATGCACAAAGTTTCGTGCGTTACGTCGGGCATCGCAAAAAAAAAGAGATAAAAAATAAACAAATAAAAAACGAAAAACAATCTTTCATAAAAACTAACAAAAAAACAAAAAAAATAAAAATAAAAAAAATAAAAACAAACAAAAACAAACAAAAAAACTGGAAAAATTTATAAAAACATAAAAAAAAGAAAAAATTAAAAAGAAAGAAAAAGAAACCAAACTAAAAGACTAGAAAAATACCCACCTATTCTTAAGAGAGAGATTTTTAATGTTTTATGGACAACTTATTTATAATATTTGTAAGTTTTGGAAATAAAATTTTATAAATTACTTAAGATACGTTGGTTGAATTTTCTCATCCTTTCTTTACCAGAAAATTGCATAGAAAGAGATACAATGTTGACT
The DNA here is from genome assembly GCA_029216955.1 of Iris pallida. Classification (NCBI taxonomy): domain Eukaryota; kingdom Viridiplantae; phylum Streptophyta; class Magnoliopsida; order Asparagales; family Iridaceae; genus Iris; species Iris pallida. The sequence continues at coordinate 41,527,149 of JANAVB010007399.1, forward strand.
ATGTACATAGAAGAGTAGAAATTTAGGATATTTACAATGGAAGGGACGAGACGCCATTGGCAATGACGTCCATTGGAAAAAGCAGTGGGACGCCATAAGGAATGGCGTCATACCGTGAAAATTTAAGAAAAATTAGTGGGGGCGCCATTTGAGATGACATCCCATGTGAGAAATGAAGGGATGCCATCTCTAATGGCGTCCCATGTGAAAAAAAAATGAATGAGACTCAAGATGGACAAGACATATTTCTCACAGCCTATCTTTTAACATATATTAGTTCCTCCTTTTTATAGTTTTTATATTCTCCTATGTAAATTTAACTCCTTAGAGACAATTTTGGTTACTAATTTTATCTTTTAATTTAGTTTTTTTTTTTTTTTTTTTTTTTTTTTTTTTTTTTTTTTTTTTTTGAGGGTGTCCACTTCTTAATGGTGCTTGGAGGGGGCTCGAACCCGCGCCACTGCGTCGGGGTGCTCCACCGTTCCCAACGGGCTACGGCCACGGGGACTTTTAATTTAGTTTTTCAAATCTTAGATTTTTTTTAAGTCTATTATTAGAAAAATAACTTAGAGATAATTTTGAAAACGTAATTTAAAATCTTAAATATTTTTCTCTAATATTAGATATAATTTGAAATCGTAATAATTTTCTGTTATAATTTAAAATATCTTCAGAAATAAGTTCTTAGATATTTTTTCGAATCTAATAATCGAAAAAATATCTTAGAGATAAGTTTGAAAAATAATTTCAAATTATTATTAGAAAATATATCATAGAGATAAAGTTTGGCAAATTTAATTTTTTTTTCTAATTACATGAATTATTATTTAAATTGTATCTAATAATTTGGTATATTAAAAATATTTAGATAAAATTAGCTATTGAAATTATTATAGCAATTTAAATTATTTAAATTAAAGATGAGGAACATGTTAAAAGCTCGGTTGCTAGAGATATATTCCGTACATTTTTTTCTTACCTAATTTTATTTTTATTTTCTCACATGGGGTGATATCTCTAATGGTGTCCTACTAATTTTTTTTTTAATTTTTATGATAGAACGCCATTGCTAATGGCGTCCCACTATATTTTCTATGGAATGCCATTGTCAATGGTGTTCCATCCCTCCCTTTATAAATATTTTAAATTTATACTTTTCTATAAAATACTCCAAATTGTATTACTCCTTATGTTTTTTTTAACAGGCTTCGCCTTTCCCTGTCAAGTGTTAATCGTGGGGCTCGTGATGTCAAAGTACAAATGAAGTAGCTTGTTAGGACTCCCATCTACTACTTATGGCATATTCTAGGATCCTAATTTCTTTCCTATGTAGAAGTTCCCCAAACCTTTTAGATTGGGGGCAGTGCAACAAAAGAAACTCCTAATATTATGGACTGCCACTAATAAGTTTATTAAATTGTTTACAAGTAAGGGTCCGTTTGGTAAATCGTATTTGGAGGTAGATTTTAGAATTTTGTGGATCTGGAGTTAAATTCATGGAATTCCATGTTTGGTTGGAGATGGATTTAGATATTGAAAGTATAACCAAATCTAAAATTTGGAAAGTTGGATTTTGGAGAAAAAATAGTCATTTTTTAATAATTTAGTTGTTATATTAAATATTTAGTAAAAACTAATTAATAATTAATAGTTAATAAATAAGCTAATAATTCGTTATGTTTTACATATAATTTTTTTACAATTATTATTTTCAAAAATATTTAATTTATAATTAATTGAAATTAGTCATTAATATTGTTTTAAAAAAATATTTTTTATAACTAATAGTTAGTTATCATAATTATAATCTAAATTAATGATTTGTAATTTAATTAATATTAGTTATCATAATTATAATCTAAATTAATAATTTACAGTTATAATTTATAATTTATAATTTAATTTTTTATAATAATCTTAATGAATAATTTACAATTTAATTAATCATAACTATAATCATAATTATAATCATTTACTAATCATAACTATAATCTTAATTAATATTCAATTATAATCATAATAAAATATTTATTAGTCTTATTATAATCTTAATTAATAGTTCATTAATTACTATTTATAATAATCTTAATTATTAATATTTTAATCACAATTATAATCATGTTTAATAATTTATAATTTAATAATCTTTCATTATAATCTTAGCTTATTATAATCTTAATTAATAATTGAATAATATATTAATCATAATTATAATCTTAATTAATAAATTATTAATTTATTAATTATAATTATAATTTTGATTAATAATTTAGTAATTTATAATTTTATTTTAATATTTTATAACAATCTTATTTAATAATTTATACATTTATTAATCATAATTATAATAATTTATTAATGATAATTATTATAAACTTTAATATAATCATAGTCTTATTATAATCTTAATTAATAATTGATTAATTTGTTAATCATAAATATAATCTTAGTTAATAATTTATCAATTATAATTATAATATTGATTATAATAATATATTTATCATAACTATAATTTTAAATAATTTAGAAATAAATACTTAATTATAATATTAATTAATAATTTGTTTGTCTTAATTATAATCTTAACTATAAATTATTAGTTACTTTTTTATTATAATCTTAATTAATAATATATTGATCATAATTTTCATCGGTATTAATAATTTATTATTTATTATTTAATATATTATTTAAATTTTAATTAATAATTTATTATTAGCATATAATCATCATTATAACCTTAATTAATAATTTGTTAATCATAAATAATTTTATAATTATAATAATAATTTAATTATTAATAATAACTATAATTATAATAATAGTAATTAATTAATTAATTATTATTTTATGAAATAGTATTTTTATTATCATAATTGTTAATCATAAGTCAAGTTTACCAAATTCTATGTTTGGTTGGAGTAGGATTTTGCTTTGGATTTGGATTTGGATTTGAATTTTGGATTTCCAAATCCAAATCCAAAACAAAATCCATTTTACCAAACAAGTCCTAACGGTGGCCTTCTGTACGACCATATAATTCCTCTTACTTGCTCATACTAGGACATTCCAAGCATGTACTAACTTCTGAGCATGTGTACTCTTTCATAGACACACAAAATGGAATTGTTAAATATAGAGAGCTTTCTTAGAATAAACTAAAAGTTTGTATTTACCAAAGCCTCAATTATAATAATATCGAATCTTAGATCTTCACATAGGGTGGGTGTCGGTATAATCGGTCGATATTTGATCGAACTTTTCGATATTTTTTTAAAATCGGTATTTAAAAAATTAATATCAATATTGTACCATTTAGAATCAGTTTTTTCGGTTTCGGTTAAATCGGTATTCGGTCGATTTTTGTTCGGTATCGGTATTTTACCAATTAACATTCGATTTTTGTTCGGTATCGGTATTGTAAAACTTCTTAACCTAATTTTTTTTTTTTTTTTTTTACTTTTTTGGAAGCATTAAATTTCAAAACTAATCCTCTACCAACCAAACAATTAATTAAAATTATTAAAACAATATGTAACAAGTTACAAACACCTAAAAATATGCTTAAAATGTCAAACGCGGTCACTAAGTTTAATCTTTAGTATAAGTTTAAGTAACCAAAATACAATTCAAAATTCTATGAAAACAAAAAAACGTACCCTCAAAAGATCAAAAACTCAATTTTTAGCGTTCTTAACATAACTTCAACTCCACTAAAATCCATTCAAAGTTCTAAGAAACTGATTAAGATAAAGATAAAAATAAAAATAAGTAGTATAAAATTAATCACGAACAACATTCTAAAATAAAGTATATATATATATATATATATATATATATATATATATATATATATATATATATATATATATATATATATATATATATATTTTTTTTTTTTTTTTTTTTTTTTTTTGAAGCAATGGGTAATTGTGGTGAACTCGCCTCCACTAGGGCTCGAACTCCCGACCACTTGGGCCACATGCATCTCTCTTAACCACTAGGCTAGAGGTCATTTGCAATATATATATATATATATATATATATATATATATATATATATATTGTTAGTCCCGGGACTTGATCAAAGATGGAAAAACAGATGCAATCGAGATCTGAGATGTCCCACAAAACTTTGCAGAGAGCAAACTCAAGATCTACGATGGTATAAAAAATCAAATAGCCAAATTACAATCTGAAGGAGGGAAAAAGAGAAGAGAAGATCTCTCGTTCTTCCTTGCAAACGTGTTGCAATTGGGACAGAACGAGTTGCAATAAAACTAGAGAGAGATGAGAAGAAGAACAATGCTGGGGTGTCAAAACACCGTTGCTCAAAGCAAGATTCGTCCCACACGATCTGCTTCCAGGAACCAGCAAGTTGAATAACTTGTGGAACGCTCGATGTCACCTCTGTTCTGACTCCTCGGATGGACTTGCAATGGCGGCAGCAGCTCTCTCTCTCTTTCTCCTTTTTTTACTTGTATTTTCGTAGTATTCACAAAGGAGGCCAGAAGAGAGTATATATAGAGAGAGGGTGGAAACCCTAGCCGCCTCTTCAGTTATGGAAAGATTGAATCAAATCACAAAAAGATAGCAACGAATTAATTCTAATCCCACAAAGATAGGAACTGAATTAATTCAAATCCCACAAAGATAGTAACGAAATTAATTCAAATCCCACAAAGATAGGATCTGAATTAATCGCATTGATTCACCCTTTCCATAACCGATTTGAAATCTGCACAGTCAGCGTAGCCCTCCATGCGGCAGCAGCAGCAGCCTGGCCGCATGGACCGAATCCCACAAAGATAGGATCTGAATTAATCACATTGATTCACCCTTTCCATAACCGATTTGAAATCTGCACAGTCAGCGTAGCCCTCCATGCGGCAGCAGCCTGGCCGCATGGACCGCATGAGCCGCATGGACCGCATATGAGCCGCATAAAGACCGCATGACGTGCTAAGTGCAAAGTGCGCCAACAAAACGCCACATTACGCCTCATGAGCCCATGAGCCCGAGCCCGAGCCCGAGCCCGAGTCCGAGTCGCTAAGCCCCTTTGGGGCTTAGCTCCAAGTAGAATTAATCCAAGAGAATAACAAAAGCATTAATGCTTAATCCTTGGAGCCTTATTCTTACCTCCTAGTAAAATCACCCACATGGTTCCCTCCTTAGGGTCACCACCCCATGTGCATCTCTCAACAACACACCCAAATATATATGTTGAGATAACTCATGGTGCTTTTCCAATGTGGGACTAAAATTTTAATATATATATATATATATATATATATATATATATATATATATATATATATATATATATATATATATATATATATATATGATCGGTTCGATATTTTCGGTATGGTACTAATCTTAAACCGTTACCATTACCATTATACCATATTTTAGTCGGTTCGACAATTCGGTATCCGTACATAATTTCGATTCAATTTTTTGAGATATTTTAATCGGTATTCGATCGATTTTTTGGTATCGGTCGGTATTTGCTCACCCCTATCTTCACAGTTTGCACAAACTCTGGATGCTTCAAAACTCCTCGTGTACTGATCAGTTTGAAGTCAGATGGCTTGTCACCCATGTGCCACGTATGATTTGCAGATAAACTTTCATGGCGTCAACAGCAACATTGTTCAGCACATCATTGGTCAATGCATGGCCGAGATGGTCAGAACAAGGGCTTTGCTGTTTTCACAAGCACTCAGCATATGTGTCGACTTGCTTGGCCACTGGCCAGCCAGCCAACAATCACACACACACACACATATATAAAATAGGTTCCTTATAGATTCCAACCACAAGGTTCTTCTTCCTCCTACCAACCGAGTGAAGAGCCTATAGTTTGCCAAAGAACATCCCCGTGACAACCACTCTTCAAAAACCGAAACAGGGAGATACAATACAACAACATGCAGGTGAGCATTGTGACTGTATTGAGAATCATACTTATTATACTAAACGGAAATAATTTTTTTTGCCTACCGCAGATTGGTCCGCTGTGATCACGTGGCAACCAATCATTGTCCCTGCTAACACCGGATTTCATCTTCTTAAAATCCGAATCAGTGGACTAATGAGAGGCTGTCACATGGCAGCGGACCAGTGGTGGTTACAAAAACTGCGATCAAAATAGCAGTATCCTATACTAAAATATTTCCAACTTTTATACTTTATATATATCTGTTATACTTTTATATGTGCAATTGACTATCATGAACTTACGAGCCTTTGTACTCAACTATATCTGGTTAACCTTCCGTTACGCTATAGCCGGATTTGGGATTGCTTATCGTTGTTCTTTCACTTATCAGATTTTTTTGTTTGTTTTGAAAAGCTGGTTAAATCTGGAATACTAGTCTTTAAAAGCTGTTTTTACTGGTGCTTTTGAAAAGTTAGAACCATCTTAAAACCAGGCCTTTAACTTGATCCATTTTTTTTTTTTTTTTTACTTTTGTCGCCTATTTTGCTTGCAGGTTTCGTGACCGCCAATTGGCTCGCCATCACGTAACAGTTTCTCATTGAACCCTAGTCTAGATTTTTAGGAGGTGGAACTCGGTGCTAATAGGGGGGCCAATGGACTAATGCCAGGTGACGGCGGGCCAATTGACAGTGAAGAAACCTGCGGACAAAATATTATTTCGGAGAAAATAAAGTGTAGCAAGGACGTAAGCAAAGAAAAAAAAAACTCATGGCTGCACAATGAAAATAAAAGAAAAAGAGTACAGTATTAGCAAACTGCAAAAGTTGGGAAGTCATTGATCAGTGCAAATTAGCCCTCTAGCTAAGCTAGCTAACACTATTGTCAGCTCAATCTATGTTACATAGTGTGGCAAATTGGTTTTCCTTAGATCATTCATTGGCTGTTCAAAGGTTCCAACGTCACTGGCAGCAGCAGGAGCCACAAGGGGCAATGCAGTAAGAGATAGCTAAGCTCTACATCATTCATTTTGTAACGCAATGGCTACTGCATGCATGTGCTAATGCTGATGTTGTTTGTTTATTTTCCTTCGATCTTCAACTATTGTTAAAGAAGGAGAAGAAGAGGAAGTGGAGTGTAGAGACATAGTGGTATACGAAGAAAGAGTCGACGACGAAGTGGAGGCTTATAAGGACGCATTCACTGTCCTCCTTAAGCGAGAGGACAGCAGGGCCTCCTTCTGTAGCACATTGCAGCTGAAGCGTCTCGATAGCCTCAGATACGACTGCCAGTCGGCCACTCGCGACCGCGGCTCGGCGGAGGCGAGGCACAAGACGGAAGAGGCCGCGGTCGGCTGCAAGGTTCTGCCGATGTGCGACCGCAATGCTGACTGCGTAGAAGGGTTCGACAAGGAGACGCAGAAGAGGCGGAGAGCGGTCTCCCGAATGAAACAGCTTGTGAAGCGGGCTGCTGCTGCCAAGCCTAGGAAAGGAGGGATCAAGGGATGGAAGGTGAGCACCTGCACAGTTTCTCCCATTAAAATTTTCAACAAATTCTAAGAGGTCTGACCTACGTTGAACGGACACGATACGACACGACGGCATAGACATGACACCTGTTTTGGTGTGTACTTAGTGTATCTTGAATTGTCAGATACATGTCAAATTTGAAGTGTGAAGTGTCCGTACTTTCTAGGGACTGATTCAATTGGTTTTAATCCACTCAGCACGGTAATTGCTAAACTTGAGTATGGATACAGCAAGCTATGTATATAAAAATGCTTATACTACATGATAAGTTGTACAGGCATGGATGCGACACGACACAGTAAGAATACTGGAGTACATGTTTTTTATGTGTCCTAGTGTATCTTGGATTGTCAGGGTTGTGCCTTATACATGCTCGACACTGACATTAGACGGTCCAAATTTTTGTTGTCTGTGCTTCCTAGAGCATATCTAATCTATTTTCTGACAGATACTAACTTATTGTGTCCATGTCGGATACGTGTCAGATAAAACACCGACAATCAAAAATGCAAGCACAACAGACCAAAATTAATATCGTATCCACATATCCATGTCATGTCGTATTCATATCTGTTATATTCTCCAACAATATCTATCGTACATAGATTATACTCTATTACTCTGTATAACTCCTTTATAAAAGATCAAATAACCAATTCAAGCCAACTTGCTGATTTTAGATTCTGGTTCTGAGTTTTTTTTGTGGCAATTGTATTGAACTCTAAGTGACTTTCGTTCGTTGAAGGTTTTGTACTTTCGGAACAAAATGGCTCTTAAAGACCCTCTTGATGATGATACAAGCACAATTAGTTCTCGCAGTATCAGCTTTAGATGGGATATGGGCAGCTGCTCAACTTCTTCTTCTGTTTTCTTGCCAATGTCGATGCCTACCAATATCTCTAGAAAATGTAGTACAATCCAGACTGCGGATAGTATCGCAAGTTCACTAGGAAACCCTAAGACCGAAGAATGCAATAAAGCAGGGCAATGGATCACAAGTGATTCTGACTGTAAGTCATTCCTTTCTCTATTCTATCAATAATCAGTCTAAAATGTTGCACGAACATGTCACAAACTTTGGAGTGTCTAGTACATATTGATGCGACACCGACACAACACTGATTTTGAAGTGTCAATGCTTTCTACTCTCTCATATCTCTCACTTGAAAAGTTCTTTTGTGTACAGTTGTGGTGCTGGAGCTTTGAAGACTATAGAACATGAGTTGAAGTTGGATCTATGAAGCAAATAGATGTGATTTCGCGAAACAGAAAGATGTGATTGGAGCAGAGTTGTTGATGATTAGATGACATTAAACCTTTCTAGTTAAACTAAAAGGATGAGATGTTCTATTTAAGGAAATAAGAGAGGGTGTAAGTTGCTGCATATTATAATGAAATTTGAACTCTAAAAATTAAGTCCATGAGACTGAAATGTTCTCGAGTGAAATTGATACCCCATTCTTGGTAAGACTGGAATTGCATCACAATCCATAAACTATGAAACTTCTACTTGTTACTTAAAGTCTGCAATTGTTGCTGTAAACTATAATTAAAACTGTATATATATATTCGAGGAAGTACCAGAAGAATGTTTTTTATTCACTAATAAAATCTCTAGGTGGACACCATACCATCCTACCAAAGGAAAATCTTGAAACAAAAGAAGATGGATATTTCTCCCAGTAATTACTCTAAACCAATGTTTCAGTGTCGATTGATACTGATACGTGATATATCGATACATGTAGGCTGTGCCATATTGGAGCATGTCCTCATCAGATACCGATCCTTATTGATACTGGATAATACCTACTCTACTTTGGGTTCGCTATCCTGTCAATTCATGAAAGGAAAAACTAGAGGAAAATAATAGATGTACGGGAAAAATAGTATACCACAATAATTCGTTGGTGTTGAAGACCAAATGATTCCTTATAGATATATAGTAATTGAAACAAATCAACAATATTGATTTTATTAAAGGATGATATAAAAACAATACAACTATGAATATATATAGATGGAGAACGAATCTATATCCGCATAGGAGAATCAATATCCATGCAAAACATACTTAAAAATAGACTTGAATCTAATCCTAAATCTAATAATATCTTAACACAAACCAAACCCCCCCCCCCCCCCCCCCCCCCCCCCCCCCCCCCCCCCCCCCCCCCCCCCCCCTCCCCTCTCACGATGGATCAAACAATATGAGTTATTTGCCCAATAGAAACTGACATCGTGGTGTGGGGTGTGTCTTTTTAAAAATAATTGCCAGTTGATCAACATAGGTCATATGTGGTAGAGAAATAGGGTCTGCCAAAAATGCTCATGGACAAAATGACAATCAATCTCAATATGCTTGTCCATTCATAAAAAATGAAATGTATTCAATCTGTGTGTAACTTCCTAAATCCGTTTTATAGATTTCCTGAATTTTCTCTATATTTTTCTTTTCATGGAAAGGTATTTTTTCTATAAATTCAATAGTATAATATTGTTTCTTAAATAAAGATAAATTTACTAATTAATTCTACTTCATGCTATTGAATATATTATGGTTTTTAAGGATATTTATTATATTAATTATTGATAATAGTGATCATTATTTATTACTAATGTTTTTACATATTGATTCCTAATGATAATTTTTATAATCAAGATTTTTAATAGATTTAAATTAGTTTGTGGCTGGATTGCTTAGTTTGTTGTTGGATTACTTTCAAGTTCTGAGTTTAGTTTAATTAGTTTGTGACTGGTGTGCCATCAAGAGGTGACTTGGAGAACACATAATATTTTATTATAAATTGTTATGACCAGCACAGTTCCCATTGTACAGTTCTGACACAATTTTCCATCACTGTCACCACTGTCATTTTTCAAACCACAACACTGTTCTCGAGGCACGGCCGTTCATAGCTCGTGCGCCACCATGAGCCGCCAGATCTCGCCGGGATCTGCCACCGTCACTCCAGAGGCCAGAGCCTTTTCGCCTCCACCACAAAGGCCCCGAGCCACCGCTGTGAGTCGCCGGAACCTGCAAGAACCTCGCTGACGAATCCAGAGTACCATCAATCGCCGGAGTCCACCCGAGTCGCCATCACCAGATCGGAGAGCTCCGCCATGCCTCGCCTCGCCATGTAGTTGTCAGATCTCCTCGTGCGCCACCTGCTCGTCATCGAACAGAGAGTCGCCTCGACTGCAGAGCCAGCATCGATCTCCGCGGCGACGCTTCGAGAGTCGCGTCGACCTTTAGGAGCGTGCTGTCCCTTCGAGAGCAGCACCGACCCTTCGAACTTCGAGCCACCCCTTCGGAGCTGTTGACTGCCATCTCGAGAAGTGCACCGCCGAGTCACCGAGTACCGCCACCGCCATCACCAGGTTCTCGTGGCCGCCCTGTCCGGAGCCTTCCGATCCGGTGCTCCATCGATCGGTTGCGCCGCCTCGTGCCAGTGCCTGCTCTTCCTCTTAATCAAATTGGGAGACACGCCTCCGCGTCAGCGGAGCAACCACCATGCAATCGACTGCACCCGAGGTGAATATTTCCTCTCTCGTGCACCACTCTCTCGATCTATGTTGTTCCTTTCCCTCTCGACTCATTTGTCTTCTCTCTCCAACAGGGTGAGAGTTAGGGCTTTTTAAAACCCAAGCCACTTTGTGGGCTTCAAAGCTCAATAATAGAGCTTATCATTCTTTTGGTTGCTTTGGATTTAAGGTTCAACCCAAAGTGTTGGGTCTGCAGGTTCTAAGCCCATATTTTTGCTCTTAGTTAATTTTTACATTCGGTTATAGCTGGGATGGACAATCTGAATCAATTCGTAAATTTTGTTTCATTAGGGGTCAAAGCCAGATTCAATAGGGTTGGGTGTATATCTGTAAATATATAGTATTATTTGTAGGGTATATTCAAGTATGTTTATTGTGTAAATTTTTCTGATATTAATAATTAATAAGTATTCTTCCAAAATTATTTGCAAATGACTGTGGACCTATTTTGGTTTCAAATATTTATTTAAAAACTTAAAAACATTTTATAGTATTTCTAACTAATAAAATGTATGCCTTATCCAAAGGTAGTGTTGACAAATTATGTTTAAAGTATTCTCAAGATATTACTTCTAAACATTTTGATTTGGTAAAACCTAATTTCCATAATTTATAAGAATTTTTCCTTAATGAATGTTTGTTAGTCTTTGTGATATTTTGATATCGCTATAACATTAATAAATATTTTTACATATATATTGCTAGTATTACTTCTAAATATTTTTTTATCTTGCTAGTATCTATATAGGTATTTTGATAGATTGAGTTATATCCTAAGTAGTGAAATTCTACAAATATTTAGCTTGTTAGCTATAGTTAGAACTAAAGAGCTGGCTAGTTAATAATTTAGCCCATTTTCTATTTGTTAGGAATTAATCTATTCTTGCCCTATTCTAAGTGGACACTGAGACAAAGTTGATTTGCAAGGACCAAGGCAAGTACAGTACGATTGAACTCTACTTTGTATTTCTGCATTGCATTGATCTCATATTGGACACGACGTTACACGATATGGTCTTGTGCTCTTGCTCATGTTCCATGTACTTTACTTGTGTCTGGTGTAATGCCTGTTGTTCGTATTACGTATTTTTTTGAATACGTGTACGTATTTCATCTTGTATTGCATGATTCCTTACTTAGTTTTCTTCATGGCTTGGTTTATTCTTGGTTCGGGTTGGATTGGTTCGGTTTGGGATTGCTATTGGTTCATCATGGACCAAGGGGTGAACCCCTACCTACCACCACTACCATTTATTAACCCCACTTCCTTCTCTCTCTTCATTACTCTTCTTCTTTCCTCCATTATTCTTCACCTACCAGAGAGAGAGAGAGAAAGAGAGCGGTCTAGGCAAGTGCAACTTGCTTCATGGAGGAACTCCAATTTTTATTGCTTTATTCTCTTCCTTATAGCATTTTATCTTACTTTAGTACTTGGCATTTCTACTTTCCATGGCTAGATTCTTGTAGATCTAAGTTTATTCTATTTTCGGATTTCTTGGGTTTTGATCTACTTAATCTTGTTATTTCTGAGTTTTGATGGTTCCATGTTGTAGAGCATTTCATTCTGCCCCGTTTTGACCTATGGAAGTTCGGATTTGGGCTCCGGATGATGGAGTTATGGAGCTTGAGAACTTGGCTCTCATGGTGTTCTTCTTCTCGAAACATTGGAGGAGAAGCACAGTCCCGAGCCGCATGGCAGCACTTGATCGCATGAATATTCATACGGCAAGTCAGTTCCGACCGCATGCACTATTGCCTGGACTTGACCGCATGACAAGTTCATGCGGCAAGTATTTCTTCCAGCCGCATGTGGTTCATCCCCGGCCGCATTGTCACGACCCGCACCCATTTTTTTTAACGGATACGAGACGTGTCCAAGCCAGCCTACGCCGCAGTGTCGGTGGTAGAACGCTGTCACGGCCATAAAGATCAAAATTATAAATAATGCTCATTCACATAATTAATTTAACTTACAATGATCACAAGTTTTACATTTGTAGAAAAATATAAACTTGTACAAATAAATGAATGACTACAACTCAACTATCTATCTAGTCTCTAGGCTTTGTCTGCAAGTATTTCCGTCACTCCCCAAGCTAAGTGAATCCACGGCTAACCTGAAAATGTTGGTTTCCAGTCAGGAATGGAACGAGCACAATTCACTGAATGCAATTTCAAATAAAGAAAATGACTATAAAATAAGGTTAGACATCAATCATGAGTTTTGAAAATAGACAGTAAATACGGAAAACCAATAATAAATAGGCACAAAATACTTTTCCCAACTGTTAGAAGTACCTTTGATATGTGATAGGTCTGGGGTACTACACCGCACGGTCTACGAGGTCTACTTGCATGAAAAATAAACACGGGCTACAATGATAAACACGGGCTATGGTCAGATCACACATCCTTGGTACTTCTCATTTCTGACTCAATAATTTATAATAGAGTATAAAAATCACATAACCAATGACTAATCAACGAAATATAGTAAAGATCAATATCGAAATGCAGACAATAAACTGTACTCGCCTGGCATCCCGAGCTGCTGGCACTGGTCAGAGTCCAAATCGAGGTCCAAGGAACCTATTTGTAAAGCAATGGTATCAACACATCAGAATACAGTGAGTCTATTTAGCATAGGATTTCAATTGTCTAATTCCTAACCCCTTTTTATCATGCAATTGGTTCACTGTATAACTTGGGGTCAAACCTACACAACTTTCCTACTGGTGAACTCATCCTAGGATAGTCTTCCTTGTTTATAGTAATTATATTCTTAAATCTCATTAACTGATAATATAGGCTGTTATGAACTCCTATTTCTTAGCAACCCTAGGCTGGACACCCCCACATATCATGTCAGGTCTCAACTGATAACCCTACCATTCAGCTAGATGAGGCATGTCCTATGCAAGACTGGATACTCAACATTGGTATCACTGGATTTTCCATAACTTGGTTTACTCTCCTGAAAGTAACCCAACCTATTTGAATTGTGGGAAGGCACAACTCAGAGTTATGGTCCTGCCATTTATGACCATAATTCCTTGCCTTCCTTGCCCACCAGGTATTTGAAGTATTCTCATAATTGTATCAAAACACCAATCTACAGGTAGACTTTTAACTTGGTACAACCAAGTTTCAATGGTACAGACACACACCTGGCATAGATAGGTATGTTCCAATGTCCAGGTTTCCCCTGTGTACAGGTTGGGACATGGATGAAATCCCATGGGTAAAAATCAACACCCTTGTGGCAATTCCCAATGAATGTAAAGGTTACCAGTCTTATGAAGGTTGTAGATAACTCTACCACCCCCCCTCCTAAGTCTTGTCTAGACTGGTGTACTAAAAAGTCCAAGGAGATATGGACTTAGTCCTCACATCCTGGATGCACCATGGTCCTATATTCTAATGAGATTCAGTTGGAAAAACTGCAGGGTAAAGTCCGTAACCAGTCTGCTCGATATCAGGTCCCCCCTCTTATCTGGTTTATACTGGAACATGCATATATCAAAGTATAATTGGAAATACTCACTGGGTTACAAGTCTATGGCAATGTACTATTTCAATTACAAAATTCTCATATCTAATCATGGATGGAAAACTTGTCAGGATGTTAGATGTGGGAAACAGTCCTGTTTCCTGGGACTGAGACTGGTGTGCAACCCTTGGTGTACTGATTAACTCGATGGGATTGGGTATCACTGGTCAGAATCCTTGGGTACCTATTTCCTAGTATCTAGGAGCACCTGTGGTTTTGTGTTAGATGACATGATATGCAACCATCATGTCCCTGGCTTCTAGGCCTCTACTCTAACCATGGTTTTATGCATCATATCAGCCAATAGGATTTAGGGACAGTCACAATGGTTCCCAGGTTTACTCATAGGGCACCCCAACCGCAAATGAATAGGTTGCTGCCTGAATACTCTGTTTTAACCGTATGACATATATGATGTTTATCTAATACTTAATATTTCATCTTTACAAAATAAAGTAGTGTGTCACAGGACCCAGGCACCTAATTTCCAGTCCTGATACCAGTCCCTGTATCAGATATCCCCATGATACTCGATCCTTAGGATTGATCGGGTTGGATCAATAATTAGCATCTGCTACTCTATTGATACTACAGGATATAAAGGGTGTTAAATGGTTGGTTGCTTTGATATACAAAAATCTAGATGGTCAACTAGCCTTTGCTCAACAGGCTATTAGGACCACCCCAAGTATGGCTCTGTTCTTAGGTTTATAGGGTGTTCTAAAGTAAGGTTATAGGAACAGGTGTCTTGGTCCTACTTGGTACCTGTCTAGCCCATTAAATCATATGAAACCCCCTACCCTTGTTGCTTGTCTCGGCAATAGAATCCCTGTGTTTCCTATTGAGGAAAAGCAACAAACAACTACCTATCATCCTGTGGTTAAGAAGGTGAAAGGGTTACCTGTATTAGCAAAATTCCAACTCCAATTACTGCTGCCGATCCTTGGATGTTAGGAGTAGAAAGGCTCGCTAGGTTTTGTAGGGAAACCAGCAGAAACTCTCTTGTTTATATATGGGGACATGGATGTGCTCAGGAGAATATTTGAGGAGATTCAAATAATTTGAATCTGATTCGATCTAATCCTTTGATGTTTAGGAGGGATCAGTATCCGTTTTTGATTTGGAGTACAGACTCCTGCGTGTATTTGAACATTTTGAAAAAAAACAGATTTTGTACATGAGTCCCTGGCATTTCACAATTTGCAAGAAGACACCTTATATAGAATGTTTAGATGGAAACTAGATGTAACTGTTAATATGAATCATGAACCTTGATTATTTTATTAATGATAAATAACCTAAATAATTAAATAATCATAAAAAGGAAAAACATTTAGATGGGGCTCACAAGTCTATCCCCCTTAAATTAATTTCGTCCTCGAAATTCAGCGAAAAAGCAAGGTAGAACTGTACCTCAGTCCTCAAAGAGGTAGGGATAGCGCTCACGCATCTCATCCGCTCGTTCCCAGGTAGACTCGCCTAGGGAGTGGTGTCTCCATGCGACGTGAACCAAGGGAATCACTTGATTCCTTAGTACCTTCTCTCTGCGGTCCAAGACCTCCACGGGCTGCTCCTGGTAACTGAGACTCGGTCCCACTTCGATCTCTGAATGGTCTAAGACATGGCTGGGGTCCGCCACGTATCGTCGTAGCTGGGATACGTGGAACACGTTGTGCACTCCTTCCAGTGCAGGCGGCAAGGCTAATCGGTATGCTACTGCACCGATTTTCTCGAGGATCTCAAACGGCCTAATAAAACGTGGGCTGAGCTTGCCACCCTTACCGAAATGGATAGTACCACGTATCGGAGAAATTTTCAAAAATACCAAGTCACCGACCTCAAACTCTAACGGTCTACGGTGACTGTCGGCCCAGTGCTTCTACCTGTCTTGAGCCACGCGAAGCCGCTCTCTAATCATCTTGACCTTCTCTGCAGCATCTACTACCATCTTCGGTCCCAACAATGCACGCTCTCCCACATCGTCTCAAGACAGCGGGGTACGACATCTCCGACCATATAATGCCTCAAAAGGGGACATCTCGATACTAGCTTGGTAGCTGTTGTTATAGGAGAACTCCACGAGTTGAAGGTGGTCCTCCCATGAGCCGCCAAAGTCTAGCACGCAAGTCCGCAACATATCCTCGAGCGTTTGAATGGCCCGCTCCGACTGTCCATCCGTCTGCGGGTGATAAGCAGTGCTGAACTTGAGCGCTGTGCCCAAATTGGCCTGTAGGCTCCTCCAAAAATGAGATGTGAACCTACTGTCATGGTCCGACACGATACTCACTGGAACCCCGTACAGTCGAACTATCTGCTTCACATAGAGCTCTGCCAGCTTCTCTGTAGACAACCCCACTTTAAATGGAATAAAGTCGGCCGATTTGGTCAATCTGTCAACGATGACCCAAATCGCATCCTTTTCGCCCGATGACCGTGGAAGACCGGAAACGAAATCCATAGTGATGTGTTTCCACTTCCACTCGGGTATCGGTAGCGGCTGCAACAATCCTCCTGGTCTCTACCTCTCGGTTTTGACCTGTTGACATACGAGGCACCTAGAAACGAAGCGAGCTACTTCGCGTTTCATGCCATACCACCATACGTGGTTCCTCAGATCCTTTTACATCTTATTGGCTCCCGGGTGTAGAGAATACTGGGAACGGTGTGCCTCCTGCAAAACTTCTTCTCTCAACTCTCTACTAGGTACACAAAGTCTCGTCCCGTGCCGCAACGAACCATCCTCTGCAATGGTGAAATCATCGAGCAAACCCGCTCGTGCCTGTGCTATGATGTCCTTCAGCTGCTCATCCTGGTGCTGTGCCTCCCGAATCCTGTCTATCAGCCCTGACTGAATCTGCATGCCCATCATCTGCATCTCGACTCCCGGAATGACGATCTCGATGCCCAAACTCTCTAAATCCGCTAACAAGTGACGATCTCGAGTCAAGCACATTGCTACGGGATACCTGCTCAATGCATCCGCAACAACATTTGCCTTCCCCGGATGATTCTGCAGTGAAATGTCATAGTCACTCATCAGCTCAAGCCATCTGCGCTGCCTCATGTTCAACTCCTTTTGCGTGAAGACGTACTTCAAGCTTTTGTGGTCAGTGAAGATTTCTACTCGCTCTCCGTACAAATAATATCTCTACAGCTTCAAGGCGAAGATCACAGCTGCCAACTCAAGATCGTGAGTGGGGTAGTTCTTCTCATGCGGTCTCAACTATCGAGACGCGTAGGCTATCACTCTCTTGTTCTGCTCTAGGACACAGCCCAGTCCTTTGCCCGAGGCATCACTATAAATGGTGAAACCTCCCGATCCTGAAGACAAGGCTAAGATAGGGGCTGTCGTCAATCTCTTCTTCAACTAATTGGTATCCTATAATAGGTTTCTATCCAAGGGTTAAGCTAGTTGCCCGTCAAATTGGTTAGCTAGGTCCCTCAAGCCCAAAAATGCGCCTTCAGTGACTTTCGTGTTTACGTAGCACATGAGGCCTCAATTGGTGACGCACTAGTGGTATGTGCGAAGTGGGCTTCGAGTATATCACAACCATATGTAGGGTCGCAGGAATTGAGTCGAGTTTGAGGCTCTAATGGTATTCGAAAAATATACCAGGTAGGTACTATGGTAAGAGTTATAGCTAGTCCTTATAACCTGAAAGTCATAGCACAAAAATAGAGTACAAGGGGACGGGTTTGAGTGGGACATGATATACCTAGATGAAGGTGGACTCGTCTAGATCTTGCATATGCAATTTGTTGGAAGATAACAGCCGGTCTCGTGCTCTGAATATCAATGGCACGGCCGGGGGCACAAAATGATCTAAATGGAAAGTGGGACAACATAGGGCATTAGTTATCATTCTAATGGAAATTATTCTAATCACTCGGTAATCCTGGTATATCCTAAAAGTTTTTAGGAAGCTTACAGTCTACCCACCTTAGAAGCTAAGACATGGTTTTAGGAATATTGAGGTTAGAGGGTTCCCAAAGTCCGAATACTGTACCTCGACTCTTTGTTAATAGGGAATAAGGCACGACGTATCGGGATACGGTAGATATAGTCAAGTCAAGGATCGTTTCTCAATAAATAGAAAACGAGCGTGTACAACGGCACATGGTCGATAAAATAAAATGACCTACTCGTCCGCAGTATACGAGAGTTTTAGATGGGGTAACCAACTCCAAGGCACAACATAAGAAAAGATTTATAACAATTGAGTCAAGAAATTCTATTGGTGTCAAACCTGCCAGACTATGGTCACAAGGGTTGTAGTGCTCAGGTATTGCTGTTGACAACTGGTAGGTCATAGTGTGACAGGATATTTAAACTATGGTATTGGCTAAGCTAGTGACTGTGGTGTTCCAACACTAGTTAGGTCTTAATAATAAAATTTACACAACTAGGACAATACTTGTTGGAAACCAATCTAGAAATGAGAGTCTACCATAGTCACGGTAAATGATTAGAGACTTCCGACGTTTGGCTTCTTGAGAATAGATAGTCTTCTGGGTTGGCAATTTTGACTAAGGGTAGAACACTAATCGTTCTCAAATTCAGATGGCTCGAAAGTCTCAACAGTAGTTTGAGGGTCAATGGGAGAAGAGTAACTCAATCACATGACTAGCCAATGGTAGCTACACTTGTGCCTACCCTTATCATAGCCATGGGGATACTCGGTATCTCTCTACCAATTACGAGCTTGTCTTTCCAAATCAGTGAAAGACAAAACAATAAAGAGTTCAAGAAAGATGTTACTGAATACAATCACGTGATCCAAAGGCGAACTTATATTTCAAGAGGAATTGCCAAAGCAGTCGTGGATGAGATCTTAGATACCTATATATCTCCATCCATGTAGTATAATTAACGAAGAGCGAACCAAATGCATCATGGTTGATCAGACCATAATACACTGATTCTGATTAGACAATAAGTTAGCAGGCGTCCCCACTAAACATATGCCTCGAATCAAGCTCGAGAATAGAGTGAGCTTGCAAAACTAGGCTGTGATAGCAACATTGGTCAAAATAGTCAAATTACAGGTATACAAGATTTTTGAAAGAAGGCACAAGTAGTACGAGTTTTGAGGGAATCAAACTTCACCTGGTGTTCTTGCTTATACAGTCTTCCTACTATCTTCTGATCCACAAGGACTTGGTCGACTAATGGGTTATGGACATTCTAAATTCCATATTCTAGGTAAACCTATTAGTGTCAGTCGATATCCTCGTCAATAGGTCACAAGGACCACAGAATGCTAGATCGGGAGACGTGCTATCCAACTTACAAACTTCCACCAATATTGGCTTCGGACCTTATGGAACACACAGGGCACTGTCCTATCCTCTATAGTATCCTTAACTCGTAATCACGTCTGAAATTATTTCACCGAAGACTACGCCTCGCCCGAAAAATCGGGCTGTGGTAAACCCTTGGTTTCGTGATTCAGATGTGACATGCTATCCGATACTCTACTTTATATTGACACCAGTGTGACTATGGTCAAAGAGGACCACTAGCCACAGTCTTAATAACATTCTATAACCTATATTTCTTAAACAAATTCCAACTCTAGGGGTCGTGTCTCGCCAGTACGCTGCTGGCTGTAGTGAATCCATAGTCTCTAAAATTTAAATAAATGGCGGCAGTGCGCTGCTGTCCTGCCATTATGAGTTAACTAATATTCTTTTAACTATATCTGTAAATCTTCATAGGCTTCTATAGATTCAAACAAGTTAACTATGAAATAAAGCGTAAACATTTGTCCTATCAGTCACAACCCTTAAAATAAAGGATTGAACAGGAAGAAATAACTGAGGACAAAAGAAATACATACATTCTAACTCTTCCATGTGTATTCAAGCCTCTGAGGGACAAACTTGAATCGAAACTAACTCGAGGTCTGTATATGGATAACAAAAATTAGAACTTTATTAAATAATGATTCTTAGGGCAACTAGCAATTATATGGATAATTCGGCTAGGATATGGGGGTGATATCTAAGGGGCAAAGAGAATGAATTGAACAATTCATCAAGGTTAGATCATTACTCTAGGAAACTCTGCCTCACCAAGTGAATAATCTATCCACATTGGATCATATCGTCCTATCAAGAGGTAATAGTGTAACTATGGGGATCTGACAAGGTATCAAAATTAATAACCCTCATCCTAAATTGCGTGACCTAGACTACCCATCGGTAAGTTTGCATAAGGGACTCCTAGTCCTAGTCATTCACTTAAATTAAATTAATCTTAATTCGTGAATGAACATTTCCTTGCCGCAGGCTCGCAATAGTACAACTAACTTTAAGTACTATCACGAGTTCGCATGATTTGCGAAGACCGACCTACATGGGCCACTACAAAAACTTGTCACGACCCGTACCCATTTCTTTAACGGATACGAGACGTGTCCAAGCCAGCCTACACTGCAGTGTCGGCGGTAGAACGCTGTCACGGCCATGAAGATCAAAATCACAAATAATGCTTATTCACATAATTAATTTAACTTACAATGATCACAAGTTTTATATTTATAGAAAAATATAAACTTGTACAAATTAATAAATGACTACAACTCAACTATCTATCTAGTCTCTAGGCTTTGTCTGCAAGTATTTCCGTCACTCTCCAAGCTAAGTGAATCCACGGCTAACCTGAAAATATTGGTTTCCAGTCAGGAATGGAACGAGCACAATTTACTGAATGCAATTTCAAATAAAGAAAATGACTATAAAATAAGGTTAGACATCAATTATGAGTTTTGAAAATAGACAGTAAATACGGAAAACCAATAATAAATAGACACAAAATACTTTCTCCAACTGTTAGAAGTACCTTTGATATGTGATCGGTCTGGGGTACTACACCGCACGGTCTACGAGGTCTACTTGTATGAAAAATAAACACGGGCTACAATGATAAACACGGGCTATGGTCAGATCACACATCCTTGGTACTTCTCATTCCCGACTCAATAATTTATAATAGAGTATAAAAATCACATAACCAATGACTAATCAATGAAATATAGTAAAGATCAATATCGAAAAGATCAATATCGAAATACAGACAATAAACTGTACTCGCCTAGCGTCCCGAGCTGCTGGCACTGGTCAGAGTCCAAATCGAGGTCCAAGGAACCTATTTGTAAAGCAATGGTATCAACACATCAGAATGCAGTGAGTCTTTTTAGCATAGGATTTCTACTGTCTAATTCCCAACCCCTTTTTATCATGCAATTGGTTCACTGAATAACTTGGGGTCAAACCTACACAACTTTTCTACTGGTGAACTCATCCTAGGATAGTCTTCCTTGTTTATAGTAATTATATTCTTAAATCTCATTAACTGATAATATAGGCTGTTATGAACTCCTACTTCTTAGCAACCCTAGGCTGGACACCCCCATATATCATGTCAGGTCTCAACTGATAACCCTACCATTCAGCTAGATGAGGCATGTCCTATGCAAGACTGGATACTCAACATTGGTATCACTGGATTTCCATAACTTGGTTTACTCTCCTGAAACTAACCCAACCTATTTGAATTGTGGGAAGGCACAACTCAGAGTTATGGTCCTGCCATTTATGACCATAATTCCTTGCCTTTTTTGTCCACCAGGTATTTGAAGTATTCTCATAATTGTATCAAAACACCAATCTACAGGTAGACTTTTAACTTGGTACAACCAAGTTTTAATGGTACAGACACACACCTGGCATAGATAGGTATGTTCCAATGTCCAGGTTTCCCCTGTATACAGGTTGGGACATGGATGAAATCCCATGGGTAAAAATCAACACCCTTGTGGCAATTCCCAATGAATGTAAAGGTTTCCAGTTTTATGAAGGTTGTAGATAACTCTACCACCCTCCTCCCCTCCTAAGTCTTGTCTAGACTGGTGTACTAAAAAGAACAAGGAGATATGGACTTAGTCCTCACATCCTGGATGCACCATTGTCCTACATTCTAATGAGATTCAGTTGGAAAAACTGCAGGGTAAAGTCCATAACCAGTCTGCTCGATATCAGGTCCCCCCTCTTATCTGGTTTATACTGGAACATACATATATCAAAGTATAATTGGAAATACTCACTGGGTTACAAGTCTATGGAAATATACTATTTTAATTACAAAATTCTCATATCTAATCATGGATGGAAAACTTATCAGGATGTTAGATGTGGGAAACAGTCCTGTTTCCTGGGACTGAGACTGGTGTGCAACCCTTGGTGTACTGATTAACTCGATGGGATTGGGTATCACTGGTCAGAATCCTTTGGTACCTATTTCCTAGTATCTAGGAGCACCTGTGGTTTTGTGTTAGATGACATGATATGCAACCATCATGTCCCTGGCTTCTAGGCCTCTACTCTAACCATGGTTTTATGCATCATATCAGCCAATAGGATTTAGGGACAGTCACAATGGTTCCCAGGTTTACTCATAGGGCACCCCAACCACAAATGAATAGGTTGCAGCCTGAATACTCTGTTTTAACCGTATGACATATATGATGTTTATCTAATACTTAATATTTCATCTTTACAAAATAAAGTAGTGTGTCACAGGACCCAGGCACCTAATTTCCAGTCCTGATACCAGTCCCTGTATCAGATATCCCCATGATACTCGATCCTTAGGATTGATCGGATTGGATCAATAATTAGCATCTACTACTCTATTGATACTACAGGATATAGAGGGTGTTAAATGGTTGGTTGCTTTGATATACAAAAATCTAGATGGTCAACTAGCCTTTGCTCAACAGGCTATTAGGACCACCCCAAGTATGGCTCTGTTCTTAGGTTTATAGGGTGTTCTAAAGTAAGGTTATAGGAACAGGTGTCTTGGTCCTACTTGGTACCTGTCTAGCCCATTAAATCATATGAAACCCCCTACCCTTGTTGCTTGTCTCGGCAATAGAATCCCTGTGTTTCCTATTGAGGAAAAGCAACAAACAACTACCTATCATCCTGTGGTTAAGAAGGTGAAAGGGTTACCTGTATTAGCAAAATTCCAACTCCAATTACTGCTGCCGATCCTTGGATGTCAGGAGTAGAAAGGCTCACTAGGTTTTGTAGGGAAACACAGCAGAAAACTCTCCTGTTTATATATGGGGACATGGGTGTGCTCAGGAGAATATTTAAGGAGATTCAAATAATTTGAATCTGATTCGATCTAATCCTTTGATGTTTAGGAGGGATCAATATCCGTTTTTGATTTGGAGTACAGACTCCTGCGTGTATTTGAACATTTTGAAAAAAAATAGATTTTGCACATGAGTCCCTGGCATTTCACAATTTGTAAGAAGACACCTTATATAGAATGTTTAGATGGAAACTAGATATAACTGTTAATATGAATCATGAACCTTGATTATTTTATTAATGATAAATAACCTAAATAATTAAATAATCATAAAAAGAAAAAAATTTAGATGGGGCTCACACGCATGATTCCTTATCCCATGGCCGCATGGGATTTGACTTGATTCAGCTGCATAGCCCTTTGCTCTTGAGCCGCATATGCCTTCTGGTCCCGCTAGCCGCATAGATCTGCTTCCTGTTTGCCGCATGGAATTCAGTCCATTCCTAGCCGCATGAGAATCCACTTCTCAGCTGCATGAATGCTATGAATTAGTCGCATGCGCCCCTCCCCCTTCCTGGCCGTATATACCTGACTGATGGCCTGTATCATACGCACAGCTTCTCCGCTAGCCGCATAAGCTGCTCTTGTTCTGAGCCGCATGGGCTTTTAACCCCGACCCACATGGACTCCTTTTCCCCAGCCACATGAAGCTTACTTCTCTCTGGCCGCATGATACTCCGCTGCATGACCCTGAACTCCTTGAGCCGCATGCATTCCCTTAGACCCGAGTCTCCTCCAGCCGTATGGGCTGCTCCCTCCTCGGCCGTATGAGATCATTCTTGGCCGCCTATGCTCGAGCCGCATGGCTCTTTCCCTGGCTTGTATTTTATTATTTAATGATCGTTATTAACCCGTACTTGTAACGCCCTGTGTAACTTGAGTTCCTATAGCGTATACCTTACCTTTTTATCCCGAACTTGATAATCTCGATTTGATTGACATGATTGAAATAACAATTATACCTGGCATGGTGTGACCAAGAACTGACATGCTTGATAGTGGCCCATCGTGGTGTACTTCTGACATGATAACTTGACCTGATAACTTGACCTGCTATACCTGAACACGATAGTGACCCGTCGTGGTGCACTCCTGACAAGTGAACATGACATGACCTGATTGTAGCCCGTCGTGGCGCACTCTTGACCAGTACTCTTGACATGATAACCTGACATGACATATCTTGATAAGCTGTTACGACGGCTACCTGACATGACATAACCTGTATAAATAACCTGGACACCGTGGATGATTGTGCTTGTATAAACTACTAGTTAGGTTGTGTCTTGCATCATGTCTAGGGCATAATCCCTGAGTACCATGGTCAGGGATTCATACTGAATCTGGCTAGGTTAATGACTAGATTGATCAAATAGTTCATGGGATATTTCCCAGTTACCTTTTGCCCCTTTGGTCCCGGCCTTATATATATATACATAGGATTTGTTGCTATCCGTCGAGATAAGCGCACTTCCTGCCCGCCGTCGAGTGTGGTACCTTAGGACACATGTATCTTACTACAGTTTGTCTGCTATATCATGCTATCTTTTCCTTTTCTTGCTGGGATCACTCAGGTAGTAACAAACAGGTAACCGGACTTGGAATTCTCATTGTATCTTGCTAGTAACTAAGGCTTGTGATAACCCTAGTTAGTTAAAGTATCAAGCCATACTTATTGCTTGGCCGTAAATGATGGATGAAGTTCAACCAGTCTTGTCTTGTCTTCATCCTGTACAAGATTGTTACATGTCTTGATTTCTTATATTATCTTGCCGATAAACGGTAGGAGAAGCCAAGTTCTGTTCAGACGAAGGGTTACAACCCCGGTCCTTGTTTGGTTTACGGGTTGTAACCTGGTTATCTGAATAGTCCCATGGTTATCTCATCGTATATCACTTGTCATGCTTGATACGGTTTACCTTACCAACAAGATTTGGAGACAGAGTTCTGTTCAGACGAAGGGTTACGACCCCGGTCCTTGTTTGGTTTAAAGGTTGTGACCTGGCTACTTGAATGGTTCCCTCGTACTCTATTTTGACTGTTATTATTCTTTAATATCAAGCTCTTTTATTACTATCTTTCATATAATTATATTTTTGTGCTAATTGCTGGTTTTAGTTTCTAAGTGAAGCCTCCTTTGTGGCACTTGCTCTTCTGGGGTCTGACCCAGCTGGTTTTGTATGGCCAGATACCGGATCAGCACCAGAGGATCTACCGACCTTCCAGCCACATGGTGACCACTAGAGAGAATCCTGGCAACGAGTAGGTTTATTTTGGCTCTTCCACTCTATTGTAAAATTATTCTTTTGAGGCATTTAGCCGCCGAGCAAGTGTTAGCTCGTGTACATTTTTACTTACTGCCTACGGGCTGTAACATGATTGGCAACCTAGGGTTGATCATGTATGACTGAAACTCTTGCTAGTCATCACATTTTGTAACGACTAGCTTCATGATCAGCTGAATATGTAATGTTTAGGATGCCTTACTATTATATATTTGGTGGTCTTACATCTTGTAACATCTACTTACTTGCTTGTGATTGAGACATTAGGCTTGTTCCTGACCCTAAAAGACTGATGGCTTGTAGATAGACCCTCACATATCTAGACAGCCGTAACCGTATAATGGAGTGGATCCCATTTCATTATACGTATCTGGCTATGTCTGTCCCCGCTCTCCAGTGTTCTGGTTCTGGGGCGTGACATGGTTTAAGTGGTGGCCCATGCAGGTCTTATCAATCAAGAAATATAAGGATTTACCGGATAGATGTCTCAATCTGTACTCGCTTTTGATCTTCACTCGTATCTTTTCATCTCCTTGGATCCCTGACTTGATTACATGCTTGCATCATTGTTCTATCCTGGTCCTTCTTTAATATTTCTGATGTCATTACTTCAGTGGCATCGTTCCTGTTGATCAGCCAGAAGAAGTTCGACCAGCAGCCCAGCAACAGCAAGAAGATCAAGATCAGTCCTCAGCAGCCGTCTCCCGAGCCATGCCTTCTGGAGAACCAGTGCCCCCAGTGCAGCCAGTTCAGCCAGCAGGGTCAGAGGATGGGGTCTTGATAGGGCTCCTCCGTGAGTTGCTTGCGTCTCAGGATCGTCGAGGTGATGCCTTGCAGCTAGCAGTACAAGATGCTGTGAGCGAAAGTGGTCCTCGAAGGAATAGTGCGGTCAACAATTTCAAACGCCTGAACCCTTCCTTCTTCGACG
Organism: Iris pallida; assembly: GCA_029216955.1. Classification (NCBI taxonomy): domain Eukaryota; kingdom Viridiplantae; phylum Streptophyta; class Magnoliopsida; order Asparagales; family Iridaceae; genus Iris; species Iris pallida. Next base: position 41,554,091 of record JANAVB010007399.1, read on the forward strand.
GCAGCGAGGATGCTATTGCTGCAGATGCCTGGCTACAGGACATTGAAGTTATCTTGGAGGCAGCCAGGACCCCTGAAGCAGAGAAGGTGGCGGTGGTGCGCCTGTAGTTACTAGATCTAGCCCGCAGCTGGTGGGCTATGCAAGCAGTGAGTTTGGGTACGCCTGTCATGTGGGCGGTATTCAGCGATATGTTCCAGACCAAGTACTTCGACGCAGTAGCTAGAAATTACCTGCAGGCCAGGTTTAGTAATCTCAGGCAGATGAGCAGGACGGTCGACGGATATGCGGCCGAGTTTTCAAGGTTGAGTCGGTTTGCTCCCACCTTGGTGGCAACCGAGCTAGACAGAGCACAGTAATTTCAGCAGAGGCTCCACTTGGAGATCATATTCGCAGTAGAGCAGTTCGAGCAAAGAACTTTTAATGCCATCTTGCGAGCAGCGAGGAGGCATGAGTACACTTCCCGAAGAATAGCGGACCGGACCGGAGATCGAAAGCGGTCTCACGACCAGATGAAGCAATCCTCAGCACCGGCCCCAGCAGCTAGGGCCCTGACCATTGGAGCTACGAGGACAGGTTCGGTTACCTCCTTACAGTATTCTGCCCCGACCTATCCCCAGCAGCAGAAGCAGAAGTGGCCTTTCGCAACCGGTTGTTCTCATTACGGAAAGCCCGGGCATGTTGTTACTGAGTGCCGCAGAGCACAGGGATTGTGCTTGGTTTGTGGTTCGCCGGACCACATGATAGGATCCTGTCCGTTCAGAAACAGATCATCGCCGACAGTAACTAGTCCCTCAGTTATGGGACCAACACCAGCACCAGCACCAGAACCAGCTCCAGTTCACCAACTACAGCAGCTCCCATTCCCGGGTCCATTACCATCTCAGGCCCAGGCCTTCCAGCAACAGAGGCCTCAGCAGTTCGCCCTGGCCCAGGCCCAGATCCAGAATCGGCAGAGAGGTATCTGTGTCCTATTATCTTGCTTTCTGCCGTCATTACAACGGTATATCCGGGGCCCGAGCCATGTCCTAGATCATTCGAAAACGGTTATTGGTACCAACCTTTTCGTATGAGGAGAGGCCCGTGTCCCAGTTTGACCAAAGAGAGAGACCTCAAGCGCAAGACTATCAGTTTAGTTCGTGTTGCTTGAGTTCATCGCTCCCTGGGAGAGTCAAACGTGGGAGTGTGAGGATAATATCCGATCACGTTATCCCAATTGGTTTGGCTCGTGAGGTGTAATATCTTTCTTATGCCTTGCACTTCGATTCCTTGCTTGCATGTATGATTGTATGATTGATTGGTAACGTAGATTGCTTGCGATAGTATAGCTTGTTCTTGTCCCTCTAGCCTCTTAATTAAATACCGAGGACGGAATTCTTTTAATGTGGGTAGAGTTGTAATGCCTGTTATTCGTATTACGTATTTTTGGAATACGTGTACGTATTTTATCTCGTATTGCATGATTCTTTGCTTAGTTTTCTTCATGGCTTGGTTTATTCTTGGTTCAGATTGGCTTGGTTCGGTTTGGGATTGCTATTGGTTCATTATAGACCAAGGGGTAAACCCCTACCTACCACCACTACCATTTATTAACCCCACTTTCTTCTCTCTCTTCATTACTCTTCTACTTTCCTCCATTATTCTTCACCTACCAGAGAGAGCGAGAGGTCTAGGCAAGTGTAACTTGCTTTATGGAGGAACTCCAATTTTTATTGCTTCATTCTCTTTCTTACAGTATTTTATCTTACTTTAGTACTTGGCATTTCTACTTTCCATGGCTAGATTCTTGTAGATCTAAGTTTATTCTATTTTTGAATTTCTTGGGTTTTGATCTACTTAATCTTGTTATTTCTGAGTTTTGATGGTTCCATATTGTAGAGCATTTTATTCTGCCCCATTTTGACCTATGGAAGTTCGGATTTGGGCTCCGGATGATGGAATTATGGAGCTTGAGAACTTGGCTCTCATGGTGTTCTTCTTCTCGGAACATTGGAGGAGAAGCACAGTCCCGAGCCGCATGGCAGCACTTGATCGCATGAATATTCATACGGCAAGTCAGTTCCGACCGCATGCACTATTGCCTGGACTCGACCGCATGACAAGTTCATGCGGCAAGTATTTCTTCCAGCCGCATGTGGTTCATCCCCGGCCGCATGATTCCTTATCCCCTGGCCGCATGGGATTTGACTTGATTCAGCTGCATAGCCCTTTGCTCTTGAGCCGCATATGCCTTCTGGTCCCGCTAGCCGTATAGATCTGTTTCTTGCTTACCGCATGGAATTCAGTCCATTCCTAGCCGCATGAGAATCCACTTCTCAGCCGTATGAATGCTATGAATTAGTCGTATGCGCCCCTCCCCCTTCCTGGCCGCATATACCTGACTGATGGCCAGCCGCATACGCACAGCTTCTCCACTAGCCGCATAAGCTGCTCTTGTTCTGAGCCGCATGGGCTCTTAACCCCGACCCGCATGGACTCCTTTCCCCCAGCCGCATAAAGCTTACTTCCCTCTGGCCGCATGATATTCTGCTGCATGACCCTGAACTCCTTGAGCCGCATGCATTCCCTTAGACCCGAGTCTCCTCCAGCCGCATGGGCTGCTCCCTCCTCGGCCGCATGAGATCATTCTTGGCCGCCTATGTTCGAGCCGCATGGCTCTTTCCCTGGCTTGTATTTTATTATTTAATGATCGTTATTAACCAGTACTTGTAACGCCCTGTGTAACTTGAGTTCCTATAGCGTATACCTTACCTTTTTGTCCCGAACTTGATAATCCCGATTTGATTGACATGATTGAAATAACAATTGTACCTGGCATGGTGTGACCAAGAACTGGCATGCTTGATAGTGGCCCGCCGTGGTGCACTCCTGACATGATAATTTGACCTGCTATACCTGAACACGATAGTGATCCATCGTGGTGCACTCCTGATAAGTGAACATTACATGACCTGATAGTGGCCCGTCGTGGCGCACTCTTGACCAGTACTCTTGACATGATAACCTGACATGACATATCTTGATAAGCTGTTGCGACGGCTATCTGACATGACATGACCTATATAAATAACCTGGACACCGTGGATGATTGTGCTTGTATAAACTACTAGTCCGGTTGTGTCTTATATCATGTCTAGGACATGATCCCTGAGTACCACGGTCAGGGATTCATACTGAATCTGGCTAGGTTAATGACTAGATTGATCAAATAGTTCATGGAGAATTTTCCAGTTACCTGTTGCCCCTTTGGTCCCGGCCTTATATATATATATATACATGGGATTTGTTGCTATCCGTCGAGATGAGCGCACTTCCAGCCCGTCGTCGAGTGTGGTACCTTAGGACAGATGTATCTTACTACAGTGTGTCTGCTATATCATGCTATCTTTTCCTTTTCTTGCTGGGATCACTCAGGTAGTAACAAACAGGTAACCGGACTTGGAATTCTCATTAAATCTTGCTAGTAACTAAGGCTTGTGATAACCCTAGTTAGTTAAAGTATCAAGCCATACTTATTGCTTGGCCGTGAATGATGGATGAAGTTCAACCAGTCTAGTCTTGTCTTGATCCTGTACAAGATTGTTACATGTCTTGATTTCTTATATTATCTTGCCGATAAACGGTGGGAGAAGCCAAGTTCTGTTCAGACAAAGGGTTACAACCCTGGTCCTTGTTTGGTTTATGGGTTGTAACCTGGTTATCTGAATAGTCCCATGGTTATCTTATCGTATATCACCTGTCATGCTTGATACGGTTTACCTTACCAACAAGATTTGGAGACAGAGTTCTGTTCAGACGAAGGGTTACGACCCCGGTCCTTGTTTGGTTTAAGGGTTGTGACCTGGCTACTTGAATGGTTCCTTCGTACTCTAGTTTGACTGTTGTTATTCTTTAATATCAAGTTCTTTTGTTACTATCTTTCATGTAATTATATTCTTCTGCTAATTGCTGGTTTTAGTTCCTAAGTGAAGCCTCCTTTGTGGCACTTGATCTTCTGGGGTCTGACCCAGCTGATTTTGTATGGCCAGATACCGGAGCAGCACCAGAGGATCTACCGACCTTCCAGCCACATGGTGACCACTAGAGAAAATCCTGGCAACGAGTGGGTTTATTTTGGCTCTCCCACTCTATTGTAAAATTATTCTTTTAAGGCGTTTAGCCGTCGAGCAAGTGTTAACTCGTGTACATTTTTACTTACTGCCTACGGGCTGTAACATGATTGGCAACCTAGGGTTGATCATGTATGACTTAAACTCTTGCTAGTCATCACATTTTGTAACGACTAGCTTCACGATCAGCTGAATATGTAATGTTTGGGACGCCTTACTATTGTATATTTGGTGGTCTTACATCTTGTAACATCTACTTACTTGCTTGTGATTGAGACATTAGGCTTGTTCTTGACCCTAAGAGACTGATGGCTTGTAGATCGACCCTCACATATCTAGACAGCCGTGATCGTATAATGGAGTGGATCCCATTTTATTATACGTATCTGGCTATGTCTGCCCTCGCTCTCCAGTATTCTGGTTCTGGGGCGTGACATCTGGGGAGGGGAAATACTACAGATGTGTGACCAAACCCATAATCAGATATTCATGTAGATAGCTTAGGCCTCGTACTGTGCACGCGGGTCCTAAGCCGTACCTTTATTCATGTGTCCTGTACCCTGTGCTACCCTAGCCGATCACACATTTTGGATGTATTTCAATATTGCACATGTCAGGTTCCATTTTATAGTTCAGGTTCAGTTCATGTATTTATTTTTCTGTACTTCAGGTTCTTACTTTTCTGTCTTCATTGCATCATAGTTTTACATTGTACATGTTCATTTCGTAGGTTTGTACTTTGCTCCTTTCCTGATTGGATACGTTGCAGGTGTCGAGGTATTCTACCTTAGCATTATAGGATACATGGCCGGTTGTTGATAGTTAGCTTACCTGGAGGCTACGAGGAGATTAGCGATAGGTAGGAACTTTGTTGTACAGGTTTACCTTTAAATTTAATTTTTTGTATTATAAAGACATGGTGATTTGTAATATTGGTTAGCACGTGTTTTAGATGTTGTAATATGATTTCATGATGTGACTTGAGATATTAGATACTTAGTACAGCTTACTACGTTGTATCTCCCAACGTAGGCTGGGCATGTCTGATTCGTATCCGAATATTCGGGAGTAGGTCGTGACACTGTGTAACACTCATGTTATCACAGTGAAGCGACATAGGTTATGTAGGAGCAATGCTCATATCAGAGAGTAGTCACTATACATGAACGATCTCTCTGATGGTGATACCCATAGCTCTATAGAAGAACATAACAACAACAACAACAACTTGTTTCTTACTTTGCCATGAAATCAACGAATCATCAAGAAACCTGCCAAATTTGCATTAGAAAATATTCGAAGCTGTAGAATAGAAGACATGAATAATGACAACGTAATGGAGCTATGGAGATATCGAAGAAGCCGGAGTAAGGCACTATAGTGAGCTGGTCGAGGCGTTGAAAAGAACAAGCTAACAACACTAAATGCATGAAAAATATCTAGCCTGGTCAAATAGAGATACATAAGTTGACCCATTAGCCATCTATAGCGAGCAGCATCTATGAGAGGCTCATCATCTGTGGGACGAAGCTTCACATGAAGCTTCAGAGAGGTATCAACTGGCCGACTATTCGATAGACCTGCAGACGAAATAATCTTTGAAGTATATTTGTACAGAGAAACAAGTATTTGTCTATTACTTTATGCAATATGTAGTGCCTCGCTCCGTGAAGGTACTATATAGTCAGAGAAAATCGATGTGCTGGCTCGAGAGGAAGCTATCACGAAGGCGATTGATCTGGGTGAGTGGACAAGGACTATACTTTCTGATTCTTTCACGCTTAATAAAGAATCTGTTGTTTTGAATGCAATGTTCTTAATGAACGAACCATTGCTATGCTAAGATAAGATAAAATGATTGCATGCTAAAGTAGGATGTCATTATAATTGGAAGAACGATGTCACTACAATTGAAAGAACCTTACCATGCTTAATAAGATGAAAAATAATGCTTACATGTCCCTATCGTATCACGAGTAGAGCTCATTCTTATTGAATTAGAAATGTTGCTATTTTTGCGTAAGTATAGATTGTTCACTTGTTCCTTTAACGTTTACTGAAATGATAGAATTTTATAAGGGCACTTGTGCTGTAAAAAGATGATACAGCTTGTCCATATAGAGAAAAGAAGAGAAGAACTATTGGTTTTGTTATATGAAAGAAGAGTAAAAGATGGAATGATAGCTGATTAATAAACTATGCATAGTAGAATTTTTATCTAATATAAGTTGCATTCATGTATTTGGTCTGGACAACTTGTGCATAAGGATGTAATCTCTTGATTAATCGCTGGGGCACCGGGATCGCTCGGCCTAGAAGGGAACATACCACTATGAGGTTAGAAGTCCTCACGATCATGGGAGTAATCCATGGGCCAACATATAGATAGGTGTTGATTAGTGAAGAATTGAACCCTGAGCTGCAGTTGTGTATATGAGTGAAGAGTTGAACCGTGAGTCATAGCTGCTAATATGAGCGAATACTAGTGAAGAGCTGAACGTGAGTCACACCTGCTGGTAAGTAGTTTATGTTTGTGCTATGTGAATAATAAAAGAGGGGGATAAATACGATAAAAGTCAATAAAAAATAGCAAGTAGAATATGAAAATAAATCAAAATAACAAACATTGGTCTAAGTCTACGTCTACCATCGGAATCTTGAAACTGATCATAGATGCAAACATATATTGATATGTATTATGAATATTCATCGTTGGAATTATTTTCCTATCTCCTTTATCCACAGTTAATTAAGAACAAGCGACCTAATTAACCTTAACTACTAAACAAACCCAGACAAGCGCTAAAGGTTTAATCTAGTAGCGTATTAAACTCAATGAGATCGACGAAACAAAATAACACAAGCACAAGTGGTTGCATTTATTTTAGTCAAATATTTTCTTCCTAAGATTTAATAATACAAAGCAGTAATTTATTAAACCTTGGTTGCTTCGCAAATTAGAGGGTTCGAACAATTCCGGATTCGATATCTAATTTAGAAGTAGATTATCAAGAATAATAAACTAGTATGCATCCTAGTAATTAAACAAGATAATCGTAAAATATTTATAAGAAAATATTTGATACTCAAATTACAAATCAAACATATAAACACAAATTAGACCTCACAAGTTTTTATTCATTCCAATGTTTCCGTACACTTCAACCAATAAGACTTTTAGCTGCACATGTTCATCAAAACTTCAAAAGAAAAGTTGGAGAAGAAGAGAAGAGATGTGTTATGTGTTGTGTTCTCTGGATTTCTACCCCTTTTATACACCATAAATTAGCTTTTTCAAGCCAACAATATCTCCCCACATATCCTCTAAAAGTTACAACTTCTCAAACCAAATAGAATAAGTCATAGAACAAGTAGAAAAATGGTTATTTTGGTTCCTATTTTTGTTCACAGCATCTTTGACCGAACTTCAAGTCTGATTTGGTCCATGATGCAGCTTGATTTGCGAAAAACACAAAACATAAAAGTTGTAGCCCTGTGTTTAGCTTTCCAAATCTTTTTGTATCACCTCCATTGCTTTTCGGATGAGAAAGTTATGGTCATTTTGGTAAAAGGTGTCAAAACTGTCCAGAATTGCAATTTAGCTCCATTTTGCATATAGTGTCTCCAACTGCAACCTAAATCAAAATAGAAATATAATGAGTACCTTTAGTCATAAAATGAGCATAAATGGTGAACATTAAGTGATAAAAATATAACATTTTATGTTCTTATCACTATGTTTGCGTAAGTATAGATTGTTCACTTGTTCCTTTAATATTTACTGAAATGATGGAATTGTATAAAGGCATTTGTGCTGTAAAAAGATGATACGGCTTGTCCATATAGAGAAAAAAAGAGAAGAACTATTGGCTCTGTTACATGAAAGAAGAGTAAAAGATGGAATGATAGCTGATTAATAAACTGTGCATAGTAGCATTTTATCTGATATAAGTTGCATTCATGTATTTGGTCTGGACAACTTGTGCATAAGAATGTAATCTCTTGATTAATCGCTGGGTTACCGGGATCACTCGACCTAGAAGGGAACATACCATCCTGAGGTTAGAACTCCTCACGATCAGGGGGTTTTAGTCTATTAATGAGATGGTCTTGTAGTCCCAACTGCTAATCATGGGAGTAATCCATGGGCCAACATATAGATAGGTGTTGATTAGTGAAGAGTTGAACCCTGAGCTGCAGCTGTGTATATGAGTGAAGAGTTGAACCGTGAGTCATAGCTGCTAGTATGAGCGAATATTAGTGAAGAGCTGAACGTGAGTCACACTTGCTGGTATGTGCATGTATTGGTACAGAGCTGAGCTTGAGTCACAGCTGCTAATCGAGTCATGCATATGTAGAGATGTGTTACAAGTCTAAATGTAGAGATGAATTTGGAACATTATTCAATGTATTTTGTTTATTCTAATCCATGTCTTGTGAAGGGGTAGATTATTAGCCGTGGGTATGAATTATTAATAAGTGATGTTCACTATTGCTTATATTTGTTTCATAAAATGCTCTTGAGTTAGAATCTGAATCAATGGTGTACTGTATATATGTGTTCCTAAAAAATGATTATTGCCCTTGAAATATACTATGCATATCCTAATATAAATGAATTATTATCATGCATAGAATTGACCCTATCGAATGCTTGAACAGAGAAATGACATATGGAATATGAAATGTGGTTTTTGAAAGTATTTTCAAAAGAAGTAAATTAACTTTAACTTGTACTGCATGAAACGAACGATGCTAAAAGATAGCAAGATCACTAATAATGCAATATCCATGCCCTCCCTACCCTTGAACTCTCGGATATACTTTTTCTTGAAATCAAAGATGGTACCCCACTTCTGCTGTGTAGTAACCCTCTCCAAGGTCTCTAGTGCTACATGGTAAGCACTCTCCATGCCCTCTCTCATTACCTCAGTCTGAGCTCGGTGCGCCCCTGCCTGTACCCTCTGAGCCTCAGCCTGAATCCTCTGAGCATCCATCATGTCCTGGATAAATACGAATAGCTGAGCCCCATCAGTGGACATGCCTCCAGGGAAAGAAAAAGGTGGTAGAGGTGGTAGACCATCTGAGACAGCTGGAATGGTCCCCGGGGCTGGAACAGTCCTTTGGACTGGAGCAATAGGTACAACCTCCTGAACTAGTGGAGGTGGAGGCACAGCATCAATCGCTCCTTGAGGAGCCGGTCGAGAAGTCGTCGATCTCTCAGAAGCGGTAGCTGGTGCTGCCGTACCCGAAACACGAGCTATGGCAAACTAGGTCAAAACAATTGTACTTTAGATTGCTTTTCCTAGGTTTTGTTCCTAGGCTCTCTTCTGTATAAGCGAGTTTGCAGTTGTGAAGTAAAAGTCCAGTCCTCCCATAAAACTGTTCTGTTCTTTTATAATCAAAGGCAAACACGAATGCCCTTTGCTCTATGCTTCTCTTTTTTGTCTCCGCCGCTCTCTGTGTCCACCTACTTTGCAAGGTACCTTGCTATTTATAGGGCTTTTTGATAAGTAGGGTGTGCAGTAATTGCTCCTTTAAAAGTGGGCGGTTAGGGATTTGGTGAAGATTAGCCTTGATCTTGTTTGTTGGAAATTAATCTGAGCTGTTAATGTTGATTGTAACAAATCTGGGCAATTAATGTTGATTGCACCAAATCTGTATAGTTTGTCGAAAATCGATCTGGACAGTTAATGTTGATTGCACCAAATCTGCATTGTGATGATTTTTTGATAGCATCAAATCCGATGGGTTAAGTCTTGGTAATCTTCTACCACATGTCCCAGCCGTACGAACGCGGGGGAATAAGTCTTAGTCGACCTCCTACCACGTGTCCCTACTGCCATTATGATACGAGACGCATAGACAGGGCATCCTGGCAGAGCCGCATAAGCGTGGCCCTGACTACCGAGCCGCATTAAGGTGGCAGTCGCCTGAGAGTGATAGCCGCATAAGAGTGAACCCCAACTGAACCGCATAAGGGTAGCCTCCCACAATTCGAGCCGCATGAGAGTGGCAGCCGCATGGGGGGGGTGGCCTCCAACTGAACCTCATAAGGGTGGCCCCCACAATCCAAACCGCATGGGGGGTGGCCTCCAACTGAATCGCATAAGGGTCGCCTCCATAATCTGAGCCACATGAGAGTGGCAGCCGCATAGGAGGTGGCCTCCAACTGAACCGCATAAGGGTGGCCCCCAGAATCCGAGCCGTATGAGAGTGGCAGCCGTATGGGAGTGGCAGCCGCATGAGGGTGGCGATCGCATAAGGGTGGCGACCGCATAAGGGTGGACGGTCCGCATAGAAAGCTTCTTTGGTTTTTGTGGACTATGCTAACTGTCTCAGAGATTTTCTCGTCTTTTGAGGAGCCTGAAGCGTCTCCTCATTATGTCAGAGCCGTCAGAACTGTCACTTTATGTTAGAGCATTAAATGGCCAGCTGCATAAAGTAATTATGGCCATATGTCATCGATCTGTTTTGAGCCGCATGAGGCCACGTAGATCGTCCTGAGCCGCATAAAAGTCCCTGAGCCGTATGCGGCTCTCTGGGTCTTTACGAGCCGCATAAGATTCTTCGAGCTTTTGAGCCACATGTTGAGTCTGGGCCGCATATGAATTATTATTCTTTTTTTTATTTTGAGCCGCATGAAGCTTGCAGGTCTTCTTGAGCCGCATGAGGCTCCATGTTGATTTCGAGCTTCATGAAGCGCCTCGTCCCCCGAGCTTTGTTGTAGGATCGGTCCTGGCTGTTGCAGTCGTTGGAAGACGGACTGTCGGTCCTCTTGTACTGATGTCTTATTGCAGCAGCAATTGACAATGACTTGAGTGCAGTGACGTCCATGGAAGGACTCTTTGCATGCCAAGGTGTCTTCTCTTTCCTTGCGTTTGTGAAGAATCATATCGCGCAAGTCAAGGATATCTCGATCAACCTATGCAGTCGCTTTGTGGGCCCGGGTATCCGAGCACATGAGTGCGTAGGTATCATGTTTGCTCCCTGATGTGGGGCTAGTAAAAGCACTTGCCCTCAGTCAGTGTTGGGAGACTTTTGAGAACCACCATGTCCGTTTGCCGCCGGGGGCTGGACACGGGCAGTTCGGTACAACTTTCCATCAGTCAGCGGGGTTCTCTGATGGTCAGCAGTGGGGACAGCTGTCTGAGCTCGACAAGCCCGCGCTGTCGTAGACTTCTTCGACTTAGCACCCGAAGGTGCGTAGTAGGAAGAGTCCAAGTTGGAAGGAGGGAAGGAAAGTTGGTACACTTTTCAAAGGAGGCAAGGGGGCTCTATTTATAGAATGGAGTGAGCCTTTTCTTTTTCTCCTTTCCGATGTGGGACTAAAAGCAATATTTTCTATGCTTCTACACCCTTCAAATGGATTGAGGACTTCTTTACCGACTCTGACCTCTACAAATCGATCCATCTGGACAATGAAGCAAACGATGCCGATGACGAAGAAGAAGCCGAAGCTGAGGCTGAAATGATAATCAGCGCTGCTCTGAAAGTGCGACTCAAGGGGAAACCTCCTCAGACATCGTCCCCTATCATAGTCAAGCTTCGCAGGAGTGCACCAACCTCTCTGAGCGAAACAACCACTGAAGCCCCTTTGAAGATATGACTCAAGGTGTGGCTTAAGGGCAGACCTCCTCAGTCGTCAACCCCTCTCACTGTCAGGGAAGGCCCCGACGTCTCTCTCAACACAGACTCAAGAGCCGATTTGGGTCATGCTTCCGATGTACTCTCCCGAACCGCCCAAGGCTGCTCCAGTACTCACTGACAAAGAACTGAAAGATTACATATCGGCCAACGTCGACAATCCATCCCTCGATGATGTAATTCTCCGGGACAAGATCCTATATTTTATCAATATAAGGCTGTCCTTAAATTATTCTAGTCTTCTATATTGGAATGCCATGTATACTCTAGATAGTGCCTTGCAGTCATTGCAAACACAAATAACGACTGTCAATCATGTAAATTGAGTCGTTCGGTACCAAAGAGTCTGTTATATAGTTCCATCCCGGAACTAAGACGAGAAACCTATAATCTTTGGCAAGGTCGAGCGTCATTGAGACCTTCCACCGGCAGAGACAGAATCTGACACCGGTAGAATGCAAATATATCGGTATAACGATCGAGCCAAGTACCTTATCCAAAAGATGGGTTACAACCTGAAAAGCGGCCATGGTCTGAATTATGGTAGAGGTCGACATCTTCTTTTGTGCCTTCCCGTTTCGAAGGGGAAGCCACAGGACTATTTACCATCATACTCGACGGGAGGTAGGCTACATCACGTCTCCGACAACCCTAAAAAGTTTAGAAGCAGAAGAGGTCATACACTTTCACTCATCAAAAGCTTTAGCTTGGGATTCCGACACCAGTATCGGCCAGATCTTCAGGAAAGTATTCTCAGTCAACATGGCATCCACAAATCCGTCATAAGAGAAGACGATGATCAGGAAGTAGAGTTCTTTGAAGAAGAACCCTGAGCTCAACGTCTAGGTGCACAATAGGAATCTTGTTTCGAACGACGAGAACCCCCTACTGAGGATAAAGTCGAACAGATCGACCTCGGGGATGGACCCTCTTCCAAACCTATCTTCATCTGCAAAAGATTTACTGGGGAGGACCGAGAATCCTTGGTCCAACTGGTCAAAGAATACATCGACGTCTTCGCCTGGAGCTATGAAGATATGCCCGATTTAGATCCACAAGTCGCAATGCACAAGCTTAACGTCTTACCTAATGCTAAGCATGTTAAGCAGCAACAACGATGTTTCCGTCCTAACATCATGGACGTCATTGACAAAGAAGTGGATAAACTCTTGGTCAGCGAGTTTATTTGCGAAGAACTACACCCAGATTGGGTGGCCAACGTCGTTCCCGTCACTAAAAAGAATGGAAAAATCTGAGTCTGTATCAACTTTCGGGACCTCAACTCAGCTTGCTCGAAGGACGAGTTCCCGCTCCTGATCGCCGACATAATGATCGACAACACATGTGGCTTTGAATGAATGTCCTTCATGGACAGGTACTTAGGCTACAACCAGATCAAGATGTTCTCGGATGTCGAGAAACACAAGTCGTTCAGGACTCCAAAGGAGGTTTACTTCTACACAATAATTTCCTTTGGTTCGAAGAATGCAGGTGCTGCATACCAGCGAGCTATGAGAACCATCTTTCGCCAACACCTTCGCGAGATAGTCAAATATTATGTTGATGACATCACTGTCAAGAACTGTCTACGAGGTAATCACCTACAAGATCTAAAGACAATCTTCGATCTTATGCGAGCGCATCAGCACAAGATGAACCATGGTAAGTCCTTTCTTGGAGTTTCCAGTAGTAAGTTTTCGGGCTTCATCATCACTTGTAGCCTCCCTTCCCGGAATTTTTAAAATATTTTGTGAATTTTTATTTTATTGAAATGGTGATTTTTAGATTTTTATAAATAATTATTTTGTTAATTATTACGGTAGATAATTTTAGCCATGATTAGGAATTGGAGTACAAGGTGACTAGGAATCATGGCACGGATAGCTCAGTGGCGTGCTTTGACTAGTGTTTAGTCATGGTAGGGGAAGACCTGTCCATCAGTGTGTCCTAACTAGAAAAACTAGGCTAAGTTGTGACATGACCATTATAAATAGTTTAATTATTTATATTTAATATTATTTGACGTTAGGAGACTCGGTTGTACCAAACCAGCACAGACTAGACCCGTACCAAGTCCAAGCCCATGTAGTCAAGCGGGACGTCCAATAACATTCGTGTTGATGTATTCTAGGTATGATGGTGTCGTATTCCGTTTTAGTGATCAAATGAATATTTTCTAAGTATTTTTGATTAAATATTATAAACGTTATTATTAATTGATATTTGATAATAATTGCATATAAAATAGGTCCTTGTACGTTTTAGGATTATTAGACCGCACATGAGGGTATATATATACACTATTATTGATTTATTGGATTTTTTTATTATTATTTTATTATCAATATTATTGAGGTTATTATCATTTAATATTATTATTTTATCGGTTATATTATTTTGGTCAGATAAATGTGATAATATATATATATATATATATATATATATATATATATATATATATATATATATATATATATATATATATATATATATATATATATATATATATATATATATATATATTATACTTATATAGGTATAAATATGTATATACAAATATATTATGTGTGTATGTGTATATTGTATACGTATGGATGTGTATGCGTATATAAATGTTATATATATATATATATATATATATATATATATATATATATATATATATATATATATATGTGTGTGTGTGTGTGTGTTTATATAGAGATACATATAGAATTATATATAAATAATACATGTTAGAAATAAACTGAAGCAGCTTTCAATCCCAGCCAAACTCAGCTGAGCCGAGGCCAACCAGGCCCAGCCCACCATGGGGCAAACATTTCCATGCCAAGAGCTCTGAAGCCCGACCTCTATTTGTAACAGAACAGGTTAGTATATATGGGATAGAACCGATTTGTGGTTGCTCTTCAACACCAAAAAAAAACCTAAGCAAACCCTAATCCAAACTATGCCCCGCCGACCCCCACACGAGGGCGCACCCCCCCACGAGCGTGCACCGCCGGGAGTCGCCGTCGGCCGGCCAGAGTTGGCCAGGAACCGCGCGCACCAGCAGCGCGTAGGTAGCAGCAGCGGCAAAAATCGATATTTTCAAGGTGAATTTCTTCCACCTCGTTCCACTATTTTTCGATTTACAAGATCCTACGCGTAGACAACCTATAGGGCTATAAACGCCTTCAAATAGTTTGAATTTAGGTACCTTAGGTTGCTCGATAAATCGATGCGAACCTTGACGAAAAACCTGTTCAAATAGAACAGTTTCAGGAGTTAAAACCCTGTATTGGAAGCCAGTTTTTGAACTGGATATTAGGGTTTTCGAAAGTTTAATTGGACACAGTTAAAGACAACCTAAACGAGATCAAAACACAACTTTTAGTTCTGTTTTTTCGTTATTTGTGCATAAATTAAATAATCGACGAAGTTCACCGAAAAACTGTTTTCGAAACTAGAAAATTGTTCCACACGACGTGCGTCCTGCCAAACCGGACGACGTGGTCACGAACCGAAGGCATCGAAAGCTGCGTAACGGCTTCGTGGTCGTGTGGACTTTGAAGGAATTCAAATTGGTCGCGTGTGTGTGACGAATTTGATGCATATCCGTCGAAATTCACCGTATCGTGTACTTTGTAAATTCTCTAATTACTTTGTGCACGCTCGTCAGATCGAGACAAAATTTGTACCAACAGAACCGTATCGTTTTTCTGGTCCTGTATGCCAAGTTTGGTCCGATTCTGAGAAAGTTGATAAAATCGCCGTATCGCGAGCCCTACGGTCCCACTCAACGGGCGATTTTGTGCACGGCCCGCCAGAATCTAACCTAGGACATACGGTTGGGTACGTATCGAAAAACTGGATCCATAGACATGTAGTTTGGTGAATTTAGAGACCGTTGACTCTAGCACGCTTTTCGGTGCAAAGCGGGTCCAACGGCGGACACCATTTTGGCCCAAAATTACCATTTTGCCCCTGTGTCCAGAATTGAACTTAAGGACAGACAATCCTAGCTAATTTGACTATTCTGAGATTATTGGTAATGTCTATTTCAGCATCTGGAGACTTTTGTACGGGTTTTGACTTTTGTGGTTCATTGAGTTGTTCAGATTGTCGGTTTCACCAGCAGAGGACCACAGGCGAGTACATTTTATTGTTTGTATTTTGATATTGATCTTTACTATATTTTATTGATTAGTTATTGGTTATGTGATTATTTTCTATTATAAATTGTTGAGTCGGAAATGAGAAGTACCAAGGATGTGTGATCCGACCGTAGACCGTGTTTACTTTCATGCAGTAGATCTCGTAGACAGTGTTTACTTTCATGCAGTAGATCTCGTAGACAGTGTTTATTTTCATGCAGTAGATCTCGTAGACAGTGTTTATTTTCATGCAATAGATCTCGTAGACAGTGTTTACTTTCATGCAGTAGATCTCGTAGACAGTGTTTATTTTCATGCAGTAGATCTCGTAGACCGTATTTATTTTTCATGCAAGTAGATCTCGTAGACCGTGCGGTGTAGTGGCCCAGACTGATCACATATCAAAGGTACTTCTAACAGTTGGGGAAAGTAATTTGTGTCTATTTATTGATATTGGTGTTTCCGTATTTACTGTTTATTTTCAAAACTCATGATTGATGTCTAACCTTTGTTTTGTAGTCATTTTCTTTATTTGAAATTATATTCAGTGAATTGTGCTCGTTCCATTCCTGACTGGAAACCAACATTTTTCAGGTTAGCCGTGGATTCACTTAGCTTGGGGTGTGACGGGAATACTTGCAGACAAAAGCATAGAGACTAGCTAGATAGTTGAGTTATAGTCATTCATTTATTTGTACAAGTTTATATTTTTCTACAAATGTAAAACTTGTGATCATTGTAAGTTAAATTAATTATGTGAATGAGCATTATTTGTGATTTTGATCTTCATGGCCGTGACAGTGTTCTACCGCCGACACTGCGGCGTAGGCTGGCTTGGACACGTCTCGTATCCGTTTAAAAAAAAATGGGTGCGAGTCGTGACAAGTTTTTGTGGTGGCCTATGCAGGTCGGGTTTCGCAAATCATGTGAACTCGTGATAGTAGTTAAGTTGTACTATTGCGAGCCTGCAACTCGAAAATGCTCATTCACGAATTAGAATTAATTTAATTTAAGAGAATGACTAGGACTAGGAGTCCTTTATACAAAATTTATCGATGGGTAGTCTAGGCCATGCAATATAGATGAGGGTTATTGATTTTGATAGTTGTCATATCTCCATAAGTACACTATTACCTCTTGGTATGACATTATGATCCAATGTGGATAGATTATTCACTTGGTGAGACCGGACTTCCTAGGATTAATGATCCAACCTTGATAAAAGGGTGCAATTCCTTCTCCTTGCCCCGTTAGATATCATCCTCATATCTTAAACCGAATTGCTTATTTAGTTTCTAGTTGCCCTAAGAATTATTATCCATTATACAATTTCTGCTTATGTTATCTATATACGAACCTCGAGTTAGTTCGACCCAAAGTTTTTCCTCAAAGGTTTGAATACACATAGAATATGTACTAGAATGGTTGTATTTCTTTGTCTTCAGTTATTCCCTCCCTGTTCAATCTTTTATTTAAAAAGATTATGACTGATAGGACAAATATTTATGCCTTATTACATAGTCAACTTGTTTGAATCTCTAGAAGCTCAGGAAATTTTACAGATATAGTTAAAGGAATGTTAGTTAACTCATAATGGCAGGACAACAGTGTACTGTCGCCATTTAATTAAATTTTGGAGACTATGGATACACTGCAGCCAGCAGTGCACTGGCGAGACACAACCCCTAGAGGTGAAATTAGTTTAAGAAAATATAGGTGATGGAATATTGCCAGAACTATGGCTAGTGGTCCTCTCTTGATCGTAGATATCCTTGAGCCAATATTGGATAGAGTTAAGAAGTGTTCGATTTTGTATCATGTTGAGTTACGAAACCAAGGGTTTACCACAGCCAGAGTATACGGGCGTGGCGTAATCCGCGGTGAAATGACTTCAAACATGATTACAATTTTGGGATACCATAAAGGATAGGACAGTGCCCTGTATGTTCTATAAGATCCGAAGCCAATAGAAGTGGAAGTTCTGTGAGATTGGGTAGCGTGTCTCCCGACCTAGCATTTCGTGGTCCTTGTGATCTATTGACGAGGTAATTGACTGACACTAATAGGTTTATCTAGAATATGGAATTTAGAATGTCCATAACCCATTAGTCGACCAAGTCCTTGTGGATAAGAAGATAGTAGAAAGACTGTATAAGCAAGAACACCGGGTAAGGTTTGGTTCTCACAAAACTCGAACTACTTGTACCTTCCTTTAAAAATCTCGCATAATTGTATTCGACTATCTTAACAAACGCTACTGTTACAGCTTAGTTTTGCAAGCTCACTCTATTCTCGAGCTTGATTCGAGGCATATGTTTAGTGGGGATGCCTGCTAATATATTGTCTAATCAGAATCAGTGTATTATGGTCTGATCAACCATGATGCATTTGGTTCGCACTTTATTTAACTATCCTACGTGGATTGAGATGTAGATGTCTCTAAGATCTCATTCGCGACTGCATTGACAATTCCTCTTGAATTATATGTTCGTCCTTGAATCACGAAATTGTATTCAGTAACATCTCCCTTGAATTCTTTATTGTTTTTGTCTTTCACCGATTTGGAAAGACGAAAACTCGTGATTGGTAGAGAGATACCGAGTATCCCCATGGCTATGATAATGGTAGGCACAAGTGTAGCTACCATTGGCCAGTCATGTGATTGAGTTACTCTTCTCCCATCGACCCTTAAACTACTATTGAGACTTTCGAGCCATCTGAATTTGAGAATGATTAGGGTTTTACCCTTAGTCAGTACGCCAACCTAGGAGACTATCTATTCTCAAGAACCAAATGTTGTGTGTCTCTAATTTTTACTTGAAGCTTGCCTTAACTAGCAACCCTTAAGCCTTGAACCAACCCTTCCTCGACCGAAGCCCACAGTTAGACATGAGATGAGTGGACAATAGGGTAATCACTTACCGTGACACTCATCCCGAGATTGGTTTCCAACAAATATTACTCTAGTTATGTAAACTTTGTTATTAAGACCTAACTAGTGTTGGAACACCACAGTCACTAGCTTAGCCAATACCATAGCTTAAATATCCTGTCATATTATGATCTACCCGTTGTCAACAGTAATACACGATCACTATAACTCTTGTGATGATAGTCTGACAGGTTGACACAAGTAAAAATTCTCGACTCAATTGTTATAATTCTTTCTTTATGATATGCCTTAGAGTTGGTTACCCCGTCGACAACTCTTGTATACTGTGGACAAACATGTCATTCTATTTTCTCGACCATGTGTCATTGTACACACTCATTTTTCAATTATTGAGGAATGATCTTTGACTTGACTTAGATCTACCATATTCCGTTACATCGTACCTTATTCTTTATTACCGAGAATCGAGGTGCGATATCCTGACATTGAAATCCTTCTAACCTCATTATTCCTAAGACCCTGCCCTAAATTCTAAGGTGGGTAGATTAGGATATACAAGGATTACCGATTGATTAGAATAACTTCCATTAGGATGATGATTAGTGCCCTTGGACTCCCACTTTTTATTTAGATCATTTTGTATCCCCGATCGTGTCATTAATATTCGGAGTACGAGGCCAGTTGTTACCTTCCAACAAATTTCACATACAAGATCTAGACGAGTCCACCTTCATCTAGGTATATCATGTCCCACTCAAACCCGTCCCCTTGTACTCTAATTCTGTGGTACGACTTTCAGGACAAAAGGACTAGCTATAAACTTTACCATTGTACCTACACGGTATACTTTCCGACTTCTACCGGAGCCTCAACCTTGACTCAATTCAATCGACCCAACATATGGTTGTGACCTACTCGAATCCCACTATGCACATGCCACTAGTGTGCCACCTAATTGAGGCCTCATGTGTTACTTAAACACAAAAGTCACTGAGGGTGCATTTGGGGCTATGGACCTAGCTAACCAACCTGACTAGCAACTAGCTCATCCACTTGTAAGGAACCCTATTCTAGGATACTGTAATCTAGTAGGAATAGTTCTATCATTGGGATCTTGTCTAGTCCATGTAGATTGAAATCCAATGTTCATCCAACCAACGACTGATGCCCAAATTAAGGAACCCATTAAGACCCAGTAACATTCATCCATGCATACCACCGTATTTGGACTATATAACCGAACTATTTGAAATCATTCACGATTATTCTCCCTTGCCTTCCTGTACTCTTGATTCTCGTCCCTTCCTATTTCGGGGTGACGAATAATCGTGCTGTCTAGAGTTCATCAGAAATTCTTAAGTATTGTAATTGTCACCCCCATTTTTTCGTATTTCGTATTTATGCTCGTAGTTGGATTTTGGCTTGTATTTTAATTTTCTCGACTTGCAGAATTTTGGGTTCTCTCGTATTTCGAGTTCTGGTTCGGCTTGGTTTTAATTGGATTGGTTTAGTTGGTTGGTTTAATATGTAGTGGAACACCTTAACCTACACTCTTCCCTCATTTCCACCACAACCACCCTCATTATATCCCCACCTAACTTTCTCTCTCCCCTTTACTCTCCATTAATTTTCTTCTTCTTCTTCCTTCTTCCACACAACACCACACCATAGGCAAGTGCTCCTTGCCACTACATAAGGACCCAATATTATTTGTCCATTAGCTTAAGGAGATGGTTTTGAACAATCTTAGGTCTTGATGTTTTGTGTTTTGAAGCTTCATCTGTTCTAGATCTAACTTTTTTCCCATTTTCGAAAATTAGTGGTTTTGATCTATTTTGAGTTGGTTTTGGTGGGTTTTGATGCCTCTATGTTCTAGAGAATCAAATTTCACCCAAGTTAGAACTTTAAAAATCCGAATTTGGAGTTTTATTGGCAAGGTTGTGAGATTTTGAACTTGGAACCCATTGTTAGTGTTCTTCTCAGCCAACTTGGAGAAGAAGAAGGCCACCCGGACCGTCCTCCCGCGCGCA
Source organism: Iris pallida (assembly GCA_029216955.1). Classification (NCBI taxonomy): domain Eukaryota; kingdom Viridiplantae; phylum Streptophyta; class Magnoliopsida; order Asparagales; family Iridaceae; genus Iris; species Iris pallida. Next base: position 41,574,903 of record JANAVB010007399.1, read on the forward strand.
CTCCGCTGTGCTGCGCCCTTGCGCGCGCCGCCATGCTGCACTGCGCCCTCCCGCGCGCACTCCGCTGCGCTGCGCCCTTGCGCGCGCCGCCGTGCTGCGCTGCGCCCTCCCGCGCGCACTCCGCTGCGCTGCGCCCTTGCGCGCGCCGTCGTGCTGCGCTGCGCCCTTCCGCGCGCACTCCGCTGCGCGGCGCCCTCCCGCGCGCACTCCGCTGTGCTGCGCCCTTGCGCGCGCCGCCGTGCTGCGCTGCGTCCTCCTGCGCGCACTCCGCTGTGCTGCGCCCTTGCGCACGCCGCCGTGCTGCGCTGTGCCCTCCCGCGCGCACTCCGCTGCGCTGCGCCCTTGCGCGCGCCGCCGTGCTGCGCTGCGCCCTCCCGCGCGCACTCCGCTGTGCTGCGCCCTTGCGCGCGCCGCCGTGCTGCGCTGCGCCCTCCCGCGCGCACTCCGCTGCGCTGCGCCCTTGCGCGCGCCGCCGTACTGCGCTGCGTTCTCCCGTGCGCACTCCGCTGCGCTGCGCCCTTGCGCGCGCCGCCGTGCTGCGCTGCGCCCTCCCGCGCGCACACCGCTGCGCTGCGCCCTTGCGCGCGCCGCCGTGCTGCGCTGCGCCCTTCCGCGCGCACTCCGCTGCGCTGCGTCCCGCGTGCCTCGTCGAACGCGTCCTCGCGCGTTCTGGCTCCGCGTTGCCCCGCTCGCGCCTTTGGTGTGTTGCGGTTGTTCCTCGAGCACGTCTCTTGACGCCGCTCGCGCACCCTAGCCCGAGCCTTGCCCGGCGCCCCCTTGGGTCGCCTTTAGCCCAGCACACCCTGTGCTCTGGTGGACCTTGGTCCTTGGTTTCTGGCTAAATTTTGTTTTCTGAGATTTTCTTGTCCACCACACGACTTGACTTGGTCTAACACATCTTGACACGATTTTCTATGATTTGACATGATTCGGCTTGCGGCTAGTTTTCTCCTATCTTGTTAATAACTTGGAGTATAACTTCGTAACTTGGTAACTTGAACCTGTAACTTGATAACTCGGCTTGACTTGAAAGTGGCCCGCGGTGGCGCACTCCTGACTTGACATGACTTGACTTGCCCTGATAGCATGTAACTTGACTTGTCTTGACACCGTGGGTGTACTACTTGTTGCTCTGTGCAAATCACTCGTCTTGTCTTGCATCATGTCTAGGACGTGACTTCCTGGGTACCACGGCCAGGGACTCGCGCTAAATTGGATTAGGCTAATTATTAGATCAAACTAGAACATGGAGAATTCCCAGTCACAGGCAATCTCGTTATCTGGGCGCTTTAATGGACTTGTAGCTTGCCGACGAGTAGAGCACATTTCCAGCACACTGTCATGTGTTGCACCCTCTAAGTCACCTAAGGGTACATCTGTCACGCCCCGATCCCGCAGAGTCCTTTTCGTCCTCGCTTCGGGCTCTTTGGGACCGTTCGTCCTCGCTAAGGCGTGATGCCGTGCAAGCCTAAGTTGCGCTTGCACAAGGCCAAGACCTGAAACAAGACAAGATAGACAAGTTTGACAATACGCAGCGGAACGTATCGCAGATAATTGAAGCAGCAGCGGACATATTTCAGAATACAAGTATTGAACACAATGGTAACAAGAATATTTCTCTTTATTGATTTCATTTGAACAGATTACAAGCTCTCGATTCTCTCTGATACAATATTACATTCTCTCAGAACTTTACAGATTACAATGATCCCGTTCCCATACATTACATCCTTTTATATACAAAACCAAACTCTTGCACAGATGTCATCTCTTGGCATCTCTTCTGATTTCTGGCTCCTGAGGATGAGGCACGGGCTATCGCTTCGGGCTATCCTTCTCGATGCATGGTGCACCTGCATGCAGACTGATGATGGGTCAGTATATCAGCATACTGGTGAATTGTGAACAAAGAGCTACATTTGTCTGAAACGATCACTGTTCATTTAGTGAGAAAACGTTTCTTGTGATGTGATCTTGCTAGTTTTACCTAGATTCATTCCATGCATACAGAGTCAGTTTACATATCTTTTGAAAACACATCTTTGAAAAGCCACAGTTCATATTATTTCAAGCATACAAGGGACTATTCAATTCTAGCACGATGACTATCCATTTCATGTACAGTGCGCAGCGTGTTTCATGAGCATATTCATTTCATTAGGGACAACATCTTTAGCATTCTTTTCTCTTGTTCAAGACAAACTTAGGGTCAGATTACAAGCATGATATTACATCTTTTCTTTTAGTGGAACATAGCATTTCTTGGTAACAGATTAATCTCTGCAAGCATTTTATATCAGAACTTAAGCAACACATGTATATCACTTTTCAGTGACTCTTACCATAGTCGACCGTCGATCCCTGCACAAGACAAGGATTAGCATAAACATTATAAAACCAATATTGTCATTCCCTGTCCGTCTCTGCATGGTTAGCTCTTAGCAAAACATTCTTTTCACTCTTATCAATATGCAACATGACAATAACTCTCGTGGTCCATGGGCAATACCCATATTAGCAGTCGGAACTTCTTGCCCAACTACTAATAGACTGACACCCCCTCTTAATTGCGGGGACTTCTAGCCCCAGGTGTCCTGTTCTCTCCTAGGCCGATCGACTCCGGGCGCCCCCAGAATCGTCGAGAGACTACCACTTGTGCACAAGCCGTCTAGACCAATGCAAATGCAACTATCATATAAACAATCATGCATCAATCAAGCAGCTTGCAAACATATTCATCTTCTTCTTTTTCATGCCTTTGCAGATATACGACACGTTCAATTCGTGCCTTTCTTTTATTCAGGTCAACATGTACAAGTCCGTCTGTACATGTCTATAATTCTCAAGCATACTTAGCAGCAAGCAAATATCAAGCATTCAATTCGATTCATTAGTCTTCTCTTATCCTATCGAGCATGACAAGCATCATTTCAGTTCTTATTAGCAGGCAACGAGTCATCTTGTTAGCATGCAGATTATTTCTTTTCTTGTTCTTAGCATGGCAAGGTTCTCTATATCAAGGCAACAATCATATCTTAACGAGGCAACATGTGAATTCTCTTAAAGCATACTCAAGGATTTACCATCTTGTTATTAACAAAAGCATTCAATCAAAAACTCAGGTTCTTAAGGCGTAAGCGAATCAGCAAATGAGACTTCGTCCACTCACCCAGATTAATCGTCTTCTGTTGTAGAGCCAGCAATCCGATCTTTCTGTTTATCTAGTGCCTTCGCGGAGCGGGGCACTACATAATTACCCACCGAAAAGAAGTTTCGTCCTCGAAACTTAAGGAGAAACTTACGATATCCTTAGCAGCGATAGTCCTCATCCTTCGCCATCATCAATCCAAGAAATCATAATTCAGATCATATCAAAACTCTTGTTCAATCAAGCATTTCAATCTCAATCAATCAAATCGGTAAAACATTGCCGGCATCATAAAAATATTTACGGACTTATTGTATGGAACGTTCATCTCATTATTGATATCGAGTAGGCAACAGAATTTCAATCAGAAGACATGTACAAATTAAATTGAATCAAAATTGGCCAGAGGATCGTGTTGCTCTGATACCATTCTGTCACGCCCCGATCCCGCAGAGTCCTTTTCGTCCTCGCTTCGGGCTCTTTGGGACCGTTCGTCCTCGCTAAGGCGTGATGCCGTGCAAGCCTAAGTTGCGCTTGCACAAGGCCAAGACCTGAAACAAGACAAGATAGACAAGTTTGACAATACGCAGCGGAACGTATCGCAGATAATTGAAGCAGCAGCGGACATATTTCAGAATACAAGTATTGAACACAATGGTAACAAGAATATTTCTCTTTATTGATTTCATTTGAACAGATTACAAGCTCTCGATTCTCTCTGATACAATATTACATTCTCTCAGAACTTTACAGATTACAATGATCCCGTTCCCATACATTACATCCTTTTATATACAAAACCAAACTCTTGCACAGATGTCATCTCTTGGCATCTCTTCTGATTTCTGGCTCCTGAGGATGAGGCACGGGCTATCGCTTCGGGCTATCCTTCTCGATGCATGGTGCACCTGCATGCAGACTGATGATGGGTCAGTATATCAGCATACTGGTGAATTGTGAACAAAGAGCTACATTTGTCTGAAACGATCACTGTTCATTTAGTGAGAAAACGTTTCTTGTGATGTGATCTTGCTAGTTTTACCTAGATTCATTCCATGCATACAGAGTCAGTTTACATATCTTTTGAAAACACATCTTTGAAAAGCCACAGTTCATATTATTTCAAGCATACAAGGGACTATTCAATTCTAGCACGATGACTATCCATTTCATGTACAGTGCGCAGCGTGTTTCATGAGCATATTCATTTCATTAGGGACAACATCTTTAGCATTCTTTTCTCTTGTTCAAGACAAACTTAGGGTCAGATTACAAGCATGATATTACATCTTTTCTTTTAGTGGAACATAGCATTTCTTGGTAACAGATTAATCTCTGCAAGCATTTTATATCAGAACTTAAGCAACACATGTATATCACTTTTCAGTGACTCTTACCATAGTCGACCGTCGATCCCTGCACAAGACAAGGATTAGCATAAACATTATAAAACCAATATTGTCATTCCCTGTCCGTCTCTGCATGGTTAGCTCTTAGCAAAACATTCTTTTCACTCTTATCAATATGCAACATGACAATAACTCTCGTGGTCCATGGGCAATACCCATATTAGCAGTCGGAACTTCTTGCCCAACTACTAATAGACTGACACCCCCTCTTAATTGCGGGGACTTCTAGCCCCAGGTGTCCTGTTCTCTCCTAGGCCGATCGACTCCGGGCGCCCCCAGAATCGTCGAGAGACTACCACTTGTGCACAAGCCGTCTAGACCAATGCAAATGCAACTATCATATAAACAATCATGCATCAATCAAGCAGCTTGCAAACATATTCATCTTCTTCTTTTTCATGCCTTTGCAGATATACGACACGTTCAATTCGTGCCTTTCTTTTATTCAGGTCAACATGTACAAGTCCGTCTGTACATGTCTATAATTCTCAAGCATACTTAGCAGCAAGCAAATATCAAGCATTCAATTCGATTCATTAGTCTTCTCTTATCCTATCGAGCATGACAAGCATCATTTCAGTTCTTATTAGCAGGCAACGAGTCTTCTTGTTAGCATGCAGATTATTTCTTTTCTTGTTCTTAGCATGGCAAGGTTCTCTATATCAAGGCAACAATCATATCTTAACGAGGCAACATGTGAATTCTCTTAAAGCATACTCAAGGATTTACCATCTTGTTATTAACAAAAGCATTCAATCAAAAACTCAGGTTCTTAAGGCGTAAGCGAATCAGCAAATGAGACTTCGTCCACTCACCCAGATTAATCGTCTTCTGTTGTAGAGCCAGCAATCCGATCTTTCTGTTTATCTAGTGCCTTCGCGGAGCGGGGCACTACAACATCTGTCTCCCGGGCAATGTACCCACCCAAAACTCTCAACCCGCGGAAGGATAACTGGATGGTCTGCAGGGCTTGGGATTTGGAATTCTCACTTGCATCTTGTTAGTAATTAGGCTTGTGATAACCCTAGTTAGTTAAAGTAGTAAGCCGTAGTACTTGCTTGGCCGATTGTGAATGAATGGTGTCCAGCCCTGTCTAAGTCTTGTCTAGCTCCAGTACCTGCTATCTCTTGATCATGATTGTTTTACTTATCTCTAACGATAAATGGGTAGAGGCAGTGAGCTATTCAGGCGAAGGGTTCCAATCCCGGTCCTTGTTTGGTTTAAGGATTGTAACCTGGCTCCCGGAATGGTTCCACGTCCCTAGTCGTTTATCGCCCTGTGTACTTTACTACTTGTACTTCTTTTATCCTTTATGTTCTGATATGCTGGCTATTGTTCTTATTTGTGGCCTCCTTTGTGGCACTTGCTCTTTCTGGGGTTTGACCCAGCTGGTTTTGTGTGGCCAGATTTCGGAGCAGCTCCCGAAGATCTACCGAGCTTCCAGCCCAATGGTGACAACTAGACGGAACCCGGGCCAAGAGTGGGTTTTCCTTTTTGTTTCACCCACTTATATGTAAATTTATTCTTTTGAGGCGTTTAGCCGACGAGCACCTGTTAGCTCGATGCACATTTACTTACCGTCTGCCTACGGGCTGTAAACATGATTAACAAATCCTAGGGTTGATCATGTATGACTGAACTCTTGCTAGTCCTATCATTTTGTACGACTAGCTTCATGATCATCCAATATGTAATATTTGGGACGCCTTATATATATATACATATTTGATGCTCTAACATCTTGTAACTCTGTTAATTGCTTGAGATTGAGACAATAGGCTTGACCTTAAGAAACTGCTGGCTTGTAGTAAACCCTCATATCTAGACAGCGGTGACCGTATAGTTGAGATGTATTCTATTTCAATATACGTAGCTGGCTGTGTCTACCCCCGCTCTCCAGTATTCTGGTTCTGGGGCGTGACACGGTTTAAGTGGTGGCCCATGCAGGTCTTGTCAATCAAGAAATGTGAGGGTTTACCGAATAGATGTCTCAATCAATATTCGTCCTTGATCTCTGCTCGTATCTTCAAATCCCTGAGAATCTCGACCTGATCACATTGCTTGTATCATTGATCTGTCCTGGTCCTTTCCTTATTGTTCCCTATGTCGTCTTCTTCAGCGGCATTACTCCCGGACCTGCCAACCAGCCAGAGGAAGCTCGACAAGCACCCCAGCGCCAGGAAGATCAAGCTCAGCACTCTGGAGTAGCCTCCCGAGTTATGCTTTCCGGAGGCTCAGAACCTCCAGTTCAGGCAGCTCCGCCCGCTCAACCAGCTAGGCAGGATGAGGGACCTTTGGTAGGACTTATCAGAGAACTGCTTGCATCCCAAGATCGTCGAGGCGACGCCTTGCACCAGGAAGTTCATGATGCACTGAACCGAGGAGGTCCCCAAGGGAATCAGGCGGCCAATAGTTTCAAGCGCTTGAACCCTCCCTTCTTTGACGGCAGTGAAGATGCGATTGCCGCGGACGCTTGGCTTCAGGATACCGAGGTGGTTCTGGAAGCAGCTAGGACACCTGAGAATGAGAAGGTGGCGGTGGTACGCCTACAGTTGTTAGACTTGGCTCGCGATTGGTGGGCAGCTCAGGCCATGGGGTTAGCAGCGCTAGTCACTTGGGCGACGTTCAGAGAAAGGTTCCAGACGAAGTACTTCGATGCGGTGGCACGGTACGACCTGCAGACCCGGTTCACCAACTTGAAGCAAGGAGGCAGGACGGTCGATGGCTATGCGACCGAGTTTTTTAGGCTGAGTAGGTTCGCCCCCACCTTGGTGGCAGCCGAGTTCGATAGGGCTCAGCGGTTCCAGCAAGGACTGCACTTAGAGATATTATTGGCTGTGGAGCAGTTCGAGCACCAGACGTTCGATGCAGTATTGAAGGCAGCGAGGAGGCATGAGTATACCTCCCGGAGAATTGTGGACAGGACCGGAGGCAGGAAGCGGTCCCACAACCAGATGCACCAATCTTCAGCTCCAGCCCCGGCAACTAGGGGTATAACTATTGGAACTCCGAGACGGGCAGCCTCAGTGACGTCGGTTCAGCATTCGACCCCGACGCACCCGCAGCAGCAGAAGCAGAAGCAGTCTTCCGCAGTGGGATGTTCTCATTGCGGGAAGCCGGGCCATGTAGTGGCAGAGTGTCGTAGGACACGGGGATTGTGCCTGGCTTGTGGAGGAGCAGACCACCATATAGGGACCTGCCCGAATAGGGGAGGTCCATCATCATCCAATCTTTCTAGTTCGTCAGTGAGAGGACCAGCCCCAGCTCCAGTTCAGCAGCAACAGCAGTACCCGAGGCCATTGGCGCCCCAGGCCCAGGCCTTTCAGCAGCAGAACCAGCAGCAGTTCACCCAGGCTCCAGCACAGAACCGACAGAGGGGTTTCCAGCAGAGAGGACCCGCAGCTAGAGGTCAGACTATGATGATGACCATGGAAGAAGAAGTTACACCAGGTGAGGTAGTGGCAGGTACTATTCTCGTCAACACCTTACCAGCATCTGTATTATTTGATTCTGGTGCATCGCATTCATTCATGTCTGCACAATTCGCGACACGGATAGGATTGGAGCCCGAGTCATTATCAGTGAGGCTCAATATACTTACTGGTAATGGTCTTGTGGGAGTAGATCGAGTGTTTTCCTCGTGTCGGATCGTAGTTAGCGGTAGAGAGTTCCCCGCTAGGCTCATAGAATTCCCTATGGCAGACTATGATGTAGTCCTAGGCATGGATTGGTTGAGGAACCATTATGCTAGGATAGACTGCCATATTGGCAGAGTTGTCTTTAGTATTCCCGGAGAGCCAGAGTTTTCATTTTCCAGAGGCACAGTTGAGCCATCTCCTCCAGTATTGCGGATGGCAGTAGCAGCAATGCAGTTGCCCCGGATAGTTGAAGAGTTTCCAGATGTCTTCCCAGAGGAACTTTCAGGGATGCCACCAGAGCGGGAGATCGAGTTCACCATCGACTTGATTCCCGGGACAGCACCAGTATCAGAGCGAGTCTACAGAATGGCGCCTTCAGAGTTGGAGATTTTGTACAAGATGATTGAAGAACTTAGGACCAAGGGATTCATTCGTGCAAGTGGATCGCCTTGGGGAGCCCCGATGCTTCTTGTGAAAAAGAAGGATGGTACGTCTAGGCTATGTGTTGATTATCGTACCTTGAACTCAGTGACAATCAAGAACAGATACCCTCTCCCGAGGATAGATGACTTGTTTGATCAACTCAAAGGGGCTTCAGTTTTTTCGAAGATAGACTTACGGTCAGGATACCACCAGATCAGAGTTAGAGAGCAGGACATCCCGAAGACGGCGTTCAGATCGAGGTACGGGCATTAGGAGTTTCTAGTTATGCCCTTTGGAGCGACCAATGCGCCGGCGGTGTTCATGGACCTCATGAACCGTATTTTCATGTCTTACTTGGATCAGTTTGTGATAGTGTTCCTTGATGACATCCTGGTCTACAGCAAGAGTGAAGCAGAGCATGAGCAGCATCTCCGTGTGGTTCTTCAGATTCTCAGAGAGCACCAGTTGTACGCCAAGTTTAGTAAATACGAGTTCTGGCTCGATCGCATTTCGTACTTGGGTCACATAATTACTCGAGGGGGAGTGGAAGTGGATCCCCAGAAGATTGTGGCTATCGAGACATGGCCAGTACCCAGCTCAGTGGCAGAAGTTCGCAGCTTTTTTGGATTGGCCGGCTACTACCGACGGTTCGTCTCTGATTTTGCAAGGATTTCAGCGCCGATGACCCAGTTGACCCGCAAGGATGTGCCATTTGTATGGACAGCAGAATGTCAGGAATCATTTGAGAAGTTGAAGCGAGGTTTGATAACGGCTCCCATTCTCACCCTTCCAGATGGGACCGGAGGATTCACAGTTTATTGTGACGCTTCAGGCAGAGGATTGGGATGTGTTTTGATGCAGCATGGGAAGGTAATCGCTTATGCGTCACGTCAACTCCTTGATCATGAGAAGAATTACCCGACCCACGACTTGGAACTAGCAGCAGTAGTGTTTGCACTTAAGTTGTGGAGACACTACTTGTACGGAGACAGAGTGGAGATCTTTACTGATCATAAGAGCCTGAAGTATGTTTTCACCCAGAAGGATCTTAATATGCGGCAGAGAAGATGGCTCGAGCTACTGGTGGACTATGATGTGGACTTGCAGTATCACCCAGGGAAGGCCAACGTTGTAGCAGATGCGTTGAGCCGGAGAGCCGGAGTTTATTTCTTGACAGCACAACCAGAGCTATTGGCAGATCTTCAGAGGATGGGAATTGAAGTGGTTCTTCCTTCCAATGCGGCCTTGATGGCCAGCCTACAGATTCAGTCCACCATAGTTGAGAGGATCCGGACAGCACAGTTAACAGATTCCAAGATTCAGCGGCTCAGAGCAGAGTGTGAAGCAGGAAGAAGGCCAGAGTTATGTATACATGAGGATGGTACACTTCGACACGGCACGCGTCTTTGTGTACCCAGTGGAGATATCAGACAGGAAGTCATGGTAGAGGCTCACAGTTCGCAGTATTCCATTCACCCAGGCAGCACGAAGATGTACAGAGATATTCGTCAACACTTTTGGTGGAATGGTATGAAGAGGGAGATAGCCCGGTATGTCTCTCGATGTTTGGTTTACCAACAAGTCAAGGCTGAACATCAGAGGCCAGCTGGACTTCTTCAACCTTTGCCGATCCCAGAATGGAAATGGGAACACATAACCATGGATTTCGTGACTGGGTTATCCAGATCTCCGGCAGGCCGAGATGCTATTTGGGTCATTGTGGACAGGCTTACCAAGGTGGCACACTTTCTTCCATTTAGAGTTGGACAGTCGACGGCGCAGCTAGCAGAGATGTATCTCAGGCAGATCGTCAGACTCCATGGAGTGCCAGTCAGCATAGTATCAGACAGGGATACGAGATTCACATCGCACTTTTGGCGCAGTCTTCATCAAAGTTTGGGGACTCGTCTCAAGTTCAGCTCAGCATATCATCCGCAGACAGATGGGCAGTCAGAACGTACTATACAAACCCTCGAAGATATGTTGCGGTCATGTACCCTTGACTTCGGTGGTTCGTGGGAGGATCACCTGCACCTGGTGGAGTTCTCGTACAATAATAGTTTCCAAACCAGTATCCAGATGGCACCCTTCGAGGCTCTGTATGGCAGGAAGTGCAGATCCCCGTTAGCATGGGACGATGTCGGAGAGAGGCAGATGCTCGGTCCAGAACTGATTTCTCAGACGGTTGAAGTGGTCAGGAAAGTCAGAGATCACCTCCGAGTTGCTCAGGATCGTCAGCGCCATTGGGCCGATGCTCATCGGCGTCCCTTAGAATTTGCCGTCGGCGACCATGTATTCCTTAGGATCTCGCCTACCCGCGGCATCATTCGTTTTGGCGTCCGGGGAAAGCTTAGTCCTAGGTATATAGGGCCGTTCGATATTCTAGAGCGAGTAGGAGATGTGTCCTATCGTCTCGCTCTTCCGCCGTCGCTAAGTGAGGTACATGATGTATTCCATGTATCCCAATTAAGACGGTATATCTCGGACCCGAGCCATATCCTTGATCATTCGGAATTGGTTGTTGGTACCAACCTTTCGTATGAGGAGAGGCCCGTGTCTATATTGGACCGGAGAGAAAAGACGCTCAAGAACAAGACTATTAACTTAGTCCGTGTTGCTTGGGGTCATCACTCTCTAGGTGAGTCAACGTGGGAGCGTGAGGACGACATCCGATCGCGATATCCCTACCTGTTTGACTCGTGAGGTATAATGTCTTTCTTATGCCTTACGCTTTCCCTTCCTTGCTTGCATTGAATGATTGTATGATTGAACTGCTTAGTGTAGCTCGTCTGTGCTTAGTATGGCTGGTCGTGGCAATCTCTAGCACCTTGATTAAATTCCGAGGACGAAATTCTTTGAAGGTGGGTAGAGTTGTCACCCCCATTTTTCCGTATTTCGTATTTATGCTCGTAGTTGGATTTTGGCTTGTATTTTAATTTTCTCGACTTGCAGAATTTTGGGTTCTCTCGTATTTCGAGTTCTGGTTCGGCTTGGTTTTAATTGGATTGGTTTAGTTGGTTGGTTTAATATGTAGTGGAACACCTTAACCTACACTCTTCCCTCATTTCCACCACAACCACCCTCATTATATCCCCACCTAACTTTCTCTCTCCCCTTTACTCTCCATTAATTTTCTTCTTCTTCTTCCTTCTTCCACACAACACCACACCATAGGCAAGTGCTCCTTGCCACTACATAAGGACCCAATATTATTTGTCCATTAGCTTAAGGAGATGGTTTTGAACAATCTTAGGTCTTGATGTTTTGTGTTTTGAAGCTTCATCTGTTCTAGATCTAACTTTTTTCCCATTTTCGAAAATTAGTGGTTTTGATCTATTTTGAGTTGGTTTTGGTTGGGTTTTGATGCCTCTATGTTCTAGAGAATCAAATTTCACCCAAGTTAGAACTTTAAAAATCCGAATTTGGAGTTTTATTGGCAAGGTTGTGAGATTTTGAACTTGGAACCCATTGTTAGTGTTCTTCTCAGCCAACTTGGAGAAGAAGAAGGCCACCCGGACCGTCCTCCCGTGCGCACTCCGCTGCGCTGCGCCCTTGCGCGCGCCGCCGTGCTGCGCTGCGCCCTCCCGCGCGCACTCCGCTGCGCTGCGCCCTTGCGCGCGCCGCCGTGCTGCGCTGCGTCCTCCCGCGCGCACTCCGCTGCGTTGCGCCCTTGCGCGCGCCGCCGTGCTGCGCTGCGCCCTCCCGCGCGCACTCCGCTGCGCTGCGCCCTTGCGCGTGCCGCCGTGCTGCGCTGCGCCCTCCCGCGCGCACACCGCTGCGCAGCGCCCTTGCGCGCGCCACCGTGCTGCGCTGCGCCCTCCCGCGCGCACACCGCTGCGCTGCGCCCTTGCGCGCGCCGCCGTGCTGCGCTGCGCCCTCCCGCGCGCACTCCGCTGCGCTGCGCCCCGCGCGCCTCGTCGAACGCGCCCTCGCGCGTTCTGGCTCCGCGTTGCCCCCGCTCGCGCCTTTGGTGTGTTGCGGTTGTTCCTCGAGCACGTCTCTTGACGCCGCTCGCACACCCTAGCCCGAGCCTTGCCCGGCGCCCCCTTGGGTCGCCTTTAGCCCAGCACACCCTGTGCTCTGGTGGACCTTGGTCCTTGGTTTCTGGCTAAATTTTGTTTTCTGAGATTTTCTTGTCCACCACACGACTTGACTTGGTCTAACACGTCTTGACACGATTTTCTATGATTTGACATGATTCGGCTTGCGGCTAGTTTTCTCCTATCTTGTTAATAACTTGGAGTATAACTTCGTAACTTGGTAACTTGAACCTGTAACTTGATAACTCGGCTTGACTTGAAAGTGGCCCGCGGTGGCGCACTCCTGACTTGACATGACTTGACTTGCCCTGATAGCATGTAACTTGACTTGTCTTGACACCGTGGGTGTACTACTTGTTGCTCTGTGCAAATCACTCGTCTTGTCTTGCATCATGTCTAGGACGTGACTTCCTGGGTACCACGGCCAGGGACTCGCGCTAAATTGGATTAGGCTAATTATTAGATCAAACTAGAACATGGAGAATTCCTAGTCACAGGCAATCTCGTTATCTGGGCGCTTTAATGGACTTGTAGCTTGCCGACGAGTAGAGCACATTTCCAGCACACTGTCATGTGTTGCACCCTCTAAGTCACCTAAGGGTACATCTGTCTCCCGGGCAATGTACCCACCCAAAACTTTCAACCTGCGGAAGGATAACTGGATGGTCTGCAGGGCTTGGGATTTGGAATTCTCACTTGCATCTTGTTAGTAATTAGGCTTGTGATAACCCTAGTTAGTTAAAGTAGTAAGCCGTAGTACTTGCTTGGCCGATTGTGAATGAATGGTGTCCAGCCCTGTCTAAGTCTTGTCTAGCTCCAGTACCTGCTATCTCTTGATCATGATTGTTTTACTTATCTCTAACGATAAATGGGTAGAGGCAGTGAGCTATTCAGGCGAAGGGTTCCAATCCCGGTCCTTGTTTGGTTTAAGGATTGTAACCTGGCTCCCGGAATGGTTCCACGTCCCTAGTCGTTTATCGCCCTGTGTACTTTTCTACTTGTACTTCTTTTATCCTTTATGTTCTGATATGCTGGCTTTTGTTCTTATTTGTGGCCTCCTTTGTGGCACTTGCTCTTTCTGGGATTTGACCCAGCTGGTTTTGTGTGGCCAGATTTCGGAGCAGCTCCCGAAGATCTACCGAGCTTCCAGCCCAATGGTGACAACTAGACGGAACCCGGGCCAAGAGTGGGTTTTCCTTTTTGTTTCACCCACTTATATGTAAATTTATTCTTTTGAGGCGTTTAGCCGACGAGCACCTGTTAGCTCGATGCACATTTACTTACCATCTGCCTACGGGCTGTAAACATGATTAACAAATCCTAGGGTTGATCATGTATGACTGAACTCTTGCTAGTCCTATCATTTTGTACGACTAGCTTCATGATCATCCAATATGTAATATTTGGGACGCCTTATATATATATATATTTGATGCTCTAACATCTTGTAACTCTGTTAATTGCTTGAGATTGAGACAATAGGCTTGACCTTAAGAAACTGCTGGCTTGTAGTAAACCCTCATATCTAGACAGCCGTGACCGTATAGTTGAGATGTATTCTATTTCAATATACGTAGCTGGCTGTGTCTGCCCCCGCTCTCCAGTATTCTGGTTCTGGGGCGTGACAGTAATATTGCTTGATTATTGAAAAAAAAATTTGTTGTTTGTAGATATGAGAGGCTATAGATACCATATGTCCTAGATATCTTGGTAGAATTATTAGCCACTAGTTAGAAGATTATAAGATTTTAGTAACCCGTGTTTCAAGGGAGTAGTGTGACCAAAGGTGGGTAGAAGTCCTCGAGATTTTTGTAGTTGCCAAATGACCAATGAGAAGGATATAAACTGTTTTGAGGAATTAAAATTTGAGAAGATTAAGGGAATACTAGACTTTGAATTTTAAGAAATAGTTATGAAATAGAATTTCGAGGACGAAATTATTTTAAGGTGGGTAGATTTGTAGCCTCCCTTCCCGAAATTTTTAAAATATTTTGTGAATTTTTATTTTATTGAAATGGTGATTTTTCGACTTTTATTAATAATTATTTTTTTAATTATTACGGTAGATAATTTTAGCCATGATTAGGAATTGGAGTACAAGGTGACTAGGAATCATGGCACGGATAGCTCAGTGGCGTGCTTTGACTAATGTTTAGTCATGGTAGGGGAAGACCTGTCCATCAGTATGTCCTAACTAGAAAAACCAGGCTAAGTTGTGACATGACCATTATAAATAGTTTAATTATTTATATTTAATATTATTTGATGTTAGGAGACTCGGTTGTACCAAACCAGCACAGACTAGACCCGTACCAAGTCCAAGCCCATGTAGTCATGCGGGACGTCCAATAACATTCGTGTTGATGTATTCTAGGTATGATGGTGTCGTATTCCGTTTTAGTGATCAAATGAATATTTTCTAAGTATTTTTGATTAAATATTATAAACGTTATTATTAATTGATATTCGATAATAATTGCATATAAAATAGGTCCTTGTACGTTTTAGGATTATTAGACCGCACATGAGGGTATATATATACACTATTATTGATTTATTAGATTTTATTATTATTATTTTATTATCAATATTATTGAGGTTATTATCATTTAATATTATTATTTTATCGGTTATATTATTTTGGTCAGATAAATGTGATAATATATATATATATATATATATATATATATATATATATATATATATATATATATATATATAGAGTGTATACTTATATAGGTATAAATGTGTATATACGAATATATTATGCGTGTATGTGTATATTGTATACGTATGGATGTGTATGCGTATATATATATATATATATATATATATATATATATATATATATATATATATTTTTTTTTTTTTTTTGCGTATATATATATATATATATATATATATATATATATATATATATATATATATATATGTGTGTGTGTGTGTGTGTGTGTGTGTGTGTGTGTGTGTGTTTATATAGAAAAAAAAAATATATGTGTGTGTGTGTGTGTTTATATAGAGATACATATAGAATTATATATAAATAATACATGTTAGAAATAAACTGAAGCAGCTTTCAATCCCAGCCAAACTTAGCTGAACCGAGCCCAACCAGGCCCAGCCCACCATGGGGCAAACATTCCCATGCCAAGAGCTCTGAAGCCCGACCTCTGTTTGCAACATAACAGGTTAGTATATATGGGACAGAACCGATTTGTGGTTGCTCTTCAACACCAAAAAAAATGTAACCAAACCCTAATCCAAACCGTGCCCCGCCGACCCCCACACGAGGGCGCACCCCCCCCCCCCCCACGAGTGCGCGCCGCCGGAAGTCGCCATCGGTCGGCCAGAGTTGGCCAGGAACCGCGCGCACCAGCAGCGCGTAGGTAGCAGCAGCGGCAGAAATCGATATTTTCGAGGTGAATTTCTCCCACCTCGTTCCACTATTTTTCGATTTACAAGATCCTACACGTAGACAACCTATAGGGCTATAAACGCCTACAAATAGTTTGAATTTAGGTACCTTAGGTTGCTCGATAAATCGATACAAACCTCGACGAAAAACCTGTTCAAATAGAACAGTTTCAGGAGTTAAAACCCTGTATTGGAAGCCAGTTTTCGAACTGGATATTAGGGTTTTTGAAAGTTTAATTGGACACAGTTTAAGACAACCTAAACGAGATCAAAACATAACTTTTAGTTCTGTTTTTTTGTTATTTGTGCATGAATTAAATCGTTGACGAAGTTCACCGAAAAACTGTTTTCAAAACTAGAAAATTGTTCCACACGACGTGCGTCCCGCCAAATCGGGCAACGTGGTCGCGAATCGAAGACATCGAAAGCTACGTAACGGCTTCGTGGTCGTGTGGGCTTTGACGGAATTCAAATTGGTCGCGTGTGCGCGACGAATTTGATGCGTATCCGTCAAAATTTACCGTATCGTGCACTTTGCAAATTCTCTAATTACTTTGTTCACGCTCGTCAGATCAAGACGAAAGTTGTGCCAGCAGAACCGTATCATTTTTCTGGTCCTGTATGCCAAGTTTGGTCCGATTCTGAGACAGTTGATAAAATCGTCGTATCGCGGGCCCCACAGTCCTACTCAACGGGCGATTTTGTGCACGGCCCGCCGGAATCCAACTTAGGACATATGGTTGGGTTCATATTGAAAAACTAGATCTGTAGACATGTAGTTTAATGACTTTAGAGACCGTTGACTCTGGCACGCTTTTCGGTGCAAAGCGGGTCCAACGGCGGACACCGTTTTGGCCCGAAATTACCATTTTGCCTCTGTGTCCAGAATTGAACTTAAGGACAGTCAATCCTAGCTAATTTGAATATTCTGTGATTATTGGTAATGTTTATTTCAGCATCTGAAGACTTTTGTATGGGTTTTGACTTTTGTGGCTCATTGAGTAGTTCAGATTGTCGGTTTCACCAGCAGAGGACCACAGGCGAGTACAGTTTATTGTTTGCATTTCGATATTAATCTTTACTATATTTCATTGATTAGTCATTGGTTATGTGATTATTTTCTATTATAAATTGTTGAGTCGGGAATGAAAAGTACCAAGGATGTGTGATCCGACCGTAGACCGTGTTTACTTTCATGCAGTAGATCTCGTAGACAGTGTTTACTTTCATGCAGTAGATCTCGTAGACAGTGTTTATTTTCATGCAGTAGATCTCGTAGACAGTGTTTACTTTCATGCAGTAGATCTCGTAGACAGTGTTTACTTTCATGCAGTAGATCTCGTAGAGAGTGTTTATTTTCATGCAGTAGATCTCGTAGACCGTGTTTATTTTTCATGCAAGTAGATCTCGTAGACCGTGCAGTGTAGTGGCCCAGACTGATCACATATCAAAGGGGAAAGTAATTTGTGTCTATTTATTGATATTGGTTTTTTCGTATTTACGGTTTATTTTCAAAACTCATGATTGATGTCTAACCTTTGTTTTGTAGTCATTTTCTTTATTTGAAATTGCATTCAGTGAATTGTGCTCGTTCCATTCCTGACTGGAAACCAACATTTTTCAGGTTAGCCGTGGATTCACTTAGCTTGGGGTGTGACGGGAATACTTGCAGACAAAATCCTAGAGACTAGCTAGATAGTTGAGTTGTAGTCATTCATTTATTTGTACATGTTTATATTTTTCTACAAATGTAAAACTTGTGATCATTGTAAGTTAAATTAATTATGTGAATGAGCATTATTTGTGATTTTGATCTTCATGGCCGTGACAGCGTTCTACCGCCGACACTGCGACGTAGGCTGGCTTGGACACGTCTCGTATCCGTTTAAAAAAACGGGTGTGGGTCGTGACATCACTTCAAAAGTCATCCATGTTGACCTTGAGAAGACCAAAGCCATCCTTGACATGGACCCTCCGAAAAACCTTAGAGAACTTTGAGGCCTACAAGGACGTCTCGCATATATCCAAAGGTTTATCGCAAATCTTTTCGAAAATTGTCTGTCCTTCACTAAACTCATGAAGAAGGGAGTTTCCTACGTCTGGACGGAGGAATGTCAGAAGGCATTCGACGACATCAAAGCTTATCTCACGAGTCCCCCAGTTTTGGTGGCACCCGTCGCAGGCAAACCTTTCCTGCTCTATGTTCGTACTATGGATTATTCTTTCGGTGCTCTATTAGCTCAGAACAACGATGCAGGCTACGAGTAAGCCATCTACTACCTGAGCAAGACAATGATCGGGGCCGAACATCGGTAAAACCCCGTCGAAAAAGAATGTCTAGCTCTGGTATTTGCTATCCAGAAGACTCATCATTATGTCTCAGAACAGACAATCCACGTCATCTCCTGACTCAATCCACTCAGAGTCCTCATGACAAAGCCAGGGCGCTAAACTCTCGGCTAGCTACTTGGGCAATACTATTGACACCATATGATATGGTATTTATCTCGCAAAAAGCTGTCAAGGGCAAGCACTGGCCGACTTCTTATCCGCACATCCGATTCCGGAGTCATCTAAACTTTATGAAGACATTCCAGATGAGGTGTTAGAGTCCAACATCGCCGAAGAAAACCCCGTTTGGCGAATGTTCTTCGACGGTGCTATAAGAACAGGTCCCAAAGGCCAGATTATCGCAGGAGTAGGGTTAGTCTTGATCTCTCCCAATAAGTTGGTCATCCAACGTGCTTATTACCTTTCAGAGCCGTGCTTCAACAATGTTACAGAGTACAATGCCCTTATCATGGGACTCCAGTTAGAAAAACTAATGGAAGTAGAATACCTCGAGTCTTATAGTGATTCAAAGCTCGTCGTTAATCAAGTTTGAGGACAATACGAGGTCTGCCACGAGGACCTCGTCCTTATCACAAGGCAGCCTCGGACATCATCCTAACCTTCATCGAGTTCTTCATAGAGCATGTATCTCGGCTACAAAACCTAGAGGCCGACGCTCTAATTGGCCTCGCTGCTTCATTAGCAGCTCCTATTGGCAGTCAACACTTCGTTACAGTGGTTGGTCAAGATTTGGCGTACCCTAGAAATAATCTGAGCATGTGGCTGAACCATGCAAGCATCAATGTCAGAGACTAGAGATTCCTGTTCATCGAATTTGTAGTCTACTGAATCCTTCCAGATGACATGAAGGAAGTCGTCTCGGTTAAAAGATGCTCCCTCAGGTTCTACTACTATGCAGCCACCAAAATGCTATACCGACGCTCCTACGATGGGCTTCTCCTCATATGTTTATCAAATGAGGAAGCAGCCGAAGCTCCTCGAGAAGCTCATGACGGAACATGCGAAGCTCACCAACTTGGTCCTAAGCTACAAGACCAACTCTGACGTTTGGGTTATTACTAGCCCACTATGATGGCCGATGCCATTGAGTACTCTACTACGTATGCTTCTTGTTCAAAGTATTCTAAAACATGATAGAAAGTTTTGAAAACTTTGAAGGAGGTCTTGTAGAAGTATGGAAAGTATAGGTGCATCAAGGACTAAAACCCTTATGCACTCCAAAATGGCATGCGCCCTAAAGCGTCATGCGCCACAGAATGTTATGTGTGGAGAAATTCAAAATAGAAAACTCGGCACAACAAATGGAAGAGAGATATAAATATTAGACTTTTATTGCATATGAGAGTCTATTGCATATCCAAACTGTTTGTTACAAAGAAAACTCTACTACAAAGAAGAAAGTATAAACTACATCTAGGCGCATCACTTCGCAGGCGCATCACCCTAACGTCTCAGTGTAGGCGTATCACTATTCTTCGTCAAAGCGAATCACTTCTTCGAGTGCTTTGATCAATGAAGGATTTATTGAGAAGAACGCGGATTAGCAATAAATCCGAACCCGGTGGCTCTTCCAGCATAACGGAAATTGGGGCACGACACCCCCTATCTTTGGATGCAACAGGCACCCAATGTCATATTGAAGAAGAACACTGCCGACAAGGGGTTCAAATATAAGCTGTTATGTCCATAGTAAAATCTATGCATCTCAGCCTTCTAAAGGAGTTCATCGTCAAAGCTTCTTCGAACAAAGAGATCTGCAACCAATAGCGCAGGGTCTCGCCACGGAAGAAGACCGGTCCAGTTCATCTCCATTTGAGAAAAAAAGTAAAATGAGAAGCAAACTTCTCTTCACGAAACTATTTATAGGCCGGGACAACTCGTACCCATGCGCCAAGTGGCAGTCTCTCCGAATTTAGTATAATGAATTTGCATTAATGCCAATGAATCTGCCCCTTCAAATTCAGCCAAGTCAGAGAGCCATCAATGCCTCGAAGAACTCAACAGACGGACCAATGAGGATGCGCCACGCAAAAAATGCACCCGTCAGCACCACGCGCTCCGTACTAATACGCCAATGGAACACAGACCCATGCATCCAATGAAGCATAGATCGATGTGCCTAGTGGAGCACAGATCGATGCGCCCACTTAAAGCTCTCCACCCTTGAAGCATTTAATGATGGAGTGACTGAAACGACAGCAACCCATGCCTCGATGTCAGAAAAGTTAGCTTTTGCAAAAAATGCAGGAACGTGCTCATCATTCCTTTGGTCAGTTATAGCTGTGCCTGCCACGTGGCCGATTGATCACTCGCATGCGCCTCTACAGCCATGCACCCAAAGTTCTGCATGTGCCTCAAAAGCCATGCACCCCGATTTACTTCTGATCCCAGAAGACGGAAGACAAGTCCCTACATGCGCCTCCACTGCCATGCTCTCGAAGCTCTGAATGCGCTTCAAAAGCCATGCGCTCAGACTTGCTTGTGACTCCTAAAAGTCATAGACCAAGTCCCCCCATGCGCCAGATCCTAGGCGCATCCTGACAGGTCACTTTCCACCAAATCCGAGATCTTTGAGCCATAGACACATGCAACTTGTCATTTTGACTCAGTTCTGCCTATGAATGGGTGCTAACCACCAAGATCTCAGCAACAGTCGAATCTCCAAACTGCCACGTGTCAGCTCCTCCGCAGGCCAATAGTGCAGCTCAAACAGATCCAGCTCCAATTTCGGGCGCATCATCCATATGCCCTACAGCATCAGCCACGTGGCGTCTTTATGTACAAGCTCTCTAGGCGCATATCGCATATGCGCGCATAAGCAGATCTTTCTGCTACCTATAAATAGAATGATCATTCCTTCATCCATACACACACACACACAGAGAGATAAAAAATGGAGGGAGCATCAAGGACTAAAACCCTTATGTGCCCCAAAATAACAAGCGTTCTAAACCGTCATAGGCCACAAAATGTTATGTGCAGAGGAATTCAAAATAGAAAACTCGGTACAGCAAAGGAAAGAGAGATAGATAAAAATTGGACTTTTGTTGCATATGAGAGTCTATTACATGTCCAAACTCTTTGTTACAAAGAAAACTCTACTACAAAGAAGAAAGCCTAAACTGCATCTAGGCGCATCACCTTGACGTCTCAGTGTAGGCGTATCACTCTTCCTCATCAGAGCGAATCACTTCATCGAGTGCTTCGGCCAACGAAGCATTTATTAAGCAGAACGCGGGTTAGCAATTAATCCGAACCCGGTGGCGCTTCCAGAATAATGAAAATTGGGACACAATGACCCCGATCTTTGGATGCAATAGGCACCTAATGCCATATTGTAGATGAACATTGTTGTGTCCATAGAAAACTCGGCGCATCTTAGTCTTCTGAAGGAGTTCATCGTCAAAGCTTCTTTGAACAAAGAGATCTACAACCAACAGCGCAGCGTCTCGCCAACGAGGAGGACCGGTTGAGTTTATCTCCATTTGAGAAGAAAAGTGAAATAAGAAGCAAACTTCTCTTTACGAAACTATTTATATGCCGGGGCAACTCGTACCCATACACCAAGTGGAAGTCTCTCTGAATTCAGTGCGGTGAATTTGCATTAATGCCAATGAATCTGCCCTTTCGAATTCAGCCAAGTCAAAAACTCAACAGATGGACCAATGAGGATGCGCCATACAGAAAATGTGCCCGTCAGCACCATGCGCTCCGTACTAATGCGCCCAATGGAGCACAGACCCATGCGCCCAATAGAGCACAGACCCATGCCCCCAGTGGTGCATAAATCGATACGCCCACTTAAAGCTCGCCATCCGTCGAAGCATTTATTACTGGAGTGACTGAAATAGCAACAGCCCACACCTCGATGTCTGAAAAGTTAGCTTTTGCAGAAGATGATAGGACGTAATCATCATTCCTTTTGTCAGTTACAGCTGTACCCCGCCATGTGGCCTACTGATGACTCGCATGCACCTCCACAGCCATGTGCCCAAAGTTCTGTATGCACCTCAAAAGTCATGCACCCCGACTTACTCCCGAACCCAAAACACAAAAGACAAGTCCTTGCATGAGCCCCCACCGTCATGCGCCCGAAGCTCCACATATGCCTCAAAAGCCATGCACCCAGACTTGCTTGTGACTCATAAAATGTCCATAAACCAAGTCTCCACATGCGCCAGATCCTAGGCGCATCCTGAGAGATCGCTCTCCAATAAATCCGAGATCTTTGAGCCATAGACACATGCCACGTGTCATTTTGACTCAGTTCTGTCTAAGAATGGGTGCTAATCACCCAAGATCGCAACAACAGTCGAATCTTCAACTGCCATGTGTCAGCTCCATTGTAGACAAATAGTGCAACTCAAACAGATTCAGTACCTACTTCGGAGCGCATCATCTATACTCCCTACAGCATCAGCGACATGGCATCCCTACGTGCAAGCTCTCTAGACGCATATCGCATACGCATGCATAAGCAGATCATTCTGCTGCCTATAAATGGAAGGATCATTCCTTTATCCATACACACACGTAAAGACAAAAAGGGTCCAATCCTACAAGTAAAAAAAGGCCTAGAGCTTTTACATGTCGAGCATTCGTCAAACGCTCTGGCATCCAGAGCAACCCAGACCTTCAGAGAGTTTGAGATCATTGTCAGATCATGAATGGAGTCAACATATTACCACTCGCTCCATCGACACAGTTTTCAGACAAAAACAAAAGTGTACTCCTAGGACTACGTCAAAGGCCTACATTGTACTCTGTTCTATTTGTAATTAAACCCAAAGTTCAATACAAGCCTGTTGTTCTCGTTTTAATGGCAAACAAGCTGGCAACTTTGTTGGAGACTACTTTTTCCTCCAACGAGAAGGTTGTGTCACAATTTGACGACAGCAAGCTCGGCTCCTCCCGTAAAATACTTATGGTGCGCCTCAATCAACAGGCGTATAAGGAGTTCATCTCTGAAGGCAGCGCGAGTCCTTCGAAGCGGTTGCCAAAGCCGAAGAAGACTCGTCAAGTCTGGTACGCAAAGGCGATGCGCCGAGCACCACTACTGAAGGGGATGCGCCACTGCAGCCTACACTTCCTGCTGACGTTCTCAGCAAACAAGATGTGCCCACTGGTACCGCACATCTGCTAAAAAAATGCAGTATTGATTGCAACTCCCAACCTTCTTCTCCCTAGTCGAAGAAGATGCGATGATGGAATAAGGGGACATCCAGCCTCCCGCGCATGAACTCTGGCATGCAAGAGAGAACTTATGTCTTTGACAGATTCGCTCGCAGTTATGGTGAGGATGTATTGGATTCTAAGTACTATGCGCCTTCGCGGGCTAGTGCGAAAAAGTCCAAGGCAGCACGAGCCATGCGTCCCAAACGTGCTATGCCAACAGTAAACCAGGGATGCGCTCTGAAAGTCATGCGTGCGACCGACAGTATGCTGTACAGGGTTGACTCCAGTGCCTTGGCACCAGCTACGAGTCGACTCTCTAAGTCCCCTTCTCGCTTGGGCACATCTTCTGCATATGGAACCAAATCGGGTGGGGCAAATCTTGTAACTTTGAATCCATGCGCCCATATCGGCTGTGTGCATGAAGTGGGTTCAAGCCGCAATACATGTTACTGTTCCACCAACGATCTAGGTGCATCTCATGCGCTGGAACTAGATCAAGGGGCGCAGCATTCATATAATCATTCTGGCGCTTGGCCTCGCCATGCGCCTAAAGGGGGTATAAATGTAAAACTTTTCCATCACAATCTGCGTAATGTAATCACTCACAAGCATGGACCGGGAGAGACGACCACTACGCATGTTGCACCCCTCCTGGGGCACACCTGTGCCATGGTCACCATTAACTGCTGCTATTGTAAAACAACGGCTCCATCACCCAGACAGTCTGTGTTCCAGCGACCGCAACCCGCTGCACCCATTCGACGTCGTCTCAAAAAGAGGGTGCCAATTGAAGACGAGACAGAACCCTTTGTTGCCTCTTGCCTTGTTGTCTTCAACTCTCACTCATCACTGAGAAAGGCAACCACCAACTCCTCGACCTTGGCGGGATCATCAAAGAGTCAGCCGAGGAAAAATAAAATGATAGTCTCGTCAACCAGGGTGTTTTAGGGTACTCGGTTGAGAATGAAGACTCCACCAAAGGAGTAAGTCGGCGGTGATCAAACTCCTGCTATCCATGACAACCCTTCATTCGAAGACGAGGATATCCACCAAAGAACCGACACTGAGGTAGCTGGGGGTAGCCAGTACGAGGCCTTAGAAGAAGAAGCTCTCCCACAGGAGAGTGAGGTCGAGAGCGAAGCCTCGACCAATCCATCCACTTCTTCCCACGTCATGCCCGTCTACATAGCAGGGGGTGGCGACAAAGAAAAGATCGACAGTTCAGCTCCAGATCTCGTTCGGTGCATGGACACCTTAGAAGATGGCCTCAAGACCCTCTCCAAAACCGAGAAAACCTTAACCCAAATGATGTTTGAGATTCAGAATACTCTGACCTCTCAACCATTGATAAGAGTGACTATATCCACCAGCCTCGACCCTGGGGCTAACGGAGAGTCCAGTATACCCCCTCAACGGGTATCTTTCGGAACAGATCATCACGCTGCCCCTGGGATATCAACTCCGTCAAGGAGTGAGCTTCACACCTTACCTCCCTCACCTGCTCCTAGCTCTACAGAGGAGTTAGTTGAGTTGGTAAGGGATATGCACGATCGCTTCAAAGCGCAGAATAAACAGAAAGAACGTCAAAAGTTGGGAATCCCGTAACCTTATCCTCTCGAGTCGAACAAGGTGCTTTACCCTCCCAAATATAAACCACAAACACTGACGCCATACGACGAAAAGGATTCTCCTCGCCGATACCTGACCTACTTCTAGTCTTAAATAGGACATCTCCCGAAGGAAGATGCCCTACTCACCAGCCTATTCGTTGGGGCATTAAAGTGAGTCACTTACGACTGATACTGTTGTCTCCCTGAAAACTCCATATCGTCTTTCGACGACTTGACATGCCTCTTCTTCGACTGATTCTACGACGGGAGAACAGACATGACCATGTCATCTCTTATAGGTAAAGAACAGGTAGGCAAATCTAGAGGGGGGTGAATAGAGTTTATGACAATAGTAGCCAATTAAAATTTAAACTCTTTTCACCAACAGTATATAATCAAAGTAAATGCATAAATATAGAGAGCAAGAGAGCATATGCAAACACAGCCGATTTTAACCTGGTTTCCCTCGTGGAGGACTAGTCCAGGCCTGAGAACTCTAGCTCAGGATTAAATCCACTATTTGTGAAATAGTACTTACACTCCGTGCCTTTTCTTCAGAAGAGCACGTCAACTTCTTACAAAGATCGCAGTGGCGATGCTTGGAATTTTCCAAGCGACTTTCTTGACTCTTGCACAAACTCCTAACTGAATAGCATTGAGCACTTTGAGGCTTAGAAAGCTTGTGGCTAGTAGATGAGAAGATTAAGGCTTGTATAAGACTTTAGAGAGAAGAGAAGAGAAGATTGGATGATTAAAAATGAGAGAATTCATGGCCTATTTATACTAGTTGGAATAGGCAGAATTCGGCCAGAATTCTGTGTCAAGAATTCAAATTTTTGGCCGTTGGACAACTAGCATACAGTAAACCCTAAAAATTAGGGTCGTATAATTTAGGGGACTGAGTTCGACCTAAACTCTGTGTAGAGGCAGAGTTCGGCCCGAACTCTGTCTCCAGGAGATAGAATTGCTCAAATGGGCTATATGGGCTAGTTTGGCTTGTGGAGCTTTTGGTTTGTGGTTTGAAGATAGATATAGGCCCAAACTACTCAGTAAACTACTCAGTGCGACTCAGTTTACATCTAACTAGACTCAATAAATATAAAAATACAGACTCAAAAACTGAGTATACTGTAGGAGAGAGCCGATGTCCGTCTTGCACTGAGTTCTGTCTTGATGTGTCATATTGAATTATGACAAGTATCATATTATCAATTTTATCAATATTTGGTTGACTGTAATTTTGTGTCAACAATCTCCTCCATATTGATAATTGACAAAATTATATTTGTATATTCAATGTTCATACCTGGACTCAAGTAGTAGTCGTGCATAGAAGCAATAGCTCTTCGGTAAATAGTACATAGAAGTAATAGCTCCCCCGTAAACATTGCTTCTCTGTAAGCCAATGTTCCTTTTTCCTGATAAACACAATCTCGACCAAAACATAGATAACACAGATAGATAATATGGTATGAATAGCGAATATCAAATAAATTCTCCCCTTTTGTCATTTAGCAAACTCAAACAGACAGAAATTTATAAATGAAAGTAACTGGCAAGCACACCAAAGTAATAATAAACTGCATAGAGAGTCTGAAGAGTCATATAACATAGAGTGAACTAATAAAATAAAAAAACAACTACATAAATTAGAAGTCTATAATGCAGAAAAGCTAAAAAATAAGATCCTCAGCAGCAGCCCCACGTAGGAGACCACATCCATCATGGAGCTCGAGATGGTCCAGCATCGTCAGATGGATCAGTATCCGAACGACAAGGATCCACGAAAGCCGCATCCGGATCCAAATAGCGCATAACCCATGGGTCATCGATACGGTACCCGTCGCGAGCAGGATCCCGCTCCATAGGAAGTAGCATAGACGGATGCCGAGACATAGTGTACCGGATGTCATGCAGTGAGTTGCTGATGGCACTCATTTGTAAGGTGGTACGATAGTCGAGATGGGTCCAGCGGTCGTCCTTCCAACATGAAACGATCGCGAAGCATCGTCTGAATAGACTCAAGAGTAGCAGGAGGAGCGGGTGCAGGCTGCCCAAAAGCAGGTGCATCATCCTGAGCATCAGAGTGCTCGGACTCAGCAGGAGATCCGACAGCTGCCTGAAGCCGCCTTGCCTTAGATATGAAGGCAGGGGCTGGAAGGAATTGGCACTCATCGATAGGGACATGAAAAGTACAAAAAACTATAGGAAGATAGAGAGCACAGACTAAAGAACGTGGCCTCTTCCTAGCATTGATCATCCAGTCCATCATGGTACGTGGAAGATTGAACGGGACATGGAAGTGAAGCTGATATAAAGCAGAAATCTCAAAATACGAAACCTCATCAGTCGATCCCGCTTTGGGCAGGATTGTGGAAAAGACAATACGATGAAGCTCGTAGAAATAGGGGTTTAGAAATTTTGCAAGTAACTTGCGTGGACGTGTGTTCGGGGTACACAAATCGTCCTTGAAACTCTCAAGGGAAGACCCATCGGGGAATTGAAACTTGTGTGCATCGACAAGCTTCTCCCATGAGTTGGGTTCCAAAATCTCGAGATATTCCGCAAGTTCAAAGTCATCGAATGATATATTAATTCCAGCAACACGATAATATAAATGTGTGTCATCAAAAGTGAGATTGCAATAAAATATTTGAATTGTATTCAAATAGATAAGTGAATTTGTAGATACTAATTCATTAAGACACAAATCATGAAATAATGAATTATAACGAGAAAAGATAGTGAAGTTGATGGGATGGCCCGCGCACACGAGACGTGATCGAAAATCATTGAACTATTCGTTTGAGGCTTCCAATAACACAAAAATTCGATCATCGAACGTGTCGGGGTCAATAGGACGTGGTGGATTGAAAATAGGGTGAATAGGTTGATCATCACGAGGAGGAGGATTCGATGAGGAAGCACCCTCGGTTCGAATCCTCTTTCCTCTATTAAACAACCTAGGAGCCATGAACAATGAAAAAAATGAAATTAAGATGGAGAAAAATGAGAAATTATACCTCAATAAAAGAGTGGAGGATGGAAGAGAATGATGCAAGAGATCTTCCCCTTGAGTTTGGAGAAGAAATTCTCACTAAGAAGAGAAATCTAGGGTTAGGGTTTGAAGAGGAAGAGTTTTGAGAAGTTTTGGAGGAGGCAATGAAGAAGAGAGAGAGGGAGAACCCGATTTTAAGAAGGGTGTTCGAATGGTCGGGTGAAATTTGGACCCTTGGATAAAACAAAGATCAGCGGCTGAGCCAGACTGAAGTTCTGGAATGAACAGACCGAATTCGGTCCGAACTCTGTATTAGGCAGAGTTCAGCCCGAATTCTGTGTTCTGAGACCAGAACTGAAGCCAGGTTGAAATAAGATTGAAAACAATGCTTAGTTTAAAAGAATGAAAGGAGGGAAATAAAATATTAGAATTTTCAAAAGTAGAAATCCAAGTAGAAGATTTCAAAAAATAAAAGCGGAATCAAATGAACGAAAATAAAGTTCAAAAATTTGAATTTTGCAAGTTATAAATAAAATTAAACCATGTAATAAACAAGGAGTTATGACACAATTCAGTATGGTGAAACTGCCATTGGGTAGCTGCAGGGGCCGAATCCCAGCTAGGGGTAGTCCGAAGACTAGTGCACCGTATCGCTTAGGCTTTTACGCCTTGTTGTTAGAAGGACCCTTTCGGCTTGTACTAATAGCAAATTTATCACAGAAAACCAAGACATAATCGATATTTACGCAGGTTACTTTAATGAATAACTGCTTCATCCAAAATTCCTAGTTCACGGCAAAGAAAGTTGAAACACTCTTCGGATAGTAGTTTTGTAAAGAAATTTGCCAGCTGATGATCAGTGTCAATAAATTCGAAGTTTATAGTGTCATTCTATTGATGATCACGCAAAAAGTGGTGACGAATTTCAATGTGTTTCGTGCGTGAGTGCCATATAGGATTCTTAGTAAGGTTGATAGCACTAGTATTATCACAGAATATAGGAATGTGCATAAAAGATAGGTTGTAGTCGGCAAGGGTTTGCTTCATCACAAAATTTGTGCACAATAACGACCAGCGGTGATATATTCAGCTTCTGTTGTGGATAGTGCGACAGAATTCTGCTTCTTGCTAAACCAAAAGACTAGAGCCTTGCCTAATAAATGACACGTGCCACTTGTACTTTTTCGGTCGACTTTGCATCCCGTAAAATCAGCATCCGAATAACCGATAAGGTCAAAGGATGTGGATTTGGGATACCACAAGCCCACCGTAACAGTACCCTTAAGGTATCGAAAGATACGCTTAACGGCGGACATGTGTGATTCCTTAGGACTGGCCTGATAGCGAGCACATAGACAAACACTAAACTTGATATCAGGACGACTAGAAGTTAAATAAGACAAACTACCAATCATACCTCGATACTTACGTTGGTCAACAGGTTTACCGCTTTCATCAGGTTCCAGCTTGGTTGTAGTAGTCATAGGGGTGCTGATTGGTTTGACGTTGTCAAGATCAAACTTCTTCAGCATATCCTTTGTGTATTTTGACTGGCTGATGAAAGTTTAATGTGAAGTTTGTTTGACTTACAATCCAAGAAAGTAGGTGAGCTCCCCCATCATGCTCATCTCAAATTCGTTCGGCATACACTTAGCGAAATCTTGGCATAGATTTTCATTAGTAGAGCCGAATATGATATCATCAACATAAATTTGTACTAAAAGAATAGTGTTTTGAAAACTTTTGATAAATAGTATAGTGTCAATCTTTCCTTTTGAAAAAACTTTATCTAGCAAGAAATTGCTTAGGCGTTCATACCAAGCTCTCGGGGCTTGTTTGAGGCCATATAGCACTTTTTTGAGTTTGAAAACATGGTCGGGAAATTTGTAATTTTTAAAACCAAGGGGTTGTTTTACAAAAACTTCGTCCTTAATAAAACCATTCAGAAAAGCACTTTTGACATCCATTTGGAAAAGTTTAAAATTCTGAAAGTTTGCAAAGGCACAAAGCATCCGAATGGATTCAAGTCTTGCAACAGGAGCATACGTCTCATCGTAGTCGATACCTTCCTTTTGGTTGTATCCTTGAGCTACTAGACAAGCTTTATTGCGAGTGACTGAACCATCTTCATTTACTTTGTTATGAAAAACCTATTTAGTACCAATGATCGAATGGTTAGCTGGTTTAGGAACAAGTTTCCAAACCTGGCTTCTTTCGAATTGGTTGAGTTCTTCTTGCATAGCTGAAATCTAAAACTCATCATTAAAAGCTCCTAAAATAGTTTTAGGCTCAATTTGTGAAATGAAAGCAGTGCTAGCAATGGAATCTCTTAACGTTGATCGAGTACTTACTCCACGTGATACCTCACCTATTACCAAGTTTTTTGGATGTGACGGCTTGAATGCGAACTTCTTCGGTAAGCCCTCCAGAGAGTTGGTTTCAGGGGTGGTATTCATCGGCATAGAAGTTGTTGGCTCAACATCATCGTCGGGGATAGCTGCTGCACTATTTTCCTCATCAAAAGTCATATTAGTAGACACTTCTACAATCAATGAGCGTTTGTTGAACACTCTATATCCCTTGCTCTTGGCTGCATGGCCAAGAAAAATACCAACGTCAGCTTTGGCATAAAATTTGCCTAAGTTGTCTTTGGTGTTAAGGATAAAACAACGACAACCGAACACCCTAAAATATGAAATATTTGGAGTCCTACCAAACCAAAGCTCATAGGATATTTTCTTTGAAATAGGTCGAATAAGCACCCTATTTAAAATATGGCACGCTGTGTTGACAGCTTCAGCCCAAAAATATTTCGGAAGTAAAAATTTATTCAACATGACTCTAGTCATATCGCCAAGAGTCCAATTCTTCCGCTCCACAACACCATTTTGTTGCAGAGTTCGAGGACAAGAAAACGCATGATCAAACCCATTTATTTCGTAAAACTTTTCAAAATCAAAATTTTTGAATTCGCCTTCATGATCACTTCTGATTCGAGTAAGCATGTAGCCTTTTTCGTTTTGAACCTTTTTAGCAAAATTTTTGAAAATTGAAATCGCATCGCTTTTGTTTGAAAGAAAGAAAACCCAAGTGAATCTAGAAAAATCATCTACTATAACAAAAGCATAGAGTTTTCTACCAAGACTGGCTACTCTACTAGGACCAAATAAGTCCATGTACAGTAATTGCAAGGATCTAGTAGTACTTACAGTCTTTATGGAATGAAATGAAGATTTGGTTGCCTTATTCAGTTCACATTCGGTACATACCGTGTCCTTCTTGAATGTGATGTCGGGCAAACCTCTTACTAGCTTCTTTGTCGATAGTCTGGATATAGTTTCCATATTGGCATGACCAAGACGCTGGTGCCACAACAATCTCTCATCCTTGTGAGCGTAGAGGCATCTTCCTGTACTGTTAGTATTTCTAGATAGATAGAAAATGTAAATGTTATCCTCTTTTATCCCTTCAAAAGCAATGTCTCCCGTTGACCTATCATAAATATAGCATTTATTTTGTCCAAAGTTAATATCATATCCATGATCAGCAAGTCGACTTATGCTGAGCAGGTTATGCTTTAACTCGGTCACTAGGCAGACATCCTTTATTACAGGAGAAGGAGGATGACCAATAGTACCATTACCTATAATATAGCCCTTTAAATTATTACCGAAGGATATGTACCCTTCCCTCTTCATCGATAGTGATGCGAAAAGATTTACGTCTCCCGTCATATATCGCGAGCATCCACTATCGAGAATCTACTTGCTTTTAGTTGAGGGAGGAAGGTCCATCTACATTACGAGTAGATGTGACATTTGGTACCCAAGTTCTTGTGGGTCCTGAAATGTTAGTCTTCGGTACCCATGCATATAGATTGATATCAACTAATTTCCTAATTCTACACTGTGGTGAGATATGACCATGTAATCTACAGTATGTACAAGTAGCATGCCTATTTGTGTTGGAAGCTGGTTGATAATGATGTCTATATGCAGCATGGTGATAGTTGTATGGAACAGCAGGATAATGTCTATATGTAGCAGCAGGATGATGGTTATGTCTATGTGCAACATGGTGATAGTTAGCAGGATAGTGACTATGTGTAGCAGCAGAATGATAGTTATGAGAATAATGTCTATGTGCATGTGGTTTATGTGCTGCATGGGAGTACGTGTACATGTAAGCATGTTTACGTGCTGCATGTGGGTGATATATTTTACTATTATGAGTGGTCTTATGTTTTGTGTGTATTTTGTGACTGTATGATTGGGTTTGAGGTTGAGCGACCTGTTTTTCCAATCTAATCTCTAATTTCTTAGAAACAACATGTTGTTCATTACACTTAGCATTTAAACCATCAATCTTAGCAATAGAGATCTTGTGTTTGTTCTTTTCTTCAACAAGCTCATTGTTGAGTGCTGTAATATCACGTGTTTGCTTTTCAATAAGTGCTTCGACATCATATAGGTTGAACTTAAGCTTGGACACCTCATTAGTGACTTTCGTGGGTGGAGTGTCTCTAACATTATCAAGCAAAGAAGAAAGATTTTGAATCTCTATTTCATAGCTTTTGATTTTCTCCTTGGCATGCTTATATTTACTAATGACTTTCTTATGGTCATTTAGTAAATCATTAAACGCATCGCCAAGTTCATCAAAAGTAAAGTCATCGAGAGTTTCACTAGTTACCTTTTCGGATGTCGCTATTAGGCAGACATTAGCGGCGTCTTGAGGAGAGTCTTCCTCTTCCTCGGAATCACTTACTTTGCTTTCATGCCAAATGTTAATGTTGGCATATTTTCTTGAAGAAGACTTCTTGTAGGGCTTCTCATATCTGTTGCCTTTCTTTGCGAAGGGACAGTCTTTTCGGACGAGTCGAGTCTTCTTGCAGCCGTAGCATATTGGTTCTTCCTCGTCATCTTCTTGTTGTTCCTTCTTTCTTCGATTGAAACGAAGAAACTTCTTGAAGTTGCGGACTAGAAGAGCTTGATCATCACCTTCAGAATTGTCATCGTCAGTCTCTTCAGGATCAGCCCTTCGACGATGAGAGTTTAGGTCAATTTCTTTTGCCTTTGGAGCAGGTTCGTCGAAGTCTTTGAGGTCGAGCTCGTGGGTCATCAGCTTTCCCATCAAAGTTTCCATAGATATTATGGTGAAATCATTGCCTTCTATGATAGCTGTTACCTTAAGGTTCCAATTCTTCGGTAGCCCCCTAAGTAACTTACAGATCTTCTCATGATTTGTATATTGTTTGCCAAAATATGACAGAGGGTTGATGACGTCAAAAAACCTTGTAAACATTTGGGTGATCGTCTCATTTGGCTTCAACTTGAACGCCTCGTATTCTTGAGTGAGACGACTGGTTTTCGACTCCTTGACTTGGGTGGTTCCTTCATGCGTCACTTCTAGAAGCCTTCATACTTCGTGCGAGGTGGTGCATGTCGAGACCTTGTTAAATTTATTCCTATTTATTGCACAAAAGAGAGCATTAATAGCTCTAGCATCTAGACTCGCCTGTTTTTTTTCTCGTCAGAACGTTGGGTTTCTCGACGAGATCTCCATTGACAACTTTTCGAGCGGGCTTTTTGTAACCATCGGCGACAATGGTCCACAGGTCGAAGTCTAGAGACTTGAGATAGAAACTCATCCTAGTTTTCCAATAGGGGTAGTTGGTTCCATCAAATAGGGGTAGCCTATGAGTGGACTGTCCTTCACTATGGTTGGAAAACATAGGTTGTGTGGTTGCCATGGATCAGCTCTTAGGATGTTAGTCCTTATAAAGAGAACAGAGCTCTGATACCAATTGAAGAACAGGTAGGCAACTCTAGAGGGGGGGGGTGAATAGAGTTTATGACAATAATAGCCAATTAAAATTTAAACTCTTTTCACCAACAGTATATAATCAAAGTAAATGCAGAAATATAGAGAGCAAAAGAGCATACACAAACACAACCCATTTTAACCTGGTTTTCCTCGTGGAGGACTAGTCCAGGCCTGAGAACTCTAGCTCAGGATTAAATCCACTATTTGTGAAATAGTAGTTACACCCCGTGCCTTTTCTTCAGAAGAGCACGTCAACTTCTTACAAAGATCGCAGTGGCGATGCTTGGAATTTTTTAAGCGACTTTCTTGACTATTGCACAAACTCCTAACTGAATAGCACTGAGCACTTTGAGGCTTAGGAAGCTTGTGGCTAGTAGATGAGAAGGTTAAGGCTTGTATAAGACTTTAGAGAGAAGAGAAGAGAAGATTGGATGATTGAAAATGAGAGAATTCAAGGCCTATTTATACTAGTTGGAATAGGCAGACTTCGGCCAAAATTTTGTGTCAAGAATTTAAATTTTTGGCCGTTGGACAACTAGCATACAGTAAACCCTAAAAATTAGGGTCCTGTAATTTAGGGGCCGAGGCCCGAACTCTGTGTGGAGGCAGAGTTCGGCCTGAAATCTGTCTCCAGGAGACAGAATTGCTCAAATAGGCTATGTGGGCTATTTTGGTTTGGTGGAGCTTTTGGTTTATGGTTTGAAGATAGGTATAGACCCAAACTACTCAGTGCGACTCAGTTTAAATTTAACTAGACTCAATAAATATAAAAATACAAACTCAAAAGCTGAGTATGCTGCAGGAGAGAGCCGACGTCCGTCTTGCACTGAGTTCTGTCTTGATGTGTCATATTGAATTATAACAAGTATCATATTGTCAATTTTATCAATATTTGGTTGATTGTGATTTTGTGTCAACAATAGAAGTACGCCAGATGGAGGAAGAAACTGTTCGAGCCTTTTTCGAATGCTTCTGTTAGGCATGCTTGAGATTACCAACTGGCATCCCAGAACATGTGCTGATCGAATCATGGAGCATGAACATGATGTCAGCCATCAAACTCTGGTTCGACTCAGCTCAGGCTCCCGATTGGAGTTCGTTGACCATGGGAGCCGAAGCCGTCGAGAAAAAGGCACACAACATACGGCTTCTGGGGGTTAGCTTCTCTGCGTTCGATGACAAGGAAAATACGTTGCCACCAACAACAGTAGCCACAAATCCAAGGGAAAGCAGGCATTTACTGTCAATGCCTCGAAGAGCACACAGGGGCCCGTTCTGAAACCCCTACCTGTACCAAGGCTGAAGGAGGTATACTCCTTCAATGACGAGGATACTTTATAACTTTTCGAGATGCTGAAACTGAGCGACAAGATTAAGTTGCCAGATCCAAAGCATCCTGACGAGGTGGACAGGGTAGGCGACCCAAGGTACTGTCACTACCATCGGTTCGTCGGGCATCCAACTCAAGATTGCTACATCCTGAAGAACTATATACAACGCATGATCAATGCGAATGTCATCTCGGTTGATTACGAAGAGAAGACAGTCTCGGCTAACATGATGTCACTCCAGTTTGGCACCTTGCCGTCCACTGAAGCTCAAGAAGCCGTCGTCCCCATCCCCATCCCGAAGACGACAATGGAAGTAGTCAACCTTTCGCCAACTCGTGACAATATGAGCGGACTAGTACCACTAACGACATCTCGAGGAGAGATAATATGGGTTTATCCAGATCTCGCCCCAGAACAGACTCAACCGGGGGTATATTATACCTCCAAAACCAAAGGCAAGAAGACCAAGTCTTGCCAAATGGTGACTTTCTCTCCTGAGGAAGCACTACCCGTACAAACGTATTCACAGCAGAACGCTCAGCAAGAGGAGGTTCCAGGCGAAGTGATGCCTACTGTAAATACTACAGCCGTCCAAAGGAAAGGTCCATCTCAACCTCCAGTAGCCGACAAACAAAAACAGAAGGAGTCCCGTTTCGACAGGCTTCTATAAAAAGATAATGCTTTAGGGTTGACCAAACCCTACAACTTCGATATACTGGCCCAACTCGCCAATACTCCAGCTCAGCTGTCCCTGTTCGAGCTTCTTTGACTATCCAAAGATACTCGAGAGGCTCTGTGTGAAGCACTGAAGGACGCTGAGTCCTTCATTAGCCAAGTCAAATAGACTGAAGATGATCCGACAGCATGTCTACACTGCCACAGTGTAGGGGAGATCATCCCCAACATCACTTTCACTCAGCAAGATATGCTGCTAAAAAACAACCGACACAACAGACTGCTGTAATACACAGGGTATGTCGGTGCCATCAAGGTGGATCGAATACAGATTGACCCTGGGTCTTCTCTCAGCATCATCCCCCGAACTCTGCTCCAGATATTGGGGATTCCGATGCATCATCTGACAGCATCCCATAATACAACCAGTGGCTTCAATGCCAGCAAGAGTAAACCACTGGACAATATCCATCTCAAATGTCATATCGATGATCTCCAGATCGAGGTGAGCTGCTATGTTGTGGATGCGAACGTCAACTACAACATGCTATTAGGGCGGCCATAGCTACACGAATACATGGTGGTGCCATAAACTCTCCACCAATGTATAAAATATGT
Organism: Iris pallida; assembly: GCA_029216955.1. Lineage (NCBI taxonomy): Eukaryota > Viridiplantae > Streptophyta > Magnoliopsida > Asparagales > Iridaceae > Iris > Iris pallida. The sequence continues at coordinate 41,611,560 of JANAVB010007399.1, forward strand.
ATCCACCAATGGCATAGTCAGAACAGAGTTCGCTGTTGTTGATCCCTTCAAATGGATTGAGGACTTCTTCATCGACTCTGACCTCTACAAATCGATCCATCTGGACGATGAAGCCAACGATGCCGACGACGAAGCAGAAGCCGAAGCTGAGGCTGACACTGAGGCAGAAATGATAATCAACGTTGCTCTGAAAGTGCGACTCAAGGGGAAACCTCCTCAGACATCGTCCTCTATCATAGTCAAGCTTCACGGGAGAGCACCAACCTCTCTGAGCAGAACAACCACTGAAGCCCCTTTGAAGATACGACTCAAGGTGAGACTTAAGGGCAGACCTCCTCAGTCGTCAACCCCTCTCACTGTCAGGGAAGGCCCCGGCGTCTCTCTCAACACAGACTTAAGAGCCGATACGGGTCATGCTTCCGATGTACTCTTCCGAACCGCCCAAGGCTGCTCCAGTACTCACTGACAAAAACCTGGAAGATTATATATCGGCCAACGTCGACGCTCCATCCCTCGATGATGTAATTCTCCGGGACAAGATCCCATATTTTATCAATAAAAGGCTGTCCTTAAATTATTCTAGTCTTCTACATTGGAATGCCATGTATACTCTAGATAGTGCCTTGCAGTCATTGCAAACACAAATAACGACTGTCAATTATGTAAATTGAGTCGTCCGGTACCAAGGAGTCTGTAATATAGTTCCATCTCAGAACTAAGACGAGAAACCTATCATCTTTGGCAATGTCCAGCGTCATTGAGACCTTCCACCGGCAGAGCCAGAATCTGACACTGGTAGAATGCAAATATATTGGTATAACGATCGAGCCAAGTACCTCATTCAAAAAATGGGTTACAACCTGAAAAGCGGTCAGGGTCTGAATTATGGCAGAGGCCGACATCTTCTTTTACGACTCCCCATTTTGAAGGGGAAGCCACAGGACTATTACCATCGTACTCGACGGGGGGTAGGCTACATCACGCCTCCGACAACCCCAAAAAGTTTAGAAGCAGAAGAGGCCATACACTTTCACTCATCTGAAGCTTCAACTTGGGATTTCGACACCAGTATCGGCCAGATCTTCAGGAAAGTATTCTCAGTCAACATGGCATTCGCAAATCCCTCATAAGAGAAGACGATGATCAGACAGTAGAGTTCTTCGAAGAAGAACCCTGAGCTCAACGTCTACGTGCACAATAGGAATCTCGCTTCGAACTACGAGAACCCCCTACTGAGGATGAAGTTGAGCAGATCGACCTCGGGGATGGACCCTCTTCCAAACCTATCTTCATCAGCAAAAGCTTTGCAGGGGAGGACCGAGAATCCTTGGTCTAACTGGTCAAAGAATACATCGACGTCTTCGCCTGGAGCTATGAAGACATGCCCGATTTAGATCCACAAGTCGTAATGCACAAGCTTAACATCTTACCTAATGCAAAGCATGTTAAGCAGCAACAGTGATGCTTTCGTCCCAACATCATGGACGCTATTTGTAAAAGCCCTAAATTTTTACTATTTTTTTATAAATTTGGTATTGGTTTTTATTTTTATACGTCGCGTAGTTGCATTGTACGTCACGCAAATTTTTTTTGTTTTTCGTGATTGCTCGACGAGTGCAAATATGTGCGAGCGTACAAATTTTTAGAAAAATATTTTTTCTATTTTTATAGTTTCAAAATAATATATGTAATAATTATTTTAGCTATCGTACCAAAATTTCCAAGTTCATTATTTTATTTATTTTATTTATACAAAGCCTTTCGTTTATACAGTTATTAATAATAAATAATATTTTTATTACGTACATATATTTCATAAATATTTTATTAGCTTATTTTTAAATAAAAATATAATTTTCAAAATTTATTAATATTAATATTTTATTATTCAAAAAGAATTATTATTTTTGAAATTATTATTAATGGTATTTTTGGAAAATATATTTGAAAATTATTGAGGCCATTTTAAATCTCGATTTAATTTTATTGATTTAATTTAATAGTATAAAGGTAGAATTTATAGATTTAAATTGAAGTTGAATTTGAATTTAGATTTGATTTCATTGTTTTAAATTAATACATGAATTATCTATTTTTGGGTTAAACTAATCCTAATTCTTATCTTAATGGGAATTTCCACATCCTATAAATAGGCAGGTATTCCTCCATAAACTTTTATCATCCACAAATTTTTCCACAAACCCTAATCCCGTGCATCGTGTCCGTGTCCTCTACCCCATCCACTATTTATCTTCTTGTACAAGTACATAAATTTCCCGCGTCCGACAAATCTCGGACGCCAATCCATCCCGTGTCTCGCAGGACACTTCTCCCAGCCCCTCCTCTGTTGTGTCGGACACTCCCGACCCAACCTAAAATCTAACCGTCCCCGCCTGCTGCTCGAATCCCGCTGCACCGCCTCCGTCGCAACCTTCGGCACCACCACCGCCATCACGCCGACCTTCCGTCTTCCCCGACGAACAGCAGCCCCCGTCCCTGGCCACATGTCACCGGCCAACCCAACACCCTTCACCATCCAGCCACGCGAGCCCAATCCCTGCCACCGCCACCATCGGTATAACCGCCATCGCGGCCATCGCCGCGGCAGCCCACACCGCCACCACCATGGACCAATAACAACACCGCCGCCTTCCTGGCTTTACCTCGACCATCTGCCTAAGCCCCGACAGCACCAACCCCATCACAGCCCATCCGCCGTCATCCCGACCACGACCACCAACAACAAAAACAAAGAAAAACAAATCCCCGCCACCACCTTGGCTTATCTCCACCGGAGTCACGCCCGGCTGCCGCTCCGAAGAAGCAGTCGCCAACGCCGCCTCCCTCTGGTGCGCGACCGCCGTTGGATCCCCGACCAATAGGACCGCCCTCCGCGCGCCAGAGACAGCTCTTCCCTCCGTCGCGTGCATCTCCCCGTGCCGGAGAAAACCCTCCGCTCCGCCCCGCGGTGCGCCTCCGCCGCCGCGTTGACAGCACCGAACCCAGCTTCGCGCGCCTCCGACCACCAGACCGACGACACCCCAAACCCCCGCTCCTCTTCCGACCTCCGCGCCCCGCGCCAAGCCACCGTAGACGCCCATCGAAACCCCAAGCTCCACCGTTACTCTCCCCTCCGTGAAATCCCCTCCGTCGCCTTCCTCCAGCACCCTCCGAGAGTGCCGCCCGCCGCGCTTGACTCCGCGCGAGCGAGCTCCGCCGTGGTTTTCGCACCACCAGGTCAGCCGGGCCGCCTCTCTCGCGCCACCGCGACGAGCGCGACGCCCGTACACTCCTCCGCCTGAGCGATTTCTCTCCCGACCACCCTCCTCTCTCGCTCACACTTTCTTTTCTCTCTCTCTCTGTTCCTCCTCTATGTGGGTCTCTGGTTTCTTTTTCATTTTTTATTTTATTTCTGCACAGGCGTTTCTCTCTTTCGAGAAGAAGTTTGTGTGTTTGGTTTTTTTGTTTTATTTTTTTTACTTTTAACTGATTATTATTATTATTATTATTATTATTCTCTTTGTACAGCAATAATATTTACGATTATTTTATTATTATTATTGTATGATAAAAAGGGTATATGTTTGGATTTGTAAATTAGTACGTAAAAATAGACATATATGTTAAATATAAATTTTATTTACTGTTATTAATAAGGATATTAATTAGCATTATTATTTCATTGGATCTACCAAGACCTCTATTTGTTATTTTTTGTTCTCATGATATTGAGATACTTCCAAATATATTTTTATATTATTTTATAGTACCTTATTACGTATTTTGGCCTAAAATGACTTCCAACATAATTCTTAAAATACTTTGACCCATAAAATGTAGTTCCAAAATTTCAAATAAATTTTTATTTCTCATATGTTTTAACTAATATAATTGATATCCCAAAAACCTATTTTTATAATTTAGAGTTTTTGCCTAAAAGCGATTTTTTATATCTTTCAAATATTTGTCTAAAAACTATTTTATCTAGTATAATTATTTTCTTTCTTGAGTGTTATAAATAGTTCTCTAAAAACCATATATATTATTATCCATTTTCTTTAATTTTTCTCTTTTCCATGACCGATCCCGTTATTCCTATTCCGTCGCCAATTTCGTACCACCTTATGTCCACCCTAACTAATTTGACCCTTCTGGACCTAATGGAACTGTCCGTACCACCATTAGAGGTCTCCTTGTGTAGTTGTTATCCGAAGTCGCAGTTCGTGCCATATTGATCATTGCAGTACACTAGGCGTCCTACCAGGCAAGACACCTCGCCATTTGCTGTTTATTTATTTAGCTCATATTTCATGCATTATTCATTATTTTTTTATACAAAATAAACTGTGATACATGGCATAATCTGTTAGAACTTACTGTTCAGTTATATTTTCTGCTATGTATTATTTTTCTTACACATTAAACCTAGACTTAAGGGACCACCTTGTGTGTTGCATTCATTGGCCTTGACACGTTGTAACACGAAGTTGTGTGTCGCATGTAGAACACGGACATACGTGACTGGCTGGCCACCGGTACATATAAGCCGTGCGATAGGAATAACCGCTAATAGAAATTGTATGCTAGTTTGACTTAGCGGTTATAGAGGTTACTGTTGTGGATACAACATGGTAGGCATTGGGTGGGAAGAACAGCTCTTAATGTATGGGTCATATATGCACTGTCCTGATTGCCGGTTATCTTCAATGGGAGGTACGGTCCTGATTGCCGGTTATCTCCAGTGGGAGGTACGGTCCTGATTGCCGGTTATCTCCAGTGGAAGGTACGGTCCTGATTGTCGGTTATCTCCAGAGGGAGGTACGGTCCTGATTCCTGATATTCCTAATCCAGCCCATGCGTCAAAGGTTTGTTCTTTATTGCATATTCACTATAGTACGGTTAGGTACCCTATTGCAAGCAACGCTTATTTATTTGAGCAATATTTATTCAGTTTATATGGCATGATATTATGTGTCTTGTTACGTCCCTCTGAGGACCTGGTTATCTCTCCAGGTGTGTGCTCTTGTCTTTCGCAGGTGTTCTAGCTCTAGCCATGATCCTCGCTATTTCTTGGAGGATGATTGCACTTGGATCGTCTTCGCTTCGCTCGCCAAAAACCATTTCTTTTCTCATGTATTTTTCCTTTACTTGTTGGTAGTGGATTTGTCTCCGCCCAACATATTATATCAAGACAATTCATTATCTTTATATGATGTATTTTATTCATTTATTTTGTGTGGATGAGTTTAGTTATGGTTCTACTATATTTTACAGCTTATGTATCCATACGAGGCCTATGTACTTTGTATGAATACAGCTGGCATGTCTACGTTCCTAGTCCTACGTATTTTGGGACTGGGGCGTTACACTATTGACAAAAAAGTGGATAAACTCTTGGTCAGTGGGTTTATTCGCGAAGAACAACACCCAGATTGGGTGGCTAACATCGTTCCGTCACTAAAAAGAATGGAAAAATCTGAGTCTGTATCAACTTCCGGGACCTCAACTCAGCTTGCTCAAAAGACGAATTCTCGCTCCTGATCGCTGACATAATGATCGACAACACATGTGACTTTGAATGAATGTCCTTCATGGACAGGTACTTTGGCTACAACCAGATCAAGATGCTATCGGATGACGAGAAACACAAGTCGTTCAGGACTCCAAAAGAGGTTTACTTCTACACAATGATTTCCTTTGGTTTGAAGAATACAGGTGCCACATACCAGCGAGCTATGAGAACCATCTTTCGCCAACACCTTCGCAAAATAGTCAAATGTTACGTTGTTGACATCACTGTCAAGAATCGTCTACGAGGTGATCACCTACAAGGTCTGAAGACAATCTTCGATCTTATGCTAGCACATCAGCTCAAGATAAACCATGCTAAATCCTTCCTTAGAATTTCCAGTAGTAAGTTTTTGGGCTTTATCATCACTGCAAAAGGCATCTATGTTGACCCCGAGAAGACCAAAGCCATCCTTGACATGGACCTTCCGAAAAACCTTAGAGAACTTCAAGGCCTACAAGGACGTCTCGTATATATCCAAATATTTATCGCAAATCTTTCCAAAAAATGTCAGTCCTTCACTAAACTCATGAAGAAGGGAGTCTCCTACGTCTGGTCGGAGGAATGTCAGAAGGCGTACGACGACATCAAAGCTTATCTCACGAGTCCTCCAGTTCTGGTGGCACCCGTCGCAAGCAGACCTTTCCTGCTCTATGTTTGCACTATGGATCATTCTTTCGGTGCTCTATTAGCTCAGAACAATGATGCCGGCAACGAGTAAGCCATCTACTACCTGAACAGGACAATGATAGGGGTCGAACATCGATACAACCCATCGAAAAAGAATGTCTAGCTCTGGTATTTGCCATCCAGAAGACTCGTCATTATGTCTCGGGGCAGACAATCCACGTCATCTCCCTACTCAATCTACTTATAGTCCTCGTGACAAAGCCAGGAGTGCTAAACTCTCGGTTAGCTACTTGGGCAATACTATTGACACCATATGATATGGTATTTGTCCCGCAAAAAGCTGTCAAGGGCCAAGCACTGGCCGACTTCTTATCCGCACATCCGATTCTGGAGTCATCTAAACCTTATAAAGACATTCCAGATGAGGTGTTAGAGTCCAACATCGCCGAAGAAAATCCCGTTTGGCGAATGTTCTTCGACGGTGCTATAAGAACAGGCCCCAAAGGCCAGATTATTGCAGGAGTGGAGTTACTCTTGATCTCTCCCGATAAGTTGGTCATCCAACGTTCTCCTCCTTCACGACTGCCTACACTTTCGGAATGGACACTGCCGCATACCAAGAAAAAGAAGCATCGGCAACACAACTCAGCATTGGTGCATGCAAAGCAGCGGTGCATTAAAAGTCTTGGCGAATCTCCATACGCATCTACTGAACCCCACCATGGTGCATATACAGGACCGACGTCCATGCACGATGGAGAGAAGCTTCGACGTATTATAAGGATCAAAGTCCATGTGCGTCAGCAGAATGAAGCTCCGGCACATCATCAAGATCAAAGTCCATGCGCGTCAGCAAAAAGAAGCTCCGACGCATCATCAGAACCAAAGCCTATACGCGTCAGTAGAAAGAAGCATCGGCACATCATCAGGACAAAGTCCATGCGCGTCAGCACAGAGAAGCCTAGGCGCATCCTCAAAACGGGGCTCATATAGCCTCACCCATGATCTTTAGCGTTGTTATTTAAAACGTGCAAAGAAGTGCCTGTGCGAACTCCCAAAGCAGCATACTGTAGAAGCATGGAAAATATTAGAATAATGATCCATGCGGCTCGAAGTAAGAAGCTTATGCGGCTCACACAGGAGCGGCCCTATGCGGTTCAAAGAAGACTCTCAATCGCATGCGGCTCGGGAGCGTATGCGGTTCAGCAAGGTATATGCGGCTCGATGGATGCCATGTGTGATCCTTCCCTACAGCTGGTCGTTTGGGGGTGGCCTCATTTAATGCTCTGACACGACTTGGCGACTGTGACTGCTCTGACATAAAGTGTCATAATGGCTCTGCCATAATGACAGACTTTTCGGGAAATAAAGAAGATCTCTGACCCGAACCGTCAGAAATCCTAGGTTGCCACGTGGCAACTCTCATGCGGCTTAAATGGAAAACAGCACCATGCGGCTCACGAAGAAGTCACTCTATATGGTTAGCAGAAATCAGCCATATGCGGCCCACCGAGAGCTCAATCCCTGCGACTCAATACAATGCTAGCTCATGCGGCTCGCAAAGACTATGCATATGCGGCTCACGGAAGGTTCGTCCCCTGCGGCTCGATGAGGCATTATCTCATGCGGCTCAGGAAGAGTATCTCTCTGCGGTTCGAGGATAGTCAATCCTATGCGGCTCTGACAGGACTCACAATTAAGACGCGTGGCATGAGATCAATAAGAGATTTAACCAAATCTCAACAAATATATTTGATATCATCGTCATAATTACTGAGATCAGGGCATATTATTTATCATCAAGCTAATGGGACACGTGGTGAGCAATCAGACATTGGCATAATCAATCACGAGGATTTAAAGCAGCTAGCATTAGTTGCTCATGAGATACGATGCTATCCGCATTAATGGCCGAGATTCACTATAATCAGGATCAAGGGTTCAGATAGAATGAAGGAGCGCCGACATTCCAAACAGATAATCATTAGCAAACCCTAATGATCACCCCCCCCACTCTTATAAATAGCCAGCATCATTCCCTTGTGAAAAAAAAAGAAGAAGAAGGGAGAGAGAGGTCGGCACCAAAAGAAATAAGAAGAGAGAGATCTACACAGAGAGAGCTCCCCCCTTCCTTCTTGATAATCACAGAGAGAGAGAGAAGCCAGGAGAGCAATCCGAGGAGAGCAAGAAGAGTGTTTCTTCATCAACGTCGAGCAGATCTTCCCCGAGCCAAGACTGCATACTGATCGTCCAAGGAGTAAGGCAGAGCGGCCGTCGCTTTCCCGAGCCTCTATCGTCACCCCCCAGAATCAAAAATAAACAATCGTACTTAGTCTGCTGTACCTAGGTTTTCGTCCCTAGGCTTTCTTTGTACGAGCGAGTTTGTATTGTGAGTCTAAGTTTAGTCCTCCGATAATTGTTCTGTTCTTTTACAATCAATGGCAAACACGATGGCGACTCTGCTGGGGAGTAACTTCTCCACGGCTGAGGAGTTGGTGACGCAATCAGATGCAGCCAAACTTGGCTCCACACAAAAGAAGATGGTCGTCCGCTTCGACCAACAGGCGTTCGAAGAGATGCTCTCTGAAGACAGCGCTGGCCCGGCCCAGAAGCGTACCCGCACCACGAAGGCTCGTAAAGAATGGAGACCGAAGTCATTTGCTCCTCCTCAAGCCCTCGATGGGATGCCCTCTGTTGCTCAAGACAGCGAGAAGGATTCTCCTGCGGTCCCACTTCAGATCGTGGACAACTCTGCTGTCCCCAAGTCCGGCAGAAGAAAACATTATGATGCTGGACTTGCAGGGACAAAGAGGGACTCTACGCGGGCCGAACCGCAGAAGAGTATTAGCCCCAAGGAGAAAGCCCATGCGGCCACATCCGCCAACCGCATGAAGAAAACTCATGCGGCTACATCTGTCAGCCGCATAACTTATGCGACTACAGTTCCCGACAGCATGGATGAGACTCATGCGGCCAGTAAAGTCAATCGTTTGCAGAAAACCCATGCGGCCACAGATGTCAACCGCATGCGGCCAGCCTGCACGGTCGTGACCCCTAGCCGCATAAGAACTCGTCCGACGACGGGAGACAACCGCATTCAGACAGCCTGCACGGTTTCCGCTCCCAGCCGTATAGCATCTGCTCCATGCTCCTCTCGATCAGTTTTCGACCGTCTCTCGTACGGTCCGAACCCTGATGACTCTCTGGATGATAAGCCAGACTCTGTGATGTTCAACGTGGACTCTTCCTATTATGCACCCGCGAGTGCTAGAAAGAAGAAGTCTAGGGCAGCACGGGCTCATCAAGCCCAGACAGCTGCCCCAACCTCTGACTATCAGGGCGTCCCGCTGATTATCACACGGGCCTCTGATGGAAAGTTGTACAGAACCGTTCGAGTCCAATCCCCGGCGGCGAACGGACAGAGTGGTTCCTCTGACCTGCGTGAGGCAATCCTCCACAAACGCAAGGAAAGAGAAGGGGCCTCGGCGTACAAAGAATCCCCATATAGACGTCACTGCACCCAGATCATCGTCAACTGCTGCTGCAGCAACGCGGCAGTGACGGAAGATCATCCGTCCGTCTTCCACCGACTACAGCACCCGAACTCAGAAGATGAGGCACCTCCTGTTGTCTCCTGCAATTCTGCTCAGAAAGTCCCCGCCGAGGGGAGAGGGAAGAAGACAAGGATCTCCAATCCAAAGATATCAGCCACTACAGCTAAGAAGTTGTCGGCTAAACGGTTACCCTCCACCAGAGTATACCAACACACCCGTTCGAAGACAAAATCGGCTGCAACAGGAGGCTCATCGTCCCCGACCCTGGGGGTCGAAGGAGCTGGGGGTATTACTCCCCCGAACGTCCACAATAATCCAATGTTTCAAGGAGACGAACCCCGAGAAACAACCCTCCCATCGGGTACAACAGATGCTGACGTCCCCGAGGACATCCATGATTCTCTAGGCGAAGCAAGCTCCGAAGCTGGGGGTAGTGTTCCTTCCGAGTCCGAACCTGAAGAGAACATCCCCACATATCCAGTTGATTTCTCGACGCATGGGTACGACTCGGAAGGTACATCCTCCACCACTCCCTCCGTCACTCCTCATGTGAGGACGGTATTCATGATAGATAGCAATCAAGGCGGTTCCAGCGATCGCCAGCGCATCGACACGTTGGAGGCCATATTGCATGCCTTGGTCAAGTCTGTAGACGAGATCAAAGCGGCACTTCCTACTCTGCAGGGAATGACACCTAGCCAGACAAGCGCGGGTCCCGCAATCAACGTAGATTCAAATTCAGCGGCACCAAACCAGGGCAATAATCCTCCCGAGATAACGGCCCCTACCGCGACAGATGAGGCCCGAGAAGTAAGAAGAGAGGTTCAGGAGCTCCGAGCAATGTTCCACGCCCGAGAAAACTCTCAAGACCTCCGAATACGGCAACCATATCCTGCTGAATGGAGGGATGTTCCCTTTCTGCCAAGATATAAGCCGTTCAATATCAACCCATATGATGGCAAGACTTCAGCAAGTCGATACATCACTTACTTTGAGGTCACTACTGACCATCTGCCCCATGATGACGCTATCCTCACGCGGTTATTCATTGGGGCATTGGAAGGAGTCGCCTTCGATTGGTACCGCAACCTGCCAGACAATTGCATCCACTCCTTCGCTGGCTTCAAGCGCTTGTTCTTGGAGAGGTTCTATGAGGTAGGGCAGGACGTTACGATGTCTACCCTCATGGACGTCGTTCAAGGAGAGAAAGAACAGACGAGAAATTACATTGAGCGGTTTTGTCAAACCGCAATGAAGTTACCATCTGGCAACCCGGACCCTTCTTTGATTGAAATTTGCCAAAAGAGACTACTTCCAACAATTAGTCTCTGGATGGGCGAAAGTCAGTTCAAGGATTGGAAGGCTTTTATCATCAGTGCTACAAGTGCTGAAGAACGATTGAAGAAGGCTCGCCAACTGGGGTTGCATATCTCGGAGGGAGAGAACAAGAGCAAGCGTCCCAACACCAGCAACGACAATGGGGGTAGCCCCTCCAACAACCGGGACAACAAAGGCAAACAGGCTATGGTGACCGATACAGCCCAGAAGCCCGAGCCACAGCCAGCAGACAAACAATGGCCTCAAATCACTTATTACTTTGAAGACGGCCACGTCAAGCCTATTTTGGACATGCTTATACAAGGAGATAGAATTCAGCTTCCTCCACCAAGACGGGAGCCTCGGTCGGCTGATCTGGAGAACCCAAAGTTCTGCCATTACCATCGCTACGTCCACCATGCGACACACGACTGCTACCAACTGAAACGGTATATCCAAAACCTCATCGATTCGAACGCCCTGGCCATCGATTTCGAAGAGGTAACCGTGGCAGCCAACATGGTGTCCGTACAATTCGGCAGCTTCCCTCCAACGGAGACTCAGGACGGGGTTATACCTATCCCTCTGGCAACAATAGAAATTGCTAATCTACCGCCTGCTCGCGATCAAGCCGCTGGTCTAACACCCCTCACCACATCACGAGGGGAAATCATGTGGGTTCATCCGGACCTAGTCCACGAGGTAACTCAGCCCTCTCCACCTTCTAAAAGGAAAAGTGAAAAAGTCAGATCCTGCCGTACTGCCTCGACGGAAGAAGAGGAAGTCTCGACCGTCACTACTCGATCCTGAACACAAGCCCAACCGGTGACCGAAAGCGCGACTGATGATCATCCGCCCACTACCAATGATGCTCCGGGACCGGCTCAGCCTTCGATGACCGACAAGCCTAGGCCGAAGGAGACTCACTTCGACAAGTCCCTCCGGAAGGAGACACCTCAGGGGCTGGAGAGGCCCTACAACTTCGACATCTTAGCGCAATTAGCTAACACCCCGGTCAAATTATCCTTATATGAACTCCTCAGGCTCTCAAAGGATATCCGCACGGATTTAAGTGAGGCGCTCCAAAATGCCGACGCATACTTGGCTCAGGTCAACCTCACGGGAGATAACCAACCTGCAGAGCTCCAAGATAGTGCGTGTGCGGGAGCAATGCCCAATATCGTCTTCTCTCCGCAAGATATGCTCATCAAAACTAACCTGCATGATCGCCCGCTATACTACACTGGATACATCGGCGACGTAAAGGTGGACCGAATGCACATTGATCCTGGGTCCTCTATAAGCATCATTCCGAAAGGTCTGCTACATCATCTTCGCATCCCGATGTATCGCCTGACACCTACAAGCACCGCCATTAGCGGTTTCAATTCGGGCAGGAGCTACCCAATAGGGAAGATCCGTTTGAAGTGTCAGATCGGCGATCTCCAATCAGAAGTCACCTGTTATGTCATAGATGCCGACACTTCTTACAATATCCTTCTGGGACGGCCTTGGATACACGATTACATGATCGTGCCTTCCACACTACACCAGTGCTTCAAATATGTCGATAAGCACGGCTTCGTGAGGACAGAGTTTGCCGATATCGATCCCTTCAAGGGGGTCGAATCTTATTACTCAGACTCCTGTCTATACGAAAAATCAAAGAAGCATCTGGTCGAAGAAGATGTGCAAACTCACAACAAGACGGCTACAGGATCAGAAGAACCTCTAACGATCCACCTTCAGGCTCGCAAACCGGGCAATTCCGCACCCCTTACGGCCACTCTGCGTAAGGACGCAATCAGTCTTTCCGCACAAGAAGAACAGATGAGAATCCGGCTGCCAAAGTCCGGCCAAGCACTGAGACCCATAACAGGGCCACTTACCATCAGACTATCGAGAGTCGGTCAGCTCCAAACGGAGAAGCCCAATCCCTCCGACAGACCGCTCACAATACGCCTTCCCAAGAAGGTTCTTCACCCCGATGCGAGGTCTGACACTTCTAGCGAACCAGCCAACCCTCGCCTTACATCAAGTACCAAACTGGGGGTTGCTAGTTTACCAACAACTCCACGATCTGCTCCACCGGTTGAGCCTCTGAAGATCAAGCTGACTAGGTCGTCCTCCCAGTCTTCATTTATACAGGGGGTGGCCGAAGAAGAACCAGAATTGGCCAAGTATGTGGCTGCCCACTCCGATACCCCCTCCGCAGATGATGTAATCCCTCTAGAAAAGATACCTTACTTCATCAATAAAGGGTTATCTTTGAACTACAACGAGCTCAATAAGCTATGTACAATGTATGCTATGGAACACGATATAGGCACTCACCTACATACACAGGTGACAAACGTGTACACCGCCATCCGACTTACTCCAGTAGAAGACACTTACCGAATAGTCAAGGGAGGGGACCACCCGATCATCTTCGGCCGGACGAACAACCCACATCCCCTCGCTATGGAAGAAGTCGACTTCGGGTCAGATACTGGAAGACTGCCTCTGTATCTCTATAGCCCTCAATCCAAATATCTCATGCAAAAACAGGGGTATGATCTAGAGACAACGCCAGGACTGAACTACGGCACTGGACGACGATTACCTTTGAAGACGCCAGCCCCGGTGGGCAAACCATGGAACTACTATAACAAAACCCGATGCGGTTTAGGGTATGTAACGCCTACTACGACCCCTGAAAGCTCAGATGAAGAATGCGACTGGCAGTCACATTCAACCGGATCACCGACTTCCGACTCAGATACCAGCATCGGAGATGTGTTCAGACAAATCATGTCAGTCAACATGGCGTTCGCTGACGCTTACGAGGAAGACGAAGACATCCCCGAAATCCTTGAGCTAGAACCATGGGCCCAACAATTAGACGCGCAATGGGAAAAACGGTTCGAACTGAGAACCTCCTACTGAAGATGAGGTCATACAAGTGGATCTCGGCAGCGAATCTTCTCCAAAACCGATCTTTATCAGTAAAATCCTGACAAACGAAGAACGAAAATCGCTGCTGAAACTCGTCAGAGAATATATCGACGTGTTCGCATAGAGTTACGAGGACATGCCGGGGCTAGACCCCGATATCGCTCTTCATAAACTCAACATACGGCCAGATGCAAAGCCAGTCAAACAGCAACAACGGCGCTTCCGCCCAGGCGTCATGGACGCAATTGAAGCCGAAGTCAACAAGCTAATAACCAGCGGCTTCATTCATGAAGAGCAACATCCTGACTGGGTCACCAACATAGTGCCGGTCCTTAAGAAAAATGGAAAGATCCGAATCTGCATCGACTTCCGTAATCTGAATGAGGCATGTCCGAAGGACGAGTTTCCCCTCCCCATCACAGACATCATGATTGACAACACATGCGGCTTTGAATGTATGTCATGGATGGATTCTTGGGGTACAATCAAATCAAGATGTCTCCCGACGATGAAAAGCACACATCATTCCGAACGCCGATTGGTACATACTGCTACACAGTCATGCCATTCGGTCTAAAGAATGCTGGCGCTACATATCAGCGGGCCATGAGTATCATTTTTCGAGAACATTTACGCAAAACAGTAGAATGCTATGTCGACGACATCGCCGTCAAGAGTCGCCATAAGGAAGATCATCTGCAAGACCTGAGAACGGTATTCGACCTGATGAGAGCCCACAACCTGAAGATGGACCCTACGAAATCATTCTTGGGCGTATCCAGCGGGAAATTCTTAGGCTTCATCATCACGGCACGGGGCATCCATGTAGACCCTGAGAAGACGAAGGCAATCATGGAGATGGGTCCTCCGAAAAATCTCCGCGAACTCAGAGGCCTCCAAGGGAGGCTAGCTTACATCAGGAGGTTCATTTCCAACCTCTCCGGGCGATGCCGACCGTTCACACACCTCATGAAGAAGGGAGTCTCATTCGTATGGGACGAGGAATGCCAGCGTGCTTTCGACGACATCAAAGAATATTTGTCGAATCCCCCAGTTCTGGTGGCCCCGGTCCCCGGAAAACCATTCTTGCTCTACGTACGAGCAATAGAAAACTCCCTTGGTGCCCTGCTAGCACAGAATAACGATACAGGCCACGAGCAGGCCATATATTATCTCAGCCGGATGATGATCGGGCCAGAACATCGATACACCGCCGTAGAGAAGGAGTGTCTCGCTCTGGTATTCGCTATTCAAAAGACGCGGCACTATGTCACAGAACAAACCATACATGTGATCTCGCGAGTCAACCCCCTCAGAGTCCTCATGACTAAACCAGGAGCCCTCAGCTCTCGCCTCGCCACATGGGCAATATTACTGTCCCCCTATCATATGATCTTCGTCCCGCAAAAGGCTGTTAAGGGTCAAGCCCTAGCAGACTTTTTGGCAGCCCACCCAGGATCGGAGTCATCCAGAATCTATGAAGAGATCCCAGACGAGGTCGACGATTCGAATACAGCCACCCACGATAACATATGGCGAATGTTCTTCGATGGCGCCTCAAGGACCGGACCCAAGGGAAACATCGTCGTCGGGGTCGGAGTGGTATTAATTTCTCCTACTGGGCTGGTGATCAATCGCGCCTACTCCCTCACGGAACCCTGCTCCAACAATGTGGCCGAATATAACGCTCTGGTCATTGGCCTCCAACTTGCAAAAGAGCTGGGGGTAGAATACCTTGAAGCATACGGCGACTCCCAACTAATCGTCAATCAGATCAGGGGCTCGTACGAGGTTCGCCATGAAGACATGATCCCCTACCATCAAATTGCGATCAACATTATCTCATCATTCGAGGGATTCTTCATCAAACACGTCCCCAGACTCCAAAATATCGAAGCCGATGCCCTAGCAGGCCTTGCCGCTTCCTTAGCAGTGCCGAACCAAGCTCATCATTCGGTTGACGTAATAGGCCACGAACTGGTCTGTCCCAAGAACGACGTTCAAGCCATGGCAAGTTATTCTGCCCAGAAGGTCGACGACACACCGGACTGGAGACAGCCGTTCATCGACTTCGTCGTATACGACATCCTCCCAGAGAATCCAAAGGAAGCTACCTCTATCAAACGGCGCTCTATCAGATTCTTTTACGATACAGAGACGAAAATATTGTATCGCCGCTCCTACGACGGATTATCGCTCCGGTGTTTGTCGAACGCGGAAGCTACAGAAGCTGTACGAGAAGCTCACGACGGTGTATGTGGGGCCCATCAACCCGGCCCTAAGCTACAGGATCGCCTTCGCCGGATGGGCTACTACTGGCCCACAATGGTGGCAGTTGCGATAGATTATGCCAAAAAATACAAGGCCTGCCAAGTCCACGCGGATTTCATTCATCAACCATCCGAGTTTCTGCATCCAACGGTGGCATCCTGGCCATTCGAAGCATGGGGAATGGATATCATTGGTCCAATCACCCCACCTTCCTCCCGAGGACACCGCTTCATACTTGTGATCACTGATTGTTTCTCCAAATAGGCGAAAGTTGTCCCACTCGCAGAAGTCAAGACTTCAAACGTGATCAGCTTCCTTAAGCATCACGTCATCTACCGCTTTGGACTGCCCCGGAGGATCATCCATGATAATGGTCCGCAGTTTACAAGCCACGCATTCTATCGGTTTTGTGATAAACACCGTATTCAGAATGTCGCTTCGACACCGTACAACCCGACAGCAAACGGGTTAGCAGAGGCATTCAACAAAACAATCATCAAACTCCTCAAGAAGTTTGTCTCCTCCAACAAAAGCGACTGGAACGAGAAGCTCGGCGAGTGCTTATGGGCTTATCGCACCACGGTTCGAACAGCCACCGGGAATACACCATTCTCTCTGGTGTACGGGAGCGAGGCAGTCCTCCCTTTGGAGACTCAGATCCCCTCACTCCGCGTCGCCCTCACTTATCAATTGACGACGGATCATAACTACCGACGACGACTACAAGAGTTGGAGGCTTTAGATGAAAAGTGCCTCCTAGCTCAGCAAAGGATCGAGCTATACCAAGCACGCATCTCAGGAGCCTTCAACAAAAAAGTTAAAATCAGAACATTCCAAGTGGGTGATCTTATTCTGGCAGTCCGGAGACCGATGGTCATGACTCACAAGACCACCGGTAAGTTCCAGCCAAAATGGAAAGGTCCATTTGTCATCGAGACCGTGTTCTCCAACGGCGCCTACCGCCTCGCTAAGCCGAACGGAGATTTGCTCATGTTGCCCGTCAACGACAAGTTCCTGAAGAAATACTATGTTTGAACATCATTCTCCAGATTATCGAGTCATGTACTTCTTTAGTACCACTGAACTCCCATCCATCATTCTCCAGATTATCGAGTCATGTACCCCTTTAGTACCACTGAACTCTCATCCACCCTATTTCAGATTATCGAGTCATGCACTCGCTGGTGCCGCTGTACTCTCACTCCCTCAATAGTCCAAATTACCAAGTTATGTACCAGCTGGTGCCTCTGAACTTACATTCCGGTCACTCTTTCAGATAGTAAGTCAAGTATAATTATACCTCTGAACTTTCTTCCTGGCAGAGATCCTCCCTCAGGATTCACTACCCGCACTCCCAGGGCACAAAAAGGGTAGTCGATCCACCAATTTCCGAAACGACCATGTCCTCATTACCTCTGAGCCGTCTTCACTTCCACCAAAAACAAACCGTCCCCTCGCATAGGACTTCCACGTTCTCCTACCTCTGAATCGTTCTATGTACCCAATCTTTATTGAGCCCACTCCTGCCATGTCCTCACTACCTCTGAGTGGAAAGGCTCCGTCGAAGAAATCGTCATATTTGCCATGTCCACATTACCTCTGAGCAAGTATGTCGATCCCCTTATTATCTGTACCCACAACCGGAGTACGACAAGGATAATAGGTCCACAAATGTCCCCTGTTGACCACAAATGTCCTCTGTTGACCACATATGTCCTCTGTTGACCACAAATGTCCTCTGTTGACCACAAATGTCCTCTGTTGACCACAAATGTCCTCTGTTGACCACAAATAGCTTCCGTAAAGTCTCTCCTGCCATGTTCTCATTACCTCTGAGCAGGAAGATTTCACGATAAAACCTTCATGTTTGCCATGTCATCATAACCTCTGAGCAAATGTGATTGGTTTCCTTTCATCCCATTATCCGTATCCTGAACCAGGGTACGCCAAGGATAATAGGCCCACAAATATTCCTTGCTAAGCTTCTTAGCATAAATCCACTATCTTACCATGCCCCGGGAGCCCAGCTGCTCTACGGCATTCCTTCCTCCAGTACCGAGAACATCCATGACCATTTTGCCGTGGTTGTCCCGGACATCCTAATCAAACTTGTCATCCGTACCTAAAACCAAGGTACGCCTAGGGTAACAGGTCCACAAATAATCCCCCAGTAAATCCGGTTCCATAAATACCGCAAGTACAAGAAAGAAAAGATGAGTTGAAACATGCTCATTTATTCAAAAATCAAAGGGCTACATCAGCGGGGATCACATCCCTTAAAAAAAAAAAAAAAAGAGAAGACAGAGGACGGATCACTGCTCTGGAGCACATAACGCCATGAGACGGTCCTTTAACAGGGCAATCGACCGTTCAAGCCTCTGTTTGGCTCGACGCTCCGCCTCCTGGTTCAGCACCGCCGCATCCTCCAGATGAGCATGGGCTTGCCAGTTGTCCTCAAACTTCTTGAAGGCCCGCTCCAGGTTGACAGAAGATCGGGAAACCCTCTCGGCCTCCCGAGCAATCGACTCCTGTTCTGCATGAGCAGCCTCCCGCTCTGACTCTAAGAAGGCCAACTCCTTCTGGAGTGCGAGAATCCGCTCCTTCGTGTCAGCTATTCCACGGGAGGCAGATTCTTCCCGGACCCTACAAGCCTGACTCCGACGACCCAGTCGGTCATAGGAGACGGAGAACTTGTCAAGATCCCCCTGCACAGCCGGCCCGACAGTTTCTCGAGCGAGCTTGATCCTATCCCGAGCAGCAACCAGGAAGCCCCGCTCTCGTTCGATCGCAGCAGGCAAACCAGCATACCGTACTGCCAGCAGTTGGGTCACAAGCTGATCAGCCTCTGTCAACTTAGGCTCCAGGAGCGCTGCTAACCCCGGCCCGCCAGGAAGACCCTTCAGAGTGTCAATTTGGCCCCGAGCTCCCCGTAGAGACAGAGAAAAAGGGACCCCCCGTTCCACGGCAGCGTTTACACCCCTCCCTAAGTGGCGAAAGAAGCTGTCGACCACATCCTGCGTCACCTCGCTCAGAGCCTCCGAGGAAACCGGTGTCAACGGGAGTATGGCTGGTAGCACGGAAGCAGACGCGACGGAATCTGCCGCTCCTGCCACAAGAGAAACCAACTCCGCACGGAAAGACGCTTGAACATCGGTCAATTCCTCTTCAGCAGCCCGTAGAATTTGGAGGCTCGGCAGGTTCGAGAAGTCAATCTCCGGAGCCGTATAAGCAGCCGAAGACGAGGCCGGGGCCAGCACCAACTCCATCCCCATCTGCCCAGAGCTGGCAGGATGTCCCTCAACATGTGATGACGAAGGGGAGAAAATGCCCCTTTCCCCCAGATCACGGTAGACCGGGCCTTCCCCAAGAACATCTGCGACAGAAGATAAAGGGTCAGGACCTGCACGGCCAAGGCAACCATGAATCGACTTGACCTGAAGGATATGCTGATAGAGCAAATAAGCCCCCTCGGTGGTCAATATGTGGCTCAGTTTACCAGTGGAGGAATGTGGAGGCTGAGGTTCGCCTACAGCCATCACAACCTCTTCACCAACAGCCTCCGAGTCAGGAATAAAAGACTCATCCGCCCTTGCGTCCTCGGGAGGGGATGCACCGAGGATGGCGTCATCTCGCTGAAGTTCAGAAATCTCGGAGACGGGCCCAATGAAACTTTCGTCACCTCGGGCTGGGGCCTCAGCAGCTTGGGAGTCCTTAGCCGCCGCTGAGAGAGCCCCCGCAGGGAGGACCGCGGCACACATGTCGCTAATAAAAGCGACAAGGGCCGGATCAACTACTGAAGCAGCAGATGGTTCGGGAGAGCCTGGTTTGTCAGACGCCTACAAAGAAAAATGATCAAGTCGTATCCCCGAGAGGAAAGAAAGCTACAACAAAGATAGAACTCCAACTTGGACTTACCTCCGGAACATCGTCTGCACCTTCACCCTTCTCGGTGATAGGTGTCCCACGAGACCTAACAGCAGCTCTCTTCACGGAAAAGGTCGCTCTACTGTCAGGAGATTCGTATCTGACCCGTTTACGCGAGGGACCAGATACAGCTGAAGGGTGTTCTTCTCTCACTGCTCCCTCTTGTGCAGTAAGCGGCAGATCTTCCGCCGGTTCATCAAGTGGGGGAAGCGGTTGACCCGCCACTTCTTCATCCCTACCAGAAAGGAAGTCTTCGCTATCATCCTCCTCCTCAGCCGACTCGGGTGGTTCTGATTCAGGGAGAGGAATCTGGAGCGCCAGTTGCTTTCTAGCCTTAGCCCCCTTAGGCTTCTCCTCTAAACCAGTACCTACGATGAAGCTGGTACTCGGATCGAAGTTAACAGGAGGCTTGTTCGCCATAACGTGATACAAAGCGGCCACGTACAAAATTTCCCTCGGCGCCTTGGCATCGGGAACCGAGAAGCTGGCCCGAGTATGATAAGCGTCGTAATAACTCCACGCTCGGACACCGTCGAGAACGCTACCTTCAAAACCCAAACAAGGGTTGGGACAATCAAGGAACAACTGGCTATAACCAAATTGACGGGAAAACCTACTGGGTAGGTAAGGCTCCAAGTACACATTATCCCGGTTGCGATAAACCAGATGCGCGGGGCGGATATTGCACAACCAAGCAAGCATATCCTGAGACAGAAAATGAGAAGGTCCAGTACCATCAAGGTGTACCTTCCTCACTTCCTCATCAGAAAAAGGAGGAACAGACACAAAGAGATCACACCCATCCACTCTCGCCAACGCCCTCCGACAAGCTGGCATAGTGTTGTATTCCCAAGACTGGCGATGGCATTTGAAGAGAAAAGCGTCCTCGGCCGCAGCATCTTCCGCTACCCAGGTCCTAGCAAAGACTTATAGTGCATCGCCAACCACCCCATTAGGTAGTGAAAGGGCAGTTCTACGCGCTCAAAATCCAAAGTCTTCCTGCGAGCAATAACCTTGGACGAGAATGTCCGCAGACCATGATGTATGCTGCATACCATAGCAGAAAGGAGGGCCAGCCTAACTCTGAATACTAGCTTAACGGCAGGGAGGATGAAATGTCGACCAATCCTCTCGATAGAGCCCGCTCCGCCTGAGACTACGCAGTTCCGTAGCCATATCATCAAAAATCCAGCCAGAAGCGCCTTCTCCGACAGTTGTATGGTCCCGTAGTGAAAATAACTAAGAGAGTCAGCTTGACTCCTGAATATATCACTCTTGGATCGCGACTTTTTGACATTGGACATCAGATCCCTTACCTCTGCATGCGATCGAGGGGCTCGGGGAGTAACTTCACCAGAAGGGTCAACCCTAAAGAGATAATTAATCCAGGATGTGGTATGGGGAGCGGTCCCCTCAGAGCTATCCGTCGTTTTTATAGCCATTTGATGACAAGCACTATGGTGGCACAACAACTCCCGATACACCGCAACAAAACCCGGGAGTTGCTTGTCCAAGGCCTCGAACTCCTCATTCGACGGGGTATACACCTCGAAAGGCTCATTCCCCCATGAAAGCTTAGAGACAGTATACATCTCGTGAAGAGCAAGCCCCAGTTCCCCTACTGGTGTAAAGAATGTCCTCGTTCGCTGGCTGTACATCTCCAAGAGCGCTACGAACAGTGGTTTATTAATGGAAAGCCCGTGACAAGTGCCCCGAATGGCATGGTAAAGTCCCACCTCCCGCAAGAATGCTCCATAAGTCTGTAGAACCCAAGCAGTCAACTGAGCCCACGTAGAGGTAGGGTTTATCCAGTTCGGCAGTGCCAGCCTACCAACAGGATAAGACTTCTTGCGAACAAGCCGATTCAGGAAAGTATCAGCTTGAGTAAGTGTGAAATTGGGACCGTATACATTCATAAAAGAGCCCGGGGCCAGACCCATCATATACCGGAGGACGGAATCCTTACCTGCATACGCTGACTTCATATTCGGATTATAATGGATGTTGCCCATCAACATCCCTGATTGAGTGGAAGTTAGGTTACACACCATCTTCCGGTCCAGCAACACCATATTGAACCATGACAAAGGATAATGACGTTCCATGATAGGAATATGGATTGCCACCCCATCCAAAGAAAAATCCCAGTTCTCAGAAATCTCTAAGACCCGAGGATTCTTGATAGTTAAAGCATCACCAAAAAGGAACAAAGGCTTCAGGTATTTTCCATCCAGCTTCCCAGTATTCATCATGGAACGGAGGTAATGAAGGGTTTGATTCTCAATAGCCTTCAACCTCTCCGAAGGCTCATCAGTAGGGAACTGATTCGATACATGCCTAATTAAGTCATCAAGACGCACGCCCAGGGCGAATTGATTCGAACCCACTATAAGCTCCCCAGCAGGATTTACGGGCAAGTTCACTGGAAAAATACGAAAGAAACGAGGTTAGAAGGTAGTCAAAAAAAAACAGAAAACATTGGAAAGGTCATCTAAGCCTATGCGGCTCGGCTCGTTACAGCTTCATGCGGCTCAGCATTAGATATGTATATGCGGTTCAGTGCATCATAGCCTCATGCGGCTCCGAGTTAGCTGAGCTCATACAACTCAAGTCCAGACGAACTTATAGACCCATGCGGTTCAGGTTAAGCAAGCCTACAGAGTCAGATTCATGCGAGCTGACGTGAGCAGACGAATTTCTGCGGTTCAAAAAAAGTGAGCAACGCTTATGCGGCCCAAATCAAAAACACGTATGCAAACGCAGACCGAGTATAACAAGTTCATGCGGCCCCATAAGACGAAGGGCTCATGCAGTCCCATCAATAAAGCCTCGTATACGTGGCTTGTGCATAAAGTATACAACAGAGCCATGGCGACAATTAGGGTTTTCAGACGATCTCTTACCAGCGATAGACGGATGGACATCGGGATGGATGGAGTGCGCAATGACCGGCGGAGGGGCGACTACGTTTGCCGCAGCAGTCGCTGTAGAAGCAACTGCCTTACCCTTAGCGGCCTTCGATGCTGCAGCTTTCTTGGGAGCCATTGTCGGTTGCTAAAGGAAGAAGACGAAGAGCAAAGACGGCAAATAGAGATCCAAAGCAAAGAGAGAAGGTAAAGAAAAACCCCAAGAGGCTTAAAGACTCCTATTTATAGGCAAAAGAGACCCACGAAACGAACAGACGTCTCGGAGTATGCCTCGGATTACGCACCGCCCCCCAAAGAATAAAGGCAAAACGCTTCGGTCAAGGCAAAAAAGACTCTTGGGATCCTCCCCCAAAAGGCGGCGTTAAATCAAATCAAAGGCACTTAATGAAGATTTGCACACATGTTCAGGACACGTGGCAACCAGTTTATGCGGCCAGATGAATTAATGCGGCTAAGGCACTTATGCGGCTAGGAAGCTCAGGCAGACAAAAAAATCCTATGCGGCATGAACGGGGCCATGCTTCTTGTTCAAAGTATTCCAATTTTTACAAATTGAAAACTTTGAAGGGGGTCCTGTAGAAGCATAGAAAATATTAGAATAATGATCCATGCGGCTCGGAGTAAGAAGCTTATGCGGCTCACACAGGAGCGGCCCTATGCAGTTCAAAGAAGACTCTCAATCGCATGCGGCTCGGGAGCGTATGCGGTTTAGCAAGGTATATGCGGCTCGATGGATGCCATGTGTGATCCTTCCCTACAGCTGGTCGTTTGGGGGTGGCCTCATTTAATGCTTTGACACGACTTGGCGACTGTGACTGCTCTGACATAAAGTGTCATAATGGCTCTGCCATAATGATAGACTTTTTGAGAAAGGAAGAAGATCTCTGACCCAAACCGTCAGAAATCCTAGGTTGCCACGTGGCAACTCTCATGCGGCTTAAATGGAAAACAGCTCCATGCGGCTCACGAAGAAGTCACTCTATATGGTTAGCAGAAATCAGCCATATACGGCCCACCGAGAGCTCAATTCCTGCGACTCAATACAATGCTAGCTCATGCGGCTCGCAAAGACTATGCATATGCGGCTCACGGAAGGTTCGTCCCCTGCGGCTCGATGAGGCATTATCTCATGCGGCTCAGGAAAAGTATCTCTCTGCGGTTCGAGGATAGTCAATCCTATGCGGCTCTGACAGGACTCACAATTAAGACGCGTGGCATGAGATCAATAAGAGATTTAACCGAATCTCAACAAATATATTTGACATCATCGTCATAATTACTGAGATCAGGGCATATCATTTATCATCAAGCTAATGGAACACGTGGCGAGCAATCAGACATTGGCATAATCAATTACGAGGATTTAAAGCAGCTAGCATTAATTGCTCATGAGATACGATGCTATCCGCATTAATGGCCGAGATTCACTATAATCAGGATCAAGGGTTCAGATAGAATGAAGGAGCGCCGACATTCTAAATAGATAATCATTAACAAACCCTAATGATCACCCCTCCACTCTTATAAATAGCCAGCATCATTCCCTTGTGAAAAAAAAGAAGAAGAAGGAAGAGAGAGGTCGGCACCAAAAAAAATAAGAAGAGAGATCTACACAGAGAGAGCTCCCCCCTTCCTTCTTGATAATCACAGAGAGAGAGAGAAGCCAGGAGAGCAATCCGAGGAGAGCAAGAAGAGCGTTTCTTTATCAACGTCGAGCAGATCTTCCCCGAGCCAAGACTGCATACTGATCGTCCAAGGAGTAAGGCAGAGCGGCCGTCGCTTTCCCGAGCCTCTATCGTCACCCCCCAGAATCAAAAATAAACAATCGTACTTAGTCTGCTGTACCTAGGTTTTCGTCCCTAGGCTTTCTTTGTATGAGCGAGTTTGTATTGTGAGTCTAAGTTCAGTCCTCCGATAATTGTTCTGTTCTTTTACAATCAATGGCAAACACATACCACCCACCGATCACTTCTGGCCGCACGTCGGCGTGCGTCGTCACGACAGCGGGAGCCTCCTCGACGTCAGCTTCGATGGGCTTCTTGCCCTTGCCTCTACCTCGGCCAGAACCGCCACAGGGAGTCTTGGGGGCCATCTCTCTAAAGCTAGGGCTTTTTTCGAATAAGAGAAAAGTTCTACGGAGGAAAAAAGAAATTAGAAAACTCTCTCTTTTATCAGCACCTATTTATAGGCTCCGCCACGCGCATGAACCGATGAGATGTGACATCAACAGTAGCTGCTTCGATTCTCGTGAAATCGAAGTCTCTATATCTTCCAAAAGATCATTATTATCACTTCGTAAAACAAGGCGTTATTTTTTTAGACATTTAAAATCAAAAAAAACATGCGCCAATATGTATATGCGCCGAACGGCCATGCACCCAGACATGGTATGCGCCTAGGACATCTACTACCCATGCTTCTTGTTCAAAGTATTCCAAAACTTGATAGAAAGTTTTGAAAATTTTGAAGGCGGTCTTGTAGAAGTATGGAAAGTATAGGTGCATCAAGGACTAAAACCCTTATGCGCTCCAAAATGGCATGCGCCCTAAAGCGTCTTGCACCACAGAATGTTATGTCTGGAGGAATTCAAAATAGAAAACTCGACACAGCAAAGGGAAGAGAGATATAAATATTGAACTTTTATTGCATATCAGAGTCTATTGCATATCCAAACTGTTTGTTACAAAGAAAACTCTACTACAAAGAAGAAAGCCTAAACTATATCTAGGCGCATCACCCTGGCGTCTCAGTGTTGGCGTATCACTATTCCTCGTCAAAGTGAATCACTTCTTCGAGTGCTTCGATCAATAAAGCATTTATTGAGAAGAATACGGATTAGCAATAAATCGGAACCCGGTGGCTCTTCCATCATAACGGATATCGGGGCACGACAACCCTTATCTTTGGATGCAACAGGCACCCAATGTCATATTGTAGAAGAACACTGCCGACAAGGGGTTCAAATATAAGCTATTGTGTCCATAGCAAACTCGATGCATCTCAGTCTTTTGAAGGAGTTCATCGTCAAAGCTTCTTCGAACGAAGAGATCTGCAACCAACAGTGCAGTGTCTCGCCACGGAAGAGGACCGGTACAATTCATCTCTATTTGAGAAAAAAAGTAAAATGAGAAGCAAAATTCTCTTTACGAAACTATTTATAGGTCGGGGCAACTCGTACCCATGCGTCAAGTGGTAGTCTCTCCGAATTTAGCACAATGAATTTGTATTGATGCCAATGAATCTGCCCCTTCAAATTCAGCCAAGTCAGAGAGCCATCAATGCCTCGAAGAACTCAACAGACGGACCAATGAGGATGCACCATACAGAAAATGCGCCCGTCAGTACCATGCGCTCCGTACTAATGTACCAATGGAACACAGACCCATGCATCCAATAGAGCACAGAACCATGTGCCTAGTAGAGCACAGATCGATGCACCCACTTAACGCTCGCCACCCGTTGAAGCATTTAATGCTGGAGTGACTGAAACGATAGCAGCCCATGCCTCGATGTCAGAAAAGTCAGCTTTTGCAAAAGACGAAGGGACGTAATCATTATTCCTTTGGTCAGTTACAGCTGTGCCCGCCACGTGGCAGATTAATCACTCGCATGCGCCTCAACAGCCATACGCCCAAAGTTCTGCATGCACCTCAAAATCCATGCCTCCCGATTTACTCCTGATCCCAAAAGACAGAAGACAAGTCCCTACATGCGCCTCCACCGCTATGCTCCTGAAGCTCTGTATGCGCCTCAAAAGCCATGCACTCAGACTTGCTTGTGACTCCTAAAAGTCATAGACCAAGTCCCCCTATACGCCAGATCCAAGGCGCATCTTGACAGATCACTTTCTACCAAATCCAAGATCTTTGAGCCATAGACACATGCAACTTGTTATTTTGACTCAGTTCTGCCTTTGAATGGGTGCTAACCACCAAGATCTCAGCAACAGCTGAATCTCCAAACTGCCACATGTCAGCTCCTCTATAGGCTAATAGTGTACCTCAAACAGATTCAGCTCCAATTTCGGGTGCATCATCCATATGCCCTACAACATCAGCCACGTGGCGTCCTTATGTGCAAGCTCTCTAGGCGCATATCGCATATGCGTGCATAAGCAGATTTTTCTGCTACCTATAAATAGAATGATCATTCCTTCATCCATACACACACACAGAGATAAAAAAGGGAGGGAGCATCAAGGACTAAAACCCTTATGTGCCCCAAAATAATAAGCGTCCTAAACCGTCATGGGCCACAAAATGTTATGTGCAGAGGAATTCAAAATAGAAAACTCGGTACAGCAAAGGAAAGAGAGATAGATAAAAATTGGACTTTTGTTGCATATGAGAGTCTATTACTTGTCCAAACTCTTTGTTACAAAGAAAACTCTACTACAAAGAAGAAAGCCTAAACTACATCTAGGCGCATCACCTTGACGTCTCAGTGTAGGCGTATCACTCTTCCTCATCAGAGCGAATCACTTCATCGAGTGCTTCGGCCAACGAAGCATTTATTGAGCAGAATGTGGGTTAGCAATCAACCCGAACCCGGTGGCTCTTCCAGCATAACGGAAATCGGGACATAATGACCCCGATCCTTGGATGCAACAGGCACCCAATGCCATATTGTAGAAGAACACTGTTGTATCCATAACAAACTCGACGTATCTTAGTCTTCTGAAGGAGTTCATCGTCAAAGCTTCTTCGAACGAAGAGATCTGCAACCAACAATGCAGCCTCTCGCCAACGAGGAGGATCGGTCGAGTTTATCTCCATTTGAAAAAAAAAGTAAAATGAGAAGCAAACTTCTCTTCACGAAACTATTTATATGCCGGGGCAACTCGTACCCATGCACCAAGTGGCAATCTCTCTGAATTCAGTGCGATAAATTTGCATTAATGCCAATGAATCTGCCCTTTCGAATTCAGCCAAGTCAAAGAGCCATCAATGCCTCAAAGAACTCAACAGACGGACCAATGAGGATGCGCCATACAGAAAATGTGCCCGCCAGCACCATGTGCTCCGTACTAATGTGCGCAATGGAGCACAGACCCATGCGCCTAATGGAGCACACACCCATGCCCTCAGTGGTGTACAGATCGATGCGCCCACTTAAAGCTCGCCACCCGTCGAAGTATTTATTACTGGAGTGACTGAAATGACAGCAGCCCACACCTCGATGTCAGAAAAGTTAGCTTTTGAAGAAGATGATAGGACGTAATCAACATTACTTTTGTCAGTTACAGCTGTACCTCGCCATGTGGCCGACTGATCACTCCCATGCACCTCCACAACCATGTGTCCAAATTTCTGTATGCACCTCAAAAGCCATGCATCCTGACTTACTCCTGATCCCAAAACACAAAAGACAAGTCCTTGTATGAGCCCCCACCGTCATGCGCTCGAAGCTCCGCATGTGCCTCAAACGCTATATGCCCAGACTTGCTTGTGACTCGTAAAATGTTCATAAACTAAGTCTCTCCATGCGCCAGATCCCGGGCGCATCCTGAGAGATCACTCTACACCAAATTCGAGATCCTTGAGCCATAAACACAAGCCATGTGTCATTTTGACTCAGTTCTGTCTAAGAATGGGTGCTAATCACCGAAGATCTCAACAACAGCCGAATCTTCAACTGCCACGTGTCAGCTCCATCGTAGGCAAATAGTGCAACTCAAATAGATTCAACACTAACTTCGGGGCGCATTATCTATACTCCCTACAGTATCAGCGACGTGGCGTCCCTACGTGCAAGCTCTCTAGACGCATATTGCATACGCGTACATAAGCAGATCATTCTGCTGCCTATAAATGGAAGGATCATTCCTTTATCCATACACACACATAGAGACAAAAAAAGGTCCAATCCTATAAGTAAAAAAAGGCCCAGAGCTTCTACTTGTCGAGCATTCGTCAAATGCTCCGGCATTCAGAGCAACCCAAACCTTCAGAGAGTTTGAGATCGTCGTCAGATCGTGAATGGAGTCAACATATTGCCACTCGCTCCATCGACACAATTTTTAGACAAAAATAAAAGTGTACTCCTAGGACTACGTCAAAGTCCTACATTGTACTCTATTCGGTTTGTAATTAAAACTAAAGTTCAATACAAGCATGTTGTTCTCGTTTTAATGGCAAAAAAGATGGCGACTCTGTTGGGGACTACTTTCTCCTCCAACGAGAAGGTTGTGTCGCAATCTGACGATAGCAAGCCCGATTCCTCCCACAAAATACTCGTGGTGTGCCTCAATCAATAGGCATATGAGGAGTTCATCTTTAAAGGCAGCATGAGTCTTTCGAAGGGGTTGCCAAAGCCGAAGAAGAATCGTCAAGTCTGGGTACGTAAAGGCGATGCGCCGAGCACTACCACTGAAGGGGATGCGCCACTGCAGCCTACCCTTCCTGCTGATGTTCTCAGCAAACAAGATGCGCCCACTGGTGCCGCGCATCTGCCAAGAAAATGTAGTGTTGACTATAACTCCCAACCTTCATCTCCCTAGTCGAAGAAGATGCGCTGACGAAATAAGGACGCATCCAACCTCCCGCATATTAACTCTGGCATGTAGGAGAGGACTTCTGTCTTTGACAGAATCGCTCGCTATCTTGGCGAAGATGTATTAGATTCTAAGTTCTATGTGCCTTCGTGGGCTAGTGCGAAGATGTCCAAGGCAGCACTGGCTATGCACCCCAAACGTGCTATGCCAACAGTAAACCAGGGATGGGTGCTGAAAGTCATGCACACAACCGATGGTAAGCTGTACAGGGTTGACTCCGGTGCCTTGGCACTAGCCACGAGTCGACTCTCCAAGCCCCTTTCCCGTTTTGGCGTATCTTCTACGTATGGAACCAAGTCGAATGGAACAAATCTTATGACTTTGAACCCATGCGTCCACGTGGGCTGTGTGCATGAAGTAGGTTCAAGCCGTAATACATGTTGCTCTCCCATCAACGATCTAGGTGCATCTCATACGCTGGAACTTGATCAGGGGTGCAGCATTCACATAATCATCCTGACACTTAGCCTCGCAATGCGCCTAAATGGGGTGTAAATGTGAAACTCTTCCCTCACGTCTGCGTAATGTGATCACTCACAAGCGTGGACTGGAAGAGACGACCACTATGCACGATGTGCCCCACCTGGGGAATACTTCTACCATGGTCACCATCAGCTGTTGCTATTACAAAACAACGACTCTATCACCCAAGCAGTCTATGTTCCAACGACTGCAACCCGTTGTACCCATCCGACACCGTCTCAAAAAGAGGGTGCCAATTGAAGACGAGATAGAACCCTTGGTCGCCTCTTAACATGTTGTCTCCAACTCCCACTTATCATGGAGAAAAGCAACCACCAACTTCTCGGCCTCGACGAGATTATCAAAGAGTCAGCCGAGGAAAAATAAAACAATAGTCTCGTCAACCGGGGTATTTCAGTGTACTCGCTAGAGAATGAAGACTCTAGCAAAGGAGCAAGCCGGGGGTGATCAAACTCCTGCTATCCATGAAAAACTTTCATTCGAAGACGAGGATATCCACCAAGGAACCGACACTGAGGTAGCTGGGGGTAGCCAGTATGAGGCCCCAGAAGAAGAAGCTCTCCCGTAGAAGACTGAGGTTGAGATTAAAGCCACGACCAATCCATCCACTTCTAGCCATGTTATGCCCGTCTACATGGCATGGGGTGGCGACGAACAAGAGATCAACACTTCAGCTCCGGATCTCATTCGACGCATGGATACCTTAGAAGATGGCGTCAAGACCCTCTCCAACACCATACAAACCTTGTCCCAAATGATGTTTGAGACTTGGAATACTCTGACCTCTAAACCACTAACAAGAGCACCTATATCTACTAGCCTCGACCCTGGGGCTAACGAAAAAATACCAGAAGTTGGGAATCCCGCAACCTTATCCTCTCGAGTGGAACAAGGTGGTTTATCCTCCCAAATATAAATACTGACGCCATATAACGGGACGGATTCTCCTCGTCGATACTTGACCTACTTTAAGTCTCAAATAGGACCTCTCGAAGGAAGATGCCCTACTCACCAGCCTATTCGTCGGGGCATTGAAGGGATTCGCTTGCGACTGGTTCTGCAGTCTCCCCGATAACTCTATATCGTCTTTCGACGACTTGACATGCCCTTTCCTTGACTGATTCTACGACGGAAAGAAAGACATGACCATGTCATCTCTTATAGAAGTATGCCAGACGGAGAAAGAAACTGTTGGAGCCTTTTTCGCACGCTTTTGTCAGGCATGCTTGAGATTACCAATTGGCATCCCAGAACGTGTGTTGATTGACTCATGTAACATAAACATGATGTCAGCCATCGAACTCTAGTTCGACTCAGCAGAGCCTCCCGATTGGAGTTCGTTGATCATCGGAGCCGAAGCCATCGAGAAAGTGGCACGCAACGTCCGGCTTCTGGCGGTTAGCTTTCCTGCGTTCGATGACAAGCGAAAATGCGCCGCCACCAACAACAGTAGCCGTAAACCCAAGGAAAAGCAGGCATTGACTGTCAATGCCTCAAAGAGAACACAGTGGCCCATTCAGAAACCCCTACCTGTACCAAGGATGAAGGAGGGCTACTCCTTCAATGACGATGACATTTTATAACTTTTTAAGGTGCTGAAACAGAGCAAAAAGATCAAGTTGCTAGATCATCCTGACAAGTGGACAAGGTAGACGACCCGAGGTACTGTCACTACCATCGGTTCGTCGGGCATCCAACTCGAGATTGCTACATCCTGAAGAACTACATACAACGTATGATCAATGAGTGTCATCTCGGTCGATTACGAAGAGAAGACAGTCTCGACTAATATGGTGTCACTCCAATTTGGCACCTTATCGTCCACTGAAGCTCAAGATGGTGTCATCCCCATCCCGAAGGCGACAATGGAAATAGTCAACCTTCTGCCAACTCGTGACAATGTGAGCGGACTAGTACCACTCACGACATCCCGAGGAGAGATCATGTGGGTTCATCCAGATCCTGCCCCAGAACTGACTCAACCGGGGGTACATTCTACCTCTAAAATCAAAGGCTAGAAGACCAAGTCTTGCCAACTGGTGACTTCCTCTCCTGAAGAAGCACTACCCGTACAAATGCGTTCACAGTAGAACGCTCAGCAAGAGGAGGCTCCAAGCGAAGTGACACCTCATGTCACTACTACAGCCGCCGAAAGGGAAGGTCCATCTCAACCTCCAGTAGCCGACAAAAAAAGGAGGCCCATTTCGACAGGCCTCTACGAAAAGACACCTCTACGAAAAGACAATGCTTTAGGGTTGACCAAATCCCACAACTTCGATATACTAGCCCAACTCGCCAGTACTCCATCTCGGCTGTCCCTATTCGAGCTTCTCCGACTATCCAATGATACTCGAGAGGCTCTATGTGAAGCACTAAAGGACGCTGAGTCCTTCATTAGCCAAGTAAAACAGTATGAATATGATCAGACAGCATGTCCATACTGCCACAGTATAGGAGAGATCATCACCAACATCACTTTTACTCAGCAAGATATGCTGCTCAAGAACAACTGACACAACAGACCGCCGTATTACACAGGGTATGTCGGTGCCATCAAGGTGGATCGAATACATATCGACCCTGGGTCTCCTCTCAGCATCATCCTCCGAACTCTGCTCGAAACATTGTGGATCCCGATGCATCGTCTGACAGCATCCCACAGTATAATTAGTGGCTTCAATGCCAGCAATAGTGAACCACTGGGCAAGATCCGGCTCAAATATCGTACCGGTGATCTCCAGACCGAGGTGACCTGCTATGTCGTGGATGCGGATGTCAACTACAACATCCTGTTAGGGCGGCCTTGGCTACAAGAATACATGGTGGTGCCATCAACTCTCCACCAATGTATAAAATATATATCCACCAATGGTATAGTCAGAGCGGAGTTCGCTGATGTCAATCCCTTCCGAGGGATTGAGGCCTTCTTCACTGACTCTAAACTCTACAAATCGATCATCTGGACGATGAAGCCAACGATGCCGACGACGAAGCAAAAGCTAAAGCTGAGGCTAATACTGAGGCAGAAATGATAATCAACGCTCCTATAAAAGTGCGACTCAAGGGGAAACCTCCTCAGACATTGTCATGCCCCAGAACCAGGATACTGGAGAGCGGGGGAATAACTCAGCCAGCTACGTTTTACGGGTAGATGAATACCGTATAATACGATCAATGCTGTCTACAAGACGAGGGGGTGCATACTACATAAAAGTCTCCCTATGGTCCCTTCACATCTATTGTCTTAATCATTCAAACAAGAAACAGAAATAGAGAACTTGTGAGCTAAAGCAGTAAGGCATCCCAAACGCTTAGTCAAAATATTCTTGATATCTGGCTTTACAAAGCACAGCCAGATGATGTAGTAAGTATACACAATTGTTATCAGCTGCAGCCTGACTTAGTTACAATTATGCAAAAAGTAGATACAAGATAATCCGACTAACTTTGCCGCTAAGGTTTTAGTCGTGGCCCATGCAGGTCATGCGGCTGAGAATGGTCAGCGCCATGCGGCTGAGAAGACACGCAGCTCATGCGACTGAGAATGGTCAGCGCCATGCGGCTGAGATATTTATATAATATATATATATATATATATATATATATATATATATATATATATATATATAACTTCATGCAGCTGCAGCTAATAGAAGCTCATGCGGCTGCGGCCAAAGAAAACTCATGCGGCTGAGAAAACTTATGTGGCCAAGATAATGCCATGCGGCCGAAATCTTCATGCGACTGAAACTCTTTATGCGGCTAGATATGCTTCATGCGGCCGAACTATTCATGCGGCCAGCTCCTCTTATGCGGCTCAAATTTTATATGCGGCTGGAAAAGACTTGCCGCATGAAAAACTCATGCGGTCAGGTCTATCAGGCGGCCAGGATCTGTTTTTCTTCTCCAAATTTTTCTAAGGACAGAATCATGGAAACCATTGCTTCTAAGCTCTCTAAATCCTTCATTCTAAGCCCAAATCTGAACTTCCATAGGTCAAAATAGGGTAGAACGAAATTCTCTACAATATGGAACTATCAAAACTTAAAGATGACAAAGTTTACTAGATCAAAACCTAAGAAATCCGAAAATGCATTAAACTTAGATCTCCAAGAAATGAACCATGGAAATTGGAAATGCTAAGTATTAAAGAGACTAAAAATCAAGTAAGAAAGATGATAGAACAATAATAATAGTGATCCATTAAGAAGCAAGTTTGGCACTTGCCTTGGCGGTTGAGTAGGTGGGGGAGGAGTTATGAGGAAAAAGAAGATTAATGGTGAAGTAATGGAGAGAGAGAAAGGGGATGGCTTTAAATGAAAGAGGTGGTGGTAGGTAGGGGTTTGTTTCGGTTCATGCTGAACCAACATACTTATCTAAACCAATCCAAGCCGAACCCAAAGTATAGCTAAAGCAGAGTATAAAAGCAGGAAATAAAATATAGAAATAAAATTGCAGAAAATTAATTATCATAAAATTAAAGAGATTTTAAATACAGAACAATACATGATAAATATTGAATAAATATATTAAAGCAAAACATGTATTAAGAATACGTATTCTGGGAATGGGAAGTGACAGACATCATCTCCTATCATTGTCAAGCTTCATGGGATAGCACCAACCTCTCTGAGCGGAACAACCACTGAAGCCCCTTTGAAGATATGACTCAAGGAAAAACCTCTCCAAGTTTCGACACCTCTCATGGCAAAGCTCCGCAGAAAAACACCAGTCCCCGAAGCACCAGCTGAGGCACCTCTCAAGGTGCAACTTAAGGGCAGAACTCCTCAGTCATCAACCCCTTTCACTATCAGGCAACAAGTGAAGGCCCCGACGTCTCTCTCAACACAGTCTCAAGAGCCGATACAGGTCAAGCTCCCGATGTACTCTCTCGAAGCACCCAAGGCTACTCTAGTACTCACTGAAGAGGAAATGGAAGAGTGTATACCGGCCAACGTCGATGCCCCATCCCTCGATGATGTAATTCCTCGGGACAAGATCCAGTATTTTATCAATAAAAGGTTGTCTTTGAATTATTCTAGTCTTCCATATTGGAATGCCATGTATACTCTAGATAGTGCCTTGCAGTCATTAAAAACATAAATAACGACTGTCAATCATATAAATTGAGTCATCCTATACCAAGGAGTCTGTTATATAGTTCCATCCTGGAACCAGGACGAAAAACCTATCATCTTTGGCAAGGTCGAGCGTCATCAAGACCTTCCACTTGCAGAGCCAGAATCTGACACCGGTAGAATGCAAATATATTGATATAACGATCGAGCCAAGTTCCTCATCCAAAAGATAGGTTATAAACTGAAAAACGGCCAGGTTCTGAACTACGGCAGAGGCCGACGTCTTCCTTTATGACTCCCTATTTCGAAGGGGAAGCTACAGGACTATTACCATTACACTCGATGGGGCGTAGGCTACATCATGCCTCCGATAACCCTAGAAAGTTTAGAAGCAGAAGAGGTCATACACTTTTTAGAAGCAGAAGAGGCCATGCACTTTCTCTTATCTGAAGCTTCAACATAGGATTTTGACACTAGTATCAGCCCAATCTTCAGAAAGCATTCTCAGTCAACATAGCATCCGTACATCCCTCAGAAGATGAAGACGATGATCAGAAAGTAGAGTTCTTTGGAGAAGAACCCTGGAATCAACGCCTAGGTGCACAATAGGAATCTTGCTTCGAACTATGAGAACCCCTTACTGAAGATGAAGTCGAGTAAATCGACCTCGGGGATAGACCCTCTTCCAAACCTATCTTCATCAGCAAAAGCATGGCAGGGGAGGACCGAGAATCCTTGGTCCAACTGGTCAAAGAATACATCGACTTCTTCACCTGGAGCTATGAAGACATGTCCAGTTTAGATCTACAAGTCGCAATGCACAAGCTTAACATCTTACCTAATGCTAAGCCTCTTAAGCAACAACATCGACACTTCCGTCCTAACATCATGGACGCCAATGATAAAGAAGTGGATAAACTCTTGGTCAGCGGGTTTATTCACAAAAAACAACACCTAGATTGGGTGGCTAATATCGTTCCCGTCACTAAAAAGAGTTAAAAAAATCTGGGTCAGCATCGACTTGCAGGACCTCAACTCAGCTTGCCCGAAAGATGAGTTCCCGCTTCCGATCACCGACGTAATAATCGACAGCACATGTGGCTTTGAACGCATGTCCTTCGTGGATGGGTACTCTGGCTACAACCAGATCAAGATGTTCCTGGATGACGAGAAACACACGTCATTCAGGACTCCAAATGGGGTTTACTGCTACACAGTGATGCCCTTTGGTTTAAAAAATACAGGTGCCACATACCAGCGAGCTATAAGCACCATCTTCCGCCAACACCTTCACAAGAAAGTCTAATGTTACGTTGATGACATTGCTATCAAGAGCCATCTACGAGAT
Source organism: Iris pallida (assembly GCA_029216955.1). Classification (NCBI taxonomy): domain Eukaryota; kingdom Viridiplantae; phylum Streptophyta; class Magnoliopsida; order Asparagales; family Iridaceae; genus Iris; species Iris pallida. The sequence continues at coordinate 41,648,151 of JANAVB010007399.1, forward strand.
GATCACCTACAAGATCTGAAGACAATCTTCGATCTTATGCGAGCACATCAGTTCAAGATGAACCCCGCTAAATTCTTCCTTGGGATTTCCAGTGGTAAGTTTTTGGGCTTAATCATCACTACAAAAGGCATCCATGTTGACCCCGAGAAGACCAAAGCCATCCTTGACATGGACCCTCCAAAAAACCTTAGAGAGCTTTGAGGCCTATAAGGACGTCTCGTATATATCCGAAGGTTTATCGCAAATCTTTTCAGAAAATGCCATCCCTTCACTAAACTCATGAAGAAGGGAGTCTTCTACGTCTGGACGGAGGAATGTCAGAAGGCATTCGATGACATTAAAGCTTATCTTTCGTGTTTTGGTGGCATCCATCGCAGGCAGACCTTTCCTGCTATATGTCCATACTATGGATCATTCTCTCGAAGCTCTATTAGCTCAGAACAATGATGCAGGCTACGAGCAAGCCATCTACTACCTGAGGGTATAGAGGTTTCGTAGGGTGTAGAGGTTCCATAGGGTGTAGATTCTGACGTAAGGACTATTACTGGCTCACTATGATAGACGGGAACCTTCATGCCGACTTAATCCACAGACCATCGGAACCTCTACACCCTACGGTCGTCTTCTGGCCATTCGAAGCCTGAGTTATGGACATAGTAGGACCAATCACCCCTCCCTCATCCAGAGGATATCGTTTTATTCTCGCGATCACTGACTATTTCTCTAAGCGGCAAAATCAGTACCACTAACAAAGATTAAAAGCTCAAAGCTGGTCAGCTTTATCAAACATCATATCATCTTTTATTTCGGTATACCCTGGAGGATCATCCATGACAACGGTTCGTAATTCATTTGCCATGTATTTAGCAGATTTTGTGACAAGAATCATATTCAGAACATGGCATCAATCGCCTACAATCCGACAGCAAACGGATTGGCTGAGGCTTTCAACAAAACTATCGTCAAGCTACTCAAGAAGGTTATGTCATCTAACAAACGTGACTGGAATAAAAAGCTGGTGAATGCCTTTGGGACAACCGCACAATGGTACGGACTCCGACGGGCAATACACCATTCTTTCTAGTTTGTGGGAGTGAAGCCTCTGGAGATCAAGATCTCCTCAATCCAAGTGGCGATCACAAACTAGCTGACGAAGGAAGACAATCAATATCGTCGTCTGTAAGAGTTGGAGGCGCTGGACAAAAAATGCCTCTTGGCTCAACAGCGTATCGAACTCTATCAAGCCAGTATTTCACAGGCTTTCAACAAAAAGGTTAAACAGAGGACTTTCCAAGTAGGCGACCTGGTTCTGGCAGTCATAAGGCCAGTTGTAATAACTCACAAGATACCAGAAAAGTTCGAACCTAAATAGGAAGGACCCTTCATCATAGAGATGCCGCCTCGCGAAACCTAATAAGAACTTGTTAATGATGCTGATCAACGGCAAGTTCCAAAAGAAATACTATTCTTGAAACCTTCCAACATGTACTTCCTCCTCCAAGCAAGAGAATGTATGAATTCGACAACCGAGTTTACTCCCCTTCTTTTGTCGATCATATGCTTCTGGAGTCCAGTTGTTCCGTTGTATTTTCTCCCTAGTAGAAGAACAACCATGTCCATATCACCTCTAAGTTGCTTCTCTACACCCTACAAGGCTAAATCTTACATTTCATAATATGACGCTAAAAACTATGTTTACTATGTCCACATTACCTCTGAGTAAACATCCCATCCAATAACCACGGCGTTGTTTCACATCAAGCATAGAACATCCACGTCCATATCACCTCTGAGTTATTCTATGTATCCCTACCGAGTTATTCCTACCACGTCCATATCACCTCTGAGTAGGAAAACTGTACCATTTTCCCCATATTTACCACGTCTATATCACCTCTGAATAAATATGTCGGTTTTCCCTCTCAACTTATTATCTGTACCTAGAAACCAAGGTACGCAAAAGATAATAGGTCCACAAAAATTACAAGTTCATCACAAAAAGTTGAACAAACAAAAGTTTTTTATTTCTTCATCTAATAAGAGTAAAGGATTACATCAGCGTTGGAATGAAACGAAAGCAAAGCTACATCTCAAAAAGTAAAACATCGAAAACAAAGACAAGAGATACTTAAAAGGAAAATTTCTTTGGCCTCATTCCCCAAAAGCAAAGATCGCACGACCGATAATGAATCCCTACAGTCAGGGATCATAATTACGTTGAGGCATGTACCACTCCCTCAGCCATCTCGCATATGAAGGTTCTATCTGATTAAGGTCCTCAGCAGGAGCAGGAGGTTTAAAACTTCCGGTACTACTACCTTCTGGCACGGACACCTCCTTAATGGTGATTTTAATTTTTGGAGTTATTTCTTCCTTACTAGTCATCGGTTCTTCTTTGACAAAAAGAGACGGTATCTCTTCCTTCACGACCGCCTTCGCTTTCGGAATGGACACTACTATACAACAGAAAAATAAGCATCAGCAAAACAACTCAGCATTGCGCATGCAAAGCAGCGGCACATTAAAGTATTAGCGTATCTCCATGCGCATTGACTTAACCCCACCATGACGCATATACAGGACCGAAGTCCATGCGCGACTGAGGGAAGCTTCAGCGTATTATTAAGATCAAAGTCCTTGCACGTTAGCAGAAAGAAGCTCCGACACATCATCAGGATCAAAGTCCATGCGCGTCAGCAGAAAGAAGCTTCGGCACATTATTAGGACCAAAGTCTATGTGCGTCAGCAAAAAGAAGCATCGATGCATAATCAGGACAAAGTCCATGCATATCAGCACAGAGAAGCCTAGGCGCATCCTCAGGGCGAAGATCATATAGCTGCACCCATGCGCTTTAGTGGTGTTATTTAAAACATGCAAAAAAGTGTCTATGCGAACTCCCAAAGCACTAGACCACCCACCGATAACTTCCGACCGTACATCGGCATGCGTCGTCTCAACAGCGGGAGCCTCCTCGACGTCGGCTTCGATGGGCTTCTTATCCTTGCCTCTGCCTCAGCCAGCACCGCCACGGGGAGTCTTAGGGGCCATCTCTCTAAATCTATGGCTTTTTTCGAAGAAGAAAAATGTTCTAAGGAAAAGAAAGTAAAAAAAAAACTCTCTTTCATCAGCACCTAATTATAGGCTCTGCTACGTGCGTGAACCCATGAGACGTGACGTCAGCTATAGCCGCTTCGGGTTTCGTGAAACCGAAGGCTCTATATCTTCCAAAAATATCATTATTATCACTACGTAAAACAAGGCGTTATCTTTTTGGACATTTAAAACCAAGAAGAACATGTGCCATTACTCATATGCGCCGAACGGCCATGCGTCCAGACATGGTATGCGCCTAGGACAACTACTACCCATGCTTCTTGTTCAAAGTATTCCAAAATTTGATACAAAGTTTTTAAAACTTTGAAGGGGGTCTTGTAGAAGCATGGAAAGTATGGGCGTATCAAGGACTAAAATCCTTATGCGCCCTAAAGCGTCATACGCTATAGAATGTTATGTGCAGAGGAATTCAAAATAGAAAACTTGGCACAACAAAGGGAAGGGAGATAAAAAAAATTAGAATTTTATTGCATATGAGAGTCTATTACATGTCCAAACTCTTTGTTACAAAGAAAACTCTACTACAAAGAAGAATGCCTAAACTACATCTAGGCGCATCACCCTGACGTCTCAGTGTAGGCGTATCACTCTTCCTCATCAGAGCGAATCACTTCTTCATGTGCTTCGGCCAATGAATCATTTATTGAGCAGAACGCGGGTTAGCAATCAACCCGAACCAGGTGGCTCTTCCAGCATAACGAAAATCGGGACAATCTCTTCCAGAAATGGAAAGTGAATCTGCTATCCCTATCAGAAACTATGCTCACTGGAACTCCATATAATCGGACAATCTACCGTATATACAACTCTGCGAGCTTCTCCGTAGATAAACCCACCTTCAATGGAATAAAGTGGGCCAATTTTGTCAACCTGTCTATGATGACCCAAATCCCATCCTTTCCTCCAGGAGTACGAGGAAGACCAGAAATAAAATCTATGGTGATATGCTCCCACTTCCACTCTAGGATAGGCAAGGGCTGAAGCAAACCACCGGGTCTGTGCCTTTCGTTCTTGGCCTGTTCGCATACTAAGCATCTGGAACAGAATTGTGCCACCTCCTATTTTATCCCATACCACCATACATGATCCCTCAGATCCTTATACATCTTGGTTGCCCAAGGATGTATAAAATACTGGAAGCGATGCACCTCCTGTATAACCTCCTCTCGCAGATCTCCGTTCAGAACGCAAACCCTAGACCCGTGCCTCAAGGAACCATCATCAGCAACAGAGAAGTCCTCGAACAACCCAGCCTAGACCTAAGAACAGATACTCCTCAGGCCCACATCCTGATACTGAGTATCTCTGACCCGATCCATCAAATCGGACTGAATCTGCAGGCCCATCATCTGTATCTCTAGTCCTGGAAGCATGATTTTATTACCCAAGCTCTCTAAGTCCTCCAACAAGTGTCGATTCATCGTCAGTTACATAGCCACTGGATAGTGGCTCATTGCATCTGCAACCACATTGGCTTTTCCCGGATAGTACTGTAAGGCAACGTCGAAGTCCTTTATCAGCTCCAACCTTCTGTACTGTCTTCTGTTTAGCTCTTTTTGGTGAAAATATACTTCAAACTTTTGTGATCAGTAAATATTTTCTCCCTCTCTCCATAGAGATAATGCTTCCACGGCTTTAAGGCAAAAATCACCACTGCCAACTCCAAATCATAAGTGGGATAGTTCTTCTGATATGGCCGTAGCTGCTTGGAAGCATACGCCACAATCTTCTTGTGCTGCTCTAATATACATCCCAGCCTCTTCTCCAAAGCATCCCTGTATACAGCAAAACCTTCAGTACCAGATGGCAGCTTCAAAACTGGAGCCGTGGTTAGCGTCTCCTTCAATTCATCAAAGGCCATCTGGAACTCCTCAGACCAAGAAACTCTACATCTTTTCTGGTCAGTTTCTATTGGCTCTGCGATCCAGAAGAAGTTTTTTATGAACTTTCTGTAATACCCGACCAATCCAAGGAAACTCCTGATCTCTGCAACTGAGCTAGGTGTAGACCAGGACTCCACTTCAACTATCTTTCTCGAATCTATGGATATACCGTACCCCATCACAATATAGCCCAAAAACTCAACCCTGTCCAGGAAGAACTCACATTTGGAGAGTTTTTTGAACAGTCTCTCCTTCACGAGAGTCTCGAGCACGATCCTCAAATGCTATCCATGCTTCCTCGAGTTCTTCGATTAGATTAAGATGTCATCTATGAATACCACCACGAACTGATCATGGTATTTATGGAATACCTTGTTCATCAAGTTTATGAAGACAGTCGGGGAGTTAGTCCACCCAAACGGTATCACAAGAACTCATACTGGCCATATCTAGTCCAAAAAGCAGTTTTTAAAATATCTTCCTTCTTGACTTTCACCAGATGATAGCCAGATCTCACGTCTATCTTCGAGAACACCCTGTCGCCGCTCAACTGATCAAACAAATTGTCGATCCGTGGCAGTGGATATCTATTCTTGATGGTGACATTTTTCAAAGCTCTGTAGTCAATGAACATACGCACTGACCCGTCCTTCTTCGGCACAAATAACACTGGAGAAACCCAAGGCGACGAGCTCGATCTGATAAAACCTTTCTCAAGCAACTCATCAATCTGTTTTTCAGCTCTACTATTTCATAATTATTGATTATATACACATTCTGTGCTACTGGCTCAGTACTGGGTATAAGGTCAATAGAGAACTTCACATCTCTATCTAGTGGCAAGACAGATCCTCAGAAAAAACAACGAGAAGCTCCGTAATGATAGGTGAGGTGGCTCCTTCTGCTCTACCAAAGCCCCATAAATAGCTCTACTACTCTGCTCTATGACCCCTCTAGCAAACTCAAACACAGGCTCTCAGGAGGACTAAACACAATGCACCTACATTGACAATCTATACTGGTGTACTTCGTACTCAACCAATCCATTCCGAGAACTATATCAAAGTTAGAAAGTGGGAATATGAGTAAGATGACGCATAAATTCTTGCCTTCCAAGGTAATACAACGCTTGACATTGATATCCTTGACTAGGATAATGCATGCGCCAGTCAAAATCTTACAACTACTATCCAACGGTACAGATATAATACTATGCTTAAACACAAAAGCCACATATATGAAAGTATGAGTAGCACCAGAATTAAATAAGACAATAGCTAGAAATAAATCAATAAGTACTAAACCTGCGATCACATCAGAAGGTGCCTCGATCTCCTCGACCGTCATAGCAAAGGCCTTGTCCCTCTGCTGATGCTGGGCAAAGCGTTGTTGCTGAGTAGGTAATGGCTCCCTCTGCGGCTATACTACAACAGGCCTCATTGGTGCTCTAGGGACAAGAGCCATCCCCTGAGCTGGGCGAGGAGGTGCCGAAGGACACTTCCTCAGTTGGTGCGCAAAAGATCTACATAATAAACAGACACCAAACCGCTTTCTGTACATGTCCCAAGAGTTCCCAGTCTTCCTGTAGTAGGCACAAGTAGGAGCTGGTTGGGCCTGTCTCTGTAGATGATGCGGGACCACTACTCGGGCTGGTGGCTGGAAAGCTTTATGCTGGAACAATGGACGCTTCGTCGTTGCCTGACTGTTGCTATCCCCAATAGAATCTCGATACCTCTTGGGTCTAAAACCCAAGTCCTCGTCTGCCACCTGGGCCAATGCTACTAGATCAGCAAAAGTTGCATCCTTGCCCGTGGTGACATGCATCGGATCTCCTTATCCAAGACCCTCCTGGATCTGCGGCTCGATCCACAAGATCCCTCATCATATACTCAGCGAAGCGACTGAGTTTGTAAAACTCGACAGCGTACTCATCCACCGATAATCCTTCATGTACTAGGTTCCATAATCGATTCTTCAGAATCCCTTGAGCCATATCGGAGTAAAACTTCTTCTTGAAAAGATCTTTGAACCCATACCAAGTTAGACCAGGTGCTGACATCTGGGGTTTGGTCTGAAACCAAGTGAGCGCAAGATCGAAGAACTGCAGACCCGCCGCCTCGACCTTTAGGTTGTCCGAAATCTGAGCAATCCGTAAAGATCCCCTCCATATCCTCAAGCAAATCGTCCGCATAAAGGATACCCTCCGTACCCTTGAACTCTCGGGTATACATCTTCTTGAAATTAGAGATGGTACCCCGCTTCTGCTGCTGCGGAGCGGGCTGCTGTATAGTAACCCTCTCCAAGGTCTTCCGTGCTACCTGGTGAGCACTCTCCATGCCCTTCTCATCAGATCAGTCTGAGCTCGGTGCGCCACTGCCTGCACCCTCTGAGCCTCAGCCTAAATCCTCTGAACATCCACTATACCCTGGATAAGTACGAACAACTGAGCCCTATCAGTGGGTATGCCTTCAGGAAAAAAAAATAGTGGAGGAGGTGGTAGACCCTCTGAGACAGATGGAATGGTCCCCAGGGCTAGAACAGTCCTTTGGACTGGAGCAACAGGTACAGCCTCCTGAACCCGTGGAGGTGGAGGCACCGCGTCAAAAGCTCCTTGACGAGCCGGTCGAGAAGTCGCCGACCTCTCAGAAGCAATAGCTGGTGCCGCCGTACCCGAAATATGAGCCCTGGTCATTGGTGCCATCCTGGGGACAAATTGAAATAAGGAGAAATCAATATGGCACAAGATAAGATATCAAGGAATGACGTATATTAAGATAGAATTCATTCAAGAATAGAGTTAAAGATAGTATATTCATGCAGAATAGAAATCTTAGTTGTGATTGAGTACCATAACTATCCTAGTAATCCTTGTCCTATTGTAGGTTCGTAATAGCATCTCTAAACCAAGGTACTACCATAACATTCGTACTAATTGCGAAGCTGGACCTGCATGGACGACCATAAAAATGTGTCACAACCCGGACCCAAAAATCGGACATGAGTCGTGAGTACGTCTAGCCTACGCCGCAGCGTCCGTAGTAGGAAGCTGTCTAATCAACATATAAAATCCCAACCACACAATTATGTATGATCTCACAATAATAAGGCATTCAGAGATGGGAATAATACGGAAAACTAAACTCAATCACATTAAAGCTAAGATAGAGAGTTCTAGAATATATCATGAAACATAATCCAGAGCAAATCATTAATCTTAAAAAATCCAAAAAAATACCAAGTCACCAAATATAGTTTTTACAGGCCAAGTATGAATGCTGGAGACAAATCTAGACCCAATAATGTGAAATAAAACTAAACTAGGCTAAAAATGGCTCGGCCCTCCAAAATAGCTAACTCGGTCTCAGGTCCTCTATCATCTCATAAAATATAGGGTAACAAGCCTCTAACTTGTCATCTAAAAATATGGTTATCCCAGTCAGGATTGGAGCAATTACAAAACATTGAATAATAGTCCATAACATGATAAAGACCATAGAGCAAGAGTTAGGATATGTAAAAATAGAGTAAACAAGTAAACAGGTAAAACTAAGTAGCAGATTAGGCAAAATAGTAAAATATGGGAAACAAGTAATAAATGATGTAATTAGAGTGAACAATGTCAAGTCCTTAGCTTCTAGGTGTCATTTGAAATACCGGTTCGACATGTGAATGGCTTATGTAATACGGCAAATCGCATACGCTAATGTGCAATTCGTATCTACACGATACATCAAATTACACGTAAGATGTGTGATTTCTATCCACACAATTAGACACAAAGAACAGATAGGGTGTTCACACGTCTACTGAGGTATTTTTCTGCCCGACACTTAGTATTTATGGATTTAATTTCACGTAAGTAAGATGGACGAATCACGAAAATCACGATAAGACACGAATCACGGATAATGGTGAAGTAAATCCATATAATACCATCACATATAAAGAGAGTGTTGTTTTCCATAAAGAAATTCTCTTTATTTGTTGTGTATCTGGGAAAATTACAACTGTAGGAATCCGATCTAGAAGACGATCGCTTTATCCCTTGGACTATGCGAAGAAGAAAAGCTCTCAAAATTTTGACAGTAGATATCAATGTATCTGTACAATGAATAAAAAAAAGAACTCTATTTATAGAGTCAAAACAGTAACTGAAAAGATAACTACCTCACCACTAGTGCATTTGAAAAGTCACGCAGACTCTAAATACACGTAGGGTTAGTGAGTAGTTACTGGACGTGGCCCGTAACTGTTGGACACATGGCATTAGTACATGAGTCGTGTGCGAGTTACTGGGCACGCGAGAGAGAGATCGGTGGCATGGCTGCCACGTACTCCAGTTGAAATGAAATCCACGCTGTCTTGCTGAAGGCAAAAATCCACGCAGATTCGTTGACGCAGACTCATTGAAGGCGAAATCCACGCAAGCTTTGAAGAAGAATACTTCAGAATTCATGCAGGCTTTGAGAAGAATAACTCAAAAAATCCACGCAAACTTGAGGAAGGAGAAGGTTCAGAATCCACGCAAACCGCCAGCTGTCTTGATTTGGCACGCTTCGTCTGACACAGAATCTCTGACATTGATTATATTGTCAGCCGTATTAAATGAAGATAAGACCCAAAGTCACGCCAACTTGGTGAAGAGTGAGTCTTGCTAAGGAAGATTTCGAAAATCACGCAAAAGACGGCGATGATCTCTTGAATTCTGTGCATACGTGGCATACGAGGAGACGTTTCTCGACTGTTGTGTTGTCAGTCATTATGATTCTGACGTATGGCTGAGCTATCTCTGCGTGACTTCTAAAGGAGATGGCCAGGCAGAACTTAGCGTATCTTTTGTGCTGCTTCTTGGATCACTCTGTGTGACTTGTTCTGATCAACTCAGCGTGACTTCATTTTTGAGGCCTACAAAACCCCCTTCAAAGTTTTCAAAAAATGATAAAATATTTTCGAAATACTTTGAAATAGAGATGATGAAAATGAGTTAAAGTCACGCTGAGATGACTCCAAAATTTTTCGGAAGTCGAAAAGACTTCGAAGTCCTTTGAAAACATCCAAATGAACTTATTAAATGTCATAATGACTCTTCGTTCTTCGAGACTGATTGCGTCCAATTTATGGTGGAATATGAACTGTCGACGAGATCTGTTATATAAACAGGGAGTGATTCTCAGTTTTGACTTCATCTCTCGAAAATATGACCCCAAAGGAAGCAGCTAAAGAGGAAGCACGCAAGTTAGGCTTTTGTTCCCATGGTGACCCCACTTTTGGGGGTAAAGAACCCGAACCTATCGTCATTAAGCTCAAGGACAACGCCACGCAGTTAGCCAAGAACCTCTTGAGCTACTTTGGATTGGATGGCTCGTCTTCTTCTGATGGGCGGAGCCTTATGGAGAAGCGTGAAATGCTCGAGACTCTATTGCATCGCCTGGGAGTTAAGAGCGTAGAGGAGTTAGGCATCAAACTTAGCCGCTCTAGAAAATAGGGCGTAACTTTCTACGCTTTTGTTGTACTTTTTTTTTTGTCTTTTTGTAAGGCCATCAGTGCCTGTTTAAAGAATGAAGTACAACTTTTGTGTTTGATCTGCGTGCCTTTTAATGAAGAAGATTAATTAGCACTCTTTGACTGTTTCCAATGTTGCACGGTCTTCCGAAGTACACGTGACACTCATTCCACAATTTACGAGCGCTATTTATGCGGATCTTTTCCAAGAATAGACCTGCACTTGACCCTTTAAATAGATGGATGAACTCCACGCAAACTCATCTTCCCATTCTTCTTCCTCTCTTCTGAGAATGAATTTTCTATGAGAAGGAAATAGGAAAGCCATGTTGTCTTATGTCAAATCTCTGTGCACGCTACCAGACATGGATCTGTCAATCCTTAGCAGCAAACTCAGCGGTAAGTTCAATATACACGCACCGAATTTTTTTGTTTGCTAAGGACAAATTTATCTTCCTGAAATGAACAGAATGCATCTGTCTTTGCTTGGCCAGTTTCTGTTGACTGATTTTTCTTTACTGTTTCTTGCAGAATTTTGGCTGAAAACCTTCTTCAGAACTGGCATTGGTGATATGGATGCTGTGGATAATATTCTTCTGACATCTACATCAGGGAGCTCATACGCTTTTGACGCGTAAATCAGACAACTCAGAACTCTTCGTGAGATAGAAGGGTCTTCCTTAGATGGTAGGAAGAGCCTTTATACACGAGAGTTGGATGGTGGAGTTAACTTTACTACCGAGAGATTGGATAGTAGAGTTGCTTTCAAGGCAGAACCAGGAATCGTATCCCAAGGTTTGGATACATTCCTGTCTTTCTTGAGAGGTTACCCCCATCCACCAGTTGTATTGGCAGCAACACATTTTCGTGTTGCCCTACTCTGTGGTTCTCCTCTCGTCTGAGAGATAAGACCAGAGTTTGATTCCTGCTGGACACCCAGGAATTGCCACAAACAACGAGATTGCCAGAGAAGATCCAAGAAGAAATAGATCTCAGTTGTACATAGAATGAAAATCCAAGATTTGTAATAGATTTCCATTATGATTTGTAAGAAAGTCTAAGAAAATGTAATAGACTTTTTGTGGTGAAATGGGAATGGAAATGATAATTCTTCTATGCTCAATGATTTGTATTTGTGGATGAATTGTGGACATGATAGATAATAAAATCATCTTTTCTGTTTTTAGAGTATATGATATTATCAGAGGTATTATGGACGTGATAATATATAGGAACTCGAAAGAAAATAGATTGATTTCTATACAGAGGTCAAAACATGACAAATGAGTAAGCAGATTCGGAATTGATTCAGAGGTTATGAAAACATGATAAATAACGAATCTCCACTTAATGAACTGATAGAAGATTATGAACGGATGAACCGTTAAGAAATGATGAACAGATGAACTGTCGAGTGAATGCAATAAATGAACGGACGAACCGTCAAGTATTAATGAACATGTGAAACGTCGGATGAATGTGAGAAATGAATGGATGAACTGAATATCGGGAAAGAATACGTCCCTTCGATCCTTGTAACCATATGCCTATAAATAGAGCATATATTTGAGTAGAAGGATCGCATTTTATCCACAATGTCTTCTGAAGAGAATATAAAGAAGGCTGAAGCCGCCCCCGAAGCTACTGAAGGTGTTAAAGAACATCCACCTCCGCAGAAGAAGGAAATGGACGAAAGCTCGTCTACTCCCAAGCCGTCGAAAGATATCCTGGACTTCCTGGTCGAACTAGGAGAAACCGAAGAAGAAGAAGCAATGAGGCTGGCTGCCTGTCAATTCTTGGTGCGGTCAGGAAAAGATGTACTCAATTCTTTTGCTGATTATGTATATGGTCCTCGTCCCAAATATGAAAGGGATTACAGTGATCTTCCATGATGATGTACTCTTTTTCTTGAGGAATTTGTCTCAAATAAACTCCGTTTAAGGAAACTTTGTTTACGATATATCCTTCCCACTTTATATTTGCCTTTATTCATTGATCTTTTGACTCAGAAATCAGAAAGACTAAATATCATTTTCATAAATATGATATTAAGATAGAAAATTCAGAGGTAATGTGGACATGATTTTCTGGATATCAAATTTGTTGAGAAAACGATACAAAGTAGAATACCTATCTCCACTGGGGATAATAGATATCAGAATGATTCTTCGGAAAGAACAATGAAACAGCTGGAGAGTGATGGGAGGACAATCTTGATAGAAATGTCAGACGTAGTACTTCTTCAAGAATTTGCCGTTGATGGGCATCATAGTGGCTTTACCATCTAGAGTAGTGAGTTGATAAGCCCCATTAGAAAAGATCTTATTGACAATAAATGGACCTTCCCATTTTGCATCAAACTTGCCCTTATTCATGTGTGTCATAGTCATCGGGCGTCTGACAGTAAGCACAAGTTCTCCTTTCTGAAATGTTCGAATTCTGACTTTCTTGTTAAAAGCCCTTGAAATTCTAACTTGATAGAATTCAATATTCTGTTGAGCAGATAACCGTTTTTTATCCAGAGCCTCCAATTCTTGAAGTCGAAGACGATCATTATTTTCGGCAGTGAGTTCATTAGCGATTGCTATCCTTAAAGAAGGAATTTGAATCTCTAATGGGAGAACAGCCTCAGATCCGTACACCAGAGAGAAAGGTGTACACTTAGTAGCATTACGGACTGTAGTGCGATAAGCCCACAAGCATTCCCCGAGCTTGTCACTCCAATTACGTTTGTTAGTGGAGACAAACTTCTTTAGGAGTTTGATGATAGTCTTGTTGAAAGCTTCTGCCAATCCGTTAGCTGCTGGATTATATGCGGTAGAAGCAACATTATTGATCCGGTGATCGTCACAGAATCGAGTAAATTTCTGGCTGACGAACTGTGGTCCGTTATCATGAACAATGCGTCGAGGAACACCAAATCTGTAGATGACGTGGTGCTTAATAAAGTTGATGACATTAGACGTCTTAACTTCAGACAAAGGAATAGCTTCGGCCCATTTTGAGAAGTAATCGGTTATTGCGAGAATGAACCGATGACCTTTAGATGATGGAGGATTGATCGGGCCGACAATGTCCATGCCCCAAGCTTCGAAGGGCCATGATGCTGCCGTCGGATGTAGAAATTCTGAAGGTTGATGTATAAAATCCGCATGGATTTGGCAAGCTTTGCATTTCCTTGCATATTCAATGGTATCTGATACCATAGTTGGTCAATAATATCCCATCCGTCGAATACGGTCTTGAAGTTTTGGCCAGGTTGATGCGCTCCACAAATTCCATCATGTGCTTCACGAATAACTTGTTGGGCTTCATCACCGGCAATGCACCGAAGGAGTAAACCATCATAAGCTCGACGATATAAGGTCTTTGTTGTATGATTGTAATAGAATCTGAGTGATCGTCGTCTGATAGATGCTGCCTCACTCGGATCATCCGGAAGAATATCATACAATACAAGATCTAAGAAAGGAAGTCTCCAATCTTTATCCGTATTCTGATTCTCAGTCAAGTTACTGAAGATGAATTCCATACTGGAATCGGATGAAGATGATATCGATTTACGACTAAATCCAAATCCTCTTGTTGTGTTGACGTCATGAGATGTTGATTCTTCAATGTCAACTGGAAGCCCTAGAGTCAGGTTATTTTCAAGATGAAATAATTCTCGATTACGAACAACGATCATTTGTTGCCGTTTGATTGGGATAGCCAGCACCGCTGCAAGATTAGCAAGGGCATCAGCTTCTGTGTTACATGCTCGCCTAACATGTTCAATGAAGAATTCCTTAAATGATGAGGCCATAGATATGGCCACTCTATGATAAAGAACCAGATCTTGATGGCGAACTTCATAAGTACCCCTGATCTGATTGACAATAAGTTTAGAGTCTCCATACGCCTCCAAATATTGAATATTCAGATGTTTAGCGAGTTGAAGACCAATAAGCAATGCGTTGTACTCAGCTACATTGTTTGAACACGGCTGATCGAGAGAATAAGCTCTTTGGATGGCAAGACCTTCTGGCGATACAAGAACAATTCCAACTCCAGCAACAATATCGCCATTAGGACCAATTCTTGACGCTCCATCAAAGAATAGACGCCAAGTAGGATCTTCTTCAGCAATTTGATTTGAATCTAGGACTTCATCTGGGATTTCATCATAGAGTTTTGAATTTTCTGGAATTGAGTGAGCAGCCAGAAAATCAGCTAAAGCTTGTCCCTTGACTGATTTCTGAGGAATATAGTGCATATCATACTGAGCAAGTAGGATTCTCCAGTTAGCCAATCGAGAATTCAAAACACTGGGTTTCTTCATCATGATCCGTATAGGATTGATCCTGGAGATGACATGAATAGTCTGGCCAATGATATAATGACGTGTCTTTTGGACAGCAAACATCAAGGCTAGACATTCTTTTTCAACTGGTGAATATCGAGGTTCAGCTCCGGTCATAGTGCGGCTGAGATAATAAATGGCTTGTTCATGGCCATTTTGATTCTTTTGAGCGAGTAATACACCCAAATGAATGACTCATTGCTCGAGTATAGAGGAGAAACGGTATTCCTGAGACGGGAGGTACCAATACTGAAGGGCTCATCAGATATTGTTTTATATCATCGAATGCTTTCTGACATTCATCATTCCAGACAAAAGAGACACCTTTCTTCATAAGTTTGTTGAATGGTCTGCAGCGTCCTGATAAATTAGAGATAAATCTCCTGATATAAGCAATTCTTTCTTGAAATCCTCGTAGCTCTTTTAAGGTGCGTGGAGGACGCATCTCTTGGATGGCTTTGATCTTCTCGGGATCCACGTGTATACCTTTAAAGGTAATGACGAAGCCGAGAAATTTACCACTAGAGACGCCTAAGAAGGACTTAGTAGGGTTCATCTTTAATTGATGCTTACGCATTAGATCAAATATAGTCTTCAAATCTTGGATATGATCCTCCTTTTGTCGACTTTTGACTGCAATATCATCAACATAGCATTCGACTGTTTTCCGCAAATGTTTACGGAATATAGTACTCATAGCTCGTTGATAAGTTGCTCCTGCATTCTTGAGACTGAATGGCATAACTGTATAGCAGTATGTACCAATCGGCGTTCTGAAAGAAGTGTGCTTCTCGTCTTCTGGGAAGATTTTGATCTGATTATACCCAGAATACCCGTCCATGAATGACATTCGTTCGAATCCACAGGTATTATCAACCATGACATCAGTGATTGGTAGAGGGAATTCGTCTTTAGGACATGCCGCATTGAGATCGCGAAAGTCTATGCATACTCTGATCTTGCCAGTCTTTTTAAGAACAGGAACAATATTAGCCACCCAATCGGGATGTTGTTCCTCTCTAATAAACCCAGATGTAATGAGCTTATTGACTTCAGCTTCAATTGCATCCATGCTATCCGGACGAAATCGTCGCTGTTGTTGTTTGACCGGTTTAGCATTCGGCAAGATGTTGAGCTTGTGAGTTGCAATTTGAGGATCAAGCCCTGGCATATCTTCATAACTCCAAGCAAAGACATCGATGTAATCACGAATGAGTTTGATCATGTCTTTCTTATCAGTTTCTGAAAGACTTTCACTGATGAATATTGGTTTGGGAGACCCCTCTTCACCAACATCTATTTGAACAAGTTTATCTTCAGTCGGAGGTTCTTTTTGCTCGAAACGGAACTCCCATTGATTATCTAATCTTTGGGCCCACTGTTCTGATTCAGGTGAGATTTCAAACTCTTCTTCATCTTCATCACTTTCTTCAGAATGGTCAATGGAAACCATGTTAGAAGATAAAAGGTTGCAATAGAAGTCACCGATACTCGTATCGGAATCCCAAGAAGTGGTACTAGAAGAATCAGATCTCTTATCTTCGTCAGACTCAAGATCTTTATGGATAATATTGATGAAAGAAGTAGGAGCAGTATAACCCAATCCGTATTTCGTCCTTCCATATTTCAAAGGAGGAATCCGGACAGGCATTTTTCTTCCTTTTCTATTATTAAGGCCAGTCCTGAAGTCATAGCCCATATTTTTGATGATGTCTCTAGATTGCTGACTATAACGACGTAGTTGTAATCTTCCAGTATCATCATTTTTGTCATCATCTTCAAGATCAGAAGGATTTTGAGGCCCTTTGTAGAAGAATATTGGAATGTCTCCTGGCTTTCTGCTAGGAACTAGAAAGTATGAAGATTGTACAGGTTCTAGAGATACATCTGTATGAACAGTCTGTACAACTCCTATGGTTATTGTGTTCAAGTCATCTAACAGATGTAAATAACTATGAACATAATTACACACATCAACGTACTGCAAAGGTGGAGACTTTTCATTAAATATAAAAGCAGCAATATTTACATTGGGAGAAGGTTGAGCCTTAGAGATTTTAGCCAAGTCAATGACTAAAGGAGGAGAAGAAGAAGAAGCTTTGTTTCGATTAAGATCGATAACAAATGGCTCAGAAGAGGTGAGCTCCCTTGAAGTTTGAGTAGGAAGAGTAGTCTGCCCTCCAACTGGAATTAGCAGAGTATCTTGTGAAAGTACAGGAATTGTAGTACGCCCACTGACAGGAATGATCAGTGTATTCTGAGTAGATGACTGAGGTAACGGAGAGATCCGTCCACTCACTGGAATGATAAAAGAATCTTCTCCAGAGGGTTTAGGAGATTGTTGCTGAGTAGTTCGACATTTAACAGGGATTATTAAAGTCTCACTTTGTGCATCTTCTTTCTCCATAGCTTGTATGATCCTTGTATATTCTTCTTTATACATTCGGGAATCATTGAAATAAGCTTCAACCCCATGGAAGGGATTTATATCAGCAACTTCTTTTTGTACTCTTCCATTGCTATCAATGTACTTAAAACATTGATGAAGAGTAGAGGGCACCACATTATTTTCATGAAGAAAGGGCCTCCCTAGAAAAAGATTATAGGATCCTGCGATCTCGATCACATAGAAAGTGACTTTAGATCTGAAATCACCTATCTGAAGCTTCAGATGAATCTTTCCCAAAGGCTCACTTCGGCTTTGATTGAATCCCAAGATAGTAGTAACCGTCTTGGAGAGTTTGTGAAGAGGGATTTTTAGTTCATCCAACAAACTCTTTGGCATTATGCTTATAGCAGACCCTGGGTCAATGAGAATACGATCTATCTTCATCGTATCAATATAACCAGTGTAGTAGAGAGGTCGATCATGTCGATTATCCTCCAGTAACATGTCGTCTTGTGTAAAGGTGATATTTGGGATAATCTCTAGTACACTGTTGCAATGTAAGCAAGTGGCAGGTTCCGCATCCGGCTTCTTCAATTGTGCAAGACAAGAGTCAGCTTGTAGAAGTGCTTCACTTAACGTCTCCCGAGTTTCTTTGAAAAGACGTATAAGTTCAAAAAGGGACATTCTAGCGGGAGTATTAGCAAGCTGAGCCAAAATGTCGAAGTTGTAAGGCTTCTGAAGTCCAAGAGGAGAAGACTTCTTGATTGGCTTATCAAACCGAGCCTGTTGTTTGCCTTTCTCCAGAGCCGTAGGCTTGGGAGGAACAGGTTCAGTAGATGGTTCTTCGGGAGGAACATTAGGAGCATCTTTAGCATCTGAAGGGATATCAGTAGGATCTTCAGGATTTTTAGAATAATCCTTTAGGTAAGGTTTCCCCGTTCGAGTAGCACTAACAAGTGCTTCTTCTTTGTCTTTTGGCTCTGTGTCAGAGGTAGACCCAAGAGAAGTCATATGACATGACTTGATCTTTCCAGCCTTCTTGGATTTTTGAGAAGAAATCTTTTGAGGAGAAGGCGATTCAAAATCTGCCACTAGATCATGATGGATCCACATGATTTCTCCTGTTTCCAAAGTGATTGGCACTAATCCTTCAGACTGTGGAGGAGGAAGATTCACTATGTCAAGAGTTGCCTTGGGAATAGGAATAATCCCACTTTCAAGGAGTTGAGGAGGGAAATTTCCAAATTGCATAGAGACGACGTTGGAGGTGACGGTCTTCTCTTTTGGAGTAAGAGAGATAGCTCCAGATTTAATCATTTCTTGGATCTTTCCTTTCAACACATAACATGTACGAATTGTATGACCCAGCATTCTGTGATATGGACAGTATTTAGGATGATCTGTCTTACCAGCTTCATCAGGTTTCTTGATCTCTGGTAATTGTATTTTATTACCTTTCAGCAGACATTCAAAGATACCAAGGACATCGTCGTCATCAAAAGAATATTCTTCTCTGGGGCGAGGTGTTCTTGATTGTTGAGTTGTAGAGGCAGGAGTTTGAACATTCGATGCATCTTTGCTCTGAAGATTAACTTCTAGAGTTTCTTTTCCTTTGCGAGCATTATTTTTATTGTTAGCCCCTTATCCTGTTTCTTTAGGAGTCATCTGCACTCCTAAACCTTTGAAGGTTTCAGCACTGATTTCTGCAGCTTTAGCACTGACTATGAAGGAAGGCCAATCTTGAAATTGAGTGGACCCTGTCCACATACTGATGATTGGCAACAAATTTGATTTGCACGTGTCAATGGTGACAGCATCAGGAGTTCCAAGAGGCATCTTCAGAGCTTCTCTTCGAAACCGTTCAATGTATTCCTCTGTAGATTCATTATTTTTCTGCTTGATTCTAATAAGAGCAGACAGAGTCATGTCATTAAGCCCTTCATAGAACCTTTCAAGAAACATCTGTTTGAAACCAGCAAATGAGGTAATACTCCCATCTGGGAGACTTCTATACCATTCATAAGCCGTTCCCTTGAGACATCCAATAAATTCCCGAGTAAGGAGGGCATCACTTGGTTGTAGTTGATCAGTCATCACTTCAAAGTGATTGATAAACTGACTTGGAGAAGTGGTTCCATCATAGAATGAGATAGTAGGAGGCTTGTATTTAGGAGGATATGATACTTGCTTTCATTCTATCGGATAAGGCTGCTTGATGCCTAACCTTTGTAAACCATCCTTCTGTTTGAATGCCTCGAATTGAGTTTTGAGATTTTTCAATTCTTCAGAGACAACTCCCGAAGATTGTGGAGTTGTGGCTTGTAGAGAATAGTTAGGAGGAGGAACAGCATTGTAAGCACTACCCCCAGCTCCAGAGAGACTAGGATTTGGTTGAGCAGGTCCAGGAGTATTGGATTGTACTGCTGGAGGAACTTGTATTGGACTTATATCAGTATCAACTGGTATGGCATCTGATACAGTCTGTCGATTTTGCAACTGAGCTGTCATGAGTTCATACATTGACTTCATTGTGTCAGTCATAGACTTCATTTGCTGTTCCAAAGAAGCAATTCTTTGATCTTGAGGAGTCAGAGAAGAAGAGGGTTCATCAGTATTCCCATCAACCATGTAAGTCGTGACTGCATGAGGGATTATTGATGAACTAGTAGATGTAGTATGCACTGAATCATTGCTTCGTGTATCAAAGTCAACTATAGGAGAATTACCCCCAGTAGGAAGAGGTGGGAAGTTAGATTCTCCAAGAAATTCAGAGTCAATTTCAGGGATCAAATTTCTTTGACTAGAAGCCAGGACTCTTGCTCTGGTGTTTTTATATACTCCATCTGGACTATCAACTCTACCCCCGGTGTCCCGAGAAATCATGTTGACAGAGGCAAACAAAGGCTCATCTTCATCAGGCATAGGTTCATACTGAATCCTATTAAAGACAGACTGTCGTTTATTTTGACATCTGCATTGCATTGTGACTCTTGGCTGGAAGTCACATTCAGCATGATCACCATGGTCTTGAACTGTTGATTCACATCTGCACTGAATTATGACTCTTGGATAGAAGTCACATTCAGCATGTTCCTTTGATATAGAATTACTCCTTCTCTTCTGTTGAAGATATTCCCGTAAATCTGTTTGTGAAGATTGAGGAATATACTTCCTGTTCTTGGGTCTTGATGGCTCTTGATTATACAAAGAATGATTAATGTGAGCCACATAATTTCTTGCATACTCTGCATCTGGATCTTTTATCTTCATATCCAATTGGTATGGTTTCTTAACACCAGAAGTGCTGAGTTTTGTTCTTAAATCAGTGGAAGGTAACATATTAATTTTGGAAATATGGAGTTTTCCTTCAATTGATCTGGATATTTGCAGAGAAGGAAGAGTTAAACCACTCCCTTGATTAGGAGTTGGTAACAGACCCTCTTTAATGGACAGATTCTGTGCCCAATTTGAAGAAATCAAAGAAGAAGACATTAAGGAATGTTTCTTCTTAGACTCATTCAGATGTTGAGACATAGAATGTCCAGAAGGAAGAATAGTCAAAAGACCATCTCCTTTCCTTTGACTAACAAAAGTATCAGTCAAAGCTGTTCCTGGAGTAAAAACTACAGGAGCAGAAGAAACAACTAAAGAGTTGTTCCTTTTTGAAGGGACTTTGTGTGGAAAACCACCCCCAGTTCTAGTAGAACTTGGTGAAGAAGAAGAGATAACTAAGGAGTTATTCTTCTCTGATGAAATACACGCTGAAACAGACTTGGTTAAAGAACCAGAGCTGTTAGCGTGACTTTTGATTTTAGAATTACACGCTGGAACAGATTTGGCTAAGGAGCCAATACTGTCAGCGTGACTTTTGAATGTGGGATTGCACACTGGAATAGATTTGGCTAAGGAGCCAGTACTATCAGCGTGACTTTTAGAATTGAATTTGCACACTGGAACAGATTCGGCTAAAGAGCCAGTACTGTCAGCGTGACTTTTAGAATTGAATTTGCACGCTGGAACAGATTCGGCTAAAGAGCCAGTACTGTCAGCGTGACTTTTAGTTACTGTCATCTTCGAGCGCACAAGAGTGTGCGTGCTTGCAGTGGAGTTCTTGCCAGTGTTAGGAGTAGACACTGTGGCAGAGACTTCACCATTGACTGCCAACTGATTCTTAGGGACATAGACAGAGTGTCCCTTTGACTTGACAGTGATAATGGAGGCTGGAATGGGCTTGCCACCCTTAGCCCGCTGCATTTCTTCATAGGCGAGTTGATCGAATTTGATCGTCATCACCTTCTTCGTCGAGCCGATAGACGAAGTGTCGCATTGAGTTGTTACCATCTCAGAAGAGGAGATGGTTTTCCCCAGCAGAGTCGCCAATTTGTTTTCCATAAAGAAATTCTCTTTATTTGTTGTGTATCTGGAAAAATTACAACTGTAGGAATCCGATCTAGAAGACGATCGCTTTATCCCTTGGACTATGCGAAGAAGAAAAGCTCTCAAAATTTTGACAGTAGATATCAATGTATCTGTACAATGAATAAAAAAAAGAACTCTATTTATAGAGTCAAAACAGTAACTGAAAAGATAACTACCTCACCACTAGTGCATTTGAAAAGTCACGCAGACTCTAAATACACGCAGGGTTAGTGAGTAGTTACTGGACGTGGCCCGTAACTGTTGGACACATGGCATTAGTGCATGAGTCGTGTGCGAGTTACTGGGCACGCGAGAGAGAGATCGGTGGCATGGCTGCCACGTACTCCAGTTGAAATGAAATCCACGTTGTCTTGCTGAAGGCAAAAATCCACGCAGATTCGTTGACGCAGACTCGTTGAAGGCGAAATCCACGCAAGCTTTGAAGAAGAATACTTCAGAATTCACGCAGGCTTTGAGAAGAATAACTCAAAAAATCCACGCAAACTTGAGGAAGGAGAAGGTTCAGAATCCACGCAAACCGCCAGCTGTCTTGATTTGGCACGCTTCGTCTGACACAGAATCTCTGACATTGATTATATTGTCAGCCGCATTAAATGAAGATAAGACCCAAAGTCACGCCAACTTGGTGAAGAGTGAGTCTTGCTAAGGAAGATTTCGAAAATCACGCAAAAGACGGCGATGATCTCTTGAATTCTGTGCATACGTGGCATACGAGGAGACGTTTCTCGACTGTTGTGTTGTCAGTCATTATGATTCTGACGTATGGCTGAGCTGTCTCTGCGTGATTTCTAAAGGAGATGGCCAGGCAGAACTTAGCGTATCTTTTGTGCTGCTTCTTGGATCACTCTGTGTGACTTGTTCTGATCAACTCAGCGTGACTTCATTTTTGAGGCCTACAAGTGTCACAAACACGATAGGAATATCTGCATCAAGATATAAAGACAATATTTAGAAATGATATAAAATCAGTGCATGTACTTGCCTGCGCTCCAAGCTGGAAACTAGGTCGAACTGTTGTCCAAATCGATGTCCAATAAACCTATATTTGTTCAATGAGAAGATAATAAATAACTAAGATTTCAATTAGCATCTAATTTAATTTTAGGCTCTATTGTTTCTTGGTTTTGGTTTTCCACTAGGTTGGCCTATACTCTTATCCTCTGTCTTGTCTAATACCTATAACCAATATCCATAATATACATGTGTATACATATACCTATATGTTTTAGGTTATAGTATACAGTTATGTGATTTCTACAGTACTACCCTAACATCTATGTTGGTATATAACAGTGTTCACATAAAAATCCTTAGATAGTTTTCCCATCACTCCCCTCTCTAACCACACCCTCTACTTATGGACACACATATGTGTTTGTGTGCACCCTTGCACACCAGTAATAGGTCACATGTACCTTCTATTCCCTGAAAACCCACATAGGTGACACACCTAATTTAAATCACATGGAATCCTCTACCTACACTATTCTATGTGTTCACTCTCCTACACAGGTACACACCCTCGAATGCTCACACCTGTACACTGATTTTTTTTCCCCACAACTAGAACCTAGGCACACACTCACACACTTGTTTACACTCTAGATAAAAGCCCCTATATTGCTATCTACTACAATTATTATCCCATACTAGAATACAAGTATCCTAGTACCTGTAGGTATTCCTGATACAGGTGTCCTACACACGACATATCCCTGGAACATCCATTCCACTGAACTGGAACTGTAGTAACTAGGAGTCTTTGCACCCACATCGCCTATATGTGCATATGGGCACATGGTTTGGCCCCTACCAATGAGGCAAAGTAGGGCACACTCCTATGCCTATCTGCAAACACTCACTTGACCAACTGAACACTCTACCTAAGCCAGTGCATACAATACAGATCCTCGCACAATGCTACACTCTCATTCATACATTAACACACATAATTGCCTTCACAGTACTGACCTAGACACCAACTGTAGGGAAGGTCCGCACACACACTATATGCATAAGTACATATCAATGCTGGACTGCACATAAGCTGTACACAATTATAACCTGGACTACACAATTATAAACCCAAATCCAACAATCTCTACAAAAAAATGATGATTCTTGACGGTTTATAAGTTGATGGTCATAAAAAATCGTCAATAATAGTGGTTATCTTGACGGTTTTAGGCTTACGTCAAGGGAAGACAAATTTTTTGTCTATTTAGAAATTTTATAACATATATGTTGACAGTTTCGAATGATCCGCCAAGAAAGAATATTTTTTATATTGACGGTTTGTTGATAACCCTCAAGTAATCCATGTGCGAAAAAATTGCCGCGCATATTTCAGCTGCCATTTTAGTAGTTTTTTTGAATTTTTTTAGTGTATCATCTATGTTGACGGTTACGTAAAACCTCGAAAGCTGCTCTTATGGAGTGAATCTTTCGATCCCTTAAAAAAACCCTCAAAGGGGTTCTTTCATCTCCCTCATCCTCCTCCCTCTTCCCCAGCTCCTTCCTCTTCAACGTCTCATCCTCCTTCCTCTTCATCCCCTCTACCTTCCTTCTCCAAAATAAAGTAGCTCACCACTCGCCTCCCGTGCTACTACGGATAAAACCAACAATGGCAGCTCTCCTCTATCTTCGTGTCCTCCTCCTCTTCTTTCTTTCTCTGATGTCAACCATCGTCGGAGAGTCCTCTCACCAAACCCTAGCTTTTCCTGTCTCTGCTACGTCGGAACCTTAGATCCCGAGCCAACCCCCGAAAACCTTAACCCCAACCCTAGGGAGCGACGGCGGGCTGGTGCGGTGGTCCAGGTCGTGGAGGTCCAAGGCCAGGACCGACGTGCTTGAACGTACCAACAAGGTGACTTCACCACTTCTAGTTCTTCAACATGCTTACCTAGTCGATTTGGTGAGCAAATATTTTTTATTTTTAGGGTTTTTGGCCATTTGTTTTTCTTTTATGGGTAAAGAAGTTGAGGGAAGTGGTGGAGGGGGAGGAGAGGGGAAGTTGGAGATGGGTTTCTATATTTTAAAAAGCAAAAGCAGTCAACAATAAGCAATCCCACATCCAGCCTTGGAAGAACCCTACCAAAACTTGAAAAATCACAGTTCCAAGAAAAAAACAGAGAAACCATGTCAGCTCCTCCCCTCTTCCTTCAATCTAGGCTTTCACTATGCTCCATTTCTTTAGCTTTGAGAGCCACCAAGTAGTCCATCCAGTCCGATACTGCCTCTCCACAGCGCCATCGCCATCGCTCGGCTCAAGTCCGTGCTCTCCGCGGAGTCTCTGAACTGGGGTTTGGTCCCTTTGGGTACGTGTTTGTTTGATTTTATTTGGGTTTGTTGCCGAGCTAGGGGTTGGTAGAATTTCTCGTATTGATTTTTTGGACAAAATTATTATTTTGGGATCTCGGTGTATTGATTAATATTGTGTTTGGTTCTAATGTTGCAAAATACGTGGTAGGATCCCTTCCTATAGCACCTGGGAAGGAAGGAGATCGAGGTCCAGACACCATGTTGGTTCTGGAAAAAAAAATAATTCGAACAGGAAAAAGCAATCTGGGAGAGGAAATTGAGCTAGGGTTTGATATTAAAATTGGGGATCTAGGAATTACAAGCAGCTAAGAATTATACTAACTAAAGCTTACCAAATATCATTCGTGCCCTTTACTCAATAAGCCTGGGTATTTATAGAGGATACCTAGGCTGCTTCATTCTCTACTGATATGCAGATACATGAGTATCGACGGTTATTTCTGTTGCTGAGATGGCTTATACTAGCTGAATATGCTAAATATGCTATATAGTGATGCAAACCTCCTGAGCTGGCAATTATGATTGGGATCCCTCTTTGAGCTGGTAATAAGGAAGGGACCTGGCATACTTGGAGTTGCAACAATACTCCCTCCATCAATTTGACCTTGTCTCAAGGTCAAAATGAGGAATTTTTTGATGAATCACTACAAGAATAAGGGCTTTTCTTGACGGTAATTTCCCATCAAGAAATGGGTACCTTGACGGTTGCAGATCCGTCAACTAGGCCGGGGTCAAGAAAAGTCCCCCCTTTTCTTGACGGTCCCTGACAGGGCTTTTTTTGACGATTTTTTGTCGTCATTTTATGTAGTTTTTTTGACTGATTTTAGCCGTCAAGATAGCTCTTTTTAGGAACCGTCAACATAGGCAAAAACTTTTCTTGACTCCGGCCTAGTTGATGGTCTTTAGTCGTCAATAAAAGCATTTGTTCACAGGCTATTATGCAACATGATTTGAATTAAAATTGACGTTTGACAACCGTCAAGAGAAGCTATCCAAAGTACCGTCAAGAGAAGCTTGCCAAAATCCTATCAAGAATTATATATAATATATTAATCCAGAAGCTACACGTACACATCAAATTACTATAAAACCCAAATTTTATATTAACAAACTGTATTGTTCATATTACAAAAACTTCCAATACACATCCTACCACATGTATTCTTCACTTGTCCAACCACAACATAATCCAACTACAAAGTACACATATCCCACATCTGTTGTTTCCATACCCCTTAAACATCCAAACCACAAACATCTATCACTTGTCACCACAAAACATAATCCAATCATACAAAATGAAACCAAAAAAGTAGCAAACCAGATCGGAGCACATCCCTCCCATATCCACAGCATGCATGCACCTTCATTTTTCAGCAAGTTCCTGAGAGAACAAGAACACAAATTATCAATATACTTTCCTACATGTTCTTATATATATATATATATATATATATATATATATATATATATATATATATATATATATATATATATATATATTCAACTCACTATTAAAGAATTGTCAATACAGGTATCCTACATAGTCCAGTGTATCATTTAGACTGATACTTGAAAAAAAGTGATATTTAAAGTGATAGCCTAGTGTATGTCTATAAGAAACTGAAACTCAAAATAAACTACAGCTTATCAACTATTTGTGCAAGTTTCTTATGTTCCAACTGAAAAACATTTTTTCTGATGCATTGCTTATTGCACCTAGGTTGGAAGAAAATGAAAAAAAATGAGAGCGACAACTACCTTGGCCTCACTGGACTATTACCAGACGTGGATGTTTGGTCAGCCTCCTTGCCTAGTCCTCTAAGCACAAATGTGAAGTACTGCAGGCCTTGTGAACTTGCTTCCTAATTCTTCTCGTCCAAGTATCCTTGTTCTCTGATTTACAACTTCCTACTTCGACTATGTTGTCTCGAGCTTTCCTGCGTGGGGGCTATGGCATGGAAGCAAAAAAATATCGTAGAAACAAGAACCAAGCATGAATGCTCGCAAAGACTGGTTGGTTAACTGCTTACAGGAAATCCTAGTCTTTTGTTTCAATGAAACAAATAATGAAAGATGTTACAGCTGGGGAAAGAGACGCATGCCTCACTGAACTAATTCACTGACAAAACCAGTAAAGCAGAAAATGTCATGCGACTCTGGGAAATGGTAAAATAAAAAGAGAAAGAAAACAATAATAAATTTTGCATATTATAGAACAGATGGAGGATGGTCCAACCATTGTTGACGCATATCTCTACAAATTCATAGTGAGGTAAACTCACTAACCATGACCACTTCGACAGTTCAACTGTATTATGAACCAAAATCTCATAGGCCAGGATCCAGTACTCATTTTTATGCACTAAACTGCTTAATTAGGAATTGCAAGCCCACTGTTGAGTTGTACAGTGTTTTTTGAATATGCAACAAGTCAGGTGATCTTGGACATGCTTCCTGGCAGATATTCTTGGGACTCCTTAAACAACAAAGCCTTTAGATCATTTTTTTTGTGGCCAACTAAGTGAATCTATTTCCTATATTTGACATTATTAAGGGCCATCTCCTCATGTTCTCTGGAGTATAGACGTAATACAAATATCGTAATCTTGAAAAGTGGAAGGTGCTGTGATGCTACTGAAAAACTTTAGACATAAATGAAATCCCTATGAGATAGTGAGTTCCTAATTTCTAGCTTAATGATGAAATACAATATTTTTCTTGCTTTCTTCTTACAGTTTCACAAATTGGATATATGCAAACATTGTAGTTAATTTATACCATCCACAGAAAACAACCAATTAAAACGTGGACATATATTGTAATTAACATTTTTTCTTCTGAATAACAAAGGGTTGAAAACTAGTATCAAAGTTCTGATACTGAATAACAAAGGGTTGAAAACTAGTATCAAAGTTCTGCTTACTGCAATCCCAAGGCTGCCTGCATGCTACATTGCCTGCATAAGCTGCAATTGCCAAGCATGCCCTACTGTAGGACCGATCATGACCTGTTGCTGCTACTGAAATACAAACTCTGCATTGAGTTTGTTGCTGCAGCCAAATGCTTGCAAAGCAATTGCAAAGAAAGCCAAGTAATGCCCAAGTCCTGCATCAGCCCACCTATTCTGGACACTTAACCTCTAATAATACTACACTCATATTCCTAATTGACACTCTTATTTAACCAAGCTAACTGGAACTAACATATCAAAAACTGAACTAACACTCGACCCTAACCTATCCCACTGGAACCACATTCTAACTCCCAAATCTTTGAACTAACATATAACTATCACCAAGGCTAACCCCACATGCCTATGGCCAAATGTCATCAGTCAATGGCCCATTGGCCAACACTCAATCTCAGTGAGTCTAACTGATACTCCACCAAGGTGTTGGCCCAATGATTACATCGTATTTTTAAATATGGCTAATCAGTTAAGTTTAACATAATGATGTCACTAATATTTATATACTCACTATCATGTTGCTACTTAAAATTAGCATTGTCCTAATTTTCCTATATTATATTGCTATGCTTGTATCGTACTGCAACATATTTTGCTGGCCTAACATGTATTTGTAGACATGCAGTAAGCATGATCAAACATGATCAAACCAGGACATAGGCAATGAAGAATTAATGATGGACCAAAGACGGCGTCATACAAAGAAATTTCACTGAACCACCTAGCGAAGCCCCCGAAAGGTATTCAGATTTTCAGATCTGCTTATCTTTGGACGACTTCTATCAAGGAAAAAGACGTCTTCAGATCTACTCAAATATCAGAAAAAAGGCGTCATCAAAGGACTTTTGGTTTTTCTTTTGTTCCAAGTCTGTAATCTTTATTTTATTGAGTCTAAGAGAATGTGTACGTTGAGTCGCACTGAGTCATCTTAACCCCTAGACATATCTCTCCAAGCTCTACCATACAAACAGACCAATTCCTGAACCAAGCCCAAGCTCCACCAAGCCAAACAAAGTCCAAAGGCCCAAAAGCCATTCTGCCACCTAGGAGGCAGAGTTCGGGCCGAACTCTGCCCCCACACAGAGTTCGGGCCGAACTCTGTCCCCTGATTTCCAGGAACTAATTTTTAGGGCCTGCTTGGTACAAGCTGTCCAATGTTCAAAAATTTGAATTCTTGGGGCAGAATTCGGGCCGAACTCTGCCTCCCCAGAGTAGTATAAATAAGGCTTAATTTCTCTCATTTCACATCATCTTTTTATCTCTCACTCTCAATCATCTAAGCCTTATACTACCTAAGCCTTACTCTTCCAATCTACTAGCCACAAAACTTTCTAAGCCCCAAGGTGCTCAAGTACGATTCAGCTAGAAGTTTTTGTGCAAAAGTTGAAAAGAAAAGTCACTTGGATAATTCCAAGTTTCGCCACTGCGAAGTTAAAGTTGCGAGCGCTTCAAAGGCTCGTGTTTGTAAGAAGTTGGCGTGCTCTTCTGAGTAAAGGCACGTGGTTTTACACTATTTCAGAAATAGTATATTTCAATCATGAGCTAGAGTTCTCAGGCCTGGACTAGTCCTCCACGAGAGAAACCAGGTTAAAATTGCTATGTTTGCATATGCTCTTCTAATCTTTATGTACTTCCGCATTTCTCTCTGATTTATTTACTATCTTGATAGTTGTTTTGTGGAGGTGATATAGAGTTAATTTTTATTTGGTGATTATTGACACAAACTCTATTCACCCTCCTCTAGAGTTGTCTACACGTTATTTCACAAGGTCCCTGCAAGCTCCTGTTACTGCTGTCAAATGCTTGCAGTAGGCCAAATGGCCCTGTCAAGGGGGCATGATCTCCTGCTTCCTGGTTCTCCTATGTGTGATACTTACTAAAATCCTAATCTCATGATGCCTATCTCCTTTCATCTCTCTCTAATACCTGATACACTTGACCAAGTGATCTAAAAACTGAAACATGCACATATCAGATACCAACTGATACCTTAAAATTCCTAATCACTAATACCCCAAAACACTCGACCACATGTTTTACTCACACCTGGTACATACCCATACATGGACAGGGACGCCCCTCCTACTCTCCAATCAACCACCTATTCACTCACGATAGCCTCATGACATTTGCCACATTCTTTAGAAATCATACCAAGACTGGACTAAATGTCAGTTGGGACTGATACCTCAAATCCAAATTACCATCATCTCTATTCTCTGATACTAAAGGCCGAAGGCCAATCCGACCCCTCATCATCACTGACACATGGAATGGCTAATGCCTCACTGTCAGTAACAGTCGAGATGGGGGGGTTAACCCTCCATCTGTAGTACCAAAAGGCCCATGCACTTGATTACTCCCAAAGCACAGGCCAAATGGCCCAACTGAGCCCCAACTGAAACATATTCCTAAGGAATCACTATATGTATATACATGATACTCTAATTTATAGAGAAACATACATACAACACATGTAGCCTATATATACATATACATGTATACAAGGATAGATAACACAAATTTATATACATACATGTTCTTTAATCACAGACTTGTCCCTCTCAATCGGTGAGGCACGTAGCGGTCGAAAGAACGAACCTTTTAACACACTCTCTAACCTTTGCTACTGTTACTAAATAAAAACACACCAACCACCGACTGAATTTCCTTTCTCAAATCCTTGCCCTTCCTCATATGTATAAAGTTCCTACATTGCCTATAACATGTTGTTTGCTAAGAACAGACCTTCCATTTCCTCTAAATCCTATACACTTGGGTCTTTCCCTCAAAACTTAATTGACACTCTCTTAACTTTGAACCACACTCATGTGCATCAAACAGAGGACAAATGGCCTGCCATACTCAAAGTTGTGATCACCCTATATCATTTCCTATGTATACAACATTCCTATAATAAATTTCCTTCATCTTACACCCTTAATATTTACTTATAGGATATCCTTCTATACTTACCTTCTCTAACACCTTGTCTCACTTCACTCCATCACTGACTCACAAATGGCCATTGCCATCAATATGGCCTAAGCCAATGCCTCTGCGCAGGGCAATGTCTGCCTGTGCAGGGCTACTGCTACTGCTGTTTGCATATGTAACATGGCCAAGTAGCCATCTTAGTCAGGGCATACACTGAATAGTTCACTTGACAGTAAACAAAATCCCCTGCCCCTCAAATACTGATGCATATACCCCTCTTGTATTTAACCAATCACATAAATATATACCTATATACATATATAAATACCTTAGAATCTCATGAACACCTATTAAATGAATAGCCAAACTATATCAAGCAAGTAAAATAGAAAAACAGAACCTATGTGGTCATTGTGACATTTTGGCAAACATCTTGGGGTCCAAATTCGTAGTCCTCATAGGATGGACACAAAACTCTATGAAACCATCACAAAACTCTATATACATATATAAATACCTTACTTTTAAAGAGTCGAACCTGGCGATGAGCGAGATGCGCCTCTCCGAAGAGGAAGAAATTTGCGATTGGGAATTGAAGATGGAAGGAGAGAGCTCGGACTGGATGGACTACTTGGTGGCTCTCAAAGCTAAATAAATGGAGCAGAGCGAAAGCCTAGATTGAAGGAAGAGGGGAGGACCCACTACCAAAATATGTTGATTTAGCGACGACCAGATCCGTCGCCCATCCGTCGGCAATCAGTATTAGCGACCGATTACTGACGGATCTTGGTCAAAATAATCCGTCAGCAATCAGCTCGTCGCTAATAATGATCCGTCGCTAAGTAGTCGTCAAGCGACAGAATAGCGACGGCTTTTCGTCGTCACAATACGATGCATTAGCGATGACTTTTCGACGGTCTTTCGTCGATTTCAAGTATTGAATACTGAACTGTGTAGAAGCTAGCGACGGATAATACGTCGGTAAACCGTCGTAACAGCGTATCAGAGGGTATCGTTCCGTCGCTATTCCGTCGAATGCCGTTATTAACAAAGGACGGCTTAGCAACGGAATACTAACGGATAATCCGTCGACCATGTTCTGGAAATGCTTAGCATTTCCAGAACCATGGCGACGGATAAGTCGTCGCTAATCCGTCGCTCATCAGTCGACGAAGCGACGGACTAGTGACGGATAATCCGTCGCCATTGTTCTGGAAATGTCATGCATTTCTAGAACCTTGGCGACGGATGTTCCGTCGCTATTCCGTCGAACTATGTATTTCCAGAACCTTGGCGACGGATTTTCTGACGTGAATCCATCGACCCCCCGTCGCTAACTGGAAACAGTTTCAAATCTCCAGGTAGCGACGGATATTCCGTCGAAAGGTAGTCGAAACCTGGAAATATCCGTTGCTAAGCGGTCACTAGTCCGCCGCTAACTGAGATTTTTTTTAAAAAAATACAGAGCTTTTCCTGTTCACACAAATATGCATAAACCAAACCAATATATAACGCGCACCAATTATCCAAAAATCACATAGACCAAATATATAATGTACACCAATTATCCAACAATCACATAGACCAAATATATAATGCACACCGATATAAAATTATATCAAATATTCTGAAATCATAAATAAATATCCGTCGTTATAATCCAAAATTCCTACAAATATTCAAAAATTCCCATAAATATTCCAAATTTTCTTAATTACAATACTTTAAGGAGGAGGAGGAGTTCGATTGCCCGGTGGTGGTAATCCCTGCTGTGACCGATGAATATACTGCTCTACTAGGTACGGCAGCAAGTCATCGTAGACACTGCTCGGAAGTCGGCATAGCTGCTCTGGCGACATGAGATCAAGGAGTGCCATCACAGTCGGAGGCGGTACCAGAGGGGCAGTAGGGTTGAAAGAAAGATGACCGACGAAAGAAGGACCGGGAGCAGCAGTCGACGGACCGGCACCAGTAGAAGATGGATCGATACCAGCAGCAGACGGACCGGCAGCAGCAGACGGAGGCAGAAAGTATATGGCAATTTGCTCCCG
The DNA here is from genome assembly GCA_029216955.1 of Iris pallida. Classification (NCBI taxonomy): domain Eukaryota; kingdom Viridiplantae; phylum Streptophyta; class Magnoliopsida; order Asparagales; family Iridaceae; genus Iris; species Iris pallida. The sequence goes on from JANAVB010007399.1 coordinate 41,681,102, forward strand.
CAAGGACGACACCGCCTCGTGCAGCTGCGTATACTGCGACCTAACATCATCGTCTGTCGGGGCCGCGAGAGGAGGTGGTATCGGTAGAAATCTCTGAGTCACCATGTGCAACGGCCCTAGGGAGCCGACTCCGTACACGTGACCTTTCTTAAAGCCGCCGACGGTATCTACGAACAAGTCGTTGCGAGCGGCCAAAGAAGAGGGCGCCCGGGCGGGCGTCATTTTACCGATATCCTCGGCCTCAGTTAACTGAGTCCGACTAAGGGCCTCACGATACGCAGCCTATCAAATGAATGTGTTTATATTATAAGATTTACCTAAGTTGTAATCTAAATCCTATGTTTCACTAAGCTAAGTGTGAATCCTAAGTTTACCTAAGTTATAGTCCGAATACTTTTAATTATAACGTAAATCTCATAAACATAAATACTTACATCAGTCTCCTTGGTCCTCTCGTCGACGAAGCTTCCGTCCTTCCGTCTCTTATGCGTATGCTGGAAGTCGTCGTGCATGGTGACCGATTCTGGCGCCCTTCCCTCCTTTACCGTACGTTGGGTCTGCATACAAAATTTTCGTAGAACTTAATTAACTCCGTATATTAATAATACCTAATTCGATAGTAAAATGAATTTACGGTATCTCACCAGATCTACAAGCGTCGCTGCGTGGGGCCTGGATCCTTCCGTATGAAGGCCTGCGGTCCGTCGATTCGCCTTCGCCTTCTCTGATTTCTCCTTGTACGTAGGAGTATTCATCATATCTAAGAGGTCCTCATAATAGTCCTGCCGGATCCAATTCGGCCTCGTTTGCCCCATTTTCAGGTCATGAATCATGTCCCGTATCTTCTTCAAGGCAGCACTTTTATAGGTCCTGCGGATCGCGTCCTCGCGATGGAGGGGCCACCAGTACGTCGTCTAACATACAAATTCAATTATCACGTGTAATTTAAAAAATAGTTGATTAAAGAATAACTAATAATTAATTAGAAGATATAGATATATACCCTCAACTCGTCGAGCCAGACGTACTTCAAGTTTGGGGGCACCGACGAAAAGTTGAGGTAGGGACCATGGAAGTTAGCCCTGATAATTTCTCCAAGAGCCCTGGCAACATTAAACGAAAAAAACCTAAAAAGAAGAAGTGACTGGATTATTAACTTGAATAAATAAAAGAAATTTAATAAATTATCTTAAATTTAATTACGAGGTCCCCGTGGGCCATAGCTCTCGTTGGAACTCGCCTCTCGGCCTCTCTGGTGCCGTCGAAGGATCCGCGGGTCCGCGCATATACTCTCCAGTAACCGGATGGAATCGAGTATGGGGGTACTCTAGGGCCCACTGTACAGTAACTGGAGGATCCACTGGTGGGTCCGCTGGTGGGTCCGCTGGTGGGTCCGCTGGTGGGTCCGATAGCGAAACGGATCCGCTAGCAGATCCAAACTCATGCCTCGATGAAGTAGTCGATCGATAGCGGGATGTGTCTGTGCCCGGGGTACTCTCCGGGTCGGGCTCGCTGGATGGGGTCATATCTCGAGAAGATTGAATGCGACCATGACCACCAGCACCACTACGACCACGACCACGACCACCACCACTGCCAGCACCAGCACCACAACCACCACCAGAACCACGACCACGGCCAGCCATCATGACCTATAAATAGAACACATAAACATAATTAACAATATAAAAGTGTAAATAAATATAAAATTCTAAACTAAAATATACATACCACCAGTAGGGAGACGAGTGTCGCCGCGACGAAAAAGACTAGGAGTGCCATCTGCAGTAAGTAAATAATCGAACGAAAAAAACATGAATTCACGTAATTACTTTTATAAGGTCAAACTTAATTCATGTAATTGGAAGTATTTTTAATATACAACAATATTTAACCTAATCATCGTCTTCGTTCTCATCCTCGGCCTCGTCTTCATCATGCTCCTCCTCCTCATCCTCATCCTCATCTTCATCGTCAATTTCATCTGTATCCTCATCCCCATCAAATTCGTCTTTTTTTCCTCTTCTTCTTCTTCTTCTTCTTCTGCCTCAATATTTGGGACAAGATGCCTCTTTCTCCCCTGGTTGACAGCTAAGTCTTGTGTATCAACCTCTTTCTCCCCTCTATTTTCCTTAACAATATCTTTAACATTCATTGTATCCGAGTGTTGTCCCAAGTATTGGGACTTTTCGATCTGGTCCTCTTAGTATGCTGGGTCTCCAACGTTGAATGTATTTCTAGATTTAATCTTGCATACTACCCACCAGTCAAATCGATCTCTACGACGCCTTGGATAGCTTGTATAGTAGACTTGAACAGCCTGATTTGCTATCGCAAATGTATCGGACCCTCTATACCTCCTGAGATGATTTATATCGACAAATGTATCGGTTCGTCGTTATAGATAGTGCCTCTTATGCAAACACCGGAATCCTTGGTACTGATGTCGTCATTGATAAATTCGACATTTACAGCATTCTGAGTTGCCTTAAACCTGAAGCCATTAACGACATAGCCTGGCCAAGTCTTTGTTTGCCTCTTCGGTCCCAATGCCAGATAACGAACACTCTCATTAGTGAGTGTTATTTCAGGTAATAAAACCTGTAAATTAATATTTATAATTTAAATATTTTAGATTATATATTTCTAATCTCAGTTGCTTACGTATTTTATAAGAATATATAAAATCAACCACAATTATAATCTCAGTTACTTACGTATTTGCGAAACCATGACGGAAATGTACAATCAACCTCTCTTCGAAGTCCCTCATCGGTAATATCAGGTGTCCTTATTTTGACTTCATCTCTAAATACACTATTAGAGAAAATAAGAATATATAAGTGTAGTCACTTACTTCATCAAATTCGAGATTATAACGAGTGCAAATGTACTGACTTACTTCTCCAAATCTCCAACTTCTTGTATGTCACAGTTTAACAAGACATATCGGTGAGCGGCATCATACTCGTCGTCAGTCAACTACCATTTTTTACTAGCCCCAACAGGCTTGCCCCTTACATTGAATATACCTCCATCCTCAACGTCCTCGTCATTTCTTTGAGGTCTATTTCGATTTGTCTTAACATGATTATCGAAATAAATGGAGCAGAAGTTTGACACCTCTTCGATAAGATATGCTTCGCATACCGAAGCCTCTATATGAGCCTTGTTGCCAACTTTCTTCTTTAGATGGTGTAGGTATCTAGAGAGACAAATTATCTTGTGAATTAAGAATGAATTTTAAAACCTACTGAAATTCAACTTAAATTATATCGATTTTTACGTACCGTTCAAATGGGTACATCCATCGATAATGAACAGATACACCGACACGGACTTCGTATGCTAGATGAATCGGTAGATGCTCCATGCTGTCGAAGAAGCCAGGAGGAAATATTTTCTCCAACTTGCAAATTGTTAAGATAATCTTCTCCTCAAGTTAAACCATGTGTTGCACAGTCAACTTAGTTGAACAAATATTCCTAAAGAATATAGATAGTTCGGCCAACGGAACCCATACAGCAGAAGGCAACAACTCTTTCAAAGCAATGGACAGTAATCTTTCCATAAACACGTGGCAGTCATGACTCTTCATTCCCGTTATCTTGCGTTCATTGAGATCAACGCATCTAGACAAATTCGACACATAGCCGTCGAGAAATCTTAAAGTAGATACCCACATGCAGATTATTAATCTATCTTCCTTGCTCAATGTGTATTATGCTATCGGCTTAGTTATTTGTCCACCAGCTCCCCTTTGTATCAATTTCAGATAAGGACGCTTGCATATCTCGGCAATGTCTTATCTTGCTTTTGGATTTTCCTTCGTCTTTCCTTTAATATCCATGACGATATTGAAGACATTATCGAACACATTCTTTTCGATATGCATAACATCAAGATTATGCCTTATAAAATTATCTTTCTAATAAGACAAGTCCCAGAAGATACTACGTTTGGTCCAGTTATGGGTTTGTCCGAACCCATCGATACGATTGTTCGATGGATCTTCCATTACAGTGGACAAGTCCTTTATATCTTCCCAAATATCATATTCCGACAATCTGGCAGGCGGATGAGAAAATTCTTGTTTTTCAGCTCTGAACGCGTCCTTGTTCTTTCTCTAAGGATGACTCGCGGGTGTAGGTCTTAAAAATGAAAGTCACACTGAGTTGATCAAAACAAAGTCTCAAAGTCACGCTGAGTTGATCAGGACTGAGTCTAAAGGTCACGCTGAGTTAATCAAGACAATGTTTAAAAATCACGCTAGAGACAGATCATCATTTGTCAGAAGTGTCATTATGACTGACAGCACGACAGTCGAAGAATGTCTCCTCGTATGCCACGTATGCACGAAACTCGAGAGATCACAGTCGACTATTGCGTGACTTTTGAAATCTTCTTCAACAAGACTCAGCCTTCATCAAGTTGGCATACCAAAAGAGCTTCTTGTCATTTAATGCGACTGACAAAGTAATCACTGTCAGAGATTTTGTGACAGTCGAGGCACGTCGAATCAAGACAGCTGGCAGTCCTGCCTCAAGCTTGCGTATATTTTGAGCCTTCTGGCTCAAGTCTGCGTGTATTTTGAACTTCTATGTTCCGTTATCAAGTTTGCGTAGATTTTGAAGCTTTTTGCCCCAAGTCTGCGTGGATTCTGAAGCTTCATGTCCCAAGTTTGCGTAGATTTTGAAGCTTTCTGACCCAAGTCTGCGTGGATTTCGTCCTCAACGAGCCTGCGTGGATTTCATCAAATTGGAGTACGTGGCAGCCATGCCACTGATCTTTCGCTTGCGTGTCCTGTAACTTGCACACGACTCATGCATGATTGCCATGTGTCCAACAGTTACAGGCCACATCCAGTAACTGCTCACAACCTTGCGTATGTTAAATCCTGCGTGATTTTCAACTATGCACAGGCTGTGAAGACAGTTATCCTTTCAGTTATTTTTGACTCTATAAATAGGGTTCTTTTCTCATTCATTGTACAGATACATAGATATCTAAATTGCTGTTTTGAGAGCTTTTCTTCTTCGTATCGTCCAAGGGATAAATCGATCGTCTTCTAGATCGGATTCCTACAGTTGTAATTTTCCCAGAAACACAATAAATAAAGTGAATTTATTTATGGAAAACAAATTGGCGACTCTGCTGGGGAAAACCATCTCCTCTTCTAAGATGGCAATAACTCAATGCGACACTTCGTCAGTCGGCTCGACGAAGAAGGTGATATCGATCCAATTCGATCAACTCGTCTACGAGGAAATGCAGCAGGCTAAGGGTGGCAACCCCACTTCAGCCTCCACCACCACAGCCAAGTCGAAGGGACGATCTGTCTACGTCCCTAAGAATCAGTTGGCAACCAATGGTGAAGTTTCTGCCACAGTGTCTATTCCTAACACTGGCAAAGAGTCTACTGCAAGCACGCACACTCTTGTGTGTTCGAAGACGACAGCAGTCAAAAGTCACGTTGGCAGCACTGGCTCCTTAGCCAAGCCTGTTCCAGCGTGCAATCTTAATTCCAAAAGTCACGCTGGCAGCACTGGCTCCTTAGCCAAGCCTGTTCCATCGTGCAATCTCAAAATCAAAAATCACGCTGGCAACACTGGCTCCTTAGCCAAATCTGTTCCAGCGTGTATTTCTAAATTCAAAGGTCACGCTGATGGCACTGGCTCCTTAGCCAAATCTGTTTCAGCGTGTATTTCACCAAAAACTGGCTCTTTAGCCAAAACTTCACACGCAGACAATATTGGCTCCTTAGTCAAATTGTCTCCAGCATACTCTAAGAAGAATAGCTCTTTAGCTATCTCTTCTTCTTTGCCAAGTTCTACTGGAACTGGGGGTGGTTTTGCTAGAACCCCTTCACAAATGGCTCATAAAGTCCCTTCGAAAAGAAATAACTCTTTAGTTGTTTCTTCTGGTCCTGTAGTGTTTACTTCAGGAACAGCTTTGACTGACAATTTTGTTAGTCAAAGAAAAGGAGATGGTCTTTTGACTACTCTTCCTTCTGGACATTCTATGTCTCTAAACTTGAATAAGTCTAAGAAGAAACATTCCTTAATGTCTTCTTCTACGACTTCTTCGAATTGGGCACAGAATTTGTCTATAAAAAAGGGTCTGTTACCAACTCCTAATCAAGGGGGTGGTTCAAATCTTCCTTCTCTGCAAATATCCAGATCAATGGAAGGTAAACTCCAAGTTTCAAAAACCAATGTGTTACCTCCAAACGATCTAAGAGCAAAACTTGATCAAATCCGTTTAGGAAGCATTTCTGGTGTCAAAAAACCATACCAATCGGGAACAAAAGCAAGAGATCCAGATGCAGAGTATGCTAGAGATTATGTGGCTCACATTAATCACTCTTTATATAATCAAGAGCCATCAAAACCCAAGAACCGGAAATATATTCCTAAAAATACACAAAGAATGTTCTCTGATGTATCTCAATCTTCACAGGCAGATCTACGAGAACACCTTCAACAGAAAAAAAGGAATATGGACCATGCTGAATGTGACTTCCAGCCAAGAGTCATAATTCAATGCAGATGTCAATCAATGGATCATGATTATGCTGATCATGAATGTGACTTCCAACCTAGAGTCACAATGCAATGTAGATGTCAAACTAAACGACAATCGGATTCAGTGTGAACCGATGCCTGATGAAGATGAACCTCTGTTTGCTTCTGTCAACATGACCTCTCGGGATATTGGGGGTAGAACTGATAGTCCAGATGGAGTATATAGAGGCACCAGATCAAGAGTCCTGGCTTCTAATCAAAGGACTTTGATTTTTGAAGATGATTCTGAATTTCTTGGAGAATCTAACTTCCCACCTCTTCCTACTGGGGGTAGTTCTCCTATAACTGACTTTGATACACAAAGCAGTGATTCAGAACATACAACATCCACTAATTCATCAATGATCCCTCGTACAGTCACAACATATATGGTGGATGGGAATACTGAATTGAACAATGAACCTTCTTCTTCCATGACTCCTCAAGACCAAAGGATTGCTTCTTTGGAACAGCAAATGAAATCTATGTTTGATACTATGAAGTCGATGTATGAACTCATGGCAGCCCAGCTGCAAAATCGACAAACTGTACCAGAAGTTATACCAATTGACACTGGTGTAAGTCCAGTACATGTTCCTCCAGCAGTACAATCCAATACTCCTAGGCAAGCTCAACCAGTTCCTAGTCACTCTGGAGCTGGGGGCAGTACATATAATGCTGTTCCTCCTCCCAACTATTCTCTACAAGCTACAACTCCATAATCCTCCGGAGTTGTTACTGAAGAATTGAGGAATCTCCGAACTCAATTTGAGGCATTCAAACAGAAGGATGGTTTACAAAGGTTAGGCATCAAGCAACCTTATCCGATAGAATGGAAGCAAGTATCGTATCCTTCTAAATACAAGCCTCCTACTATCTCATTCTATGACGGAACCACTTCTCCAAGTCAATTTATTAATCACTTTGAAGTGATGACTGACCAGCTGCAACCAAGTGACGCCCTCCTTACTCGGGTGTTTGTTGGATGTCTCAAAGGAACGGCTTATGAATGGTATAGAAGTCTCCCGGATGGGTGTATTACCTCATTTACCGGTTTCAAACAAATATTTCTTGAACGGTTCTATGAAGGGCTCAATGACATGACTATGTCTGCTCTTATAAGAATCAAGCAGAAAAATAATAAAACTACAGAGGAATTCATTGAACGGTTTCGAAGAGAAGCTCTGAAGATGCCTCTTGGAACTCCTGATGCTGTCACCATCGACACATGCAAATCAAATTTGTTACCAATCATCAGCATGTGGACAGGATCTACCCAATTTCAAGATTGGCCTTCCTTCATAGTCAGTGCCAAAGCCGCAGAAATCAGGGCTGAAACTTTCAAAGGTTTAGGAGTGCAGATGACTCCTAAAGAAACAAGTCAAAGCAATAATAATAATGCTAAATTCAATAAAAGCAAGGGAAAAGAAACCCTTGAAGTTAATCTTCAGAGTAAAGATGCATCGACTGTTCAAACTCCTCCTGCCTCTACAACTCAACAACCAAGAGCACCTCGCCCCAAAGAAGAATATTCTTTTGATGACGATGATGTCCTTGGTATCTTTGAATGTCTGCTGAAAGGTAATAAAATATAATTACCTGAAATCAAGAAACCTGATGAAGCTGGTAAAACGGATCATCCTAAATACTGTCCATACCACAGAATGTTGGGTCACACAATTCGTACATATTATGTACTGAAAGGAAAGATCCAGGAAATGATTAAATCTGGAGCTCTCTCTCTTACTCCGAAAGAGAAGACTGTCACCTCCAACGTTGTCTCTATGCAATTCGAAGATTTCCCTCCTTAACTCCTTGAAAGCGGGATCGTTCCTATTCCCAAGGCAACTCTTGAAATAGTGAATATTCCTCCTCCACAGTCTGAAGGATTAGTACCAATCACTATGAAAACAGGAGAAATCATGTGGATTCATCCTGATCTAGTGGCAGACTTTGAATCTCCTCCTCTTCAAAAGACTATATCTCGAAAGTCCAAGAAGGCTGGAAAGATTAAGTCATGTCATATGACTTCTCTCGGATCTACTCCCGACACAGAGCCAAAAGATAAGGAAGAAGCACTTGCTGGTGCTACTAGAACAGGGAAACCTTATCTAAAGGATTATTCCAAGAGTCCCGAGGATACTTCTGATATCCCTCCTGCTGACAAAGATGTTCCTAATGTCCCTCTTGAAGAAGAATCATCCACTGCACCTGTTCCTTCAACTGCACCGGTTGAACCTGCTCCTTCCAAACCCACAGCTCTTGAGAAAGGCAAACAACAGGCTCGATTTGATAAGCCCATTAAGAAGTCCCCTCCTCTTGGGCTTCAGAAACCTTATAACTTCGACATTCTAGCTCAACTTGCTAATACTCCAGCTAGAATGTCCCTCTTTGAACTTCTACGTCTTTCTAAAGAGACTCCGGAGACGTTAAGCGAGGCACTTCTTCAGGCTAATTCTTGTCTTGCACGATTAAAGAAGCCAGGTGAAGAACCTGCCACTTGCTTACATTACAACAGTGTATTGGAGATTATCCCAAATATCACCTTTACGCAAGACGACATGCTACTAGAGGATAATCGACATGATCGGCCTCTCTACTACACCGGTTATATCGACACGGTGAAGGTAGACCGTATCCTCATTGATCCAGGGTCTGCTATAAGTATAATGCCGAAGAGTCTGTTGGATGAACTAAAAATTCCTCTTCACAAGCTTTCCAAGACGGTTACTACTATCCTGGGATTCAATCAAAGCCGAAGCGAGCCTCTGGGAAAGATTCATCTGAAACTTCAGATTGGCGATTTCAGATCCAAAGTCACTTTCTATGTGATCGAGATCGTGGGATCTTATAATCTTCTTCTGGGGAGGCCCTTTCTTCATAAAAATAATGTAGTGCCTTCTACTCTTCATCAGTGTTTTAAATACATTGACAGCAATGGAAGAGTACAAAAGGAAGTTGCTGATATAAATCCCTTCTATGGGGTTGAAGCTTATTTCAATGATTCCCGGATGTATAAAGAAGAGTATACAAGGGTGATACAAGCTGTGGAGAAAGAGGATCCACAAAGTGAGACTTTAATAATCCCTGTTAAAGGTCGAACTACTCAGCAACAATCTCCCAAACCCTCTGGAAAAGGTTCTTTCATCATTCTAGTAAGTGGACGGATCTCTCCACTACCTCAGTTGTCTACTCAAGATACACTGATCATTCTTGTCAGTGGGCGTACTACAGTTCCTGTATCTTCACATATAAAACAGGATACTCTGGTAATCCCAGTTGGAGGGCGGACTACTCTTCCATCTCAAGCTTCAAGGGAGCTCACCTCTTCTGAGCCATTTGTTATCGATCTTAATCGAAACAAAACTTTCTCTCGTTCTTCTTCTCCCCCTTTAGTCATTGATTTGGCTAAGATTTCTAAGGCTGAGCCTTCTTCCAATATAAATACTGCTACTTTTAAATTTAATGAAAAGTCTCCATCTTTGCAGTATGTTGATGTGTGTAATCATGTTCATAGTTATTTATATTTGTTAGATGACTTGAGAACGATAACCATAGGAGTTGTACAGACTGTTCATACAGACGTATCCCTAGAATCAGTACAAACTTCATACTTTCTGGTTCCTAGTAGAAAGCCAGGAGACATTCCAATATTCTTCTACAAAGGGCTCCAAAATCCTTCTAATCTTGAAGATGATGACAAAAACGATTATACTGGAAGATTACAACTACGTCGTTATAGTCAGCAATCTAAAGACATCATTAAAAATATGGGTTATGATTTCAGAACTGGCCTCAGTAATGGAAGAGGAAGAAGAATGCCTGTTCGGATTCCTCCTTTAAAATATGGAAGAACAAAATGCGGATTAGGTTATATTGCTCCTACTCCTTTTATCAATATTGTCCATGAAGATCTCGAATCTGACGAAGATAGGAGATCTGATTCTTCTAGTACTACCTCTTGGGATTCTGATACAAGTATCGATGACTTCCACTGCAACAATTTGTCTTCCAACATGGTTGTAGGATGTGGAAAATTATGACACGCTGTCATTTTCATCCATACGCTTAAAGACAGATGTCAGTTGAAGCCATACGCTCATTCAAAAGCCATACGCTCAGTAAATATTTTATTATTTACTGAAGTGACAGCACAGCATATGTTTAAATGAGGAATGAATCTGACACTTCATCTTTCGTGCAAAGACAGCTGTCACGAGAAAAGTAACCGTCGTATAGATTTTCGAAGAGCCGGTTTTGTCTTTTACGAGGACAACTCAGCAGCCTTCATAAATACAAAAGCCATCATTACTGTCAGTTTTGACAGTCTGTCAGCCGTCAAATCCGCAGTCACGACGCTCGAGAAGATTTTGTCAGTTATGGGAAGCTATGGTATACCAAAGAAGATTGATGATAGCCACGTGGCCACTTCTCCAGCGAGCGTATGGACCTCACATGACTCCTTCTTCATCCAGTCAAGTGAGCGTATCGACCTCACATGACTCCTTCTTCACACAGTCAAGTGAGCGTATGGACCTCACATGATTTCTTGTTAACTAAGCGAGCGTATGACCTCACATGACTCCTTGCCCATAAAGTGAGCGTATGATTTTCCTATGGCACTACGCTATCCAAGTCAGCGTATAAACTCTCCTTCAACAAGGCAGCGTATTACAACAACCATATCCAGGATTACAGTCAACACACGTTCTCACGTGTCCTGTACCAGTTATCTACTTCTCTAGAAGTTATGCAACGTGGCATCCAGGCCATCAATCTCTCCTGAACATGCTCCACTACCTTCAACCGCACGCTAATGTGTCTCCATCAGAATTCGCCACGCGTCCCTGCAGTTATGCACACGTCAAGTAACTACCTGAGTGTATGCTTAAGGACAGTTATCCTGAACTCTATAAAAAAGAGTTTCTTCATCTTCATCAGAGACTACAAGTCATTTTTCAGAGAGAACAGAGAGATTGCCCAGTTGCTGTCCAAGTTCTTCAAAGTTCGAGTTTTCTTCATCGCATCGTCCAAGGGATAAAGTAATCGTCTTCTAGATTAGATTCCTACAGTTGTAATTTTCTCAGATACAAAATAAATAAAGTGAATTTATTTATGGAAAACAAATTGGCGACTCTGCTGGGGAAAGCTGTCTCCTCCAATGAGATAGCAACAACTCAATGCGATACTTCGTCGATCGGCTTGACGAAGAAGACGATGGTTGTACAATTCGACCAATCGGCTTATGAAGAAATGCTCAAGGCGAAGGAGGGCCGCACTGCTTCCTCCGCTCTTCCTGTTGCCAAGAAGTAGGGACACTCCGTCTATGTCCCTAAGTCTTCTGCAGCAATTCGAGACGCTTCTGTCACTTCTCATGCTGACAAGAACACGTCTTCAACTTCCATGAAGTACACTTCGGCTTCTCGGAACACGGCAACAGTGGTTTCCCCTAGTCACGTTGACAAAATTGGTTCTTTAACCAAGTCAGCGTGTACAAGGAAAACCATCTCTGGACATGTCAAGGTCCCTTCTCCCTCTATTCTTACGACAGCAGTCGGCTCTTTAGCCATTGATGACTCTGAGCGTATGGCATTCAAAGGGCAGCGTACGGCAAAGGCAGTGTACAAAAGCCAACATCAGGCAGCGTACGCCGAGCCAAAACCAGTGTATGCTAATAAAAAGGCAGCGTATGACCAGAAGTCCAAACGAAAGTCAGCATATGCTAACAAATACAGTCCTTTGACTGTTTCTGAAAATCAGATTGGGGGTTCTCTTCCACAGAACATACAAATGATTCCCCCTCAACTTGCTCATCTTGTGCCAACCAAGGAGAAAGAATCTTTAGTCAACTCCTCTACTCCTAAGGTCTTTACCTCTGGAGTTAATTTGACTAGTAATCTTACTAGATCAAACAATGGAAAATGCCTTTTGGCTAATTCCTCCAAAGATGGATTATTACCGACTCCTAGTCGGAATAATACTCATCTTCCTTCTCTCAAAATTTTTCAGTCTGAGAAAGGCAAATTACAAGTATCCAAGACTGATATCAAAGTCAAATCTCCCACGGATCTTCGTAATAAGCTTAATCAGAATCGGTTCAGTTCCACTGAGACAAGTATATTAGACCCTGATGCAGAATATGCCAAGAACTATGTGGCTCAAATTAATCAGTCTTTATACACTCAGGAACCAAGAAGACAGAAGAACAAAAGACAAGTTTCTACACAGAAACTATCTTCAAATACTTCCCAATCTGTTCCTATAGATCTCCGAGAATATTTGCAAAATAAATAGAGAATTGACACTTCATCTGGCTATGACATTGCCCATATTCGCCATGAAAAGCATGGTTGTGACTTCCAACCTCGGGTTGTCATCCAATGTTGTTGTTCACCAAAAAGACAATCTGTTTTTGAACGGATTCAATATGAACCAATGTTGGATGAAGATGAACCTCTTTATGCTTCTATCAACATGACTTCCAGAAATATTGGGGGTAGCATACGGTCTGATGCTATATCAGACTCTGAAGATGGTGTTTATCTCGGCACTCGATCCAGGACCGGAGCCTTGACCAGAGCTTCTTCTTCTTCTCATCCAAGTGGTAATCCGGAGATCACAGAAGACTTCCTTGGAGAGTCCAATTTTCCAGTATTGACTCCTGTAAAAAACCCTAGGAAAGATACTGATTCACACAGTGATGATTCAGAACAGACTGTTTCATCATCTATTCCTCGAATGATTACCACTTACATGGCAGAAAGTGATCATGAACCTTCGACTAGCAATGAGGCTCATGAACAGAGGATTTCTTCTTTAGAACAACAATTACGAGCTATGGCAGATACATTGAGTGCTATGCACACTCTAATGCAGGCTCAACAACAGACAGCACCACCAGTGGTATTGAATACCCCTGTTGTTCCAAACCCCGAACCCTCTACTATTCCGGGGGTACAATCTAATGTTCCTGTACAAACCACACCAAGTCACTCTGGAGCTGGGGGTGGTACATATGCTGCAGTCCCTCCTCCCAATTACACTCTACAAGCCACAACTCCACAATCTTCGGGAGTTGTCTCTGAAGAATTGAAGAATCTCAAAACTCAATTCGAGGCATTCAAACAGAAGGATGGTTTACAAAGGTTAGGCATCAAACAGCCTTATCCGATAGAATGGAAGCAGGTATCGTATCCACCAAAATACAAACCTCCGACCATCTCTTTCTATGATGGGACAACCTCTCCAAGTCAGTTCATTAATCATTTTGAAGTAATGACTGATCAATTGCAACCAAGTGACGCCCTCCTTACTCGGGTGTTCATTGGATGTCTCAAAGGAACGGCTTATGAATGGTATAGAAGTCTCCCTGATGGGTGCATTACCTCATTCGCCGGTTTTAAGCAAATATTTCTTAAACGATTCTACGAAGGGCTCAATGATATGACCATGTCGGCCCTCATAAGAATCAAACAGAAGAATAATAAGACCACTGAGGAATTCATTGAGAGATTCAGAAGAGAAGCCCTCAAAATGCCTCTTGGAACTCCCGATGCTGTTACGATCGACACTTGCAAGTCGAACCTCTTACCAATTATCAGTATGTGGACAGGGTCCACTCAGTTCCAAGATTGGCCTTCTTTCATTGTCAGTGCCAAGGCTGCCGAGGTCAGTGCTGAGACCTTCAAGGGTCTGGGGGTACAAATGGCTCCCAAAGAATCAAATCAGAGTGCTAGCAATAGTACTCGACCCAACAATCGCAAAGGAAAAGAAGCTCTTGAAGTCAATCTCCAAAACAGTAGTCAAGAAGTAAAGACTACCCAAGCTACTTCAGCTCCAACAACTCAACAATAGAGATCTCCTCGGCCAAAAGAAGAATATTCTTTCGATGATGACGATGTTCAGGGTATCTTTGAATGCTTACTCAAAGGTAATAAGATTCAACTGCCAGAAATTAAAAAGCCTGATGAAGCCAATAAGACAGATCATCCAAAATACTGTCCATATCATAGAATGCTGGGTCATACAATCCGGTCTTGCTATGTATTAAAAGGGAAGATTCAAGAGATGATTAAATCAGGAGCTGTGACATTAACACCCAAAGACAAAACAGTCACAGCAAATGTAATTTCAATGCAGTTCGGTGACTTCCCTCCCTTAATGGTGGAAAGTTGGATTGTTCCTATCCCCAAAGCAACTCTCGAAGTTATAAACATCCCACCAGCACAGAATGACGGACTTGTTCCTGTCACAACCAAGAAGGGAGAAATCATGTGGATTCACCCAGACTTAAAGACAGAGTTTGAGACGTCTTCCTTTTCTCCTCGGAAGATTTCCTTATCTAAAAAGAAGCTCGGGAAGACTAAGTCATGCAATGTGACTTCTAGTTTCACACCCGATTTTTATCTAACCTCTACTTTCATCTCAGCAGGAAATTCATTCTCTACGAAGATAAAATCTGTACCTCAAATTGAAGATAGATACAAACCTGCTTTTCATTTATACAGTTCACAATCTCGTGAATTGATGGCAAAAATGGGTTATGATCTAGCCATTGCCCCAGGTTTGAACTCAGGCAAGGGACTCCGAGCACCTTTGGCCATCACCATGAGACATAATCAATCTCGTATTGGCCTTGGTTTCTGGAATGAAGCTTTCATCAAACATAAAAGAACCAAGAGCAAAATAAAGAATTGCAGCATGGTTTCCATAGACCTTGAACCAGAATCTGAAGTTGAAGTTCATGCTGGAACTCGGTCTGGAAAAGTATATCTGAAAGATTATGCTGAAGTTCCTGAAGAAATTTCTGACGTTCCTCCGGTTACAGCTTCAATTCCAGTCTCTACTGAAGAGCCTTTAAATGTTCCTGTTGAGACAGTTCCTTCTAAACCAACAGCAGCTGACAAAGGCAAACAACAAGTCGCTTCGACAAACCATTAAAGAAGTCATCTCCTACAGGACTTGAAAAGCCTTATAATTTTGATATATTGGCTCAACTAGCCAATACCCCAGCTAAATTATCAATCTTCGAGCTCTTACGCCACTCTAAAGAGACTCGAGAAACTTTAAGTGAAGCACTGCTGCAAGCAGAAACCTGCTTAACTCTTCTCAAGAAGTTGGAAACAGAACCTGTTTCTCATTGCCATAATGTATTGGAATTTATTCCAAACATTACCTTTACGCAGGACGATATGCTGCTAGAGGATAATCGACATGACCGTCCTTTATATCATACAGGATATATTGATTCTATGAAGGTTGATCGTTTACTGATTGATCCAGGATCCGCTCTCAGTATTATGCCAAAGGCTATGTTAGATGCATTGAAGATACCTGTGCATAGTCTCTCCAGCACTATCACTACCATCTTGGGATTCAATCAAGGAAAAAGTAAGCCTTTAGGCAAGATTTGCCTTAAATTTCAAATAGGCGATCTTCGTACTAAGGTTACCTTTTACATCATCGACAATCATGGTTGCTCATACAATTCTTTATTGGGGAGACCTTTCTTGCATGAACATAATGTCGTTCCTTCAACCCTTCATCAGTGCTTCAAATATGTTGATGATAATGGAGAGGTTCAAAAAGAAGTGGCAGATCTTTACCCATTCAAAGGAGTCGAAGCTTACTTCAATGACGCTCGCATGTACAAAGATGAATACTCGAAAGTCTTGCAAGCTATGGATAATGAAGATGAGACATCCAAAGTTGACACTTTTGGTATTCCTGTAAAAGGGCGTATCACTCCTCCGCAGTCTGTTAGATCATCTGAAGAAGGCTCACTGATAATTCCGGTCAGTGGACGTACTACTTCATCATCTGCCCAGGGCTCACTGATAATTCCTGTCTGTGGACGCACTACTGCACCATCTTCCCAAGCTTCACAAAGTTCGCTGATCATTCCTGTCAATGGACTCATCACTCCCCCTCCATCTTCTCAGGCTAGATCAGATACTCTAGTCATTCCAGTCAGTGGACGCATTACTTATCCACGGTCTTCTTTAAGGGAGCTCACCTCTTCTGAGCCTTTTGTTATCGATCTTAATCGAAACAAAAATTCTAACTGTTCTTCTTCCTCCCCCTTTGTCATTAATCTGACTAAGTCTGATAAGGCTCAGCTTTCTGTTGTAAATACAGCATCTAGTATTAATGAAACATCTCCTTTGCAGTATATTGATGTTTGTGGTTATGTACAAAGTTATTTACAATTGCTAAATAGCTTAGAGCCACTAACTATAGGGGTTGTTCAAGCTCTTCATACAGACATATCATTAGACTCTATACAGAAATCATACTTTGTGGTCCCCAGTCGAAAGAAGGGAGAAAATCCAATATTTTTCTATAAAGGACCTCAGAATCCTCCTAACTTGGAAGAAGATGATATAAATGACGATACTGGAAGGTTACAACTGCGTCGCTACAGTCAGCAATCCAAAAATATCATCAAAAATATGGGTTATGACTTTAGAACCAGTCTCAATAATGGAAAAGGAAGAAGAATGCCTGTTCGAATTCCTCCATTAAAATACGGAAGGACAAAATGTGGTTTAGGTTATATTGCTCCTACCCCTTTTATCAACATAGTCCATGAAGAGTCAAAATTCAATAAAGACGAACAATCTGAAGATGAACGATCTGAGTCTTCTGATTCTCTCTCTTGGGATTCTGACACGAGTGTTGGCGATCTTTATCGCTCTATTCTATCCATCAATATGGTCTCTGTTGATGGCCCACAAGAAAATGATGAAGATGAGGATGATTTTGAAATATCACCCGAATCGGAACGATGGGCTCAAAGATTAGAGAATCAATGGAAATTCAGGTTCGAACAGAGGGAACCTCCTACTGAAGATAAACTGATCCAAATTGATGTTGGTGAAGAAGGTTCTCCTAAACCAATATTTATCAGTGAGAGTCTTTCAGAAATAGATAAGCAAGACATGATCAAGCTTATTCGTGATTATATCGATGCCTTCGCCTGGAGCTACGAGGATATGCCAGGACTAGATCCGAAGATCGCAATGCACAAACTCAATATCATGCCAAATGCTAAACCGGTCAAACAACAACAGCGATGATTTCGTCCAGACATTATGGATGCAATTGAAGCTGAAGTCAACAAGCTTATGGCTTCTGGATTTATTCGAGAGGAACAACATCCTGACTGGGTGGCTAACATTGTTCCTGTCCTTAAAAAGACTGGCAAGATCCGAGTCTGTATAGACTTTCGCGATCTCAATGCAGCTTGTCCCAAAGACGAGTTTCCTCTTCCAATTACTGATGTCATGATCGACAATACATGTGGTTTCGAACGAATGTCATTTATGGATGGGTATTCGGGATACAACCAGATCAAAATGTTTCCAGATGATGAAAAACACACTTCCTTCAGAACGCCGATCGGTACATACTGTTATACAGTGATGCCATTTGGTCTCAAGAATGCAGGAGCAACATATCAGCGAGCAATGAGCACTATATTTCGTGAACATCTCCGAAAAATAGTCGAATGCTATGTTGATGATATTGCAGTCAAAAGTCGACGAAAGGAGGATCATATCCAAGATTTGAAGACTATCTTTGATTTAATGCGTCAGCATCAACTTAAAATGAACCCTACTAAGTCCTTCCTGGGCGTCTCTAGTGGTAAATTTCTCGGCTTCGTCATTACCGCTAAAGGTATACACGTGGATCCCGAGAAGATCAAAGCCATCCAAGAGATGCGTCCTCCACGCACCTTAAAAGAGCTACGAGGATTTCAAGGAAGAATTGCTTATATCAGGAGATTCATTTCCAATTTATCAGGACGCTGCAGACCATTCCACAAACTTCTGAAGAAAGGTGTATCTTTCATCTGGAATGAAGAATGTCAAAAAGCATTTGATGACATCAAACAGTACCTCATAAACCCTCCAGTTTTGGTACCTCCCATCTCGAGAATACCATTTCTTCTATATGTTCGAGCTATGGATCATTCTCTTGGTGCATTACTCGCCCAAAAAATAAAGATGGTCATGAACAGGCCATTTATTATCTCAGTCGCACAATGACAGGCGCTGAACCGCGTTATTCTCCAATCGAAAAAGAATGCCTAGCATTAATGTTTGCTGTTCAGAAAACGCGACATTATATTATCGGTCAAACGATTCATGTCATTTCCAGAGTGAATCCCATCAGGATTATGATGAAGAAACCTGGTATTCTCAACTCCAGACTGGCTAATTGGGGAATCTTGTTAGCCCAATATGACATGCATTATATTTCTCAGAAGTCAGTTAAAGGACAGGCTCTTGCTGATTTTCTAGCAGCTCATGCAGTCCCAGAAGATTCTAAATTATATGATGAGATTCCCGATGAAGTTTTAGATTCAAATTTGGTTTCTGAAGAAGTTCCTACCTGGCGTCTATTCTTTGATGGAGCATCTAGAATAGGTCCTAACGGCGATATTGTCGCCGGAGTTGGAATTGTTCTTGTATCCCCAAAGGGATTAACTATTCAGAGGGCTTATTCTCTGGATCAATCATGTTCAAATAATGTTGCAGAATACAATGCGTTGCTCATTGGTCTTCAACTCGCTAAACATCTGGATGTTCAATATTTAGAAGTTTATGGAGACTCTAAGCTTATCATCAATCAGATCAGAGGAACGTATGAAGTTCGTCATCAAGATTTGATACTTTATCATCGAATAGCACTCTCTATGGCCTCCTCCTTTGAAGGTTTTTTTATCGAACATGTTCGACGAGCCTATAATGCAGAAGCTGATGCTTTGGCTAATCTTGCTGCTGTATTAGCCATACCAATCAGACGTCAGCAAGTGATAATGGTTTATAACCGAGAACTATTCTGCGTTAAAAATAATCTGGCTTTGGTTTTTCCCCATAATCCAGACGAAGATTCTCTCAACTTTGATGCTGAATTAAAATTTGACAAAGTGTCCTTGTCTTCTTCCAATTCTACTATGGAATATGTCTTTTCTAACAAAATAGACACCGTAACTGAAGACTGGAGACGTCCGTTTCTGGACTTTGTGTTGTATGACATACTTCCTGATAACCCGAGTGAAGCAGCATCTATCCGGCGCCGGTCTCTCAGATTCTATTATAATCATACTACGAAGACACTATATCGTCGAGCCTATGATGGTCTTCTCCTTCGATGCATCGCTGGTGAAGAAGCACAACAGATAATCCGTGAAGCACATGATGGCGTCTGCGGAGCTCACCAGCCAGGTCCAAAACTTCAAGATCGTATCCGACGTATGGGTTATTATTGGCCCACGATGGTAGCTGATACCATTCAATATGCTCGGAAATGTAAAGCCTGTCAAATTCATGCAGACTTTATCCATCAACCATCGGAGTTCTTACACCCAACAGCGGCATCATGGCCCTTTGAAGCTTGGGGCATGAACGTCATCGGTCCTATCAATCCACCATCATCAAAAGGACATCGGTTTATTCTAGCAATAACTGATTACTTTTCTAAATGGGCTGAAGCAATCCCGTTATCTGAAGTCAAGACTTCTAATGTTATCAACTTTGTCAAACATCATGTCATCTATCGATTTGGTGTTCCTCGGCATATTATCCATGATAATGGACCACAGTTCGTCAGCCAGAAATTTACTCGATTCTGTGATGATCATCGGATTAATAATCTGGCTTCTACAGCATATAATCCAGCAGCCAATGGACTAGCAGAGGCTTTCAACAAAACAATCATCAAACTCTTGAAAAAGTTCGTTTCTTCCAATAAACGTAACTGGAGTGAGAAGCTTGGTGAATGTTTATGGGCTTATCGTACCACAGTTCGCAATGCGACCGGATGTACACCTTTCTCTTTGATATATGGGTGTGAAGCTGTTCTTCCCTTAGAGATTCAAATTCCTTCTTTAAGGATAGCAATCGCTAATGAACTCACTGCAGAGAACAATGATCGTCTTCGACTTCAAGAGTTGGAAGCTCTAGATGAAAAACGATTGTATGCGCAACAAAATATCGAGCTATATCAAGCCCGAATCTCAAAAGCTTTTAATCGGAAAGTCAAAGTCAGAACATATCAAAAGGAAGAATTGGTCCTTACTGTCAGACGTCCGATGACCATGACACATATGAGCAAAGACAAATTTGATGCGAAATGGGAAGGCCCATTCGTAGTAAACAAAGTCTTTTCTAATGGAGCATATCAGCTTGCCTCTATGGACGGGAAAGTCACGATGATGCCTATCAATGGCAAATTCTTAAAGAAATATTATGTATAAATAATATTTTCATTACTCTCCAGCAAATGTAAAATCAAAAATTTATTCTTCTCTACAAAAGCTATTTCGATGTCATTATCCCCAGCGGAAACTGATATTCTACCATGTATCATTTTCCCAGAGAATTTGATATTTTGTCTTATTAGATTCCCAGTGGATTTAATAAAGATCTTGTATAAGAAAATCATGTCCATATCACCTCTGAATTTTCTATCTCAGTATGTACCATATTCTATGGAAATGATATCTCGTCCTTTTGATTTTTTAAAGTCTAAAAGATCAGTGAATAAAGGCAAAATAATATAAAGCAGGAAGGATACATCATAAACAAAGTTTCCTTAAACAGAGTTTATTTGAGACAAATTCTTCAAGAAATACATCATCATGGAAGATCACTGTAATCCCTTTCGTATTTGGGACGAGGACCACATACATAATTAGCAAAAGAATTGAATACATCATTTCCTGACCGCACCAAGAACTGACAGGCAGCCAGCCTCATTGCTTCTTCTTCTTCGGTTTCTCCTTGTTCGACCAAGAAATCCAAGATATCTTTCGGCAGCTTGGGAGCAGACGAGCTTTCGCCCGTCTCCTTCTTTTGGGGAGTCGAATGCTCTTTAGCATTTTCATCAACTTTGGAGACGACTTCGCCTTTCTTCGTGTTCTCTTCGGAAGACATTTTTTTTTTAATGTGTGATCCTTCTACTCAAACAGATGCTCTATTTATAGGCATATATTTTCCAGGATCGATGGGACGTATTCTTTCCCGATATTCAGTTCATCCATTCATTTCTCACATTCATCTGACGTTTCACATGTTCATTAATACTTGACGGTTCGTCCGTTCATTTATTACATTCACTCGACAGTTCATCTATTCTTCATTTTCCTAACGGTTCATCCGTTCATATTCTTCTATCAGATTCAATCAATCTCGAAAAATGAAGAGTCATCATGACATTTAATGAACTCATGCCAGCGTGTCAGGACTCATTCCCACTTTCTGTTCAAAGTAATTTCGAACTTTTGAAACTCATAAAGTTCAAAAACTTTGAAGGGGGTCTTGTAGGATGTGGAAAATTATGACACGCTGTCATTTTCATCCATACGCTTAAAGACAGATGTCAGTTGAAGCCATACGCTCATTCAAAAGCCATACGCTCAGTAAATATTTTATTATTTACTGAAGTGACAGCACAGCATATGTTTAAATGAGGAATGAATCTGACACTTCATCTTTTGTGCAAAGACAGCTGTCACGAGAAAAGTAACCGTCGTATAGGTTTTCGAAGAGCCGGTTTTGTCTTTTACGAGGACAACTCAGCAGCCTTCATAAATACAAAAGCCATCATTACTGTCAGTTTTGACAGTCTGTCAGCCGTCAAATCCGCAGTCACGACGCTCGAGAAGATTTTGTCAGTTATGGGAAGCTATGGTATACCAAAGAAGATTGATGATAGCCACGTGGCCACTTCTCCAGCGAGCGTATGGACCTCACATGACTCCTTCTTCATCCAGTCAAGTGAGCGTATCGACCTCACATGACTCCTTCTTCACACAGTCAAGTGAGCGTATGGACCTCACATGATTTCTTGTTAACTAAGCGAGCGTATGACCTCACATGACTCCTTGCCCATAAAGTGAGTGTATGATTTTCCTATGGCACTACGCTATCCAAGTCAGCGTATAAACTCTCCTTCAACAAGGCAGCGTATTACAACAACCATATCCAGGATTACAGTCAACACACGTTCTCACGTGTCCTGTACCAGTTATCTACTTCTCTAGAAGTTATGTAACGTGGCATCCAGGCCATCAATCTCTCCTGAACATGCTCCACTACTTTCAACCGCACGCTAATGTGTCTCCATCAGAATTCGCCACGCGTCCCTGCAGTTATGCACACGTCAAGTAACTACCTGAGCGTATGCTTAAGGACAGTTATCCTGAACTCTATAAAAAAGAGTTTCTTCATCTTCATCGGAGACTACAAGTCATTTTTCAGAGAGAACAGAGAGATTGCCCAGTTGCTGTCCAAGTTCTTCAAAGTTTGAGTTTTCTTCATCGCATCGTCCAAGGGATAAAGTAATCGTCTTCTAGATTAGATTCCTACAGTTGTAATTTTCTCAGATATAAAATAAATAAAGTGAATTTATTTATGGAAAACAATGGTCTCCATTGAACGTTCTGAAGAAAATGATAAAGACGAAGATGAGTTTGAAATCTCACCTGAATCAGAACAATGGGCCCAAAGGTTAAATAATCAATGGGAGTTCCGATTCGAGCAAAAAGAACCTCCGACTGAAGACAAACTTGTTCAAATAGATGTTGGTGAAGAGAGATCCCCCAAACCAATATTCATCAGTGAAAGTCTTTCAGAAACTGATAAGCAAGACATGATCAAACTTATTCGTGAATACATCGATGTCTTCGCTTGGAGTTACGAAGATATGCCAGGACTTGATCCACAAATTGCAACTCATAAACTCAATATCATGCCGAATGCTAAACCGGTTAAGCAACAACAGCGACGATTTCATCCAGACATTATGGATGCAATTGAAGCTGAAGTCAATAAACTCATGGCCTCTGGGTTTATTAGAGAGGAACAACATCCTGATTGGGTGGCTAATATAGTTCATGTCCTTAAAAAGACTAGCAAGATCAGAGTATGCATAGACTTTCGCAATCTCAATGCGGCATGTCCTAAAGACGAATTCTCTCTACCAATTACTGATGTTATGATTGATAATACCTGTGGGTTTGAACGGATGTCATTCATGGACGGGTATTCTGGGTATAATCAGATTAAAATGTTTCCAGATGACGAGAAACACACTTCTTTCAGAACGCCGATCGGTACATACTGTTATACAGTGATGCCATTCAGTCTCAAGAATGCAGGAGCAACTTATCAACGAGCTATGAGCACTATATTTCGTAAACATTTGCAAAAAACAGTCGAATGCTACGTTGATGATATTACAGTTAAAAGTCGACAAAAAGAGGATCACATCCAAGATTTGAAGACTATTTTTGATCTAATGCGTAAGCATCAATTAAAGATGAACCCTACTAAGTCCTTCTTAGGCGTCTCTAGTGGCAAATTTCTCGGCTTCGTTATTACCTCGAAAGGTATACACGTGGATCCCGAGAAGATCAAAGCCATCCAAGAGATGCGTCCTCCACGCACCTTAAAAGAGCTACGAGGATTTCAAGGAAGGATCGCTTATATCAGGAGATTCATCTCTAATCTTTCAGGACGCTGCAGACCATTCAATAAACTTATGAAGAAAGGTGTTTCTTTTGTTTGGAATGATGAATGTCAGAAGGCATTCGATGATATAAAATAATATCTGATGAGCCCTCCAGTATTGGTACCTCCTGTCTCAGGAATACCGTTCCTCCTATATACCCGAGCAATGAGTCATTCACTGGGTGCATTACTCGCTCAAAAGAATAAAAATGGTCATGAACAAGCCATTTACTATCTCAGTCGTACTATGACCGGAGCCGAACCTCGATATTCACCGGTTGAAAAAGAATGTCTAGCCCTGATGTTCGCTGTCCAAAAGACACGACATTATATCATTGGTCAGACTATTCATGTCATTTCCAGGATCAATCCTATACGGGTCATGATGAAGAAACCGAGTGTTTTAAATTCTCGATTGGCTAACTGGGGAATCTTACTTGCTCAGTACGATATACACTATATCCCTCAGAAGTCAGTCAAAGGACAAGCTTTAGCTGATTTTCTGGCCGCTCATTCAATTCCAGAAAATTCAAAACTCTATGATGAAATCCCAGATGAAGTCTTAGATTCAAACCAAATTGCTGAAGAAGATCCTACTTGGCATCTATTCTTTGATGGAGCTTCAAGAATAGGTCCTAATGGTGACATTGTCGCTGGGGTTAGAATTGTTCTTATGTCGCCAGAAGGTCTTGCTATCCAAAGGGCTTATTCTCTCGATCAACCATGTTCAAACAATGTAGCTGAATACAATGCACTGCTTATTGGTCTTCAACTCGCTAAACATCTGAATATTCAATATTTGGAAGTGTATGGAGATTCTAAACTCATTGTCAATCAGATAAGGGGTACTTATGAAGTTCGCCATCAAGATCTGGTTCCCTATCATAGATCGGCTATATCTCTGGCTTCTTCATTTGAAGGGTTCTTTATTGAACATGTTAGGCGAGCATGTAATACAGAAGCTGATGCTCTTGCTAATCTTGCGGCGGTGTTAGCTATTCCAATTAGACGTCAACAAATGATTGTTGTTTGTAATCGAGAATTATTTCATCTCGAAAATAATCTAACTCTAGGACTTCTAGTTGACATTGAAGAATCAACATCTCATGATGTCAACACAACAAGAGGATTTGGATTTAGTCGTAAATCATTATCATCTTCATCTGATTCTAGCATGGAATTCATCTTCAGTAATTCAGCTGAGACTCAGAATACGGATAAAGATTGGAGACTTCCTTTCTTAGATTTTGTATTGTATGATATTCTTCCAGATAATCCGAGTGAGGCAGCATCTATCAGACGACGGTCACTCAGATTCTATTACAATCACACCACAAGAACCTTATATCGTCGAGCTTATGATGGTTTAATTCTTCGATGTGTTACCGGTGAGGAGGTTCAACAAATTATCCGCGAAGCACATGATGGAATTTGTGGAGCACATCAGCCTGGACCAAAACTTCAAGACCGTATTCGACGTATGGGTTATTATTGGCCCACTATGGTATCAGATGCCATCGAATATGCAAGAAAGTGTAAAGCTTGTCAAATCCATGCGGATTTTATTCATCAACCCTCAGAATTTCTGCATCCGACGGCAGCATCATGGCCCTTCGAAGCTTGGGGCATGGACATTATTGGTCCGATCAATCCGCCGTCATCAAAAGGTCATCGGTTTATTCTCGCAATAACCGATTATTTCTCCAAATGGGCCGAAGCTATTCCGTTATCTGAAGTCAAGACGTCCAATGTCATCAACTTTATCAAACATCATGTCATCTACAGATTTGGTATTCCCCGACGCATTATTCATGATAATGGTCCACAGTTCGTCAGTCAGAAATTTACTCGATTCTGTGACGATCATCGGATCAACAATGTGGCTTCTACCGCATATAATCCGGCAGCTAACGGATTAGCAGAAGCTTTCAACAAGACCATCATCAAACTCTTAAAGAAGTTTGTTTCTACTAACAAACGTAATTGGAGTGAGAAACTTGGTGAGTGTTTGTGGGCTTACCGGACTACAGTTCGTAATGCTACTAAATGTACACCTTTCTCTCTGGTATACGGATGCGAAGCTGTTCTTCCATTAGAGATTCAAATTCCTTCTTTAAGGATAGCAATCGCTAATGAACTTACTGCCGAGAATAATGACCGTCTTCGACTTCAGGAATTAGAAGCTCTGGATGAAAAGCGATTATCTGCTCAACAGAATATCGAATTCTATCAAGCTAGAATTTTAAGAGCTTTTAACAAGAAAGTCAGAGTTCGAGCATATCAAAAAGGAGAACTTGTGCTAACAGTCAGACGTCCTATGACTATGACTCATATGAGCAAAGGCAAATTCGATACAAAGTGGGAAGGTCCCTATGTAGTGAGTAGAGTTTTCTCAAATGGAGCTTATCAACTCTCAGAACTGGATGGCCGAAAGGTTATGATGCCTATTAATGGCAAATTTCTAAAAAAGTATTATGTATAAATGTAAATCATCAGACAAGTTCATGTTTATAAATAAAATTTTATTTTATTTTAATCATGAATGATAGTACATGATATTAAGGAAGATCACTATTATCCTTCTCTACATTTGGACGCGGACCGCTGCCATCCTTCTCGAAAATACGATCAGCAAAAGAGCTGAGAACTTCTTTGCTGGAGCCCACGAAAAACTTGCAGGCTGCCATCCTCATGGCTTCCTCTTCTTCAGTCCTTCCTGGATCAAACAGAAAGTCCAGAATGTCTCGTGGTGGCTTGGGTGCAGACGAACCTTCGCCTGCTTCTGTCTCCTTTGGCTGAATTGGATCGGCAGGGCGTTCTTCAGTGCCCTTCTGAACCTTCGGAACGATTTCAGCCTTCTTGGATATTTCTTCAGACGACATTTTTATGTTGAAGAATAGAAGTGTTCGTTCTTGTTAGATTTCTGCTATATTTATAGACAGAAGTTCCTCGAATAATGAAGCGACACATTCATCCGATGGTTCGCCCGTTTATTAATGCCTGACGGTTCATCCGTTCATTTATCACATTCATCCGACGCTTCGTCCGTTCATTAAATGACTAACGGTTTATTTGTTCATGAAAAATTGAATTCAAAGATATTTTTATGTCTGAATTCTATTTTTTCTAATCAGTATTAAACTAAGATCATTTCTGGTTTAATATCATCTGATAGAATTACAAAGCTTGTTTGTATATTCTATTCTATTAAAATGTGTCATGTATTATTTACCTCTGAACATATTTTCTATGAATATATCCTTACCAAAACAAAAAAGTCAAAAAAATCAGATCAAAAATTCTCATTTGTTTTCATTCAGAATCAAAACATTGAATACAAGTGAGAATGAAAAAGATTCACTTATTAGGAGTTATTAACTCCCTGATACGTTCAAGAACAGCATTCATTTTATCTTCATGAGCTTTCTGAACTCTTTCAGCTGCTTCAACTGTAACATTTTGTTCATCAAAAATAATAATAGCAGACTGGCGACGGTTGACTTGTTCAATTTGTTCCGCCTGCATTTGCTCTCGCTCCTTTTGAAGAGTTTCACAGCGTTCAGCTTCAGAAATATAAACAACAGTAACCTCAGCTTGCTCTGTTTCTATGATAGCAATTCGCTCTTGAAGGCGAGCCAACTCCTCTTTCAATTTCTTCAGCTCTTCAGCTTTGGATGCTTTATCTTTCTCCAGAAGCTCTACTCTTTGACGAATAGCTAATATTTCTTCGCCCTTTTATACTAATTTCTCAGAAGAAGAGGCAAGAAATGCTTCTAATGCAGCTTGCTGGGACTGAGCTTCATGCTCTAGTTGACTGATCTCAGCCGCAGTTAAAGATTGAATGTCTTCTTTCTTAGTCTCCCAGTATTTTCGGATAGTTATTTCCAACTCATCCAGGAGATGTTCGAAGAAGATGCACTGAGATTTGCAACCAGCATGTCGCAACGCCATAAGCGGGAACTTGACCATAGTTCGAAGATCAGAAAAGGGCATAGCTTCATCCTTCAAGAAACGTCTAGAATATGTATCTAGATATGAGTAAATGATCTCTGAATACATTCCCAGAGTTCTTGCTAGTCCAGTCTCAAATCCAGGTGTCGCTGTCATCATTGAAGAAGAAGCTTGAATGTTCTCTACCCTGGGAACGGAAGTATGTGCTACTGGAGAAGTTGGCAAGTGTGAACTCCCTTCATCTGCATCAGCCTGAATAAGCAGAGCATGAGTCGAACTCATTGCTGCAGCAGTTCCTACAATCAAAGAAAATAATAATAATCAGCATATAGAGAAAAAGAAACAGCAGAAACAGAATTTAAAATAAAGTTCTACCAGGCTGAGGTTCATATTCAATATGTTGAGGGAGTCTAGCGTCTTCTCATAGCCGGTCCATGATAGTATCCGACACCTGCTTCATGTGGCTGCTTCCAGCTCCAGAATTACTGGGTGCTGGAGCGTTGTCCGGAGATTGAGCAGGTTCGGGGCTAAGTTCCATTATGTTCCCCTTGACTTTATCCTTATCATAAGGAGTAGAAGTGCCAGTATGCCAATCCTCTCCTCCTTCAGCTTCTTCTTCTTCGTCAGACTCTTTTTCATCCCCAGCTTCAGGATGAGTCTCTGATCCGGAGTCTATGATATTCACATCTTCATGAATCTCAGGAACAGTGATGACAGCTAGCTCAGTATTGACTGCCGGTTCAGTCTTCTCTGGAATGTCAGTTCGAAGAATGATGTCTTGACAAACATTCTTCAACAAGTCATCAGCAGCTGATAGCTCGGACGCCGGCACGTCTTCATCGCCTTTGGCCAAAGAAATGTTTTCTTTAGCTTGAGTTTTAGGAACTTCTGGCTGTTCTGTAACTTCTGCCAGGGCTGGTTCTTCTTCAGAATAATCAATCTGGTCATCCAGTGCTTGGATGATGCCTTATGTCCCATGCTCAAATGGGATCATCCTCATCTCTGAGGGTTCAATAGCTACTCCACTTGTTGTTGGAGCAGTTGTTTCCTGAGCTTGAGCGGACTCTACCTCAGTCTGTTCAGTTGAAACTGCTGGAAGGTGAATTTCATCAGACTCTATTTTCTCAGTAGAAGCCGTTTCATTGATTTCTGGCAAAACTCCTCCACTCATAATCGTTTCTAGGAGTTCATCGCCTTTTATTTTGCTGACGGTCTTCTTGACATACTTTCCTCTCGACCTCCTTGTTATCAAAGGAGCGTCGTCTTCATAAGTCTCTTCGTCTTTATCGGCGGCGTCATCTTCGTCAACTGAGATGCCACCTAAAGATGAAGTAGTAGTTACTGATACCCCTTTCTTCTTCTTCTAAGATGTCTGAGACTTAGTACTCTTTTTTGAGACGGTCTCAGATTCATCACTTCTCTTCCTCTTAGAAAGGGATACAAATATAGGAGGAAGAACTTCATCAGGAAAATTTCCCTCCTGAAATAATTTATATAGAGGCTCAACCTCTGCTGTCTCAACTACGGGTTCCGGAGAAAATTGTTGAATAATAGTCTTCTTCTTTGACCTCTTCGATGGAGCTAGGTCGTCCTCCGCAACAAAAGTCTTTAGATTGAAACTCGGCTTGAAGGTGCTTGATGAAACATAGAAGCGAGCATATGTGTAAAGCATCTTCGTCCCCGAGCTAGATAAAGGATTAGGCATAGAGAATACAGCTTTTGTATCTCTAGCCGCAAAATATCTCCAGGCTCGAGCTCCGTCAATAAGCCCTCCACGAGCAGAAAGGCAAGTGGTGGCGTTCCCAACGTAAAGTTGGTCATATCCGAATTGCCTGGCAAATCGGCTTGGTAAATACGGCTCCAGATACGTCATATCTTCATGACGGTATACTAGATGAGAGGGCCGAATTCTCTGTAACCACTGAAAGGCTACATCATCTAATCTGTTCCCCATATCTCCATCTATCATATTTAAGGGCATGCTCTCATAGCCCAGTGGTGGAGGGACACATTGAATGGACCAATGTGAAGTTCGATTCAGGACATTTCTGCATTCTGGAAGGGTGTGAACCTTCCAGAAAGTCTCTCCAGAGTACCTCTCCAAAAAGAGACTGCCACTTCCTCCTGCCCCTGGAGGTATCAAGCCGTCATGATGGAGGAGGAGCCAACCATACAGATATATGAAGGACATCTCTATCCGTGGGAATTCCTCGATCATCCTCCGCTGATCAGATAGCATGTTGGTTACAAAATTCCGAAGACCTGCGTTCAGCCTACAGGTCATCGCTGATAATAAGTCTAGCTTGTAACCATACATAAGGCGCACCACTGCAAAGATAACGCCTCTATGTATCCTGTCCAGAGAGCTGGAGCCAGGAACGATGAATCTTCTTAACCACAGAGATAGGAATCCGGCCAAATGACCGTTCCTTGACAGAATCTTGCCACTCTGTCTCACATATGAGTTGAAGGTGGTTCCAGCTTTGAACTCATACCAGTCTTCAGTGATCGTAAAATCCTTGCAGTCATATTTCTCCAGCAGATAAGTGATTTCACTCTCAGAGAGAGGCTTGAAGTTGCTAATCTAGTACCATCTCTTCTCGTTTATCTTCTTCTCATCCTTTTTACGGTTCATGAAAAGGTAGGACATCTATTTCTGAATGTGGTTGCCGGCTTCATCTTTAGAACTCTTGTAATACAGAGTACATGTGCCAAAATGGCACATCATCTCTTCAAATAGATGTACCATCTCTGGGTTCTTCTCCGACAGAAAGTTCAGCTCTTCTGTCGTAGGCACATACTCCTCATACGGCAGGGTGCCTGAAGACAGATGTGAGATGTATTCCATCTCATGAAGGGCAAAGCCCATCTCCCCTTTCGGAGTCATAAATGTCCCCGTCCTGTGATTGTATCTCTCAACCAAGGCCAGGAACAGAAAGGGGTTGGGCCTGAAGCCGTAGGATGAATTGGCGACGGCATCATAGAGGTTTATCTTCTTCAGCTCAGTCTCAAAATTCTCCAAAGCCCAGTGGACCAAAGTCCTCCATCTCACGTTCTCCTGATTCATTAAGCCGTTCATCCTCGGCGTCAAATCGGTGGGGTAGAATGCATTCTTGTTTATGAAAATAGGTATTCTGAATGGCATCAATATTGATGAGTCTTCAGGTGGTATGCATCCAGGCTTCAAACCCCGAAACACTGATACATGATTCTCTGGGGCACTGAAGAATCCTTCCTTCCTGTAAATAATGCGGCTTGACTTTGCCTGTTGATATTCTGTTATATGCCAGGACATCTTTCTCGGATAATTGGCATGCATGAATCTCATGATGGACAAGCCCCTGGAAACCTTCGGCCAGTACATGGGTTGATTTACATCACCTTCGAAACAAAAGCAGACCTTCTCTCTAATACTCTTTGGTTGGGATTTCTGTGCTATGGCATCCCCGAACAGAAATGCTGGTTTCTTGTGGGACACCAAATCAAGACTCTGAAAGGGTTGACCATTCATCAGACAAAGTAGGGTTGTATGGTCTTGATTGGCCAACAATGACAGTCTGGCTTCTGAAAGGTCAAATTGAGGGAATTTCACATGAGATAAATCATGTTTAAATGAAAAACTCAAGTGTCCTTCATAATCTGCCTCCTCACTTCGGATGTTCACTGAAGAAAATAAAAGAAGACAAGGTCAGATATGTTTCAATAAAATCTATGTCTATGAGCTTTATACGTGTATAGCAGTGTTCGAAGGAAATTTCAAAAGTCATGCAGACTTCAGATAGATATACTATCAAAAATCACGCAGATGACTAATTCACACAAAGTTCAGACAGATTAGAATGAAAGTCACGCATCATTGCCAGAATCACATTTGAGTGAAAATGACAAAGACACGCTGACAGATCAAGACTAATCTATCCAGAAGATGACTCTCAAAAGTCTGCGTGACTATTACAATATTGACATCTCTGTCAACATATGAAAAATCACGCAGAGTCATCATGAAAGCTGCGTGACTATTTCAACATCGACATTTCTGCCAACATGAAAAATCACGCAGAGTCATGAGAGTCATGCTCATTTGCGTGAAACACAGAGCTTCGTAAACACAAAGATGTGAAGTATGGCCGACCCTAAAGAGGGGGCATACTTTTTGCGTGAAACACAGAGCTTCGTAAACACAAAGATGTGAAGTATGGCCGACCCTAAAGAGGGGCATACTTTATTAATATCCTTTGCCCTAAGAAGGGGGATATATTTCTGAAGTTCATTATTTGTTTTAAGATCCTAAAATTTCTATATGGAGTTCATCTTCATCTTCATCAAGTTATCTTCAACAGTTCGTATTCCCCCATCACTTACGCTGAATAGGAGGATGCGTGACTTCTCGTCGAGGAAGTCTATCAGTGGTGGCACGAGAGGAAGTTGCAGGGGCTTTCCCCTTGGCCTGAGAGTCGGCTTTCTTGGGAGCCATTGCTGCTGAGAAGGGGAAGAAGAAATCGGAGAAGATGAAGTTCGTCGGAGGAGGAAAGTTTCTCTTCTGTGGATTCTCTCTCTCTAAAAGCAAGTAAAGAATGAAAGAAGTGGGTTATGGCTTATTTATAGGCTCATGAAGAATTCCAAACGGTACATCATTATTTGCCTCGATTTAGGAGCTTGATACGGGTTCCTAACTGCACAGAATCCCAACAGACCAATCATTTAGGAGTAAATATCTCTTTAAAAAGTCATCTCATCGTGACTAAATTCATTTTATCATCTTGATTTCAAAGTATTTTGAAATAATTTATCATTTTTTCAAAAACTTTGAAGGGGGTTTTGTAGGTCTTAAAAATGAAAGTCACGCTGAGTTGATCAAAACAAAGTCTCAAAGTCATGCTGAGTTGATCAGGACTGAGTCTAAAGGTCACGCTGAGTTAATCAAGACAATGTTTAAAAATCACGCTAGAGACAGATCATCATTTGTCAGAAGTGTCATTATGACTGACAGCACGACAGTCGAAGAATGTCTCCTCGTATGCCACGTATGCACGAAACTCGAGAGATCACAGCCGACTATTGCGTGACTTTCGAAATCTTCTTCAACAAGACTCAGCCTTCATCAAGTTGGCGTACCAAAAGGGCTTCTTGTCATTTAATGCGACTGACAAAGTAATCACTATCAGAGATTTTGTGAGAGTCGAGGCACGTCGAATCAAGACAGCTGGCAGTCCTGCCTCAAGCTTGCGTATATTTTGAGCCTTCTGGCTCAAGTCTGCGTGTATTTTGAACTTCTATGTTCCTTCATCAAGCTTGCGTAGATTTTGAAGCTTTTTGCCCCAAGTCTGCGTGGATTCTGAAGCTTCCTTCCCCAAGTTTGCATGGATTTTGAAGCTTTCTGACCCAAGTCAGCGTGGATTTCGTCCTCAACGAGCCTGCGTGGATTACATCAAATTGGATTACGTGGCAGCCATGCCACTGATCTCTCGCCTGCGTGTCCTGTAACTTGCACACGACTCATGCATGATTGCCATGTGTCCAACAGTTACAGGCCACGTCCAGTAACTGCTCACAACCTTGCGTATGTTAAATCCTGCATGATTTTCAACTATGCACAGGCTGTGAAGACAGTTATCCTTTCAGTTATTTTTGACTCTATAAATAGGGTTCTTTTCTCATTCATTGTACAGATACATAGATATCTAAATTGCTATTTTGAGAGCTTTTCTTCTTTGCATCGTCCAAGGGATAAAGCGATCGTCTTCTAGATCGGATTCCTACAGTTATAATTTTCCCAGAAACACAATAAATAAAATGAATTTATTTATGGAAAACAGCGGGCAGAAATTAACGATGACAATCAAAGAAAGAAGTTTTTCCTCCATGCTTAAGGCGGAACGCCTTACTATTTTGCATACATATCGGACAAGACATGGTGCCATGAGTACTCCATTCCGATAGCATACCGTATGCGAAAAAATCGTTGATTGTCTACATAAGTGAAGCTCTCATCTGAAAGTTCTGTTTCTTGAAAATATCATAGGTCGCTACGCCAATCTTCCACAACTGTTTCAGCTCATCCACCAACGGCTGTAAATATATATCGATATTCTTCGTCAGATTTTTGGGACCCGGTATGATAGCTGTCAAGAACATATAAGGAGTCTTCATACACATCCATGGTAACAGATTGTAAGGGGCCAGAATGACCGGCCAGCAGGAGTATTGAGATCCCGACTGCCCGAAAGGGGCGAAGCCATCAGAACATAGCCCCATGCGTACATTTCTAGGCTCTGCAGCAAAATCTTGATAACAAAAATCGAAATATTTCTACGCCTCTCCATCCGAAGGATGTGACAATTCTCCATCGTCCTTTGTGCGTTCTTCGTTGTGCCACGTCATGTGTTCTGCTGTATTCTGAGATATATACATCCTCTACAAGTGCTTCGTGATCGACAAGTAATACATATACTTGTAAGGACGTCGTTTTCTAGTTGACTTTCCTTTTCCCCTGACGGGCTTGTAACGATCCGTATTACAGAAGCTACAACTTTCTATATCCTTGTTCTCCTTGTAGTACAACATGCATCCGTTGCGACAACAATCTATCTTCTCGTACCCCAGTCCCAGTTGTCGGACCATCATCTTCGACTCGTAGAAGTTTTTTGGAAGCTCTTTTGATTCCTTCGGTAACACCTCCTTGATTAGTTCTATAATCCGATCATAACAAGTTTGTGGCAAATTAAAATCGAACTTTATGTTCAACAACCGCATCGTCACTGACAGTACGAAATGTGGCTCACAACCAGGATATAAAAAAGTTTCAGCATCCTGAAATATATCATAGAACTCCTTCGCCTCGGGATTAGGATTCTCCGTATCAAAATTAGGTCCTGCCGCATCGTACACCATATCTCGTGCATGGTTCTGCAGGTCTCCATAATCAACAGAGCATTCGTCGTCTTCGACGACAAAATTCGTTGCAACATTCTCATCAAAAGCATAAGTAGCAGCATTCGCAACATGTCTTTTCGCATATAGTTCACCTTGCGATGACCACAGGCCGTAATCACGTACGAAACCCTTACGGGTTAAATGATCTCTTACACTCACCACTTCTTCGTAACGTCTATTGCGACAATTTCGACATGGACACTTGATTTTGTTACCGCCCATATACTGAGCTTTACTCATGGCATACTTAAGAAACACTTCCACGCCTGCCTGAAAATCGTCACTCACACCTATTCTGCTCTCGTGTTATCGTTTGTACATCCATGTACGATCAACGAAATAACGATCCATCACAGATTGGATGTGAAAATCTGTTTAGTAAGACAAACTAAACAAAATTAGTATATAATCATGTAACTGGTGGATCCGCTGGTATATAGGCCGGATGTACTTAGTATCGACCGATAGTTCGATACCGATACCGATAGTGCGATACCGATAGTTCGATACCGATACCGATAGTGCGATACCGATACCGATAGTCCGATACCAATAGTGCGATACCGATACCGATAGTCCGATACCGATAGTGCGATACCGATAGTTCGATACCGACACCGATAGTTCGATACCGATACCGATAGTCCGATAGTCCGCTAGCGATACCGATAGTTCGATACCGATACCGATAGTTCGATACCGATACCTCTAAGTCCAAATGATTCCTCTTAAGCGTCGAGCATGTTATACACGGTTCAACTTGACGAGTCAGTATATATATATATATATATATATATATATATATATATATATAATTTATGGTTTAAAGTATTTGCCGATACCGATCCGATATTGCCGATACCGATACGGTTTGGCATGTTTCGATCCGATACCAACCGATACCAAATATTGACCGATGCCGACATTAGGGGTCTTTGTTCCGGTCAATTCGGCAAAAAAAATTAAACAACATAGGAAAAGTCCGATACCGATTCCGATACCGATATTGTGAACCTAGGTTGAAAGCATAATAAGGTTGTAAAAGCATGTAAAATAATCCGATACTACCGATAATTATTTGTTTTCCAATACCAAAAAATCTGATACTCCGATCCGAAACTGCCGATGCTACCAATATCGCCGATACCAATACTCATAGGAAAAGTCCGATACCGATTCTTTGAACCTTAATATATATATATATATATATATATATATATATATATATATATATATATATATATATATATATATATATATATATATATATATATATATCAAAAATATATATTATATATTATATATATATATATAATATATAATATATATTTTTGATATATATATATATATATATATATATATATATATATATATATATATATATATATATATATATATCAAAAATATATATTATATATATATATATATATATATATATATATATATATATATATAACATAATGCTAACTTGATAGTAATGATATATATATATATATATATATATATATATATATATATATATATATATATATATAACATAATGCTAACTTGATAGTAATGAGAACAAAATATTCTATTAAAGATAAAACATTGGTTGTTTTTGAAAATATTTTACATTGATCAAAATACTGTTTAACCTAACTCTCTCTCACCGCTAATTTCCTTACAGTCGCACAAGAAATCCAACCTAACCCTACGGTTCTTCTCCACCGCTCCCAGTAAACCCTAACCCTAATATTTTTATACAATTTCTAAATAAATAACACTATTAATAACGATAATACTAATAATAATAATAATAATACAGATGCATATGCATATGCATTTTTATATAAACAACCCTAACCCTACGTTTCTTTTCCCCCGTCGCACCCCGCTGCACCCCCCCCCCCCCCCCCCCCGCCGCCCGTCGCAGCCCCGCGCGCGATCGCCGCAGCCACGCACACGCCCTCCCGCCCCGCCGTAGCCCCGCGCTGCCCCGACGCTCCCTCCAGCCCTCCCAGCCCCGCTGTAGCCCCCCCAGCCCCATCGCAGCCCCGCGCTGCCCCGTACCGCCTCCGCAGCCCACGATGCCTCCGGCAGCCCACGATACCCACGACCACAGAGAGAAAGAGAGGAGAGGTCGCCGATCACCGTCGCGGGAGAGAGAGAGAGGAGAGTCCGACCGCCGCGGAAGAGAGAGAGAGAGAGAGAGGAGAAAGAATAAAAATTGGGGGGAATAAAAAGTTCCTCCCGTCGTTTCAATTTAAGTCTGGGCCCTTTATTTAGCGACGGACTAGCGTCGAATTTTATCCGTCGCTAATTCGTCGCTCTATTTGATACTGGCCGACGGATTATCCGTCGCTACGTAGTCGAAGAATTGTCCCGCCACTTCTCCCAATAATTTCTGCCAAATAATCGACTACATAACGACGGCTGTGTATCCGTCGCTATATCTCTGATGACCTAGCGACGGATGAGCGACCTTTTCCCCCCCTTAAAATGAAATAAAAAAGGTATCGGTATGGCGTTGGTACTCCGTCGGCTATTTGTCGCAAATTCGTCGCTAATGTCGACAGAAATTTTTCGTCGCTAACAATCCGTCGCTAATTGACTGTATTTTGGTAGTGAGCTGACATGGTTTCTTTGTTTTTTTCTTGGAACTGTGATTTTTCAGGTTTTGGTAGGGTTCTTCCAAGGCTGGATGTGGGATTGCTTATTGTTGACTGCTTTTACTTTTTAAAATATAGAAACCCATCTCCAACTTCCCTTCTCCTCCCCCTCCACCACTTCCTTCAACGTCTTCACCCATAAAAGAAAAAAAATGGCCAAAAACCCTAAAAATGAAAAATCTTTGCTCACCAAATCGACTAGGTAAGCATGCTAAATAACTAGAAGTGGTGAAGTCACCTTGTTGGTGCGTTCAAGCACGTCAGTCCTGGCCTTGGACCTCCACGACCTGGACCACCGCACCAGCCCTCCGTCGCTCCCTGGGTTGGGGTTAGGGTTTTCGGGGATTGGCTCGGGATCTAAGGTTTCGATGTAGAAGAGGCAGGAGAAGCTAGGGTTTGGTGAGAGGACTCTCCGATGATGGTCGACATCAGAGAAAGGAAGAAGAGAAGGAGGACACGGAGAGAGGGGAAGAGCTGCCATTGTTGGTTTTATCTGCAGGAGCACGGGAGGCGAGTGGTGAGCCACTTTATTTTGGAGAGGGGAGGTGGAGGGGATGAAGAGGAAGGAGGAGGAAACGTTGAAGAGGGAGGAGCTGGGGGAGAGGGAGGAGGATGAGGGAGATGAATGAACCCCTTCGAGGGTTTTTTTAAGGGATCGGGAGTTTCACTCCATAAGCGCAGCTTTTGAGGTTTTACGTAACCGTCAATAGATGTAATAATTTGAAATAATTACAATAGTGGCAGCAAAAAAATAGCAGCAATTTTTTCGTACATGCATTACTTAACGGTTATCAACAAAACGTTAATATAAAAGATGCTCTTTCTTGACGGATCTCTCGAAACCGTCAACATACATGCTATAAATGAGCTAAAGTAACAAAATAAAGGCCATGTCTTGACGTAAGCCTAAAACCGTCAAGATAAACCCTATTGTTGACGGTTTCCGACGACCGTCAACTTCTAAACCGTCAAGAATCATCATTTTTCTTGTAGTAAATTATTCATATGGCACCCATGTGGCTTCTTCAATTGAGCCATCTTTCCAGTGAACTAGCAGGTATACTACAGCTTGGTTCCTCCTCTGCACAAGTCTTCTTTCGAGCACCCAATATGGTTCCTGGATAATTTCTTCCCTGTGAGTTGGAATGCCATTTTGAACTTCAATACGATGGCTAACCTTCTTTTTAAGCTGGGATACATGAAAGACAGGGTGGATGAGAGCTTCCTCTGGTAATTTAAGCTTGTAAGCTACATGTCCAATTCTTGATAGGACCTGATATGGCCTTTAATATTTTGGAGATAGCTTTTGTGGCCTCTTATGGGCTATGGCGATTTGTCTATGAGGCTGAACCTTCAGATACACCCAGTCTCCTTCCTGAAACTCTTTGTCAGTCCTGTGTAAGTCTTCCATCTTCTTCATCCTGTCTTGAGCCATGATTAGATTATCCTTCAAAATCTGTAGATTATTGTCTCTTGACATTAAACCCTCTGCCACTGCTCTGTCTTGAGCCATGATTAGATTATCCTTCAAAAGTTGTAGAGTATTATCCTTCTAGACAATTTCTGATCTGTGATCTGTGATACCATGTAATATATGCCCTATATCTGCCCTCTCATTTAAATTGTCCTGCATCCCCTCTGTGAGCCAACTTTATTTAACTAGTCTATTGTTCAGTCTATTTAACTGTAGAGTTCCTCTTCACTTCATTTACCCATTACTTGTACCAGTTTTTGTGATTCTCTCAATTTTTTGAAGGTCAATTCCTATATTTTCTTAAGAATCAATCCTTGTATCTAAATAATCCAGCCCCTGAATGATTGTTCAGTCCATTTGGAACCTCTGTGCAGTCCACTTTAGGTTGTTGTCATGTCATTTATGTTCTAACTATTAAACCCAACAAAAGAGGGAAAGATTGTCTTGAAGTGATATGTTTCACCTTGATAAAAAACAAAGTACAATATGGTTCCATATCATTTACGTTCTAACTATTAAAGCTACAACAACAAAGCCATTATCCTAAAATTTTCTTGTTTGGATATTTGAATATCTTTCTACTCAAGTATACATGTTTCTATTTTTAGGCCGTTAAAATAATTTAAATGGTCGAGGATCAGTAATGTACCACAGGAAAAACCTCGCTGAAAGAGTCCCAAACCAACCAAACAAATGATAGGTTCCATCCCAAGAGGACTAAAAAACTTGTGAAGATTATTTGCATAACTAAGGATGATTGATGATTTCCTTTGTTCTTGTAATACTTAGATGTTAATGACAAGTGATGTTTTTTCATTATGTGAATATAGTTTGAACATACTAGGTGACAACCTCCTAATACTTACAGAATCATCTGGAAGTATCCTTTATGATATACTGGGATATGATGAGGGCATGAATTTGCTCAATGATACATTCTTCATTTTAAGTATCAGTTTTTTAATGATACACTAGGCTATGTTGGTTCAGTCTTCTGAGCCCTTTGTGGGAATGTGGTTGACTAGGCTATGAGAGGACATATATTTCCTCAATGATACATTCTTCATTTTGAGTATCAGTTTTTTAATGATGCACTGGGCTATGTTGGTTCAGTCTTTTGAGCCCTTTGTAGGAAAGTGATAGACATGGCTGTGTATCAGTCTTCATGACATTCTTTATTTTAAATATCACTTTTTTTTCAAGTATCAGTCTTAATGATACACTGGACTATATATGATACGATGTAGTTTATTTTGAGTTTCAGTTTCTTATAGTCATACATTAGGATATCACTTTAAATATCATTTTTTTTCAAGTATCAGTCTTAATGATACACTGGACTATGTAGGATATCTGTATTGACAATTCTTTAATAGTGAGTTGAATATATATATATATATATATATATATATATATATATATATATATATATATATATATATATATATAAGAACATGTAGGAAAGTATATTGATAATTTGTGTTCTTGTTCTCTCATGAACTTGCTGAAAAATGAAGGTGCATGCATGTTGTGAATAGGAGAATGTTGTGGATATGGGAGGGATGTGCTCCGATCTGGTTTGCTACTATTTTGGTTTCATATATATATATATATATATATATATATATATATATATATATATATATATATATATATATATATATATATATATATATAAGAACATGTAGGAAAGTATATTGATAATTTGTGTTCTTGTTCTCTCATGAACTTGCTGAAAAATGAAGGTGCATGCATGTTGTGAATAGAAGAATGTTGTGGATATGGGAGGGATGTGCTCCGATCTGGTTTGCTACTATTTTGGTTTCATTTTGTATGGTTGGATTATGTTTTGTGGTGACAAGTGATAGATGTTTATGGTTTGGATGTTTAAGGGGTATGGAAATAACAGATGTGGGATATGTGTACTTTGTAGTTGGATTATGTTATGGTTGGACAAGTGAAGAATACATGTGGTAGGATGTGTATTGGAAGTTTTTGTAGTAGGAATAATACAGTTTGTTAATATGAAATTTAGGTTTTATAGTAATTTGATGTGTGTAGCTTCTGGATTGATATATTATATATAATTCTTGATGAAATTTTGGCAAGCTTCTCTTGACGGTACTTTGGATAGCTTCTCTTGACGGCTGTCAAATGTTAATTTTAATTCAAATCATGTTGCATAATAGCATGTGAATAAATGCTTTTCTTGACGGCTAATAACCGTCATCTTGGCCGGAGTCAAGAAAACTTTTTGCCTAAATTGACGGTTTCTAAAAACTGCTATCTTGACGGCTAAAAACAGTCAAGAAAAGTACTTCATATAACGGCCAAAAATCGTCAAGAAAATTCCTTCCAGTGACCGTCAAGAAAGGGGGGCCCTTTTCTCGACTCCGGCCTACTTGACGGATCCACAACCGTCAAGATACCCATTTCTTATCGGGGAATCACCATCAAGAAAAGCCCTTATTCTTGTAGTGAATGCAGTGCACCTCAATACAGGGCAAAATCTGCCACAAATAGGGCAATTATTGCTAATGCAAATCTTCCTACCTACATTGATTCTTGTGTATAGCCATACACCCTAGAGGCTAAGTTCACACACAGGAACTCACTCTATTTCACTTGTTCTAAGACACACACTACATATCTATAACTAATGCACATATGACTGGTACACATTACCAATTGCCAATCCACTTATACTTGGACCCCCAACCAATACTTAACAGTGTGCACACAGTGGTAACCTTCCTTCCTATCCTGCATACTGATACGCTACCCTTGGGTGTGTACCCACACCCCCAAGTTCCCTGTACACAAGGTTAGGCTTATCCCCTACACTCATACACATGATCCACTACTACTATAGCTGTTAAAACACTAACCCACACATAGGTAATTTAGCTACTCACACACCCAGGGAGTTACACACTGTACACAGGTTATGGACAGCACCTGCAAACCAATACAAATGTACATTAAACCCAAAATACATGCACACTCACCCAGTTACCCTGATGCACATGTGCTGCCCTAAATAATGCATACATAGGTAGGTACAAGTTCCCCTACTGTTACTACTTGTAGGATTATAGGGACACTAAACACAGGCAAACCTTCTAAGTGTGCACACCAACACACATGTATAGGTTCTTGTGCACACACATTATCTGACACTCACTCACTATGTGCAGGAATTTCCTCTACTGGGCATAACCCCCTGTCTAAGACTTGCATACAAACACAAAATGGGTCTTACCTATGCCTGCTTATCCAGATACTCTCACTTTACTGCTATCCAACAGTTGCACATGCATCACTCCAAAGGTTTAACACTCACCACAGTCAGTTTTAGGATATATACACTGGACACTCTAATAACAGTACACTAGCACTACTGTAACGACCCGCTCCGCCCTAGCGGAACGTCGATCCAAACGGCAAGTGCAACGACTCAAACGAGCCGTCGACCAGAAGAGTTGGCCTCGACCAGATGTAGAATCGATGCAAGGCTTACATTGGCCCGTCAAAATGAATCCAGACTTAGACTTTCAAAGGCGCGCTCGGAGTATCGCTCGGCCGATGCGAACATCGCTAAGGTGGGTGGCTCCGATGAACCCGTCTGTGCTTAGCCTAGACACATAACAATACGGACACTATCACGAGAATCGCTAGGCGATAACCCGCGCATGCCAATAAATGACTCAACGCACCTAGCTAAGGGAATAATCCCATCTTACATGCTTGTTTAGAACATGGAAAAGAACTCGGCAAATATAGAAACTCTCGTACCGCGCTCTACGCTCTGCTACGGCACAAGCTTACGTTCAAGTCCCGTACGCGTTCAACAATGAAACAATGAATGGATTACAACAATAAAATGGGAAGACTATCAACATAGTCGTTACGAGTATAGTATAGCAACATTGAAAGGCTAGGGGACCGATGGGTCGCCAAGGCGACTCCCGCACTGGGAGTTGCGCAATGCGTGAATGAATGAATCAACGAATGAATGAACGAATGAATAAATACATAAAAATGAATGAATGAACGAACATGTGAAAGAAAGAAATGAAAGAGTGAATACAAGATAAGACATGAAAGACGTTAGCGACAGGTATGACGGGCACGTACGACGGGGCTCGATACCCGCGCCGCACGGACGCCAACCTGGTCAATAACGCATTGTGGCTAAAGACAGCCGTTATGTTAAATAACAAGTAAAATACGAAATGGTCGTGGACAAACGGTACGGGCGATGGGGGGGAATACCGTGGCCGTCTTGAGGAAGGATTCTGCGGCACGGGCGATGGGGGAGAATACCGTGGCCGGCCTAGGCGAAATCAGACATGGGACTTACGGGCTGCTTTGAGTGGGGGCTCAGCCACTCAAAGAGACGTAAGGCCAGGCATTTCAAGAAACTATCAAGGTGTACCAGCCATCACGCTTCGATAGGTAAGAATGCCCACGTGATATGTCCAAAATGGCTTGTAAAGCCAGCGACCCATGCATGTAGATTAAGTGGACTATGCTGGTGGCAATCCACGTGCAAGTTCTTGCATTTAAACAAGTAGTCTAAGTTAACTAAATGAAGTGTCTCCTGAACATGCTCGAAATGTAACATGCCTGAACATGCTTGAAATGTAACACTCCTGAACATGCTTGTAAAGTAACGTCCTGAACATGAACATGCTCAAAATGTAACATGCCTGAACATGCTTGAAATATAACACCCTGAATATGCTGGAAATGTGCCTCCTGAACATGCTCGAAACGTAACACTCTGAACATGCCTGCGACGTGAATGAACATGCCTACGACGTGCTAGAACCCGAGACATGGACACGCCCGTAACATTGAATGTTTACATAAATCACGTCATGTTACTTCATGTTAATGTTGACTAACTTGGTTTACCTTGGACAGGGAAGGCCGGACGGTAAGTATGGGTAAGTCGTGCATGCATTTTCCATGCGACACTTGAAATCAGCAACATGAGATAGGTCATGATATGTGCCATGAAATTCACCCTAAGGCAAGATTAGGAAGACAATGAATGATAGTCGGTGCACGAAAGTAAATGCAACGTGTTTGGTAATGATAGCATTATAGGCGAGCTAGCCTCCCCACCAGTGCATAACAATGTACTGATAACCCCACAGTCTGCTTGCAGGAAGCAGGAGACGTCGACGGGTGTGGAGCTTTCCTCGTACGTGCTAAGGCGCGGAGCTATCTCTTGAGCCTTGGAGCGTTGCAGAAGCTGAAGCACCCTATACAGGACATAATATATCGGAACATCGCCATGTATAATTCCATCTTGTAAGCCACTTGGCACGCCTTTTATGTTTCAGAGAGAGCTCGAGCGATTTGTAATATCGGCCTAGCGCCGCTTGTAACCTTCTTGAATATCAATAAAGAGATCGAATTTGCTTCTACTTGTGTTTATTTACTTTCCGCTGCAATGGGGACAC
Organism: Iris pallida; assembly: GCA_029216955.1. NCBI lineage: Eukaryota > Viridiplantae > Streptophyta > Magnoliopsida > Asparagales > Iridaceae > Iris > Iris pallida. Next base: position 41,725,667 of record JANAVB010007399.1, read on the forward strand.
TCTGTGCGACTCTGTGCCCTAGCTCAAATCGGCCGTTTCTGGACTTGGCCTTGCACGGGCGTAACCTAGGCCCGTGCGGCATCACGCCTTAGCGAGGACGATCGCTCCTACGGGAGCGGGGCATGACATATTGGTATCAGAGCACGGCTTTACATCCTTGGACTTCATGTCGATTTCTCAGTTTTGAAAGCTCGTCGTGGGAAAAAGAAGTGTACGCTCTCTCTCGTTGTGCCTTGGGATGTTCCATACAATAAGTCTAATACTTTCAAAAGCTCGTACAAGTACTCGGTTGAACGGGATCGATAGGCGAAGGCCTTTGTGCCAAACCACGATAGACTTGAGTCGAAGGAAAACTAAAATGCTAGAAGTTAGCAAACACAAGGCTCGCTTGAATAACTTTACGCTAACAATGTCGAACGATGTTAAACTTGACTCGATAGAGAACATATGCTAAGTTAACATGTCGCGTGCGTGCCTGACTAGTCTTGCGTCGACCTAGCAAGTGAGCGTGCAAACTCAAATATAGTTCCGCACGAGATGGTTATACGGCACAACTTAGTCCGCGTGTCGCGCACCTCGATTTTTGGGTGCAAGCGGATTGCGAGCGATATCAAGTATCGCTCGATCGAGAGCAAAAATACACTGAGTGTCTATCGATTGGAACGCTATCGAGTTAACGCTTAGGCGTGCACGAAAGATTGGCTTGGATTTTGAGGATTAGCCTGAACGACTTAGTACGTCGAGGCGACGTGAGCGATTACGCTAGAGATTCGTCGAACGAATCTGAAGGATGTCTTAGCACGTGACGCGAACATGATTGAGGAGTAGATCATATGGCTTGAATTTGAGTAGTTTATGTGATAGGTTTGGAGAAGAATAAGAATGAGTGACGACGACTAGTCGAGTGGCTCGAACCCTGAGTGGTGTATTGACGTTATAGAAATTGTTCGAGCGAGACTACAAGATATACGGATAGAACGGGTATGTCGGCAAGGCGATGCGATCGCGCAAAGCCTTAGAACGTGTCACGCTTAGTTGATCGTGACTTCGAATGTCCCGAACAAGATGTCGTTCAGACAACTTGTGAATAGGCAACGCATGTTAGAAAATGATTCGGAACGATGAATGAAAGTGAATGGTCTTGATCGAGGAAACTTAGAGGATCGTGCGTACGATTTGGGATTGATTCAAATGAAATGTGACTTGAGTTTTGAACAACGATCTTGAAACGAGCTTGAGGAATAGCGATCGAACTTGATCTTGAATATCAAAGAAATGGTGGATTATCCAACTCGGACAACAGCATCAACGTACGACTCAAAATCTGTTGCAAAGGAAGATCGTCAGGTTACGCATATCGTCGATGGTATTGAGGCGTATCAAAGATCGATATACGATAACTCGGGGGTACTCTGACTCGGCAAATGACGATCGTGTAAATGTCATTGTTCCGTTGGAAGCTATACTTGGGATGTTGAAACGTGTCGAGGAAAATATAGACGTGGCTCGTGGATTTTCTAGTTGAACGAAATGACGAATGGACTATCGATCTTGGCTCGAATGAAAATAAAAATACTTGGATTTACTTCGACGATAACCCCAACGTCGACATGCTTGTCTTATGCGAGCGCAACTCCAGCCTCGCACATGCGTTGCGCCGAATAGGGCGATCACTCCGCGTGAGCGCTGGTTTGGTGATTCATACAGCGGGGGTGATTGACCTAGCTTGGCGTGACAATTTGTGTGCTTCGATTTGTGGTTTGACGCAAAGGTGACTCGAGAATGGATTTGTGTGCTTGAAAAATCGAATTTGAGGATTGAGTAGGTCCAATCTGCATATCGAAAATGAGTTAGTCTAAACTCAAACAAGAGTTACGCTCCGATGAGAATAATTATTTCGCGGGTGCGTTGTATGGTGATTCATGAACCACCGTGGATAATCGGACTCGCGTAAGATTGGGGCGCAACGTATTGTCGAGCTAGATGACCTCGTGATCGAATACATGAATTGGTTAGAATTGGTGATTTGAATGGATTCAAATACGCGCAACGAATGTGTTGATGCGAATAGGTAATCGTGCTCGATGTTTAGAAATCTGAGTGACGCGAGCTTGGGTAGAAAATCTCGTACTATCGACTTTGGTTTGACCCTAGGATTGGGGTCAGTGTTGGCATTATTGTTGGAGAACTATGATTCCAATCCTGACATTGACTTAGCCTCGAAAAGATGGCCTAGCAGGTAGGCGAGACGCCCTGTTTCATGAGTTACCAATCGAAGGATTGATCTTGAGGATTTGCATGGATAGGTAGTGTGAATCACGAATATAGGAATACCCCTCACGAGATTTGGCTGACATGCATATATTCAGGGACGCTTGAGTATGTGCACGATGCGACTCGAGTGAGAATGACAAATTTCTAGATCATGCGGCTTGGCTGAATGCATGTATTTTGGGGACGCTTGGAATGCGTGCACGATCCAGCCAAGTGATACATGGAGTTCAAGCAAGACTTGAGAAATGGGAGAGTGTCGAGGATCTTGAAATTGCGTTAAGTAAAAGAATCGATACTAGTACGAGCATGGCTCGGAATCAAGAAACGTGTAAGCGGAGTGTGCGTGAACGACAACAAGATTGGCCCTAAACAAGTGAATGATATGGAATCGATATCGTGCAAATAAAAGTTGGTATAACGAATTGGACCATTGATAGGAAGATATACTCGAGGATAGTGCAATACTTAGTCTTGAATCGGATGAAAATTACATAGACTTGGTCGACCCCGCTAAGTAGAAATCATACTGATTTCGTGGACACGAACGCTTGAGAAGTGAATCGGGTCATCTCGATGACCGAGATAAATGAAAGTGAATTTGCCTCAGCCTACGACCCTCGTATTTGACGAATTACAATGTGCCTCGTGCGAATATTTCTGTCCCATGACACAGAGAAATAGCAACCAAGACGAAGAAACACTTGAATTGAATAAGTACAATCAACTATAAAATGAATGAAAGGCTATTCAATAAAATCGACCAAACGCGTGCGACATGGAACTTAGAAAGATATCAAGTATGGTTCGATTCTATCGAACGATAGAGCCGTTCGAAGAAATTGTCTAAGAAACACGACGACACGAGTTAAGGAATGATAGAATGACCTGCACTCAAGAAGTCTCGAGGACGAGACTTATTTTGAGTGGTGTATTATGTAACGACCCGCTCCGCCCTAGCGGAACGCCGATCCAAACGGCAAGTGCAACGACTCAAACGAGCCGTCGACCCGAAGAGTTGGCCTCGACCAGATGTAGAATCGATGCAAGGCTTACATTGGCCCGTCAAGATGAATCCAGACTTAGACTTTCAAAGGCACGCTCGGAGTATCGCTCGGCCGATGCGAACATCGCTAAGGTGGGTGGCTCCGATGAACCCGTCTGTGCTTAGCCTAGACACATAACAATACGGACACTATCACGAGAATCGCTAGGCGATAACCCGTGCATGCCAATAAATGACTCAACGTACCTAGCTAAGGGAATAATTCCATCTTGCATGCTTGTTTAGAACATGGAAAAGAACTCGGCAAATATAGAAACTCTCACACCGCGCTCTACGCTCGTGCTACGGCACAAGCCTACGTTCAAGTCCCATACGCGTTCAACAATGAAATAATGAATGGATTACAACAATGAAATGGGAAGACTATCAATATAGTCGTTCCGAGTATAGTATAGCAACATTGAAAGGCTAGGGGACCGATGGGTCGCCAAGGCGACTCCCGCACTGGGAGTTGCGCAATGCGTGAATGAATGAATCAACGAATGAATGAACGAATGAATAAATACATAAAAATGAATGAATGAACGAACAAGTGAAAGAAAGAAATGAAAGAGTGAATACAAGATAAGACATGAAAGACGTTAGCGACAGGTATGACGGGCACGTGCGACGGGGCTCGCTACCCGCGCCGCACGGACGCCAACCTGGTCAATAACGCATTGTGGCTAAAGACAGCCGTTATGTTAAATAACAAGTAAAATACGAAATGGTCGTGGACAAACGGCACGGGCGATGGGGGGGAATACCGCGGCCGTCTTGAGGAAGGATTCTGCGACACGGGCGATGGGGGGGAATACCGTGGCCGGCCTAGGCGGAATCAGACATGGAGCTTACGGGCTGCTTTGAGTGGGGGCTCGGCCACTCAAAGAGACGTAAGGCCAGGCATTTCAAGAAACTATCAAGGTGTACTAGCCATCACGCTTCGATAGGTAAGAATGCCCATGTGATATGTCCAAAATGGCTTGTAAAGCCAGTGACCCATGTATGTAGATTAAGTGGACTATGCTGGTGGCAATCCACGTGCAAGTTCTTGCATTGAAACAAGTAGTCTAAGTTAACTAAATGAAGTGTCTCCTGAACATGCTCGAAATATAACATGCCTGAACATGCTTGAAATGTAACACTCCTGAACATGCTTGCAAAGTAACGTCCTGAACATGAACATGCTCGAAATGTAACATACCTGAACATGCTTGAAATATAACACCCTGAACATGCTGGAAATGTGCCTCCTGAACATGCTCGAAACGTAACACTCTGAACATGCCTGCGACGTGAATGAACATGCCTACGACGTGCTAGAACCCGAGACATGGACACGCCCGTAACATTGAATGTTTACATAAATCGCGTCATGTTACTTCATGTTAATGTTGACTAACTTGGTTTACCTTGGACAGGGAAGGCCGGACGGTAAGTATGGGTAAGTCGTGCATGCATTTTCCATGCGACACTTGAAATCAGCAACACGAGATAGGTTATGATATGTGCCATGAAATTCACCCTAAGGCAAGATTAGGAAGACAATGAATGATAGTCGATGCACGAAAGTAAATGCAACGTGTTTGGTAATGATAGCATTGTGGACGAGCTAGCCTCCCCACCAGTGCATAACAATGTACTGATAACCCCACAGTCTGCTTGCAGGAAGCAGGAGACGTCGGCGGGTGCAGAACTTTCCTCGTACGTGCTAAGGCGCGGAGCTATCTCTTGAGCCTTGGAGCGTTGCAGAAGCTGAAGCACCCTATACAGGACATAATGTATCGGAACATCGCCATGTATAATTCCATCTTGTAAGCCACTTGGCACACCTTTTATGTTTCAGAGAGAGAGCTCGAGCGATTTGTAATATCGGCCTAGCGCCGCTTGTAACCTTCTTGAATATCAATAAAGAGATCGAATTTGCTTCTACTTGTGTTTATTTACTTTCCGCTGCAATGGGGACACTCTGTGCGACTCTGTGGCCTAGCTCAAATCGGCCGTTTCTGGACTTGGCCTTGCACGGGCGTAACCTAGGCCCGTGTGGCATCACGCCTTAGCGAGGACGATCGCTCCTACGGGAGCGGGGCGTGACAACTACACACATGTAATCCACATAGTCCTCTCCTTAGGCACAAATCCTATATGCATCTAATACATATACAACACATATATATATATATATATATATATATATATATATATATATATATATATATATATATATATATATACATTATGAATGATGACAGCTATTCCAAGATACACATGTTTCTATATGTGTAACACACTATGCAAACTACATGCTCCAATCTAGACACACAAGCCCAAAAGACCCAATTATAGATACATAAATATACATATATAAGTGCACATGATACATACGACATAATTACTATACAAAAGGCTCCTCGACACGTGGATACACTTCACCATCACCAAATCCCTACATCAATGTGAGTATTGTAGGAACAAAATCGTAAAGTAGAATACTCTAGAGGGAGGTGAATAGAGTAGGCAGCAGAATATTACTAATTAAAAATCTCGTTAGCAGTTAGATCACAGATATAATGATAATCATAAAGTAAATGACAAAAATAAAAGAGTGATCAGAAGGAAAACGCAAACACGGAGATTTATACTGGTTTTCCTCTTGTGAGGACTAGTCCAGTCGGAAGAACTCTAGCTTCCAGTTGAATCTACTATTGAAAAATCCTGCAAGTTTTCGTACGAAGTCCTTGTAACTTCTACAGACGCGAGCTTTGAAACGAAGAACTCGACCAACTTTAATTATGAAGAGTTGTTTCTTCAATCAAGCCTCTGATTACAATCGCTCTGAAACTTTTAGACCGTACCGTACTGGCAAATCGACTAGAGGATTGTAACTGGCTTGGGATTTGAAAATGGAAGCTTTTAGAACTCTTTGGAAGAAATATAAGCTTTAGAAGAGAAGAGATTGAAAGTGAATTAGTGATTTGAAATGATCGAAATCCTTCTCTATTTATAGTTTTTTTAAAGACAGAACTCTGACAGAATTCGGGCAGAATTCGGACAGAACTCTTTGTAACAAACCGCAACTGAAGGGAGACCAAGTTCAAAATCAAACGTTCACATAACGTTCAACTTGGCCGAACTCTGGCCGAGTTCTGTTAGGGTTGTGCCAGTTGATTTTGAGAAAAATTATTTTGGCTTTTGGAAAAGTCCTTCAGAAGTTTTTTGTAAAAAGGATGTTTTTCAAAAACATAGGTCATTTTTAAAAGGATAGGATGATTTTGAAAAACGATTCTGGACAGCCTATTTGCCAGTACGACTTGGTGTATAATGTATTCCTAGACTCAATAAAATAAAAAATTACATTGCTTTGAAGGAAATACATTCTGAATGGCAAACAGCTTCGGTCTTGAACATAGTAGATATCCATCGTTGAGCAGTGTCCAAAACGTCGTAGGTAAACATCTGAATTGACTTGCATTGATATCGAGACAGAGTTTGATCAATTATTAAAATTAGGTTTGACCATGACCAATGGGCCAACAATCTTTTCCATTTTGATAATTGACAAACCTTGCCGATATAACATCTAAGTTTGGATTAATTCAAAATTGTAAAAAAAATTGTTCATAACCTGTATTCATGAAGATGTTAGATCTTATTTCTCCCCCGTTGTCACTTAGCAATATAACTACGAAAGAGAAAGCTCTCCCGCAATAAATGCATAAGTAACAAACAGTGAAGAAACACAAATAAAATTATATAAGAACATTCATCACAGGCATGGTATAAACAGTGAATAAAATAGACAGATATAAAACAACATAGGCATGGTATTTGTCACAGGCTGTTAATATGAAGCATAAAGAAAGATAATGCTAGAAGAAAGCTGAAACAAATAAAGTGCTGAATAATAAACTAAGCCAAACTGAGGCATAAAAACAACTATCTATGTAAGTCAGATAGCATAACGAAAATAAGAGTACTAATAATATCTTGGAATGTCAGAGCATTTTCAAGTAAACATAAGACAAAATATCAATCTCAATATGTAACATCTCAAAAATCATCATCCTCCTCATTATCATCATCGGCTGCAACGCCAGCATGTCCAGATGGACCAGCTCCAGAAGTACCAGCTCCAGAAGTATGAGGAGTGGCACCAGAAGTACGATACCAATCGTAGGCGTTTCCTAGCTGAAACAGAGAGTGGATCGCCTCATCATCAATGCGATAGCCAGAAACAGAAGAGTCTCGAGGAAGAGAGCTAGCAGAGTGATCCGTCTGTGCAAATCTCAGATCGACAAAGGAGTTCGCAATAGCCTGGAACCGAGTCACGTCACGGAACTCATGTTTCCTGAAAGGGTCAACATAAAATGACTGCAGATCTGAAAGATGCTGACGAATACCCTCAAAGGTCATAGGGTAAAACTGAGAAGGACCAGGTGCTGTAGGAGTAGGTGCAGTAGGTGGACGAACAGTGGCAATGCTGCGACGAGAGAGTTTGAGGAACTTGGGCTCAGGGTCCAGAGCACAAGTGGATAAGTCAATATCGAATCTCTGAAAGATGCGTGGGATGATCATCGCATAAGAGAGGTTGTGGTCTCTTCCGTGACATCTACCCATCATCTGAATGATAGTCTTAGGGGCAGAGAAAGGAATCCCCTTAAAAATGTGATATAGAGCAGAAAGCTTAAGTGCAGTGACATCATCTTTGGAAGTAGATTTTGGAAGTAAAGTGGAATAGATGATGCGATGTAATTCGTAGTTAAACAAGTTCAAGTTATTGGCCTTGAACTTTCCAGGACGAGCACGTGCGGGCGCACAAAGCTCATTCTTGAAACTAACGAGAGTCGTACCATCGGAGAAATCAAAATTAGTGATGTCATCGAGCGGGGCACCTTCGTTTGGAATACCAAGGATTTTCGCTAACGTTTGATCAGTAAACTCGATATCTATCCCTCCAACATGTGTTCTCACGATAAAAGTGTCTAACACGAAATTACAGTAAAATAATCTAATGGCATTATTAGCTATAGGAAATTGTAATAAAACAAAGTGTTGTAACTCTAATGCCTCAAAGTAAGGATGGTGGTCGGGAAAGACATTCCATTTGATCGGAGATCCGGCACAAATAGTACGCATAATGAAATCGGCATACCACAATAGGGCTTGGTCGGGAGTTTTGAAGTAAAACTCGTCCGATGCACCGTCATCCGATTGGACCGGAGAAAAGAGGAAATCCGTATGCGGATCCGAAGACGATGCCTCTTCACTGGCATTGGTCTTCTTCCTCTTGAAAGGATTGAATCCCTTAGGCATTCTAACCCAAAATCTAGAAACCCTAACAATTGGAAAGTGGAGGAGAGAAGGAATTATACCTTCCGAGAATTGGATATGCTGTAGAGGACGAAATTCTCTGCACGAATCCAAAGTTTGGACGAAGATCTCCACGTGGATTGAAAAAAGGAAGGTGGAGACGAACTAGGGTTTAGGGGGCACGGCTGTTGCTGTTTTGATGATGTTTGGAAGAATGAAGAAGAGAGGGCCTCGGGTTCTGACTGGTACATATATATACCCAGCCGAACTCTGGCCGAATTCGGACCGAACTCGGGCCAAATTCGCCAAGGGTTGCCTGGCCATATATATATATATATATATATATATATATATATATATATATATATATATATATATATATATATGTATATAAAATAATAATGAGGCCATATTTTTTTTATTAATTCGTTTCAAATGTTTAATTCAGAGTTTAGTAATTTTAAATCTCAAAATAATATAATTAATATTATTTTAGAAATTAATATTCTTTACTCAGCATCTGTCTCAGATTAGCTATAGGAGTACTGTCCCAGCTAACGGAGGTTCACCGGAAAACTCTTAAATACGCTTCGCTTCGACCGTAGTCATGGTGACAGACAGACTCTTTTTAGGCTTGTCTCAAAAACAGTTATTGAGTATCGAATAAATAATTAATAAAACAAAATTAATTAATATTATTGACATCTAAAATTTCTAATTCTCGACGTAAATAACTGAAACGATCTTCCGCTAGAGATTTTATGAGTATGTCAGCTAATTGATTATGTGTGTCTATGTATACAAGGTCTATATCTCCATTTTGTTGATGATTTCTAAGAAAGTGATGTCTAATCTCGATATGTTTAGTGCGAGAGTGACATATTGGATTCTTAGTTAAATTAATAGAACTAGTGTTGTCACAGAAAATAGGTATGTGTGTAAAATACAATCCATAGTCTTCTAAAGTTTGTTTTATCCACAAAAATTGTGCACAACAACGTCCTGCGGCGATATACTCAGCCTCGGTTGTTGATAATGTAACAGAATTTCGTTTCTTACTAAACCAAGAGACTAGAGCTTTTCCTAGAAAATGACATGTGTCGCTAGTGCTTTTTCTATCTACTTTGTATCCGACAAAATCAGCATCAGAATAACCGATTAGGTCAAATGACGTGGTTTTGGAATACCATAAGCTGACAGAAGAAGTGCCTTTAAGGTATTAGAAGATACGCTTAACTGCGCACAGATGTGATTCCTTAGGATTAGCTTGAAAGCGTGCACATAGACAAACACTAAACATAATGTCTGGTCGACTAGCAGTTAAATAGAGTAAGCTACCGATCATATCTCGATACTTACGTATGTCGACAAGTTTACCTTGTTCATCAATATCAAGCTTGGTTGAAGTCGCCATTGGAGTGCTAAGTGGCTTGACTGCTTCCATATCGAACTTCTTTAATAGATCCTTTGTGTACTTTGCTTAATTTATGAACGTCCCATTGTTGGTTTGTTTAATTTGCAGTCCGAGAAAGAATTTTAGCTCTCCCATCATGCTCATCTCAAACTCATTCTGCATACACTTTAAAAAATTTTGACAAAGAGATTCATCAGTAGATCCAAAAATAATATCATCTACATAGACTTGAATCAAAAGAATGTCGTTATTCAAAGATTTTATAAACAAAGCAGTGTCAACCTTTCCCTTTGAAAACCCGTTATCAAGTAGAAAAGAGCTTACACGATCGTACCAAGCACGAGGGGCTTGTTTCAAACCGTATAAGGTTTTCTTCAACTTGAAAACATATTCAGGAAATTTGAAATCAGTAAAACCAGGAGGTTGAGCTACATAAACTTCTTCTTTTATAAAACCATTTAAAAATGCGCTTTTGACATCCATTTAAAATAATTTAAAATTATAAAAACATGCAAATGCACATAATATGCGAATGGATTCTAATCTCGCAACTGGGGCATAAGTCTCATCGTAGTCGATACATTCTTCTTGATTGTATCCTTGAGCTACGAGTCGAGCCTTATTACGAGTCACTAAACCATTCTCGTTCAGTTTATTACGGAATACCCATCGGGTGCCAATGACCGGATGATCAATAGGCTTGGGAACATGTTCCCAAACTTGATTCCGTTCGAATTGGTTTAATTTTTCTTGCATAGCATCTATCTAAAAATTATCACTACATACTTCATCAATATTTTTGGATTCAAACTGCGAAACAAAAGCAACAAAAGAAGCTATATCTTTATTAGAGGAACGAGTACTTACACCCTTGGTAATCTCACCAATTACCAAGTCCTTTGGATGATTAGCCAAGAATCTCATCTCTTTTGGTGTAGTCTCAGGATTGCTAGTTTCGACTTCTTTGCTTTGAGGTTCATCTGATGCTTGATGTAATAGTGCTGCATCTTTGTGTGAAGGTTTTGCAGTAGCTATACTTGGTGTGATTATGTCTTCATTGTCATCATCGTCTAAGTGTTGATTTAGCTCATCAAACTTGACATTGATTGATTCTTCGATGATCATGGTTCTTTTGTTGAATACTCTGTATCCTTTGTTCTTTGCTGCATAACCTAAAAATATACCTTCATCGGCCTTTTCATCAAATTTACTCAAATTGTCTTTAGTATTAAGAATAAAATATTTACAACCAAAAATCTTGAAATATGAAACATTTGGTGTTCTATCAAACCATAGTTCATAGGAAGTCTTCTTCGATATAGGTCGAATTAGAACCCTATTGAGAATATAGCATGCTGTATTTACAGCTTCAGTCCAAAAGTATCTAGGTAGACTAAACTGGTTTAACATTACTCTAGCCATTTCAGATAGAGTTCTGTTCTTACGTTCCACAACTCCATTTTGTTGCGGAGTCCTAGGGCAAGAAAATTTATGCAAATAACCTGTGTCACAAAATTGCTTGAATTCTGCATTCTCAAATTCGCCGCCATGATCACTACGAATACGAGTAATCATGAATCCTTTTTCATTCTGTACTTTCTTGCAAAAGGTGGCGAATTCTAATAATGCATCGTTCTTGCGTGCAAGAAAATAAACCCATGTATATCTAGAAAAATCATCTATAATGACAAATGTATATAACTTACCACCTAGACTAGCAATTCTACTGGGTCCAAATAAGTCCATATGCAACAGTTGTAAAGGTCTAGTGGTACTTACAACGTTTTTGGATTTGAATACGGATTTGGTAGCTTTGTTCTTTTTACATTCACTACATACCGTATCCTTCTTGAAAGAAATGTCCGGTAAGTCGCGTACCAACTTCTTTGTAGATAGTCTTAAAATTGTATCTATGTTTGCATGGCCGAGTCTCATATGCCATAGTTGACTCTCGATGCTTTTGGCCATCAAACATCTACCGGCTTTGTTAGCATCTTCTAACAAATAGAAAACATATATGTTATCTTTCCTAATACCTTCAAATATAGTACTACCAGTTGAACTATCAACTATAGTACATTTATCTTTGACGAAGTTAATACCATAACCGTGATCAGCTAAATGGCTTATGCTGAGGAGATTATGTTTTAACTCAGTAACTAGACATACATCTTTAATCACTGGATAGGGAGCCTTACCAATGTCATCGATACCGATTATGTACCCTCTTAGATTATTAACAAAGAAGACATATCATTCTTTATTCTTCTTCGATAGTGTTGCGAATAGTGAAGCGTCACCGGTCATGTGCCGTGAGCAACCGCTATCGAGGATCCATTTGCTCCTAGCATGTGAACGACGTCCCACCTACAAAATAATTTGCAGATAAAACTCTTGGTACCCATTTCTTGTAGGATCCTGACTGGTTAGTTTTTGGTATCCATGCATAAATATTTAAATCTACTAACTTTCTGATTCTACATGCAGAAGATATATGACCAATGAGGCCACAATAATGATATTTAGCATGTTGAGTGTTGAAAGTAGTGTGAGGTGCATGATTGGTAGGTTTTGGTTTTCTAGTATAGAAGAATGCATGCCTATTTGTCTTCTTGGACATAATTTTGGTATGGTTAGGTCTGACAGTGTTGGGCATGTTCCGATGATTCAGTAATCGACACGTGTTAGAATAGGAAGCAACAACTTCAGGCTGTTTTTCTAAACTAATTTTTAACTTTTTGGAAGTGTCATATAATCTAGTATAGTCAGATGTGAGTGATTCTAATCTGACCTGTGCGCACTGGAGACTCTTTCTCTCCTTAGATAGGTCTTCTTTTTACTGGATGATAGTTTGGTCTTTTTCTTCGGATAGCTTAACAGTCTCGTGTAACAACAATTTAATAGAAGAGAGCTCACCAGACTCATTTGAAGAGTCATTATTTCTAACATGATCTAATTGGTCGGTAAGTCTTCCTACTTCACCTTTGTACTCTTTGAGTACCTTCTTAGAGGTTTCACATTTACTACGCAGTTTTCTGTAACCATTTAGCAGGTCACTGAAAGCCTTTTCTAGTTGCTCAAAGGTGAAATCATCATAAGGATCAAATAGAGGATTAGTGATTACCTGATCGCAAGCCATCAAGCATACATTTGCACCGTCATCTGATTGTTTGTCTTCTGAGTCGCTGGCTTCACTTTCATACCATATGCTTGTGTTGGCGTACTTTCTTGATATAGATTTCTTCAGGTAGCCTTTGTCATATTTGCTACTTTTCTTTGATGATGATGCTGTGGGACAATCTTTCTTCATGTGTCCTTTCTTCTTGCATCCGTAGCAAATAGGATCTTTCTCGTTGTTGTTGTTGTTGTCTTTGCTGTATTTTGTTCTCCTGTTAAATCTCATGAACTTCTTAAATTTTCTTACCAGAAGAGCTTGATCTTCGGAGTCGGAGTCGCTGTCGTCAGAATCATCTTTGATGGTTCTTCTATGTTGAGCCTTGAGAGCGATCGACTTCTCTGACTTCTTCTTTGACGTAGCATCTTCAAAGTCTTGAAGTCTAAATCGTGAGTGACTAGCTTACCCATGAGTGTTTCCAGAGACATTGTTGAGAGGTCGTTCCCTTCAATGATTGTTGTAGCCTTTGGAATCCAGTTCTTCGTAAGGGCTCGTAGAAGTTTGCGAATCTTCTCATGGTTACTATAATCCTTGCCTAGTGAAGACAGAGGATTTATAATATCCAAGAATCTTGTAAACATCTGAGTGACTGATTCACTTGGCTTCATTTTGAACGCCTAGTATCCTGAGTAAGTCTGCTGATCTTTGACTCTTTGACTTGTGTTGTTCCTTCGTGGGTTACTTCGAGAAGTTTCCACACCTCGTTTGATATTGTGCAGGTAGACACCCTGTTGAATTCAGTTCTGTCTAAAGCACAAAATAGAGCGTTAATAGCACGTGCGTCAAGACTGGCCTTTTTCTTTTTATCCTCTGTATATTTGTCATAGGATTTTTCAACTAAAACATCATCAACATTAATACGAGGGGGCTTTCTATACCCATCAATAACTACAGACCATAAGTCAAAATCAAGAGATTTCAGAAAGAAACTCATACGTGTTTTTCAATAAGTGTAGTTTGTGCCGTCAAATAGTGGAGGTCTGTTTGTGGCTTGGCCTTCACTTGTGAATTTCACAGTTTCCATGTGTAATACTGTGATCTATATAACAATTGAATATAACTACAATTTTACCTTGCTTTACCTGTATAACCTGCTCTGATACCAATTGTAGGAATGAAATCGTAAAGCAGAAAACTCTAGAGGGGGGTGAATAGAGTAGGCAGCGGAATATTTCTAATTAAAAATCTCATTAGCAGTTAGATCACAGGTATAATAATAATCACAAAGTAAATGATAGAAATAAAAGAGTGATCAGAAGGCAAACGCAAACACTGAGATTTATACTGGTTTCCCTCTTGTGAGGACTAGTCCAGTCGGAAGAACACTAGCTTCCAGTTGAATCCACTATTGGAAAATCTCGCAAGTTTTCATACGAAATTCTTGCAACTTCTACAGACGCGAGCTTTGATACAAAGAACTCGACCAACTTCAATTGTGAAGAGTTATTTTTTCAATCAAGCCTCTGATTACAATCGCTCTGAAACTTCTAGACCGCACCGCACTGGCAAAATTGACTTGAGAATTGTAACTGGCTTGGAATTTGAAAATGGAAGCTTTTAGAACTCTTTGGAAGAAATGTAAGCTTTAGAAGAGAAGAGATTGAAAGTGAATTGGTGATTTAAAATGATCGAAATCCTTCTCTATTTATAGTTTTTCCAAAGACAGAACTCTGACAGAACTCGGACAGAATTCGGACAAAACTCTTTGTAACAAACCGCAACTGAAGGGAGACCAAGTTCAAAATCAAACGTTCACATAATGTTCAACTTGGTCGAACTCTGGCCGAGTTCTGCTAGGGTTCTGCCAGTTGATTTTAAGAAAAATTATTTGGCTTTTTGAAAAGTCCTTCAGAAGCTTTTTGTAAAAAGGATATTTTTCAAAAACATAGGTCATTTTTAAAAGGATAGGGTAATTTTGAAAAACGATTCCGGACAGCCTATTTGCCAAGTACGACTTGGTGTACAATGTATTCCTAGACTCAATAAAGTAAAAAATTATATTGCTTTGAAGGAAATACATTCTGAATGACAAGCAGCTTCGATCTTGAACATAATAGATATTCATCGTTGAGCAGTGTCCAAAACATCATAGGTAAACATCTGAATTGACTTACATTAATATCGAGACAGAGTTTGATCAATTATTAAAATCAGGTTTGACCATGACCAATGGGCCAACAAGTATAGCCATGAATATGCTATCAAGCTCATAATGAGGCACATTACATGTAGAAATTTGTCTAAATGGACCAAGCGTATCACCTCGTGTCATGGCATAACCTTCGATACCGTAATTAGGACACATGAACCAATGCTACACCAAAACATGATACATAATTCCTTTGAGAACTTGTATCAATTATACTTGATGGTCACAATCCCGTAACTACCCAAATGCTACCATTCTAAGTCATAGATCTATTAAGAATGGGTCCTCTAACATCTATTTCACTACATAGAAGGTTGGATCTAGCCATAGATGGGTCTCCTACATATATATATGAAATTTGACTATGGAAAAGAGAGAATAGAGTGTTATACCTATGTAGAATGGTGCCTTCATAAGAACCCACGAATTTGGAGAAGGAGGAAGATAAAGGTTCCAAAATCTTGCTAGAGCCTCCACCAAGCCTCCTTGAGCTCCCTAAGTACTTAACACACCAAAGAGAAGAAAGGGGAGGAAATTTGGAGGAGTGTGGAATGAAGAAAAATAGAAACCCTAGGTTTGCTATGGCCGGCCAAGAGAGGGCATAAATAGGGTTTAGTTAGCCCTAAACTTCTTGATGACAACTAATTAGTTAAATGCTTTTAAGGACAATAAGTATTTGGCCCTAAATAAATGCTTGTACTTAACCTAGCCATGACTAGAGTCTAATTAATTAGAAAATTTAAATCCATGAATCTAGGCTAGTTGTCATGCTAATGGCACACTAATAGAAAATTTTAATTTGGTCGAAAATAATCCTAACCGAAAATATGGTAGTGACACCAAGTGTGGCGTGTATCAGAGAGTTGTTGACAGCCTTGTAATTGATTCAAAGTTATCAATAAAAGAGATCTTGTTCTTTATATCATTGTGTTCACTTTGGTTTTCTGTAATATTATTTGTTGCTTCTTACTCTGCATTCAAAGTTTCACTGCATTGTTGTCTTAATATCTTAATAGTCTATTTAAGTTATTATATAAGTTCTGGTCTTGTGCAAGCGTAACTTAGGCTTGCGCGACATCACGTCCAAGTGAGGACGAACAGTTCTACAGAGATCAAAGCGAGGACGAACGATCCCGCAGAATTGGGATGTGACTCAGTCTCGAGTGAAAGAAAGTAGCGAAGATAGCCAAGGTCGTTCATCTGAAACTGCTGATGAAGGTATCTCCGAGTATCTGCAATCCAGTCACAAAGGAGATGCTATGTACAACAGCTAGCATTGACATGATGGTCGAGGATCTGGAGATGAAAGAAGATGTAAAGCATTTCGGGGAATCAGTGATCAATGATGAGGAGGAGAAGAAACTCTATCACGGGATGACATGCATGGAATCCAATTGAGGAGCCATGTAATCAACACTTTTGATCAGACTGGAGGAAGAGAATGTTTAGGTTCAACCTCGATTCAAGGTGTTTAGAAGGACAGTCTGGACATCATAAAACGTCGATGGGAATTGCGACGAAGACGATGGAGGATTAGTGGCTGAACTAGGCTCAAATTGAGCAAAAGCAACAACACCGGTACACCACCAGTATACAAACGATGTACTGATTCTTGAGTCAAAATGGCTCTGTTTGCTAGGCGGAACAATTGTGGTATATCGCTAGTCGGTGAATGGTGTAAATTCACACCCAAGTTAGCATTAGTAAAGTCTGAATGACCAAATCTGGACGACCAGGATTACTACTAGGTTATTTTAGGAATTTTATATACTCTAAATTAGGTTTTCTCAACCTACAAATATGCATTGAGGGTGGTTGGGATGTAGAATCTCATACGGAAGATTCAGGGTGCAAGTCTACAGAAAATCTAAAAGAAAGTCTATGCTTTGTTCTTAGGGCTTGTCATTCGAGACAGTTGGAAGAGGAGATCTATTTGGAGTCATCTTCTTTTGTTCTGGGATATCATCACATGGTTTGGTGAGTGATTTCAGTTTTATCTTCCTTTCTTTCTTTCGAGTTTGGTGAGGGAGTCAACTTTTCAGCAAGTACGGGGGACGGGGCAGTCAGAGGGTGGGAGTGGCTGGAGGGGGCAGGAGGGCAGGGGAAGGGAGGTTGCAGGGCTAGTTAAAAAAAAAAAATTAGAGTATAAAATTAAAATTATTTAATAGTTAATGGTATCAAGTTGAGTAAAAAATGTTGAAGATATCAAGTTGAGAAACATGGATATACGAGGATATCAAGTTGCAAACATGTCAAATAGTTCTATAAAGTGAAAAATAAAAGATCTTGTGGTTATAGTTCTATAAAGTGGAAAATAAAAGATCTTCAACCTGAAAACCATGTGACCTGCTTCACAACAAACTCTTTAAAGAGAACTATCCGAACTTTGTCACGTCACTTTGTTCACGCGAGTCCATTGTATCCAAGCCCATTGTATCTGGACACTTGGTTTTTCCTTCAACAAAACGATCTTGTGTACACCAATACCACTGGCCATGTACACTTCCAAATTGTAGTATTGTCTTTTGGTACACCAATACCTCTGGTCATGAACACTTCCAAAGAAGAACGTTGAATGAAAGAGGAAACAAACAGCACAAAGTAGAAACGGATACATGAGACTTTGTTTCCACATAAAGACCCCAACCTCATCTAATTAAAGGCAGTTACTCAATGTAAAAATAAATTTAATTTTCATAAACATAAAAAAGGGTACAAGTATGGAGTAATGACAACCAAACCAAGCCAAACTATACAAGAAGTAGATTACTCCTATATGTGACTTCCTAATACCCACACATAATAGGTTCACTAAACAAACATTTACAATGTACACACACTAACTATTCACACATACATACATACATATGCTAATTATAACATGCAACCCCTCATGACTTCATTGATCAACAGGTCCAAGACCATTGCAGCCCCCCGGATCCCACCGTCACCGTCAGGTCCCCGGCCACTGCCGGATCCGGCATCCCCGTGTCGTCGGCCGCAATCAGTGGGATCCCCTGAAACGCGTCGAGCCCGAAGTCCTCGGCGTTCGGCAGCCCCATCACGTACTCGTTGAGGTCGTCCAGCTCCACGTCTCCGTAGTAGGTCGCCTCGGCCCTCGACTCGCTCGACTGTTCGGTCGTCGTCGTCGTCGCCGTGGACGTGGCGGCCGTGTCGGCGGAGGAGGAGCGCTGCGGAGGAGGAGTTTCGGGGCCGGGGGCGAGGTTGAGGCGGGCGCATTCGCCGTAGAGGCTCCGCGCGGCCTTGTCGTAGGCGCGCGCGGCGTCGTCCGCGGTGGCGAAGGTGCCGAGCCAGAGGCGGGCCCCGCGGTTGGGCTCGCGTATCTCGGCGACCCACTTGCCCCACGTCCGCTGGCGGACGCCGCGGTAGGGGCAGGAGGGGTTGTCAGGGCCGCCCTTCCCCTTCATGCACCCCTTGCGCGACCTGCGGAGGAGGCAGCTCCTCCTCTTTCCTCCCCCACCTGCTCCCTTCTCCTCGTCGCCATGGGCTCCCATTGCCAACAGCAGAACAAGCAAGAACAAGGAAAACAATACCATAAAGAAAAGAGTAGTAGCGCTACTACTACTTGAAGGAGGAGAGAGAGAGGGGGGAGGGGTTATATGGGAGTGACAAGCAGGAGTTGGAGGCGGCTGGTGACACATAGGAGGGACACTTGGAAGGAGGAGAGACGCTCCACCAGCCAAGGAAAGGATAAATCTTGCATGGGAATGTAGGTGGCAGACTGTGATGATAGATGTGTGTCACTTGCGACCAGGGCCGGCCCTGGGGTAAGCCGGACAAGCCTTGGAGCTTGGGCAACCCCCCTCTGCTAGGACAATCCCTCTCTGCTAGGGCAATCCCTTAGGCTCAGCATAACCCACCAAAGGGTTAAAGGGCAACCAAAATTAGCTCCAGGATAGGGCAACCTAAACCTCCGGGCCGGCTCTGCTTGCGACTCAAAGGGATGAATTCTTTGTTATGCAAGGGTTGGTGGGCAGCCACGTGATGACCATGATCTTACCAGAGGATTCTTCCGGGGACTATTTGGTTCGCGGAATCAGGATCTTAATTTTTTTTTTTTTTTCTGAATTTGTATGCCAAAAAAGATTAAAAAAAAAATCTTAGAGATCTATTTAACAATTATAGGAATAACGGATATGAGATAGTTTTAGAATAACGATTGTGAGAATTGATTTTTGGTAGTTTTAAGTAGCATCTTTTAAATCAATCCAATTTATATTTGTTAATTCACTGACGAACGGTTTTGAACGTTTCTATACGAGTAAAATTACTTATATGTCTATATATAAACAAAATGGTCCCGAGCACGGAAACTGCAATCCGGTCCACGCCTTGATCATGATGTAGAAGTCTTTATTTAATCAAAATAATAGAAACACATGAAATAATAGAAACGACTGATCGAAAGTAGAAGAGATCATACAGATGAGAATGATAGGGTTTAGTAGTTATAATATATATTTTTGGTAAGAATATAAATAGAATAAAATAATAAAAAATTTCAAAATCTATCAATTTGGAGTGTTTATAAAGCCATCTAAAATTATATTACATCATTTTAAAAAAAAAAAAAATTGAGCCGACTAAAATTAGTCTCAAATTATAAAAAAAAAATTCAAAGAATGAGATTTCCAGAACAATTATAAGGAAACCTTACAGTAACTTAGAGCATCTCCAACCCTATTGTCTTGTTAAGTGTTGTAAGTCTTAGGTGGCTCCTATGTGGCATGAGCCACAAGACAATGTCTTGTTTATGTGGCAAAATTATATCTCAAATGACAATGAGATAGAAAAACTCTCTCCAATGCAAAAGTATTGAGGAGACAATAAAAAGTATTTTTTTCCAACTTCCAAGGCATCTCCTCCACTTCTTCAACTTTTCTATAAATATTTCTATTCATAATTGATGATGTGGAGACAAAGTCATTGTGAAGTGCATTGTCTAGATTTAGACAACCAACTTCACATTCTCCTTGCCATGTCATTGTCATGTCAACTTCATATTTTATTCTACATTTGCATTAGAGAAATTTTTTTGAAATAAAAGTTCGTCATTCCTATGTGACAACCATTTTTTTCTAAACTATTGTGACAATAGGATTGGAGATGCTCTTAGATACAAAATGTTAAGTTTAAAGATAGAATCTCGAAAGGAGCAACGGACTAAAATAGACAAGAATACTACACATATTTTCCTAGTTAGATTTTTGTATTTGAGTCCAATTTCTACCCAAAATGATGGATCTTCTCACACGGTAATGTAATTCAAGACGTCCCTAAAATATTGATACATGGAATAATAATTGACAAGTTCACAAGTTGCTAGGCGTTGCATGACGTGGCAAAACCCTCCTTGCCACATCACATAGATATGTTAACAGACGACTTTGCTACTGAATCACAAAAATGTCACTATAATTCTTGACATGACAGCTTTTTCCTTTTTACTCGTCACGTTGCTAGGACATTGTAAGACGTCGCTGGACTGATGTCATTACCAATGTTTTAGTGATGAGACCATTTTTTTCGTCCTTAAAAATTATGATGTTTGTTCATCCTCCAATTACAAGGTGATATGTGGTAAATTATAAGTCAAATCTATTTTGGAAGTGTACTAGTTGTCACATGTCATTATGTAATTGGAGGATGAACAAATATTATAATCCTGAGGGGTGAACAAAAATGGACTCTTTTAGTGATGTTTATTAGCTTTGCAACATGGGTATTGGCAACTTACGTCCTTGGCATTTTCGCTTAGCTACGGCTTGAAGGAGGTTAGCGACGTTTATTTGGCAACCAGCACCTACTGGCCAAACCCTGGAACGGCCAGTAGGTGCTGGTTGCCCCACACAGAGTTCTGGCCGAACTCTGTGTCGTCGGGGGCTGAAGCGAATTTCAGGATGAGTTTTCATCATTGGATCTAATCCATCGGTCCAGGTTGGTTGCGGGATTAGGGAGATATATTGAGTTTTCTCAACCCTAATTCATTATCGTATGATCGCAACGTAACACAAGTTTGAGAGAGGGAGGAGGCAAGAGTGCCATTGCAACTTCGGAGAAGAAGACGGAGGATTGAAGGTCGTTTTCGAAGGAGATCGTGTTTCGGGTAATCTCTACTCGTCGTTCTCGCTCTTCGTAGCCTTGTAATCATTGTTCTTATTTCTGAGTGTTGTGGGGATCCGATTTGGATCGGGAGGAGTTTGTAGAGGGTGTAATTCTTCTATTCCATTAGTGGAGGCTTCTCAGGGTTGGACTCCGATCGTCCCGTGGTTTTTCCCGCAAGGGTTTCCACGTCAAAAATTCTCTGTGTCTGCGTGATTGTTTTTGTGTGGCTATTTTTGGGTTCGTGCGTTGTATTGCTCGGTCCTCTCGCAGGTACTCTCCGGTTTGGGGAAAGGTTTCCGCGTTTCTTTCCCATGGGACCGAGTTCGGCCCGAACTCGGATCCCCTGCTTCCAGCAGCTCCAGCAGCAGCAGCAGCAACTCCGTTGCCTACTTCCCGAGCTTCTCCGACATCGGACGGCGCTCGTCGCACTCCGGGGTCTTTTCCACATAGGTTGGGAACCCCACCCACTCCAACAATTTGGCACATCGTAATTTTTTTTTGTTAGGTGCTCGACCTAACTGACCTAGAATTGGAGAAGATCTAGTGTTTCCTGTCATGGTTTCTTGAATATTTTGTAGACAGAACCCAGAACAGACAACACATGGGGAGGAACAACTAACTTTTATTGGTTTTCTTGAATTGGTAACATGACTGATTACATATCCAAGAAAAAGGAACTGGAAACTAAAAGCCAAACTGGAAACTAAATTGAAAAGCTAAGTAAATGGTTACAATTTCTCATACCTCTCTCTTCCCAGTTGCTCTATTTATAGATTTGATACCTGAATATAATTTGTTTCTATTACAGGTATAGGTAGGCAGTTACAAGCAGTTGGCTGATTGATCCAGCCATTGGAAAGCTTACTAAGACTTTGGGGACTCAGGCAGTTGGATAGTTGACTGAAATTAGCAGTTGGAGACTCTGGCAGTTGGAGAACTGAACAATTGCGCTATGATACTCATGCTCTGGAATCTGGAACTGATGAATGCAACCTGGTACTAAGCACTGGGAAACTGGGAAACTCTCGGGTAGCTTATTGTATCACTAGACACTTATACATGGGTATGTATCAATACCCTTCCCTTAATTTGACATTGTCCCAAGGTCAAAGAAGGAACTATTTTGATTCCTGGATCCCATATGGTTATCAGCAACTTCTCTAGTATATTCTTGTGGTGACTGACTGTTTGTAAAGCCATTTGCAGTCTGGATTCAAGCCATCTACTAAGGAGGAATTAATCATACTTCTTAGCACTTAACCGTCCATTATGACGATTGCTAGATCTGTAGGTAAGGGCATGTAATCAAACTGCCCTGCCTGCTCAAAAAAGGGGGCAGTATGAACAAACTGACCTCTGTCTAAACCACCAGGTGCGTGTATCTTCTCAGTCAGTATGTTATCAATATTAGACCTCTGCACAACCTTATCAACACCTGTTTGAGGGGGTATACTTAGGTTACCATTTTCTGTGGATCCGACGCCCTCTTTTTTAGCATCTTCGCCATTAGCTGGCAGTTCCTGATGGTCACCTTCTACAACTTCAACACTCAGCTTTGCATCATCAATTATATTATTGCCATTAATTTCTTTCTCTGAGCCATTTGATCCTTCATATTCACTGATTATCTTCTTGAAGCCGCATTGTTCTATACATTATTTTGCTCATCTACGTTAGAATCGAGTTAGACTCAGAGCCATGCTCCACTTGTAATGTCCCGCTCCGCACGGCGCATTACGCTGAGACGTTGACTCAAAGAGTCGCGTTGACCGAATAAAATTTATCGATGCGAATCAATACGAGAGTTGCATTGTCCCAAAGAAATGCATCGAGTTGAATCGATGCGAAGCGCTGCATTGCCCCGAAGGATAAGTGCGTTGAAATAGCTCAAAAATTCTAAGAAATCGAATCGACCCAAGGAGCAAGTCCGAATCGACGCAAGTATTACTTTTAGTTGGTTTCATGTGCAGGCTATTTGTTTACGCTGAAATATTAGAGGTCGATATTTTGCCTCATTCACAATGGGTCCGCAAAACCCAAATCACCGCCTCGCAACGGACTGGGACTTGGGAACGGTAGGCCGGAATCGATCGAATAGTTCAATAAAACAAGAAGTTCTCGAATGGCTAAGTCAGAAGATTTGGCCGTACAACAAAGATATGAAATCGAGCCGCATCAGCTCGACAAACAACAAGGCATATCGATTTAAGGTGGGAGGACTGACTCTTCTTTTTACTCCTTCATGCCTAAGTAAGAATGTATCATTGTATGCTATGTTAACCTATCGACGCCACGGACGTGGTCCGATCGGAAGATAAATCATATTGTGTTGAACACTAGTTAGAACAAATGAAATGAATCGTGCATCAAATGCACGAGTCGCTATGAAATATTGGATATCGCAAAGGCGAGCGCCTTGGCGCGCAAGCCACATGAACATGATAACTGTATTCGGCGAGTGTCTTCGTGCACGAGCCATTCAGTGCCTCCATGCACGAGTTAGAAAGGCTAGCACATTTAAAGAAAATATAGACGAGCGCCCTAGCGTGCAAGCCACGAACCTTGAACATTAAGGCTAAGAACATGGAATTACGGTATCGAGGCGTGCATCGCATGCACGACTCGAAGAGATGAGAACAATCGTGTTGAAACGTGCGTACATGCACGAGATCATAAAAGATGACTTCGTTGCGAAAAAGTACAGATGTAGCATGAATGTGACGGAACTGTCAGATATGACATGATGCCTCGAAAAGTGTTCGAGACCTTCGGGTCATTTGGTTGACGAACATTGAGTTGAGGCATGATGCCATTGAACATTGAAACGAAGTATGGAATGTAAGAACATAAAAAGTTAATGGAAGAAATACGAAATGATAAAGTCGAGTCTCGGACTCAAGACTATATTTGGTTGTTTGAATAATAGTGCGTTGCATGGTCGAATGGACTTGAGTAAATGATGAGATAATCTCCGTGCACGGGAACGTTCCCTTCGAATGGGTGCGCCACGGCTCCGGGACCGTTCGGCCTAAGAGGGATATAATCTTTGATGGGTGCACATCTGTAAGACGACTAGCAACCAGTTATAGATGTAAAAAGCCGTAAAAGATGGTATGCATACGGTATGTCTTCGGTTGTTTGGGATAGCAACCCAACCCGTGAAGCACCGGGCTACCCAATTCGAGAAAGAAAAGAAAGAAAAGAAATAGAGGAAACAAAATAAGAAACACCTTTAGTCCATTCTGGCACGAATACGCCAATGACCTTTATATAGTTAAGGAACGATGGGTTGAAAGTGCAGGCACGTATGTATCCTGTATACAAAGATCCTGCATAGAGAGCACTTATAATATGACAGGGAAAGAATGAGACGTATTCACCTTGTGTCAGTGCAAGGGCGAACGCGTATATGTTGGTAAGAAGTCGTGCCACAAAACAAACACGAGATTGCTTGCTTGCTTGCCTATTCAATTCGAATAACATGCTTGTCATGATAACATGCTTTATGCTTTTATAAATGCCATAAAATCGACCCTAAGGAGAATATTGCAAGATCATAAGCTAAGTTGCATGATTCAACATAAATACTAAATGTCGGTTTAGAAAGTGGATCTTTTCGTCAGTACATGCGAGGATGAACGTATTGATCCTCCACCAGCTTTCATGCAGGGTACAGAAAATGGATTGCTCACGGCGAAGCTTCGCTTGATCGCACAGAGTCATGGAATGCCGTAGCGTTTGAAACGTGCGATCACATTGACGCTCGAACTTGCAACATGATTGATGCGGCCGAGATAAAGAAGACATGATGTATGGAACGATGAAATCCTTTCTGGGCAAGAGAGAACTTGAGTGTTGTAGCCAATCTGGCAAATTCAGTTGGTCTATTGAAAGCCTTTGTAATCTCAGTTCATTATCAATAAAGAGAATTGTTTCGTATACTCTGTTTTTTTTCCGTTTGCTAATATAAAATCAAAGATAACCATTTTGAGAACTTGTCATCTTGTCTTGCACGAGTGCAACTCCATGCTCGTGCAGCATCACGCCCCCTACGAGGACGATGATTTGGGTGATTCCGGTTCGGGATGTGACAAATTGGTATCATAGCTCTAGGCTCAAAATTCTTTAGGACGTTTGCTTTGTTTCAATTCCAAAGAGTTATCCACTACCAATCGAATCACTCTTGACTCTACTCGATGCCACACTGGATGTTCCATATAATAAGTCTAATACAAATCGTATAATTTTGTCTCATGTGTTCTAGAAATTACATGTTGTTTGCTAAGAAAGTCGCGAAGGGTTTATTGCATTGAGTACAACGAGCCGTAAAATGTTAGTTGCTGCAAATGCAACAAATTGTGAAATGCGATTTGAGATATTGTTGTTGCAATGTAACATGTTGAATGCAAAATGAAACGATGCATGAAATGCAATGGGTTGTGAATATTGGTTGCGCCAATACGGAAACTTAAATAATGCGTTGTAGGAAGTGCAACGAGTTGATTGTGAATATGTGCTGCAATAAAAGTGATAAGTCAATATCGAATGTGTTGAACGGATTTGAGCATTGACTTTGAATGTCGGGAGTAAATTATTGTGCGAGGAGTAACAAATGTCGAAAGTAAATCATTGCATGAGGTGCAATGAATATCAAAAATAAGTCGTTGTACGATATATAATGCGTATTGGAAGTAAATTATTGCACGTGGCATAATACATGTCAAAGTAAAATCATTGCACGGAGTGCAACGGATATTAAAAATGAATCGTTGCACGAGATGCAATGGAAGGAACTGAAATCATAAATCGAAAGAAACGAATCGTTCGGTTGCACCCCGAACTTGTATTGGCAAATGAAAATATTAGCCAAGTTGTGTCGGATTTTGATTAATCAAAAGTTATGGTTGTGATCAAGCACGATCACTGCGAAAATCATGAGTCGGAAGAGATTGTTGGTTCATACCGAGTATGTTACGAGGGAAATGACTTGATTTCCGAGTGGTATATGCCATACCCCATAGGGACTGAATGACTCGATTTTGAGTGGTATATGATATACCACTTGTGCGATGAATTGCATCGACGCGTTGTGAGAATTGCGGAAGGTTTGTCCGCAACGGACGGGAGATTACCGAGACTCGATTGGAAATTTGTATGACGGTATGTTAATGCAAGTGTTCTTCAAAAATTGGTTGGAATGATCAGGCGGGACTCGTATCAATAAATGATATGTCAGACAAAAATTTTAAATCGGTCGGACGACCGAGACTAACAAAACGATTATGCCTTGAGACAATGATCGGATCGATCCGATAGGAAACTTAAAGTTATAAACGAGTCGCACGACTTGCGATCTCGATGAAAATATTGAGCGATACAAATTATAATCGAATCGCACGACTTGCGATCTCGACAAAAATGTTAGAATACGCGAATGGTAATCGAATCGCACGACTTACGACCTCGATAGAAATGTTAGCCGATGCAAAGTGTAATCGAATCGCACGACTTACGATTTCGATGAAAACATTGGTTGATTTGGATAGCCGTACCTAAGAAAGATAGTAGGTTATGTCGAGACGAGACTCACTGTGAGTACGACGAAATCATATGAAACTTAGAGGGTACGATTGCATGACTTGAGGGCACGACGTCGGGAAATCGGTAACTTGGTTACGCGATCGAAGTATAACGGAATGCAACGAATCGAGAAACGATTCGAGACGTGCAAAAATGTTCGTGAAGAACTTGGACGTATGCAATGCAAGTTGTCGACGTTGAAACAGAATAAAAGTTGACCCTTACGTTATCGAAATTGATACGACCTATTGGAAATTGATACGTAAGGAACCGTAAGCACGATATGAGAATACAAAACAGAGCGGGCCTACGATATTAAGATTTTAGATTAGTAATACGGAAGTGTCGAACTGGTTGATCGTAAACTTTGTGATTGATCAGGACGAGACCGTAGAGTTATCGACGATTGTTTCGATGCTATAGCATCTCGGGTGTCGACCATGCGTAGATAGACTCGAACTCAATTGTTGACCCAAACTGGATCGCAGTCAACCTAATCTTGATAATTAACAAATCGATATTTGACATGATCCAACTTGACACATAAATCGTCATCAAGCTACAAATCAGACGACCATCACATATCAAGTCAGACAATCATCATCGACGACTGCTCGACGAATACTGCTGGAACTTGTCATTGAGGTAATTTTATTCTTTTATTGAGTCTAGACTATTGTACGTTGAGTCGCATTGAGTACCTCAACCATAGACTAGATAACCAATAAGCTACACAAAACAAAAAGCCAATCTGCCAAAGCCCAACAAAGCCCAGGAGCATTCTGTCTCCAAGGAGGCAGAGTTTGGGCCGAACTCTGCCCCCACACAGAGTTTGGGCCGAACTCTATCTCCTATTTCCAAGAGCTAATTTTTAGGGATTGCTCATTGCAAGTTGTCCAACGGCCATAATTTTGAATTTTTGGACAGAGTTCTGGCCGAACTCTGCCTCCCAGAACTAGTATATATAGGCACCCTTTTCTCTTATTTCAATTCATCCAATCTTCTCTTCTCTTCTACTCTTATAGCCTATACATCCTAAAGAGCCGTGATCTTCTCATTTACTAGCCACAAAACTTTCCAAGCCTACAAGGTACTCGGTGCGAGTCAATTAGAAGTTTTGTACAAGAGTCTTGAAGAAGTCACTTGAAAAATTCTAAGTTTCGTCTTAGCGATCTTTCAAGAAGTTGGCGTGCTCTTCTGAGTAAAGGAACGTAGTTGTAAAGCTATTTTACAAATAGTGGATTTCAATCCTGAGCTAGAGTTCTCAGGCCTAGATTAGTCCTCCACGAGGAAAATCGACACTAGAGGGCTCGTGCTCGTGTCCTAGGGTTCGCCTAGGATAGGGGAGCGTGTCCCACAGCCTGCACCGTGTCCACGTGACTCGTGTCACGTGCACGAGACGCGTATCCGACGCGATTCTCACGCGCGCTCAGGTCAGGCTAGGACCAGTGCAAGTCAATTTTCTTCGTGCACACTAAACGAGAACCCATGAAACTTTGTAGGTGTCGTGTCAGTCACTAGGAGAACGTGTCCACCAATTTTCATAACCTGAGTCTGTAACCCCTCTTCCCGGAATGTTGATAATATATTTTATTTATTTATTTGGATTAAATGGTGACTTTTAGAATTTTATAGATAATTATTTAGTTAATTATTACGGTAGATGAATTTAAACATGGTGAAGTTTTGAAGTACAAGACGGCTAGGAATTATGGTATGGATAGTGCAGTGGCGTGCTTTGACTAGTGTATTAGCCCTGATAGGAAAGGCTGAGCCATAGTGATGTCCTAACCAGGAAAACTAGGCCAAGTTGTGACATGACCGTTATAAATAGTTTAATTATTCATTATTAATACTATTTGACGTTTAGGAGACCCGGTTGTACCAAACTAGTCAAACTGGACTCGAACTGAGCCCAAGCCCATATATGCATCTAGTGTACACAAAGATTCCATGTAGGCATATTTTAAGTAGATGCAATGCCGATTATTGGATATTTTATTTCGTTATTTTTACTAATATTATTATTGTTTTTATTGATCGATATTATTGAGGTTATTATTATATAATAATATTTTATTATTAATGGTTATATTATTTTTGTCAAATAAATATTATTATATAGTCATTTAGGAATAGATAATATAGAGGTCTTAGTTAGATTTATGGAAATACTATATAAGTAAATAAATACATACATAGATAAATAAATATATACATATAGATAATATATTTATGGGTGTATATGCATATAGGTGTATATATATATATATATATAAATGTATATGTGTAAATATATGTGAATATATTATATATAAGGTGTGTATGTGTATATATAGAAATACGTATATGTATGTATACATATACGTGTATATATAGCTATGAACACATATATATAATGATTGATAAAATAGGAATAAGAATAAAATGAGAAAAGAGAAGAAAACAGGAAATTCCAGCCTAGCCCATCCGGGTCAGCAGGCCACTGGCCCGTAACTAGAACACACCCCAAAGAAAAACCCAGCTTTCCCGAGCCCAAACACCCCAGAACCCGAGCAGCTTGCCGACCCCCTTCCGCTAGTATAAGACCTGTGAGAATTTTCATAAAACCCTAATCCCTCAACATCTCCACGACCCCCAGCCACCTGGGCGGCTCCCTCACGGCCGCGCACAGCCGCGCGAGCGCCGGAGTCGGCCGGCCAAGCCGCCACAGCGTGCACAGGCGCGTGCGTGCGAACGGAAGTGACAGCAGCAGTGGGCAAAAGGTGCAACTTCGGGTTGCGTTTTCTCCACCATCGTTCGTCGAATTCCCGAACCAATTGCTCGGATACAATCTGGATATAACCCTCTTAAAATCCTCTTAAATAGTTTAAATTCTAGTGACACGAAACTCGAGAGAAATCGAGTTGAAGTCATCAAAAAACCTGTCGAAACGGGACACCTAAACCAGTCCGACTACTCTAGTTCGCAGACAGTTTCATCCCAATTCATGTACGATTTCGAAATTCCATTTGAAGACACCTATAGACAATATATAGGAGATGGAAACCCTTCTTTTCGTTTCTGTATTCGTGCAATGTGTGCCGAATGAACAGTCCCCAAAGATTTCGAAAATTCTGTTTTAAATATTAAAAATTAGGAAAAATCTCTCGATACAACGTGCGTCCCGCCAATCCGGGCGACGTGGTCGCGAACCGAAAGCATCAAAAGCTGCGTATCGGCTTCATGGTCGTGTGGGCTTTGACAGAATTCAAATTGGTCGCGTGTGTGCGACGAATTTGATGCGTATCCGTCGAAATTTGCTGTATCGACCTCTGTGCAAATTTTCCAATTAGTTTGTGCACGCTCATCAGATCGAGACAAAACTTGCGCCAACAGGACCGTATCGTTTTTCTGGTCCTGTATGCCAAGTTTGGTTCGATTCTGAGACAGTTGATTGGATCGCCGTTTTGCGGGCCCCACGGTCCAATTCAACGGGCGATTTTGTGCACGGCCTGCCGGAATCCAACTCTGGACATACGGTTGGGTTCGAATCGGAAAACTGAATCCGTAGACATATAATTTGACGACTTTAGAGACCGTTGACTCTGGCACGCTTTTCGATGCAAAGTGGGTCCAACGACGGACATCGTTTTGGCCCAAAATTACCGTTTTGTCCCTGTGTCCAGAATTAGACTTAAGGACAGGCGATCCTAGCTAATTTGATGATTCTAAGAACATTGGTAATGTTTATTTCAGCTCCCGGGGACTGTTGTATGGGTTTTGACTATTGTGGCATACTGAGTGGCTCAGATTATCGGTTTCACCAGCACAGGACCACAGGCGAGTACAGTTTATTGTCTGCATTTCGATATTGATTTTCACTATATTTCATTGATTGGCCATTGGTTATGTGATTATTTTCTATTATAAATTGTTGAGTCGGGAATGAGAAGTACCAAGGATGTGTGATCTGACCTTAGACCGTGTAGACCGTGTTTATTATTGCATTTATTTCTTGTAGACAGTGTAGACAGTGATTTATTTATTGCAAAGTAGACAGTATAGACATTGATTTATTTATTACAAAGTAGACAGTGTAGACCGTGATTATTATTGTATTTAAACTGTGTATATCGTGATTTCTATTTGTAGACAATGCTTCTTTATTACAATATTTTCTGTAGATCGTGTAACTGTAGACCGTGTAACTGTAGATCGTGTAACTTTAGGCCGTGTAGACCGTGTCGCATA
The DNA here is from genome assembly GCA_029216955.1 of Iris pallida. Taxonomy (NCBI): domain Eukaryota; kingdom Viridiplantae; phylum Streptophyta; class Magnoliopsida; order Asparagales; family Iridaceae; genus Iris; species Iris pallida. Next base: position 41,756,970 of record JANAVB010007399.1, read on the forward strand.
ATTGTTCCGAGACCGATCACATATCAAAGGTACTTCTAACAGTTGGGAAAAGTATTTTGTGTCTATTTATTTGCTATTGGTTTTCTGTATTTCCTGTTTATTTTCAAAAACATGTAATTGATGTCTAACCTCTGTTGTATAGTCATTTTCTTTATTTGAAATTGCATTCAGTGAATTGTGCTCGTTCCATTCCTGACTGGAAACCAACATTTTCAGGTTAGCCGTTGATTCACTTAGCTTGGGGAGTGACGGGAATACTTGCATGCAGACAAAAGCCTAGAGACTAGCTAGATAGTTGCGTTGTAGTCATTCATTTATTTGTACAAGTTTATATTTTTCTACAAATGTAAAACTTGTGATCAATGTAAGTTAAATTAATTATGTGAATGAGCATTATTTGTGATTTTGATCTTCATGGCCGTGACAGCGTTCTACCGCCGACACTGCGGTGTAGGCTGGCTTGGACACGTCTCGTATCCGTTTAAAAAAAAAAACGGGTGCGGGTCGTGACAAGTTTTTGTGGTGGCCCATGCAGGTCAGGTTTCGCAAATCATGCGAACTCGTGATGGTACTTAAGTTAGTTGTACTATTGCGAGCCTGCGACAAGGAAATGCTCATTCACGAATTAAGATTAATTTAATTTAAGTGAATGACCAGGACTAGGAGTCCCTTATACAAATTTACCGATGGGTAGTCTAGGCCATGCAATTTAGGATGAGGGTTATTAATTTTGATACCTTGTCAGATCCCCATAGTTACACTATTACCTCTTGATAGGACGATATGATCCAATGTGGATAGATTATTCACTTGGTGAGGCAGAGTTTCCTAGAGTAATGATCTAACCTTGATGAATTGTTCAATTCATTCTCTTTGCCTCTTAGATATCATCCCCATATCCTAGCCGAATTATCTATATAATTGCTAGTTGCCCTAAGAATCATTATTTTATAAAGTTCTGATTTTGTTATCCATATACGGACCTCGAGTTAGTTTCGATTCAAGTTTGTCCCTCAGAGGCTTGAATACACATGGAAGAGTTAGAATGTTTGTATTCCTTTTGTCCTCAGTTATTTCCCCCTGTTCAATCTTTTATCTTAAGGGTTGTGACTGATAGGACAAATGCTTACGCTTTATTTCATAGGCAACTTGTTTGAATCTCTAGGAGCTCATGGATTTTTACAAATGTAGTTAAAGGAATGTTAGTTAACTCATAATGGCAGGACAGCAGCGCACTGTCGCCATTTATTTAAATTATGAAGACTCTAGATTCCCTGCAGCCAGCAGCGCACTGGCAAGGCACGACCCCTAGAGTTGAAATTAGTCTAAGGATATACAGGTTATAGAATGTTACTAAAACTATGGCTAGAGGTCCTCTTTTGACCGTAACCCTTGTGTCAATATAAGGTAGAGTATCGAATAGCATATCACCCTGAAATCACGAATCCAAGGGTTTACCACAGCCCGAGTATACGGGCGAGGCATAACTCTCGGTGAAATGGCTTCAAACGTGATTACAGGTTTAGGATACTATGGAGGATAGGACAATACCAGTATGTCCCATGAGACCCGAAGCAAATATTAGTGGAAGTTTTGTAAGTTGGATAGCACGTCTCCCGATCTAGCATTCCGTGGTCCTTGTGACCTATTGATGAGGATATTGATTGACGCTAATAGGTTTACCTAGAATATGGAATCTAGAAGTCCATAACCCATTAGTCGACCAAGGCTTTGTGGATAAGAAGATAGTAGGATGACCGTGTAAGCAAGACCACCTGGTAATTTTTTTATTCTCACAAAACTCGAACTACTTGTGCCTTCTTTCAAAAATCTTGTATACTTGTAATTTGACTATTTTGACCAAAGTTGCTATCGTAGCCTAGTTTTGCAAGCTCACTCTTTATCGAGCTTGATTCAAGACATATATTTATTGGGGACGCCCACTGACATATTGTCTAATCAGAATCGATGTATTACGGTCTGATCAACCGTAGTGCACCCGGTTCGCTCTCCCTCTGATTAACCTACGTGGATTGAGATGTAGATGTATCTAGGATCTCATCCGCGACTGCTTTGACAATTCCTTTTGAATTATACATTCGCCCTTGAATCACGTAATTGTATTCGATGACATCTTTCCTGAACTCCTTATTGCTTTTGTCTTTCACTAATTGGAAAGACGAATGTTCGTATTTGATAGATAGATACAGCATTTTTCCCATGGCTACGATAGTTGTATACGCAAGTGTAGCTACCATCGGCCAGCCATGTGACTAGAACCTTGCCTTGAGTTACTCATTCTCCTCCCGACCCTCAAACTACTACTGGAACCCCTAGCCATCTGAATTTGAGAATGATTAGGGTTTACCATTGGTCACAATGCCAACCTAGGAGACTACCTATTCTCAAGAGACCAAATGTTGTGAGCCTCTAATCAATTGTTTGAAGCTGGGTTTAACTAGAACCCTTGTGAAAATAGTCTGGCAGGTTTGACACAAATAGAAACTCACGACTCAGTTGTTAGAAATCTTTTCGTAGGATGTGTCTTAGAGTTGGTTACCCTATCGATAACTCTTGTATACTATGGACAAGTAGATCATTCTATTTTATCGACCATGTGTCATTGTACACACTCGTTTTCCATTTATTGAGGAACGATCCTTGAGTTGACTCATATCTACCGTATTCCGTTACGCCGTGCCATATTCTTATTTAACAAGAGTCGAGGCACAATATCCGGACTTTGAAATTCTTCTAACCTCATTATTCCTAAAACCATGTCCTAGCTTCTAAGGTGGGTAGACTGTAAGCTTTCTAAAAATTTTAGGATATACGAGGATTACCGATTGATTATAATAATTTCCATTAGGGTGATAATTAGTGTCCCATGGACTCCCACTTTCCATTTAGATCATTTTGAGTTCTCGGCCGTGTCATTAATAATCAGAGCACGAGACCAACTATTACCTTCCAACAAATTTCACCAAGAAGATCTAGACGAGTCCACCTTCCTCTAGGTATATCCTGTCCCACTCAAACACGTCCCCTTGTGCTCTATTTTTATGGTACGACTTTCAGGTAAAAATGACTAACTATAACCCTTACCATAGTACCGGTAAACTTCTTGACTACAACTAGAGACTCAACTTCGACTCGAATCTTTCGACCAATATATGGTTGTGATCGACTCGAAGCCCACTACGCACATGTCACCAGTGCGCCACTCAATTGTGCCCCTCTCGTGCAAATACAAATGTCAATGAAGGCGAATTTTGGGGCTTATGAACCTAACTAACCAACCTGAATGGCAACTAGTTCAATCACTTGGATCGAAATCTATTCTAGGTTACCCTAACCTAGTAGAAATAGTTTTATGATTCGATTCTTGTCCAGTCAATATAGACTGAAATTCGAGGTTCATCCAACCAGCGATTGATGGCCAATCAGGGAACCCATTAAGACCCAGTAGAGCCCATCCATACATACCACCATTTTTGGAATAAATAAAACCGAACTATTTGAGATAGGTCCCTATACCGATCATGTAGCCTCCATCTCTTAGAATGTGGTGTCATTCGTAACCATTATTCCATCTACCTGGAAGTCGAGATACGATCTTGTATTGCATTTATAATCCTTACTCGTGTATTTAAATAACCACGGGAAAGATCACAATCTTGATTTCTCAAATCCCGTTCTATTATATAACCTTGTTTAGATTAATTTCGAGAACGGAATTTTCGTATTGCATGGACTGCGAGACTAGCAAATAAGACAATGGTTCATAAACTTTCTTCTTATCTGCATCAGTGGATACTCCCTACCGCTCTTGAAACTTCATATTGCTCTCGATCATTCTTCCGTATCATCATGTCCTTCCTATTTCAGAGTGACGAATGGTCACGCTTATTAGAATTTAGCAATATTTCTTAGCTACTTGGGTAAATTTGTTGCATGTTAGATTTTGGGTGGTTTGATAGATAGGAGAGGATTATAGTGGCCCTAAACAGTAGATATCTATTGGTAGCAATTTTAGCAAGTAGTTGGATGATTTTAAAGTTTTAGTGACATGAGATTTGAAGGAGTAGTGTGACCAAAGGTGGGTAGAAGTCCTCGGAGTTTCATAGTTACAAAATGGCGAGGAGGAGGATATAAACTGTTTTTGGAAAATTAAAATTCGAGGAGATTAAGGTAATGGTAGATTCCTTTTGAATTTAAGGAATAGTTATGAATTAGAATTTCGAGGACGAAATTATTTTTAAGGTGGGTAGATTTGTAACCCCTCTTCCCGGAATGTTGATAATATATTTTATTTATTTATTTGGATTAAATGGTGACTTTTAGAATTTTATAGATAATTATTTAGTTAATTATTACGGTAGATGAATTTAAACATGGTAAAGTTTTGAAGTACAAGACGGCTAGGAATTATGGTATGGATAGTGCAGTGGCGTACTTTGACTAGTGTATTAGCCCTGATAGGGAAGGCTGAGCCATAGTGATGTCCTAACTAGGAAAACCAGGCCAAGTTGTGACATGACCGTTATAAATAGTTTAATTATTTATTATTAATACTATTTGACGTTTAGGAGACCCGGTTGTACCAAACTAGTCAAACTGGACTCGAACTGAGCCCAAGCCCATATAGGCATCTAATATACACAAAGATTCCATGTAGGCATATTTTAAGTAGATGCAATGCCGATTATTGGATATTTTATTTCGTTATTTTTACTAATATTATTATTGTTTTTATTAATCGATATTATTGAGGTTATTATTATATAATAATATTTTATTATTAATGGTTATATTATTTTTGTCAAATAAATATTATTATATAGTCATTTAGGAATAGATAATATAGAGGTCTTAGTTAGATTTATGGAAATACTGTATAAGTAAATAAATACATACATAGATAAATAAATATATACATATAGATAATATATTTATGGGTGTATATGCATATAGGTGTATATATATATAAATGTATATGTGTATATATATGTATATGTGAATATATTATATATAAGGTGTGTATGTGTATATATAGAAATACGTATATGTATGTATACATATACGTGTATATAGCTATGAACACATATATATAATGATTGATAAAATAGGAATAAGAATAAAATGAGAAAAAAGAAGAAAACAGGAAATTCCAGCCCAGCCCATCCGGGTCAGCAGGCCACTGGCCCGTAACTAGAACACACCCCAAAGAAAAACCCAGCTTTCCCGAGCCCAAACACCCCAGAACCCGAGCGGCTTGCCGACCCCCTTCCGCTAGTATAAGACCTGTGAGAATTTTCATAAAACAGTAATCCCTCAACATCTCCACGACCCCCAGCCACCTGGGCGGCTCCCTCACGGCCGCGTGCAGCCGTGCGAGCGCCGGAGTCGGCCGGCCAAGCCGCCACAGCGTGCACAGGCGCGTGCGTGCGAACGGAAGTGACAGCAGCAGTGGGCAAAAGGTGCAACTTCGGGTTACGTTTTCTCCACCATCGTTCGTCGAATTCTCGAACCAATTGCTCTGGTACGATCTGGATATAACCCTCTTAAAATCCTGTTAAATAGTTTAAATTCTAGTGACACGAAACTCGAGAGAAATCGAGTTGAAGTCATCAAAAAACCTGTCAAAACGGGACACCTAAACCAGTCCGACTACTCTAGTTCGCGGACAGTTTTCTCCCAATCCATGCACAATTTCGAAATTCCATTTGAAGACACCTATAGACAATATATAGGAGATGGAAACCCTTCTTTTCGTTTCTGTATTCGTGCAATGTGTGCCGAATGAAGAGTCCCCAAAGATTTCGAAAAATCTGTTTTAAATATTAAAAATTAGGAAAAATCTCTCGATACAACGTGCGTCCCGCCAATCCGGGCGACGTGGTCGCGAACCGAAAGCATCAAAAGCTGCGTATCGGCTTCGTGGTCGTGTGGGCTTTGACGGAATTCAAATTAGTCGCGTGTGCGCGACGAATTTGATGCGTATCCGTCAAAATTTGCCGTATCGACCTCTGTGCAAATTTTCCAATTAGTTTGTGCACGCTCGTCAGATCGAGATAAAACTTACGCCAATAGGACAATATCATTTTTTTGGTCCTGTATGCCAAGTTTGGTTCGATTCTGAGACAGTTGATTGGATCGCCGTTTTGCGGTCCCCACGGTCCAATTCAACGGACGATTTTGTGCACGGCCTGCCGGAATCCAACTCTGGACATACGGTTGGGTTCGTATCGGAAAATTGGATCCGTAGTCATGTAGTTTGATGACTTTAGAGACCGTTGACTCTGGTACGCTTTTCGGTGCAAAGCGGGTCCAACGGCGGATACCGTTTTAGCCCGAAATTACCGTTTTGTCCCTGTGTCCAGAATTAGACTTAAGGACAGACGATCCTAGCTAATTTGACGATTCTAAGAATATTGGTAATGTTTATTTCAGCTTCTGGGGACTGTTGTATGGGTTTTGACTATTGTGGCATACTGAGTGGCTCAGATTATCGGTTTCACCAGCACAGGACCACAGGCGAGTACAGTTTATTGTCTGCATTTCGATATTGATTTTCACTATATTTCATTGATTAGCCATTGGTTATGTGATTATTTTCTATTATAAATTGTTGAGTCGGGAATGAGAAGTACCAAGGATGTGTGATCTGACCTTAGACCGTGTAGACCGTGTAGATCGTGTTTATTATTGCATTTATTTCTTGTAGACAGTGTAGACAGTAATTTATTTATTGCAAAGTAGACAGTGTAGACATTGATTTATTTATTACAAAGTAGACAGTGTGGACCGTGATTATTATTGTATTTAAACTGTGTAGATCGTGATTACTATTTGTAGACAATGCTTCTTTATTGCAATATTTTCTGTAGACCGTGTAACTGTAGACCGTGTAACTTTAGACCGTGTAGACCGTGTCGCATAATTGTCCCGAGACCGATCACATATCAAAGGTACTTCTAACAGTTGGGGAAAGTATTTTATGTCTATTTATTTGCTATTGGTTTTCTGCATTTCCTGTTTATTTTCAAAAATATGTAATTGATGTCTAACCTCTGTTGTATAGTCATTTTATTTATTTGAAATTGTATTCAGTGAATTGTGCTCGTTCCATTCCTGACTGGAAACCAACATTTTCAGGTTAGCCGTGGATTCACTTAGCTTGGGGAGTGACGGGAATACTTGCAGACAAAAGCCTAGAGACTAGCTAGATAGTTGCGTTGTAGTCATTCATTTATTTGTACAAGTTTATATTTTTCTACAAATGTAAAACTTGTGATCAATGTAAGTTAAATTAATTATGTGAATGAGCATTATTTGTGATTTTGATCTTCATGGCCGTGACAGCGTTCTACCGTCGACACTGCGGCATAGGCTGGCTTGGACACGTCTCGTATCCGTTTAAAAAAAAAACGGGTGCGGGTCATGACAGAGTCACTGTGTCGTGTCTGCTAGGACACCCGAGCAGCAGGGCAGCGCACCGGGGTCTCGTACGTGCGTGTGTGTCTAAATTTGGACACGAAACGTGTCCAGAAATGTGCTCAGTAGGACACGAATTTAAAGAACACACATAGGACTACAAATCCATGAAATTAGTTTTCGAAATCAAAATGTTTTGATCCATTCAAGCAATTCATCAAACACCTAGTCATACACATAGACACGTGTCCGATACGGACACCAAACGGACACGAAATCCACCCAAATTTTGGGGACAACTAGGGGACTCCTAGATCTAGCCCTAAATGCAAAGAAAACAGAAATTTAAATCAATTTGGGGAGTTTTACCTATAGGTGCAAAAAGCATGAAAAAGCTCCAAATGGGGGGGTGTTCCTCTTGATGGCCAAATGCTCCAAATGAGCCCAAAACTGAGATTAACCTCCAAAAATATTAAACATACAGAAATTAGAACCTAATGCAAAAGACTATGATTAAAAAGGAATTAAAATGAATTTATGGGGATTTTTGGAAGGGGGAAAAATACCTTTCTTTTCCTATGTGTTGAAATGAAATAAAAGAGGCAAGAACCAATCAATAAGTGTTTATATAGGGTGGGGATCCCTATGTGGCTGGTCACTTATGGTTTGGTTAGGGTTAGGGTGTCAAATTATGGGCCATGGGCCAAGTCACAAGCCATTAAGTCCTTAATCACAAGTCCTTTCATTAAAACCACAAACCATGAAATAATTTCACTTAAACTAATCCCCTCATTCTAAAACTAATCTCTAATGACTAAAATGAGTTAACTCAAGCTAGACTAGGATTACCATAGCTAGGGTTAGCTTCTAGGCTAGTCCACTAGGTCTTAACAAGTCAAGGTCAAACTAGAATTCACCAATTCAATAAATTATCAAATAATTCAAATAAGTCAAAATAACCAAATTACCTCTAGGCTAAAAAAATGATAATTAAATCATCCTAATGACATGGTTAGGCTCTAGGTCATGCAGTCTCTAGGGTTTCACTGGCAGCACATCAAAATCACAAGTCATGACTTAAAGCAGTTTTTAAATAGTTTAAAAATTATTAAAAATTACCAATAATCATAATATGAAATAATTATCAATAAATAATAGTTATAATTACAAAATTTCAAAATTACCCTCATCTGGAAAATTGGGTGTTACAATCCTACCCTCCTTAGAAAAATTTTGTCCTCGAAATTAATATGATCGTACCCCTACTAGGCCAAACCTCCAGCAAATCAAAGTCGATAGATAACATGCAAACATAATCCTACTGGTCGTGATATCACGGTCTTGATCAGGGTCACTATACTATCTATCACAACACAAAACATCCTGACAGGTACTAATGGAATCACACAACAAGATGGAAAGAAGAACAGGAAAGACAGACCTGCTAACCCGTCACCCGTAGCGTCGGTATACTCGACTGTCAGCACAAAAGCCCTGCCCCTCTGGGGTGTATCCCTCTGATGGTGCGGGACATGGTGCTGCGCTACAGGTGGCCTAGCTCCCTCTATCTAATCTATGACTCTTTAAGTAATATCCACCCTGATATTCCACTCGATTATACTAGGGCACCATCTATATGGTATCTATTCTGCAATCTGATAATCATACCCGTTTATCCAGAACCATGTTACCAGAATCCTCGTCACACCAGTAAGTATGGCTGCGATAATCCATAGAGTCCACAACTAATGTACATACCTCTAGAATCATGGTATTTAAAAATTTTGCATTGCCGCTAGCTTGGCTGCGAAAACTTTAAATTCCCACACCCGAGAAATACATCCAAAATCAGACTCTATCTCATCGCCCAACCAGCTGATATGGCTGTAGAAGACTCTAGATTCCATGACTGAGGCAACCTAGCCCATAATGTTATCTTGGTAGAAAATCAAGTCAATAACGAATACCAAGAATCAAATTCAACGATAAATTAAGGAAGATAGACAGATACTGTCAGAATCGAATTTCGAGATAGTTTATAATGAGATTCTCAAGGGTCATCCCAGGAATCTTCTCAAGTAGTCCTAACTGTGATTGAGTACTCTCTCAACTAAAGTCTATTCCTTAATTTCTATCGCAGGCGCGCAGCAGTACAACTAATTGTTGCACTACCACGACATCGTACTAATGCGACTCTCGACCTGCATGGGCCACCACTAAAAACGTGTCACGACCCGCACCCACTGTGAGGGTACGAGCACGTAACAACGCCCAGTCTACGCCGCAGTTTCGGCGGTAGAACGCTGTTCTAGGTCACTATCTAACCAACCAATCACGCAATTATATAATGTACTTGTCAAAATATCAACTCCGAACGGAGGACAAGTATAGATATAATGTAATCTCAATCACAGTCTAAGCATGATATGATAACACAGAAGATTATAACTAAGACTAAATAACATAAATAAAACCAACAACTAAATAATATAATCTCAGACAATCTCAACTACAAAACTCAACTTATATACAACTCCAGTTCTAAAACATGAATGCTAAAACAAGACAACTAGCTAAACTCCCGATCACTCCTGAGTGTCGGGGCCATAGGTAGCTAAGCCGTCTCCTGGTCCATAATACGTAGGGCATGTGTCCTCAGGGCAATCATCTGTAAAATTTTCAACAGGTCCAGTCAGGACAGAAACGAGTACAATTCATCAAGAAATCCCAAGTAAATGACAGAGAACTATAAAGCAGTTATAGACAGTTTTATTGATGAACATGGCAGTTTGTATACAGGTGATGGTATAGAGAAACAGTTAAGATACAAGGAAAGTAAGGTAAGTAAAACAAGGAAAGAATCATGAAAATAAAGACTGTAAATAGAAACTAGCTGAACTAGAGCAACATGATATAAGTCCAGAATGTAAATATAAACAAGTACAAAATCCAAGTAAATTCAGACAACATGAATCTGATACCAGGTGATTACAGTACAAGATGAGTCCAGTATAAGATGATTCCAGTCAGTGATCAAAGATTCCAGGGTGAGTCCAGACTATACTCTAATAGTGTGTTTTAAAATACCGAGATCGACATGTAAACGGCTATAGGTAACAGGCACATCTCTCACTGATCAGGCAAGAGATGGCTATGCTTCCAGTAGATTCCAGAAGAAGATTCCAGATTTGGGGTATGTCTACATGTCTTACTCAATATTTCCCCGCCCCGTAATACAAGTGAATCCAGTACAAGACATGAGAATCGAGATGAGTCCAGCCAAACATGATGATACCAGCAATGATTCTAGTAGATTCCAGTAATGATTCCAGAAGGTGATGCCAGTAGTGATTCCAGAAATAGAGGCCAGACAAGATGGTATGTGTGTCGCATACATGAATCCAGAATATCCATACGTGTTGTAAGAATCACATAAAACTAACTAGAACTGAAGTACAGTAATTGACAAGTAAATGAGAGAACTATCAGAGAATATACTCGCCTGATACTCTGAAAAGAGTATATAATGTCAGATGTCTGCAACAGAGTCACAATGTCTTAAATAGAGAAATATGGGTTATAATGTGATTAAAATAAGACAGATGAAGTTTATGACGCATCTACATAATTTCTAGGCCAATCTAGGTCAAAGTCAACTCTAAGTCAAACTTGGTCAACTGTCTATGTCGGTCCAAGTCAAACTTGGTCATTCTAGGGTTTTGGTCAACTAGTCAAATTTAACTAATTAGGTTAACTAGGCTATTTCATCCCTATTACCAAGGTGAAATCAACTACCTTGCTAACTTAGCTACCCTCATATATAATCTATACTCATAAACAATACCATTACCTACTCTAAGATATCACATACATCCTATATATACAACATGCATCATATATAGGCAAAACTCACTACATATATGTAGACATACCTATATAGCCTAAGTAGTCATGGCCTCACATGTATATATATATACCTATACATTTAACCCCTCACTAACCCACAAATGTATATATATATATATATATATATATATATATATATATATATATATATATAGATATAAAATACCACCACTCCTATATATATATATATATATATATATATATATATATATATATATATATATATATATCTATATATATATATATATATATATATATATATATATTTTATATATATATAGATATAGATATAAAATACCACCACTCCTATACTCTATATACAAAGTTTAAACATTCAAACTCACACAATTTCAAGTTATCATCATCCCTCATGCATATAACATATATATATACACACCCATTTTAGTTCAATCCTAACATTCACCCAATGAATTTAACAAGCAACTATCCTATGTATTTACACAACCTTAATTTCCAGAACTAAATTAACATTAATCTCAGTTAATAACAGTATATGCAAAATCAGTCTGTTTTTCCTAAATCAATACACAATTTGATTCATACAAACCCCAAATTCGAATTCACTGTATAAGCCCAACCCAAATCATCACAGGAATTGGAAGGGGGTCTAGTGTGTGTGACACATTGGCTAAGGTTGTGTGTGTTTAGGAAAACAGGGAATGGGGTCCAGGTTTAGGCATGTGTGTGTGTGGATTTCTGAAATCAGTGGTGAACATGTATAGGAGATCACCATGTTCTCAGGTTTATCCATGTGAACTATCAAGTGAATGACATTTATTTCTCAGGTTTCAGGGCATGTGTGCTGTGAACAGCACATGGCTCGACTGAAACCCATGTAGACAGGTACTCTAATATGCAGGACATGATATTACATGGTGCAGCAGTGTGCCAAGGTATCAGAGCCAAGAGAGCAGTGTCAACAAGGATGTGAATGTGTGTGTATACTATTTAGAAAACAGTGTGTGTACAATGAAACTGTGTACAGGCATGTTGAGATATGCCAGGCATGTGTGAGTGTGTGTTACTGCATCTCAGGAAACCTAACATCAAACTCTGAACTTGAATACAAATAAAACTCTACATTCGATAACCATTCGAACTCAAGGGTGTGGGGTTAATAACCAGGTGAGGAGTGGACAGATCAACATGGCAGGACAACACAACATGAATCCCATTGGTTTCCAATGTGTGAATATTGTTATTAGGTATCAATACACATTAACACAATATCAATTTACATTTAATCATAACTCATGAACATATTCAAATCTCAATTCCAGGTTCTCAAGGTAAATTGGTTTCAGTTTTTCCAACATTCAGCAAATGAATCAGTTATACAAATCATGAAGTACCAGATTATGAATTTTGACCCCAAGTATCTATACAATTACTTAGACTGACACCCACCTACAGCTTAAACAAGGCAATCACTGAACAAGTAAGAATAACAGGGACTGAACATCAAGTTCAAATAGGGCTGATACATAGAAATAATTGATCATACAAAATATGGACTGGTACTTAACTGGCCCGATCCTTGACTGAACAAGTGGCCTAAGGTTACTAAGGGTCTGTCATAGTTCAGGGATGTGCATTGGTCAGAATAGATGGCAGGTCCACAGTGAATGGACTGCACACAAAGGGAAAGCATATGAGTGAACCATTCTCATCTCTAACCCACACTTAAACTAATACCTGTATCAATCATGATATGAACATTAGAAGGAAATGGGATAAAGGATGTGTTATATGACAGTAGGACTGGTCGAACAAGGCAGGATAATAAACATCGACCCAATGAGCAGACATTGGGATGGACATGAACGATGTATACTGACTGAATCATGAAGGAATGACTAAAACCAAATGAAATTATCAGTCACAAGCACATATATTAAACAAGTATCCTATAAAGAATTCTCAGTCCAAATGGACAGAACATGGTGCAGGACAATCATAACCCAAGCTAAATGAAAGCTAAAATATATGGAAACCCATATGAACCCAAATTGAAATTAACATCAAACTCAGGTAAATGTATGAACTCTTATTGAAATCGAATGAATCATTGAAAACATTTTTAAAAAAATAGCAAACAATGCATCAGTGTATCAGAGAATGAGAACTCGACAAAATTCAACCCATTTGAAATCGAAAACCCAAATGATCATCAATTGATGTGTGCAGAGATTAATAGATGTCATTCGTGTCATGAGGGATGTGTTCGTGTCCAGGAAACTGGACACGAACGTGTCCAAACAAAATAAATACATCAAATCGACACAGCCCCAGAAAATCCTCGTGCTGAGGTGCAGAGCGAGCTAGGACACGACACACGACACTAGAGGGCTCATGCTCGTGTTCTAGGGTTCGCCTAGGATAGGAGAGCGTGTCCCACAGCCTGCACCGTGTCCACGTGACTCGTGTCGCATGCACGAGACGCGTATCCGACGCGATTCTCGCGCGCGCTCGAGTCAGGCTAGGACCAGTGCAAGTCGATTTTCTTCGTGCACACTAAACGAGAACCCATGAAACTTTATAGGTGTCGTGTCAGTCACTAGGAGAACGTGTCCACCAATTTTTGTGACATGAGTCGCTGTGTCGTGTCCGCTAGGACACCCGAGCAGCAGGGCAGCGCACGGGGTCTCGTGCGTGCGTGTGTGTCTAAATTTGGACACGAAACGTGTCCAAAAATGTGCTCAGTAGGACACAAATTTAAAGAACACATATAGGGCTACAAATCCATGAAATTAGTTTTCGAAATCAAAATGTTTTGATCCATTCAAGCAATTCATCAAACACCTAGTAATACACATAGACACGTGTCCGATACGGACACCAAACGGACACGAAATCCACCCAAATTTTGGGGACAGCTAGGGGACTCCTAGATCTAGCCCTAAATGTAAAGAAAACAGAAATTTAAATCAATTTGGGGAGTTTTACCTATAGGTGCAAAAAGCATGAAAAAGCTCCAAATGGGGGGTGTTCCTCTTGATGGCCAAATGCTCCAAATGAGCCCAAAACTGAGATTAACCTCCAGAAATATTAAACATACAGAAATTAGAACCTAATGCAAAAGACTATGATTAAAAAGAAATTAAAATGAATTTATGGGGATTTTTGGAAGGGGAAAAAAATACCTTTCTTTTCCTATGTGTTGAAATGAAATGAAATAAAAGAGGCAAGAACCAATCAATAAGTGTTTATATAGGGTGGGGATCCCTATGTGGCTGGTCACTTAGGGTTTGGTTAGGGTTAGGGTGTCAAATCATGGGCCATGGGCCAAGTCACAAGTCATTAAGTCCTTAATCACAAGTCCTTTCATTAAAACCACAAACCATTAAATAATTTCACTTAAACTAATCCCCTCATTCTAAAACTAATCTCTAATGACTAAAATGAGTTTACTCAAGCTAGACTAGGGTTACCATAGCTAGGTTTAGCTTCTAGGCTAGTCCACTAGGTCTCAACAAGTCAAGGTCAAACTAGAATTCACCAATTCAATAAATCATCAAATAATTCAAATAAGTCAAAATAACCAAATTATCTCTAGGCTAAAAAAATGATAATTAAATCATCCTAATGACATGGTTAGGCTCTAGGTCATGCAGTCTCTAGGGTTTTACTGGCAGCACATCAAAATCACAAGTCATGACTTAAAGCAGTTTTTAAATAGTTTAAAAATTATTAAAAATCACCAATAATCATAATTTGAAATAATTATCAATAAATAATAGTTATAATTACAAAATTTCAAAATTATCCTCATCTGGAAAATTGGGTGTTACAGTTCGACACGCACTACGATTTACTTCCTTCGAGCCACGTACGTGGTCTTGATAGGTTAACTTAGCATATAATGGTTCATTTTACTTAGGCATAAAGAGTAGGAAAGAAGGGTCAAGGTCCTCCCATCTTAAGCCGACACGCCTTATCGTTTCGTCAAGCTGATGCGACTCGATTTCATAACGTTGTTGCATGGCCAACTCTTCTAACTTATATTCGAGCACTTCGTGCTTTGTTGAATTATTCGATCGATTTGGCTTATCGTGCCTTTGCCTCAGTCCGTTCCGAGGCGTTGATTTTGTTTTGTGAACTCCGTTACAAACAAGACAAAATATCGACCTCTTATATTTCAGTGTAAACGTATAGCCTGCACCCGAAACCAACTAAAATTAATATTCGTTCGAATTGGACTTGTGCATTGCATCGATTCGATTTCTTAGAATCTTCGAACCAACTCAATGCATTTCTCTCGGGCCAACTTAACACTTGCATCTAACTTACTCGATGCATTCCTCGGGTCTTGTAACTCTTCGAGTCAACGACTCAGCATAATGCACAGTACGGAGCGAGGCATTACATAATATACCACTCAAAACAAGGTTCATCCTCGAACCGAAACCAGCACTCAGTTTAAGTGTTTCTCCATATCATTTCACGATCTCGCCCAACTATTGTTGTTTTGTTTCAAACACTCATGCAAGTTTTTATTAACTTTTATAGTCTTTCCTACATCTTGATTTGAATTCAGTATACAACTTGATTTGGATCGTTAAACATATTCAAGGCGTCCCAGAAATATATGTATTTCAACCAAGCCCAGTGGTACATGATTGGAACAAAGCTAACATGTAAATTTTTAATCCTAGATACTTGCCATCTCGTACTCTTGATCGGACTTATCTCTAGCATCCATTCTCGAAATTTTATGGCATATGTATATTCGATGCATATTGATTCAATCAACAAAGTCATGGCACGTGATGCGATTCAAAGATCGTATTTTTCATTTTGAAAGTTTTTACAATGACCATCAATTCTATACGTTGTGTCACGCCGTCACGCAACCGATCGCAATAAGTCTCTACAACGCCTTGCGTTTAAAGCCAATATCCAACTATTTCTGAAGCCTCACTTTGTAATTTATTTCGATACAATTTCTCTTATTGACTTGCAATGCATCAATATTCAGGACTACTCCCGCTAGGTGACTTACCTAGACACCGTGCTTAAATTCTTCCAAAGTAACTCAAATCAACGGTGCTCAAAGGCAATGGTCTTTCAGACCCAAGAGTTTAACGCAAGGTGACGGTGCTCAAAGGCAACAATCACTTTGACACAAGGGTCTCTACGACGCATCTTACGTTCGATTCCTGTCGAGTAGGAAATTCCTAGCCAAATTGGAAACGTGTTCGTCTTGCAACATCGAATATAAGTTTGATTCACGCAAGCTCAATTGCAAGCTGAATCCAAATCTAACGACATAACTTGTAAGTCATTCTCTTATCGCTAGCTCACGTGCATAGCACGATTCTCAAAATCGCCTAGACTTATCATCAACATGCACTATATCATCTTTGTTTCTCGACGCAATTCCATATGCGACATCATATGGGTCATCTTATGGGTCTGCAATATTCACTTTGATTTGGTAGTCAAGTCTTCTAGGGTCAGCTGTCCCGAAGCTACGCTCGATAATTGTGGATCATTAACGAAGGACAGTTACTACGAACCATGCTATATCTTATTTCGGAGCCAAATCACGTTTCGAACATTTCTATGGAACTAACCCAAATCCGGACAAAACCATTTCAATCGGCGCAACTGATGTGCAACTATCCTCCGAATAATTCATGCACTACCGTCGATAATTCTGTAATTCACGAAACATCTACTCGTATTGAGTTCGAGTCTTTCTACCCACGGTAAAAAACCGAGATGCTATATGCATCGAAACAATTGTCGATGACTTTATAGTCTCGCCCTGATCAATCACAAAGTTTACGATCAACCATTTCGACACTTCCGTATTGATATTTTCGAAATTCTCGATATCGTAGTCCTGTCCCGTTTTGTGTTCTCACATTGTGTTTACGTTTTCTTACATATCGATTTTGATAGGCATATCAATTTCGATAGCGCGAGAGTCAACTTTGAATCTGCATCATCTAGTTAGCCCGCATTGCATACATTCAAGTTCTCGATGAACTTTTCCATACGTATCAAATCGTTTTCTGATTCGTCGTATTTTGCTATATTTCGATCACGTAACTGACTTACCGATTATCCAACGTCAAACCCTCGAGCTATACGATCATGCCCTCTAAGTTTTGCGTATTTCAGTCGTACTCAAATGAGTTTCGTCGCAACGTAACCAACTTTCTCTAAGGCACAATTTATCCGCATCAACCAACTTTTTCACCGAGTTCGCAATTCGTATGATTTGATTACAATTCGTATCACCAACATTTTCATCGAGTCGCAGTTCGTGCGATCTGATTTCAATTCGCATAGACCAACATTTCATCGAGTTCGTAAGTCGTGCGATTCGATTACAATTCGTATCGACAAATATTTTTATCGAGATCGTAAGTTGTGCGATCCGATACAATTCGCATTGCCTAATATTTTCATCAAGTGCGCAAGTCGTGCGACTCGTCATAACTTCGAGCTTCCTATCCGACCGATCCGACTATTGGCTCAAGACATAATCGTTTCGTTAGTCTCGGTCATTCAACCGACTTATAAATTTTGTCCGACGTATCATTCATTGATACGACTCCCCGCCTTACCGTTCTAACCGACTATCGAAGAACACTTGCATCAACATACCGTTATACAAATTCTCAATCAAGTCTCGATACTATCTCGTCTATTGCGGACAAATCTTTCGCAATTTACACAATGTGTCGATGGAATCCATCGCACAAGTGGTATAGCATATATCACTCAGAATTTGAGTCATTCATCGCATAGGTAGTATGATATATACCACTCGGAAATTAAGTTATTTCCCTCGCATCATACTCGGTATGAACCAACTATCTTATCCGACTCACAATTTCTGCAGTGATCATGCCGATCACAACTGTAACTTTTGATTAATCAAAATTTGACATAATTTGGCCAATTTATTCATTTGCCAACACAAGTTCGGTGCGCAACCGTACCGATTCGTTTCTTATCGATTTATGATTTCAGTTCCTCCATTGCATCTCGTACATTATTTTATTTCAGTTTCATCCGTTGCATCTCGTGCAACATTTTATTTCAGTTTCAGTTTCATCTGTTGCATCTCGTGTAACGTTTTATGCAACGAAGGATTCAACAATGAGTAGTGGTACTAAAAGGACAAACAAGATGGTTTTAAGTTTCGAACAGCAACGAAATCTCGAATAGATCTCGAAGGAAAACGAAATCTCCAATAGGATACAAGGTCACAGATGGAAGTAATGCTTGAATAAAAAATCTTGAACAAGAAGTAAGACCACGAATAGTGAATAAAACGGAGTATCAATGAGTGGATAGGAAAACAAGCATCGAATATGGATATGAAACAAACAAAATTTTAAATAGGAAACGAGGTCAAACAAGGTCGTGAACAGAAATAGATTCTTAAATAGGAACAAGTCACGAATAGGAAACCAAATCTCATATAGGGAACACGTCAAAAATCCCAAATTGGAAAAAGGAGTTTTTTTTAAACAATGTCTTAAATAAAGACTGAATCTCAAACAACGTCAAATAGAAGCGAAGGTTCAACAATGTTTCGATTAGGGACAAGGTTTTAAAATAAGATTTTGAATAGAAATAAAATCTTGAGTTGCGTAAGTTCGAATAGCAAGCAGAATATCGGTAAGTGAATAGGAAACAAGTATCCATGAACAAGCGAAATCTTGGATAGGAGACACAGTCGAAACAAAGTTGTGGACAAACAACTCTTGAATAGAAATCAAGTCATGAATGGAAAACAAGTCTCATATAAAGAATGAGTCACAATCTCAATTAGGAAACGAAATCTTCAAAACCTTCAAAGGAATCCTCGACAATGTCCTGAATAGGACAGAGCTTAAACAAGGTTTCGAATGAGGCACATGGTTTCGAAATAAAATATCGAGAAGCAATTAAAATCTCAAATAACACGAAGTTTGAAGAGGGAACAAAATTTTCAAATATGAGCCATCACTAGGAAGCAAAACAATAAAATATGCAAACAGTATCGAATAGTGGATTTCAAATAATTATCGAATTATGGATCTGAAACAAGTTTACAGAATAGGAAATAATATCTCGAAATAGTTTCGAATATCAACCAAGGTTTCAAAATAAGAAACAAGAAGTTTCAAGAAATGATCTAGGTGCTAAGAGGAATTTAAAGGAAGACTGGATTGCGAATCACGATACATGGTTTTCTCCAACCATGCAAGAGAAGTCTTCTGCCTTCAGTTTGTCTTTAGTATTCCTCCGGGACTGGAATCACTTCAATTTCTTCAACTGTCCTGACGTAGGCTGATCCCTGCGGTAGTGCTCCATATGATTGCTGAATCTGGAGAGGTGGGTCCACTTGCTGTAGTCCTGGTACTCCTCGTGTTCGTCCTTGGGCAGTGTGATCAATAGTCTCTGGGCAATCCTTGACTTGATGGGCAGGCAATCCGCAGTGCAAGCATAGGCTCAGTCTCTTGCGGCACTCGTCATAGTGGTGTCCTGAGCGGTAATAGAAATTGCAAATGATCGTCAGCTGAATCTGAATCTCCCGCTGGGCTGAAGTGTAGGAGCTCTGGCAGGAATATACGGCTGCTGGCGTGCTGGCTGCTGAGATCCTGATGCTCCTCGACCATTGTGATCTGTGACTTGCTGGCAATCCTTCATTCGGTGAGCAGAAATCCGCAGTATAAACAGAGTCCGAGCCTCTTGCGGCACTTGCCAATATGATGTCTCGTCCTCTTGCAGAGCACACAACGAAGGTGGCCTGAATCTGCCTCTGATGATGCGGCTGATGATGTGACTGAAGAAGTACCGTCTGAGTGTTGCGACGCTTTGTGGGTCCAGGCTAGTTGTTGTCTTCATCATAAGACTTCATGTCTCTCATGGGCTTCAGCTTCCGGTCTCGTTCTATTGTTTGTACTATATTCTGGTTCTCCTGGCTGGTGGCTCCAATCTTCAGAGGAGTCGGGTCCTCGGTGGCTTGGATGGTCTTCAGTGGCGGCTCCAGGATCTCGATCTGTTCCTCGGTACAAGATATGCGCTCGGTGTTGGAGAAGTCCAAGGTCTGGAAGTCAGTGGTCCTTCCTGGCTCGAAAAGCGCATCTACAAGTCTAGCTTGGAAAATGATGGCATGCTCCCTCTGGGTGTCAAGGAACTCTTGAAACATCTCCATTAACTGCGTACTACCCATGGGGATAGTAGGGGCGATGCTCGAAAACGTCAAGTGCAAGTGAATCGACAGTTCCTATATTTGTGTGTCTGAATCGTCTGAAAAACAGAAAACTGTTAAAATGTCCTAAACCTAAAAACAATAAATGTTTATAGAATATCAATATACTCGATGTACCCGATTTCCTATGTTGTGATCAAGTTTTCCTAGTTTAATCAAGTCCCCCAATAGTACACTAATACCTAGGTACCATTAGGATAGACCTGTATGGGCCACCACTAAAAACATGTCACGACCCGCTCCCGAATAATCGAACACGAGTCGGACACGCCCAGCCTACGTTGGAAGACTCAACGTAGTAAGCTGTACCAAGCTAGGAAAACTAACAAGTCAATATGAATAAGTATAAATCACAACATCTATAAACGATCCCAGAAAGATCACCATAATCTACAAGTCCATATAACGTAAAGGTACCAGAGTCAACAGGAATAAAATATGCTAAGAAAATAATATCTAGGAGTAAAGCTAAACAGTCTAAACCTGAAGCCTCTAGCTAAGTCATGTCTCCATCCTGCTCAGCTAAGATCCCGGGCTCTGACCCATAAGGTAGAACAATATCCTACAAGTACACCTACAACATATCCAGTCAGAAGTGGAGCAAAGTACAATTCTAGGTAATGAAAAAGAACATCATGATATGGAAATGAGTACATGAGAACATAAAATATAAAGTACAGGAAAAAAATATGAAAGTACATGAATGTAAAGTACAAGAAATAAAGTACAAGAATGTAAACCATGAACCTGAAATACAAGACATGACATGTGCACAATGTTTGAAATACAACTAGCATATGTGACCGGCTGGAGTAAGCACAAGAAGCACATGAAATGGGTACGGCTTAGGGCCCGCGTGCACGATGCGAGGCCTAAACTATTCACATAAATTTTTGATCTCTGGGTTTGGTCACATAGATAGTGTATTTCCCCTTCTCGACCACAAATAAGTACAAGAACATGAAAGTACATGAGAACATGATATCGTGTCATGACGTGTCACAGGAAAAGCATATGATATGAATGTAAATGAACATAAACCATAGAATTTACTTGCCTTGCTCCGGGAAACCAAGGGTAATGAATGGAGCTGGATGTCCTCCTGTTTTAATTAAGTACAAGTTGGTTAAGGTCTAATCTATGACAATTTAACTTTATCTACAACTATCCCTAATACAATCTATATACCACCATTAATTTAATAACTAAAATGTAATGCCATACTACAACTTTCTTAATAAAAGTCTATTTACAAGTTGTCATATGGAAAGTTACAACAAAGTGACATAAGCAACAATCAAGTGACAGGTTTTCTAAGATAAAGAGTATTATCCTAAGATTTCCTTAGAGGCAGACAACTACTCAAAATTACATCAACCACTGCTACCACTTTTATAGCAACAGAGACATGTTCAATATGTCAAAATAATCCCCTTCCTTGACTTTATTAGTTGTGGCCAACACACTCTATACACCAATTTAATCCCTATCATGGAACATTGTACTCACATAGAGCGAGGTTAACTATTACCAACCTCTACTGTATAAATATGCATTACTGCAACTTATAACCCAGCTAGAAAGAAGAGAATGGAAACAAATGATCCAAGTACTTCACAAATCAGTCTTAGCAAAGTCAGTATTAAAGAGATGATACTCAAAAGCACAACTGCATCTATTACTTGTTTAATTAAGATGAACTCATGGCAACTGTATTCATGTCCAGGCGAATGAACCCCAAGCTAATTCAACTCCACTCTCTAATTCAAAAGTCTGAGATAAAGCCCTGGTTGCTTAACTCAAAATGGAAGCTCATAAAACCAAGTTAAACTTAAATATCCCAACTCAGCATCAATTAGCTAACCCAAAGAACCAATTATATAAAAGAATATACAAATAAATCTTCAATAAGGAACTGTACAGTTGAATAAACTTAGAACAAGAAAAAGGTTTATCATCGAGCTCCAGTTGAAGGATTCCAAACTCAACTCCATAATCGAACGCACACACCAACTCGAAAGAATGCAGCAGGACACGAACGACACGGACACGAACTGGCTTGGACACGCAGACACGAACTCAGCCACACACAACCTTTACGATCCTAATTTGTTCAACACATACTCCTTCAAAACCAATAACAAAAATTCACAACACCAATTGCAAGGAGTATAGGGAAATTTACCTGAAGGGAAATTTCAATCAGAAATGAGGACACGCCCACAGTGTCAGATACGGTTCTCCGCGTCCAACTGAAAATGATTTCCAATGAGACATTCCAACGAACATGTATCGTGCATAAAGAGAGACGAATTTTTAGAAGAATTGACACTGATCTTTACAAACTGAGAAGTTAATCAAGAACTCAAACATCAAAAGATCCCATACTAAAATACTTACAGTTGCTATTATCCACAACTAAATTTGTAACTCAAACACTCGACCGCCTCTAACGCTCAAATACTCGAACACGGTTCTTTGTGTCCAATACTGGTACTGTCCTGATTCAGACCATAAATTAAATAGTTGGGAAACAAATCAACAAGGATATATCAAGATTTTTTGGGCAAATGTTCATTCGAAATTCTCAGGAACAAGAACTGAAGATCCAAGCTCATAATTCAAGAAAGTTCTACCTGATTCTTAAATTCAAACAACTCAGATCAGGGATGAGATGATCTCCCTAATCGATTGAATCACATCCAACATCACAAGGAACAGAGCAGCAATAAGTAAATTAATTCATCCCTAAATTCTAAGAACAACCTGAGCCTAGATCGAGACTTACCAAGAGTTGGCTACTCCTCGAAGGAACTTGTCGATCCTCTGCGGAGAGGCCCAGATCCGAACGGCCAGGTCGGCGAAGCTCACTGACGTAGAGGCGGTGCGTCTGCAAGGTTCGTAGGAGCTAGATCCGCTCGAGATGACCGCCTCGCACCGGGATCGAAGCTGCCAAAGGAATGAACCTCCGCAGTCGCCGTCGTAGTCATAGAGACGAAACCGCTGCTGCATCTCACCGGAGTGGGAGCCTCCGCCATGGTCGGGGCCTCTGGAATTAGGGTTAGGGTTACGATTGAGAGAAATTGGGGGGAGAAGGAAATATGGAGAATGACTCGATTTGAGTTCTGTTGAACTCATATGAATCATTTCTCTCTCTCCTCTTCCATTATACAGTAGAAACTCTATAAAATAATACACTTGGGACCACCAAAATTTATTAATTAAAAGAGTTATTAATTAATCGATAAATTAATAATTATTAATTTATATATTAATTAATATTTTATTAATTAAAAGAGTTGGGTTATCGCAATGCAATGGATTTCGAAGATGTTCTGACTCACCCAGAAGAAAATGTAGTTGCACAGTTGTTGACTGATGAAGAAATTATTGAAAGCGTTATTGAAATTAATAAAGATGATATCGATGAAGAAGATGATGAAAGTTCTACAATGGAGCCCCCTTCGCGAAACGAAGCTATTAAAGCGGCAATCACATTGAACAATTTCTTGTTGAGCTATGAGAAAACAACACCAGAAGTTCTTACCATGCTAAGGAAAATTAGAGACGAGATTCAAGGGAAAATTGATTTCAACAAAAAACAAAAGACAATTGAGTCATTTTTCAAGAAACCTTCATAAATCATTCATGTAATATGCTATATATAAGGAATTATTAATTTATATTTTATATGGGGTCTGAAGAAATTATCAAAAATGTATTATCTTATAATTTTAGCGAATTATTAATTTAGCACCCTATCCCCGAGTCGGGACCGGCCAAAAATATTATCTTAGAGAGTTTATTAAATAATCGAGTATTAATTTATAGAGTTTCTACTGTACAGAGGAAAAAATGGTTATTTGTATTAAAGTCTTACTAAAATTAGTTATTTGCACTAATAACCCAAAAGTCTATTATAGAACTTGCCATGGTTAGTAAGAAGGTGGTTATGGTTGTTAGAAACCTTGGGGAACACTCCAAGTTGGTTGCTAGAATCTTCCCTCTCCAAATCTCCCTTAGTAATTAGTAACTAATATTTTCTTCCCTAACATAATGATAAAATTTTAATAAGAATTTTAATACTTCCTGCAATTAATAACCATTCTCCAAAATTTAAAAATATCAAAAATATACTAAAATTCAATAAATTGGAAAGTGGTGGGGTTACAAGTCTACCCTCCTAGCAAAATTTTGTCCTCAAAATTTCAAGGAGTATGGCACGAGACAGGAGTAGCAGAAGTTCAAAAATTGGTTAGGCGCAAGCATGAATACACTCAATGATCAGGTACAAAGTTCATAAAGGTTTCAAATGACTTAACAGGACCAAATAAATGGGTAAAATGGTGCGACTGATAAAGATAAATTTTGGTCAGGCACGATGTGGGATAAATTTAATTAAGACCAAGTATAATAATTTCATACATGGGTTGGAAATAACACAGTCTAATAATGATCAAGAATTTAAATAGGCACGAGACAACATGAATTCTTATTACGACTTAGAGGAGTAAAATCGTGAAGGCACGATCTTCTCAGCACGATCTATATCGAAAGTTTAACATGTTTGAAATAAATAAATAGAAAAAGAAAAGTCACAATTAGATAGACATGTTTAAGATCGAAGTTTAGAAATATAGGTATGATTAAAATCCAGTGAAACGGGGTCATGATATAGCAATGTATATTTTGAGAAAATTAATGATCTGACAATAAAGTGCAAGAAGAGAAATTGCAAGGGTCGATCTGAGAAAACGTATGAAATACCCAGGAGGTATGAACGTGCAAGGATTCTCGAAATATCAATAATCATATGAAAAGGGCATATAGTCTCCATGGTACCCGAAAACATATAAGTATTTGAAATCATTTTGTTTAGAATCCCTGCCCCGCCCGTATATATCTGGCTGCAGTGGACTTTCGGCTCCGTGACTCAAATAACAATATATCACCAAATATTCTATCAACCTTATCCATTTTCCAACAATTATTGACGAAACAACTCAAGAGACGACCCGCACCCGCTATAAGGGCACGTGTACGTGACAACGCCCAGCCCTCACCGAAAAATCGGCGTGGAACGCTGTAGATTTTCTAGTCTGACAACAGTTATATATATAACAAAACCTGTCGAGAATATGGTCAACTCCGAACGGAGGACAAGCAGTGAATATATATAAGTGCTCAATCACAACTCTAAGATGATAAGTAAAGACTGAAAGATAAAGACAACACGACGATAAAATATAACCTGTCAAGTCCATCACAAATAATATACAAGTCTAAGTCCCAGTCTCTAATACAATCCCAGAATATAATAAAATAACAAGTAGCAAGCTGGAGACAAGGTCCAGTCCAAAATGTCTAACCTAACTAAACTAAGATAAAGGCTCGTCGGGCGGAGCTAAGCCCTGCTGAACCAAGGTCTCCAAGTTGGGTCCGAATTGGATAAAATTCAAACCGACTCAAATAAATTCCTAAAAATCATATAAAATCAAATAAAATTCCTAAAATATTTTAAAACTTGAAAATGACGAAAATATCCCTAATTTAAAAAACTGGGGGTGACAAATCTACCCTCTTTAAAAAATTTCGTCCTATTTATGCATGAAGCTTCTAGCCAGGTTGTCAAACTTGGTTTTGCAAGATATGAAGAATATGAAAAAGTCTCAATAATATTCGAAAACCTATGAAAGTCTGCAATTACTTCAACTTAGAGTTCCTGCCTCGCTAGTGCGCTGTTGGCTGCAGTGAACCCTCAGTATCCTTAGTCTAGATAATGACTGCAGCACGCAACTGCCACGCCCCAGTTGTAACGCCCCAGTCCCAAAATAGTAGGACTAGAAACGTATCATGCCAGCTGTATACATACGTGTAAATATACGACTCGTATATATACATAAGCTGTAAAATGTAGTAATCCAAGACAACTAAATCTCATCCACAAAGATAAATAATGATATAAAGCAACTTTGAGTTTGTCATGTACACAATAGTTGGGCGGAGACAAAGTCCACTACCAACTAATTTAAATAGAGAGAAAATATACAAAGAAAGTGATTGATCGAGCGAAGCAAATGACGAGTCCAAAAGCAATCATCACGAAAAATAGAGCGCAAGTCATGGCCTTAGCTAGAGCACCTGCAAGAAATCACGGAAACACATACCTGGGGAAAAACCAGGTCCTCAGAGGGACGTAACAAGACACATAATATCATGCCAATAAACTGAATAAATAAGCTCAACAGAAAAGTATGCATGAGTAAAGGTTCCTAACCATTCTATGTGGATTTCAATTTAGAGGACAACGTTCTACACAGGGGCTGTCTCAAGCATGTAATAAAGAGTGGCCAACAAGTAGCGCTCATCCGAGACACTATCGGCCGGGTAACACGTAGCGCTCATCCGAGACACTATCTCCCAAATGTGTAAAAAGTAGCCCCTACGCTAGTAGCTGTCCCCTCCCCACAATGATACTATACGTGCATCGTAACCACGACACACCAACACGTGTCGTTTCCACAACACGGGTTTATAATAGATAACTGTCAAGTCTTCTAATCATGCATCTATTGACAGTTATTCCTACGCATGCGCACGGGTGATCAGCCAACACGCAAGTGACCACTACATGATACTCACAACTCTCACACACAACTCGTGCATAATCGTGACAAGTCAATGAGACACACTAAATTTGACGGTAGTCCCTTAACTCTAAGCCAAAAATATAGTAATTTGTATTTACATATAATTTAAAAAGAAACAACTAAAACATGCATGATATTGAGCAAGAAATTAAACAGTAAAGACAAGGTGTCTTGCCTGATGTGTCGCCTGGTGTGGTGCCGAGTGCGGTGCAATAACCGGCAAGTTTCGATTGTCCAATAGCCATGTTCGGTGTGTAATGGTTCGAGGTTGCGAAAAAATAGAAAAACATGATTTAGTCATAAGTAAGTGTGACAACTAGCGGGGATTTGAGGAGAAGGGTATTTATTTTAGAAAAAAAATACCACTTGAAAATATCTTTTATTAGCCAAAAATAATTTTTAATAGCTACTTGTCCTAGACATGATGCAAGACAAGACTGGTTTATTTGTACAAGCACAATCATCCACGGTATCAAGAGGAGGATTACTAGCATGTCGAGATAGCCGTCGTAACGGCGTTCCAGATTACATGTCATGTTTACTTGTCAAGAGTGCACCACGACGGGCCACTATCATGTTCTATCCTTACATTATAATAAATGAGAAAAATTACATAAAATAGCTAATACCATGCTCTTAAAGCCAAGAAAAAGACCTACCACTTTCATGTTGGAAGTTGGGAAAAATTTTGGCCACAAATCGGCCAAATAGGATATAAAATAGCCAAAAACAGCCAAATAGGCACTATACGGCACTATTCAATACTATACGACACCCCCATATGCGGTTCGGACACTATGCGATACTATACGGCACTATACAGCACTCCCATATGCGGCTCGGACACTATACGGCACTATGCAACACTCTCATATACGGCTCGGATACTATGCGGCACTATGCAGCACCCCCATATGCGGCTCGGACACTATTCGGCACTATACGGCACTATGTAGCACTCCCATATACGGCTCGGACACTATGCGGTTCTATGCGGCACTCTCATATGCGGCTCGAATACTATGCGGCACTATACGGTACTCCTATATACGGCTCGGACACTATGCGGCACTATGCAGCACTCTCATATGTGGTTCGGATACTATGCGGCACTCTACGGCACTATGCAGCACTCTCATATGCGGCTCGGACACTATGCGGCACTATCATATACGGCTCGAATACTATGCAGCACTATGCAGCACCCCCATATGCGGCTCGGATACTATACGGTACTATCATATGCGGCTCGGATACTATGCGGCACTATATGACACTATGCAGCACCCCCATATGCGGATCGGATACTATGCGGTACTATGCGGCACTCTCATATGCGGCTCGAATACTATGCGACACTATACAGCACCCCCATATGCGGCTCAGACACTATTCATCGTCCCTGCCAGAATCAGCACAGATGAACATAGAAATGGCCAAAAATGCTTTTGGCCATAACTTTCTCAAAATAAGTCAAAATCCAACTTTTTAAAGGTCTATTTTGGATAAAATCGAATTCTCTACAACATAGAACAATCAAAACATAAAAATAATAAAATTTAATAGATCAAAACCCAAGAAAACCGAAAATAATATAAACTTAGATGTACAAGAAAATATCCATCAAAATGAAAAATGCCAAGTTCTAAAGTATCTTAGAATCTCGCGAGGAAGACAATAGAACAACAAAAATGGAGTTTCTCCATGAAGCAAGTTGCACTTGCTTAAGCTTCTCTTGGTAGGTGGAGAAGTTAAGAGGAAGAAGATGAAGAGATAAATGAAGAGTAAAAATGAGAGAGAAAGGGGGTTAGGTTTTAAATGATGATGGTGGTAGTAGGTAGGGGTTTTCTTTTGGTTCATGAAGAACCCAAAAGCAAACCAAACCAAGCTAAACCGAACCAAGCTAAGCCATAACCAATAAAATGCCAAAATAACCATGCCAATGCAACATGCTAAAAATAAAATCATGACTAGCTAACCATGACTAATAAAAATACGGACCCGAAATATGTACACGTATACGAAAATACGTAACACGGATTTCGAGGGTGACAGCTAGGACTCTAGCAGAGGATAGGGTAGCAGTGGTGAAGCTGCAGTTATCAGACATTGCCCGCAACTGGTGGGTAGCACATGAGATGGGTCTTCCTAGGCATATTAGTTGGGAGACATTTCGGGAGCGCTTTCAGGAGAAGTTCTTCCACACCTCAGCCAAGTTCCAGTTTCAGCAATAGTTCATCAACCTTCGTCAGCAGACGAGGACCGTGGATCAGTATGCGGTAGAGTTTAGTAGGCTCAGTCAATTTGCATCACACATGGTAGCTTCCGAAGGTGATAGAGCTCGGAGGTTTGAGCATGGCTTGCACTTGGAGCTTCAACAGCTCATGGTGGGCCATTTTTATGACACCTTTGATACAGTACTGAGAGCAACCAGATCCTTGGAGATGACCAGTCAGAGGATAGCAGAGAGGACCGGAGGTCAGAAAAGGTCACACTCGGCTATGAGGAGCATTACCATTTAGTCCTCAGCCCCCGCACCAGCAGTCAGAGCTCCCGATCACCGACCTTCTCGTCAGACAGTCACTACTAAAATATAGCAATTTGGCGATGGTCAATTAGCGACGGCTCCTATCCGTCGCTAATAGCGACGGACTAGCGACTAACTTGTGACGGACTACCGTCAGAAAGCAATGAATAAATTTTTTTATTTTTTTGTGTAAAAATCAGTCGCACTTCCGTCGCTAACTTGACGAACAGTTAGCGACGGCGACGGACTAAGTCCGTCGCTGATATGTCGCATATTTTGGCGGCAAAATACTAAAAAAATGGCGCCGACTATTAGCGACGGACTGTCGACTAACATTTTCGTCGGTACTCTACTGGGTATTTAGCGACGGATATATCCGTCGCCAGTCCGTCGCTAAATACTGTACCCTAACTTAAATTGAACCGACGGGGGAAAATTTTTTATTTTCCCCCAAACGAACTCTCTCTCTTCCCCCTCTCTCCCTCCGATGATTTCTCTTCCTCCGGCGATCTCTCTTCCTCCATCAATCTCGTCGGTAAGCTCTCTCTCTCTCTTTCCTTCTCTCTCTATTTTAGGGTTTCAGGGGGTGGCGGTCAGCTGTCGTCGGGGTCGGGGGGAGGGGAGAAGGGGGGTCGGGGAGGAAGGGTCGGGGGGGTCTGTGGTGGGGAGGGGAGGTCGGGGAGGGGGTGATGTCGGGGAGGGGGGGGTCGGGGAGGGGGTGGTGGGGTACGGGAGGGGGGTGGGGGTGGGTGCTATCTGGGAGGGGGTCGGGGAGGGGTGGGTGGGGTGGGAGAGGGGAGGGGAGGGGAGTCGGGGAGGGGGTGGTGGGGTGGGGGAGGGCGGTGGGTTCTGTCGGGGAGGGAGGGTCGGGGAGGGGGGTCGAGGAGGGGGGTAGGGGGTGGGGGAGGGGTGGGTAGGGTGGGGGAAGAAAGGAGAGGGGGGGTCGGGGAGGGGGTGGTAGGGTGGGGTAGGGGGGTGGGGGGGTGGGATCAGTGCTTTCTAGTTCTCTTCCATCCACTCTGCATAGTTCTACTCTTGCTCCTCAACACTTGCTCCTCAACACCATCCTGGGAAAATTGCCAACACCTCCAGCAAAACCTCTGTACTTCCTCCAGGTTATGCCGCCGGCTGTGCTGCTTCCCTCTCCTTTTCCTGTCCACTTCTTCTCCCCCGACTCTACACTTGGGCTGGATATCATATGTGGCTGAGAGAGTCAAATAAGAAGAAGGGAAGTAGGGAGGAGTAGATGGGTCCAGAGCCATGGTAGAGGAGAGGAGAAGGAAGAAGCTTGATCAGAACCGAGGAATGGATGGATGGAAGAGAACTAGAAAGCACTGATCCTTCCTGTTGGTAGCATGAGAGAGGGAGAGGGGGAATGGAGGGAGGGAAGTGGCTGCATGCCTTTGGCTTACTCGAGCGGTATTTGTGCGTCAGTGTCCCTGTTATTTGTGGGCGTCCCCCTAGCACGCCATGGGTGGTGGCGTGTCACCCCCCTTCCCGTTCGACCACTATGACACACAATCTCCAATGTCGTTTCATTACTCCGATTACAATTTCGATAAACTTCTTATTTTTTTATAATTTGAGTAAATTTTTTTACCCTATATAAAAATTTTTGTTGTCAGAGATATGGCTCCCAAGACTCCCCGAGGTGGTACTGCTAGCCGAAGAAGGGGCCGAGGCAAAAAACCCTTGGAGGTCGACACGGAGGAAGTCCCCGTCGTCAAACAAGAGCCGGTGATTGTTAAGGAGGAGGTGTTACCAAAGGTCGAGGTCAAGGAAGAATCGATGACCATCAGGAAAGAGATTGCTCCCAAGGTTGAAGTTAAGGAGGAGCCACCATCAGAGAGTAGTAGCATCGGGACTGACCCTCCTGTCCCTACAGAAGACCTCAACCAGATTGAGCCTTCGTATGCAAAGTGGCTGAAAGAATGGTACATGCCTCAACGCAACTATGATCCCTGGCTGTGAGGATTCATCGTCTGACTTGCGGTCTTTGCTGAGGCCAAAGTCAATTTTCCTTTTTATTGAATATTGAATATTGAATATTTGGGTTTAAATATTGAATATTTGTGTGTTTTGTATGAACAATTTGGATGCTTGGGATATTTGTGTGTTGGAATTGTTTGTGTGTTTTGTATATTGGAATATTTGTGTGTTTTTTATATTTGTGCTTGAGATATTTGTTTTATTGAATATTGAATATTTGTGTTTTGTATATTAGAATTGTGTATATTGGAATTGCTTGGGATTATTTGTGTGTTTTATATATTGGAATTGTGTATATTGGGAATGCCCAATTTTATGCTATTTTTTTTTCAAAATATTCCCGGATACCGACGGACTGGCGGCCACTTTCCGACGGACTATCCGTCGCTAACTGGGGGATTCCCAGTTAGCGACGAATGGACGACTAAAATCCGACGGGTTATCCGTCGCCAAGGTCCTAGAATTATGAAAGATATCCAGGAGCCTGTCGACGGAATATCCGTCGCTACTCCGCCGCTAATCCGATGAGGTTGGTGACGGATTGGCGACGGATTAGCGACATATTTTGCGTGTCAGAAACCCTCTAATACGCGTTTAAGGACGGTTTAGCGATGGTTTGTCCGTCGCTAAATGTTGCTACATTAAAATTTTAAACTGTCGAAGTTGACAGAAAATCGTCGGCTAGCCGTCGTTAAATGTTTTGACATAGCAAACGGTAATCCGTCGCTTAGTAGTCGGTAAGTGACGGGCTAGTTTTAGCGACGAGGTTATTCCCGATAGAATTTTTCAGCCCGTATCCGTCGATAATCCGTCGATAATTTCAATTAGCGATGGATTAGCGATGGATTAGCGATGGATAGGGCCGTCGCTAAATCATTGTATTTTAGTATTGAGTATCATCAGCCCCGACGGTGACATCAGTACAGCAGTCTAGGCAGTCAGGTCAGCCAGAATGTGATTACTATGGAAAGCCAGGGCATACCAGGGCCCAGTGCAGGAGGGCCAACGGTCAGTGTCTCGGATGCGGGGCATCTGATCATATGGTTGGGTCTTGTCTTCGTAGACGTCCAGAGGCTTCATCAGTTGCCCCAGTACCATTGGTGATTGAGGGTCAGAGGGGACCAGCAGAGTCAGCACGATCCTATGTTCAGCGCCCGCTTCCGACGCAGTCCCAACAATTTCAGCACCAGCGTCCAGCACAGTATGCCCAAGCCCAGTAGGCAGGGTCGAGCCAGCAGTAGACTACACGAGTACCCCTGAAGCGTGGGCAGGCTTTTAACATGAGCTTGCAGGAGCTGTTGGCCTAGGGCGGTCAGATTGTAGGTGAGATTTTGAGCATTTCCTTCAGTTTATCTTACTCTTGGGTTTTGTTGACGATCTTGTATTCCACTTATATTCGGAGTAGAATGGTCGACTCGACATGTTCGGTGAGTGAAGGCGAGTTTCTCGTTCCACTCTTCTGCTTCCGTATCTCATGATATGCGATATCTATCATGTATCCCGACGACGTAGGTGCATCCTGGATTAGAGTCATGTCTTCGACTAAGTCATTGGTACCGACTTACTTTGAGACTTGACCCTTGTCCACTTTGTGAGTCAGCGTAGGAAAGCGAGGACGAATCCCTACTCAACTGAGTCAGGGGTATATTATTCCATATGCCTCCTCTTCCTGTATTATATATGTATGTATTTATTATTTTCTGCATTTATTTAAATTTTGTATCTCAAATATCACTTGTACATGGGATGTTTTCCTTCGATGAGTTATGATTTATACGTTGTTTTAGCATGTGTATTTTGCTCGACTGGTCTTTAGGAAATTCCAAGGACGAAATTTTTTTAAGTTGTGGAGAGTTGTGAGACTCGTCTCACAGTATCGGTATTTATATACGGATATGTATTTTGTATTGTATTTCGTATTTTCTCGATTTTTGGAACGCTTTAAAATTTTCCCAAATTATAGATTTTCTCCTTGGCCGGCATATCGACGGTGTACCGGAGTATACCGACGGCATACTGCTTGGACAGATTTTCTACATTTTAGATATTTTCGATTTCAGATATTTTCGTGAATAGTGTTTTCGATATTTTCATGAATAGTGTTTTGGATATTTTGATGAATAGTGTTTAGATATTTTTGTGAATAGTGTAGATACATTCTATTATCCAATGGACAATTGATTTTCTTTCAATGGCTAGGATTGATCTAGAATGTGACATGGATCACGATCCAACGGTCACGATTAATTCCCTCTTCTATATATATCCATTAAGTTTCTCTCTCCTCTCCCTTTTCTTTCTTTCTCCATTTCCTCTTCCCTCTTCCTCAAGCCTAGGAAAGCTTGGCCTTGAGGCCTATAGTGTGGTTTCGTGCCCCTCTTGGTGGTGGAGTAGAAGATTAGGCTTGGAACTTAACCTAGGCAAGTACATCTTGCTCAAAAGTGACATGACCATGCTTTATTTTTGTTTTCCATAGAAACTAAATTTTTATTGGCCTATAATATGCTTCTTTAAATTGTTAACATATTTAGTATATAGCACTTTTGGTTTAGATCGACAGTATTGCGTAGATCTGAGTTTCTAGATATGATTTTCGAGTATTTTGAGGTATTGATCTATCAAATGTTTTAATTTGTGAAAACCAATACTTCCATGTTGTAGGAAATTCAATTCTATACAATTTTGACTTTTGAAAATCTGAATTTCGATTTAAAATAAGTTTTTATGGCCGAAATAAGTTTTGACAAAAATCTGAATTTTGTTGCTGTTTGGAAGATCGGAATACCGACGGTATACCGTAGTATACCGAAGGTATGCCGATTTTTGCACCAGAAAATTTTCTGTCTTTAGGCCGGAATACCGCCGGTATGCCGCCGTATACCGCCGGTATGCCGTTTTAGGCTATTTTTGCCCGTTTTTGTCCGTCTTTGATATTTTCTCAATTGTAATTGACTCTTAACATGATTAGATGACCTTGGATAGTTAGAGAATGATTGTACATCCTATATACATGATACATGCTTATGTTCATGAATTGTTCTATGTCCAGATTATAGATAGTGGCCTGTCATGGTGCACTCCAGATTACTGTATATGCCTAGCTCGATTTAGTGGCTCGTAGTAGCGCACTCATATACTGATTTTCTTGATTGACTTCTAGATTGAGATTTGATTTCTGATTGACTTCTAGATTGAGACTGAATGCATGTTCTTTATTGACACTGTGGATTTAACTTGTTATATGTCTAATCTATTTACATTTTGGCAATGGACAATCGAGTCTGAGTATTGTCTATTGTATCGCGCGTAATGTGTATTAAGAACATTTGTCAGAGATATCTCGCAAATGACTTGTACCCATGGCTCGTCATTATAGGACGATTTTTGAGTGTCCACAACTTGAGAATTGAAAATGAATGTTATAGGTAATTGACTAGTAAACTCATATAGATCATTGGGAGGGGAGGACACTTCATGCTACCGCGTACTCGGATCACTATGGGCCCCCACAGTGGCAGGGATAACCCCGATTGGCGTGGGCCCCTGTCCACTATCGATTGAGTAGATGTTTATCTACTATTGATATGTTATTGAGTAGATGTTGTTTATCTACTATTGATATGTTTCATTTTTGGAGTAGATGTTTATCTACTATTGATTGAGATTGTTTGGTTGATTGTATTTCTTTTCTTCTACCGTCGTCGCCCCCTTGGCCATCCGAGTTACTGCAGCGTAGGTGGTAGTGAAGTTTCTCAACTTGCATACTAGTAATTAGGATTGTGATAACCCTAGCTAGTTAATGATATCAAGCCATAGTCAATGATTGGTCGTGCACTTTTGATTGTGTGTTACCTTATATGATCTTGTGTCGGTGAGTGGCCAGAGGCTAAGTTCTGCTAGGGAAAAGATCTGCAACCCCGGTCCTTGTTTGGTTTAAGGGTTGTAGCTCCGATTTCTAGTAGTTCCTAAACCTCTTGTTGCTCATCAGATTATTCTGTTCCATAGCTATATTGTTCAGTATTTCCATTCAGTCGTTTATATTCTTGAGATACGTGCATTGGTACCGCACTAGTCTCGACCCGCATTTATTTACTTCTGTCATTATGTTATTGTGTTGTTGTTGGGTTTTGTCGTGCACCTCGAGCTTCCTTATGGTACTTGCTATTTGGGGCCTGACCCCACTGGTTTTGTTTGGCCAGATTTACCGCTGGAGCCCAAGGATTCTCCCTACCTTTCTTTGGATGACCTGCCGCCGGCTTAGATCTACGGTTGTTCCTCCTCGCGAGTGGGTTCCCTCTTCTTACCACTTGCGGTTCATTTCATTTTGGTGGTGTTAGCTAGGGCATGTGTTAGCCCTATTATTTCGACACTTTCTCAGACTTCGGTCAACATGATGTATTATATTAGATTTAGAATGATATAGTGATCATGTATATTGGTACTTTGCTAGTATAGCATTTTGTATTCGCTAGCTTCATGATCATGTACAGTATTTTGGGACGCCTCTTTACTTTCATATTTGATATACTCTTGATACTTGTTGTTGTTAGATTGAGATAGGATTTGTTCGACCATAGGAGTCGTCAGTGGCATGCTAGAGTCTTCCCACTTGTCTTCTAGACAGCTTTGATCGTATATTGGGGTACTGGTGTACTCTAATACACGTAGCTAGCTTTGTTTCGCCCCTACTTTCCAGTATTCTGGTTCTGGGGCATGACAAGTTTAGTATTGCATCTCGAGTTGGATCGAAGACAATAGTTTGTTGTCAAACTCTGCTCCATGTAAGCAAATAAAATCGTACTTTCTTTATAGATAATATAAAATTAGGTCGATTAATATGATATTATTCTACATTGCATGTACATGCATGGATATACGAGCATTTTTTAATGCTAAAGAGGGCTACTCTTGATAGAGATTATGATGAGTAGTTGCCTAGAATGTGTAAGCAGAAGCCGGCTAAAGAAGATACCAAACATTCACATACGTTGTCTACCTTACGTGTCGTAAAGATATATAGGCAAAGGAGGTGATTAAACTAGCATTTATTTATTTTTCACTCTAGTGTTCGGTATTAATAATTAACTTCTTAAGTAATGATTACTTATACCATTCTCTATATTATTTGGTATCCATATCGGGATCTGCAAAATAGTACTCGTCCATTGCAACCTGTTGGACTATTTTAAGGTGTGATAGATTGCCATGAAATTGAGGAGCCTCACATGCTAGATAGAGTGCTTAGTTAGTTTGGCTACGTGCAAACTATACCGACGACTTTGAAATTGAAGATTGTTTTGAAAGGGACGAAACCATTAAACTATGTCCTGCCGGTTTACATTGCGACTCATATTTCTTCACTGAGTGGCAATGCCATGTTATCAGTGCATCCAAACGACATCTGGTGTTTGAGATGTAGGATTGTTAACGATGACTATGAGGCGTATTATATGCAGGCCGGACATGGTATGATGTTGAACCCTGATACTCAAAGCGCTCAAGTGCCGATAGCAGCCCTTAGTAAGCACCCTAATTTTTTGGAGATTTTTTAATTTTTTATATGATTTTTATATATTAAATCATATTTTATTTTTAATTATGGCTATATAGGCACTTTGCCGTAGCTTTGATTCTTGAACCATAATATTGATAAATTCTTTGAAACAAGTTTCATATTCGTGTTCTAGACGAGTCCACCTTCATTTTGGTATATCATGTCCCACTCAAACATGTTTCCTTACACTACATATTTCTTGCACAACTTTGGGGTCAAAATAGTTATTTTATCCTTTGCCATAATTTCGATATATTTTTCTGTCACGACCCGCTCCCGCTTCCGCTTTCGGAATATGAGTATGTGGCCAAGTCCAGCCTACGCCACAACATCGACGATAGTACGCTGTCTAGAACTCAATAACAATCATCAACATAATATTTACTCACAAAAATCATTTATTTGCTCATTCAGAATAACTATTCAATTTACAAATCCAATAATACATCAAAATAATATTCGGGAACAAACCCACTCAATATTTAAATTCAAGAACTATTTAATCTAATCTAGAATCTACAATTGGCCTCCAAAATATCTACTCCACCCGAAGGAACCCAAAGCAATATAGTAAGTCATCAAGAATCTGTCAACTGAAAAAATATATCGAGTCAGGATTTGTACAAGTATAAGTTTAAGCCAACATGATACAAGTACAATATAAAGCAATATAACACTAAACATGGAAAGCAATGCTCAATGGAAACATGAACAATATGAAAAAAATATATGCCATATGATGTACTAAATAAGAAAATTACAAGAATGAAAAGATGAAGACTCATGTAAACAATAATAGTGCACGTGGCATGAGAA
The DNA here is from genome assembly GCA_029216955.1 of Iris pallida. NCBI lineage: Eukaryota > Viridiplantae > Streptophyta > Magnoliopsida > Asparagales > Iridaceae > Iris > Iris pallida. The sequence goes on from JANAVB010007399.1 coordinate 41,795,090, forward strand.
GTACAACGTTCCTACACGTGGACGCTTGGGCGAACGATGGAGATATAAAAGGCCTGCCCCCGTAAATGGGAGAGTTACCAACAATATAATCGGGCTTTGTCCACGTGCCTAGTAATTGTACCCCTCTAATATCCATACCTCACAATCATGTAGACACGGTCACGATAACGATCATAAAAAATATGGACATTAATCAATCACTCTGCTCTTGTGTGTGTAAACAGTCAAAACACAAAAAATAACATGCATAGATAAAATACTACGATATAAAGTAATTACACATGATAGCATAACACAAGTACTTGCCTCGGTTTGATTTGGAGTTGACGTGTGCGATATGATCTTGTTGGCACAGAATAGCACATATGTTAAAACGTCACAAAATAGCTTCTAATGATGGAACATACTATTTCATGGAGTCAATAATAGCCAAATTAGCTAGGGTCGACATAAAAATGTCCAAATTTCGCAAAGGTATAGGAAACGAACGATTAGTTATGGATAAGATTTGATTCGAAGGAACTTGGTAAATAAATACATATAACTATTTTTAGAAATATTTATAATACCTTAAAAACTATATTTTACTAGTTAAAATAACTTTTGATAAATATATTTGAAAATCCAGTAAATCATTTTACGTAAAAATCCTTAATTTATCAAAATACTTTTAGCTAAAAAAATTATATTCAAAATACTACAAAATAATATAATCATATATTTAAACTTCTAAGCCAAGTTTAAAAGCCCAATACTATATATATCACAAATATAATTCAGAAATATTTATATATTCTTTTAATAAAAAAAACAATGATACTTTATGATAAAAATAAAACTAATAATAATATCAAAAATAGTAATAATAATAACTAATAACAAAATAATATTAACAATAGTAATACAATAGTTAATATAACATTATATATGTATATGCATATGAAATAATACAATAATACAATAGTATAATACATATACTTATACAAAGTTTATATATAAAATACGAATAAAATAAAATATAAAACTATTTTATTGATTTCTGAAAAAATTATGTTGTAGATATTCATGTCAACTTTACGAAACATCAAATGGATCACGGAATCAAGTTCGGGATCTCCCGGAATCTCAAAAACAGTAGGACGCGTCAATTTTTGGACAATGACACTCAAAAAATTACAAAAAATATATTATAAATTTGCTAAAATAAATTATAGATTATCGAAGCTAACCTCAATATGGTTCAAAAAAAATGGAGGCCAAACGGAGTCCAGAGTTAGGAGATATGACCCTTCGAAGTTATTATAGCCTTTGAAAAACGAGGCCAAATTAATGACGAATTTTGGGCTATTTTGGACGAAAAAGAAATTTTTTTGAGAAAGAAACAGATGAAAGATGTTCAATAGGTATATATAATCGGTATCAATTACTTAATTAGGATTAGGTTTGAGGGTTTTGGTGTGGAAGAAAAAAAAGAATCTCTTTAAATATATGGAAATTGACATGTAGTTTTCTAATTTGGTAAGGAATATAATCCAATGCATAAATCTTTCCATTAATTTAAATTAAATAAATCTGAAAATTAGATTGACCAAATCTCAATCCAATAATTCATCATCATAATAATTTAAAAAATATTGATCAATATTATCAAATATAATTTAAGGTATATTTGCATAAATTCAAATCTTATAAAAATAATTTAACAAATCTTTTTATTGGTCAAAGATAATGATCATTAATTCCAAAACTAAATCAATCAAATCTAAATCCAATATTTGATTAAAATAAAAATTTAGATTAATATCTAATGTCACCAAAATAATTTAAACAATATTTTATAAAGCTTAAAACTAATTTTGAAAATATAATTTGGCAAAACTTTTTGTATCACTAAAAAATATTCATTATTTCCTTTAAATAAATTCAAATAAAGATTTTTAACTCAAAATATTTAAATAATATAAATAAAATATTTAAAGAAAATTCAAAAATAGGGGTTACATTTTCCAATTTCGATTTGAGGCCCAAATTCGATCCAAATTTTTCGACCCAATATATGGTTTTGACCTATTTTGAGCCTACTACACATCTGTCAATGGTGTCCTACTCAATTGGATTTTCATGTGCTATTTATTTTCAAATATCACACAAGTCAAAACTTTAGACATATTGGACTCAAATCGATTAGAAAAATTCCATCTTCAAGACCCTTGACGACAAATCCCTCCGGTTGTTGCATGTAAATCTCTTCGGCCAGCTCGCCATTCAGAAAAGCTGTTTTTACATCCATATGATGTATCACCAACTTATGTATTGCTGCGAGAGTAATTAACATTCTGATGGTGGTCATCTGGGCTACTGGAGCATACATGTCGAAGTAGTCGATTCCCTGTTTCAAAGAAAACCCCTTGGCTACTAGCCTAGCCTTGAACTTGCCAATAGTTCCATCTTCTTCCTGAAGATCCATTTGCATCTGATGGATTTTGCTCATTCAGAAAGATCAATCAACACCCAAGTGTTATTAGAGGTGAATGAATCAATTTTATTGTCTATCATCTCTTTCCAGAAAACAGCGTCTTTGGTCTTCATCGCCTCATCATAGGTAAGAGGATCTGCTTCCACATGATAGGTTGTGGACACACAAAAAAGAAGAAGAAGAAAATGTTGTCTTTTCTTTTTATTGGCGCAAGGCACCACAAATCGAGTACGCCTGAGAGATCCTGCGCTGAGGATCCCCGAGTACAAAAAGAAGAATTCTGGGAAATGGGACGATGGAGATCGAGTGGCAGTTTCTCCTTTACTTCGTTGACACTCCGATTACAAAAGTGGGAGAAAACCTAAGAAAAGTGCTAACTCTCGGCTCACTGACAAAAAGTGCAGCAATTTGGCTCTTGAAAATGCTCTCCGTTCTGTCTGTTGAAGAGGGAAGAAGCCCCCCTTTTATAGTCGTTCCTGGGCTGGAACGATGTTATGCGCCCACATGAAGAGACACGCTGGTTCTTATATGGGCGCATGGTCCTGCTTTGGGCGCATAGGTGTAGGTGCATACAGGCTGCGAGATCGTGGGTTGGTCGTGGTGTTGATGTGGCCGCATGCTTCGGTACACGACTGCTCGTGGAGACTGACGTGGCCATGCGCTTCGGTGCACGTTCTGATCGTGGCTTTGACTGAGTCAGGCTTGGGCGCATAGCTATGTCTCAGGCTATGTGCCCTCATTTCGGAGGAACTAGTCTTGGGCGCATGGAGTTATACTTGGACTGGGCGCATAGAGCTTCATTTAGTGGGCACATGGAGTCGAACTGACTGGGCGCATGGAGCTGCTTTGACTTGGGTGCATAGGGCTATATTTTGCTAAAAATTTTCATGCTTCTACAGGACCCCCTTTAAAGTTTTTGACACTTGAGCAAGTTCGAAATACTTTGAAAGAAGCATGGATCGTCTTCTCGCGAGGCAATGGGTGCATAGCACGACCCTTCCCCTGGGCGCATAGTGTTTTGGCCAGCCTGTCAGGGAGATACGACTGTTAAGATTTGCCTCGAAATCCAAACTGACAGATTCATCGGAACAGAATTTGAAGCGGTCCATCCTTTATACGCCGTCCACGTCAGCAAGAGACAGTCGCATAGTATGCAGAGAGTTGGTCCTTCATGTGGGCGCATAGGCTGCAGTAGACGTATACACCATAGTGGGTGCATAGAGTATGTGGGCGCATAGTAAGTGGTTCGTGCCTATAAATATATACTGGAGGAGAGAGAAAGATCATTATTCCTTTTCTCTTTGAAATTTTCAGAAAACTCCTCATCTTCTTCCTTTGAGAATCATATCTCCCAAGGCCGCTAAGAGATCCGCGAAGGGCAAGGGGGCTACGTCGAGTAGCTCTTCTCCTGCGGCAGAGTCCTCAGCGGTCCAGGACCCGATTTTGGGTGAGGGTGTGCTTCAAAAAGTGAAGTCTCGAGTGTTAATTTGCGACGTTCGGACTTCTCTTCTGCCGGGGCACTTGCGCCTAGGGCAACATATTTCTTTGAACTTTACTATGCGCCCACAGAAGTCATGCGCCAACACTGTGGTGTGATATGCGCCCAAGTGCTGCCACATTTTGCGCCTTTTAAATAGTGGTATGTTATACACCCACGCACTGTTAATGTATTATGCGCCCACACGTCTTATTTTGGGCGTATATCCCTTTGGGCGCATAGGAGCCTTCAGGACAGCTTTTTTTGCAGTTTTCGAAGTCTGACTTTCTTTCTGCCTATTTTGTAGAGATCTGGCTTGCAAATTTCTCCAGGATCGGTATCGACGATTCTTGGCACAGTAAAGATGTAACACTTGATGTACACATCAGGGAGCTCAGGACTCTTCGCGTTTTGGACGGGTTCTGGCTAGCAAATTTCTTCAGGACCGGCATCGACGATTCTGAGCATGGTGAAGATGCAACATTTAACGCACACATCAGAGAGCTCAGGACTCTTCATGTTTTAGAAGGGTCTTCCTCAGATGGTAGGAAGAGCCTTTATACATCGAAGGGCCGGACGGTAGTTGGGCGTCATCGTGAACGTTCTGCGTTCATGGTCCTTCAAGTTGGTAAGAGCGATACTAGGGATATTGTTTTGAAGGTATGGTCCCTTGAAGAAGTGGGCCTACGACGTCCGCCATATGGGAGAGAGGAGAACATCATTTCTAGATGTTTTAGCATGCTCTAGTTGCCCTCATCCGTGTAGCTTCTCGAAGGTTCAACAGCCTTGTTTGCTTGCTCAACAGTAAAATATGACCTCCTTCGTGGGCCACAAGACCACTTTTCGACAAAAATGTGGTACTTTCAGGCTGATCAAGCTATGTGTTGTTGACGAGTAGCAGATTTTCCCTTCTTTTGGGCATCAAATGTAATCTCCTACTTTTTGCCTGAGCGAAAGAGATGAAGAACTTTTTGTTTTGCTCATGAGATGTAGTCTTGTGAATGTAACTAATTTTGAATAAACATAATACATTCGCTCCACTCTTTACTTGTGATATCTGTGGTGCTTGTATTAGAGAGCCAATAATACAACATTTGTGTAAAGGGTATTCCGCTGGGGGAGCTCCCTATCTCCTTTTTATTTGCTTGAACCCATCGCCCTTCTATATGCTGGCGGTACAGGTAATAGATTCGAAACGAAAACCCAACGGAGGTAATATAGATGTGATAGGTTTTATGGTCTTGACACCATGTCTTTTATCCCGGATTGGGTATAAGTGTCGAGTCGAAAGATTACCGATATCAGAGGTAATATAGACGTGACATGATAATCAGGAGTGGTTTTGTGAAATATCGATGCTAGAGGTAATGTGGACGTAGCGAAGATATTTCTGGTGGGTATTCCGCTGGGGAATTTTTGATGTGGACCTATTATCCGTTTTATATTCGAATGATTCGAATATAGATAATAAGTTGAATGAAGCTGCTCGTAGAGTTGATATGGATGTAATAGCAGAAGATGTTCTATATCTGACCAGAGGTAATATGGACGTGGAAAGATATATAGCATTAGGGAGAAGTGGATAATTCAGAGGTAATAGGGACGTGATTATCCTTGATGAATACTTTGCTCAGAGGTTATGTGGACGTGGCAAAACATAATCATTTTACTGGAGAAATAATTATCAGAAAACAATTCAGAGGTAATAGGGACGTGACTTGTTTTCGTCAAACCGAGTTTGGACAGAGTCAGAAACGGGAATGATTCCACTGGGAAAATATTTAGATGACCTATTATCCAGGGCGTATTCAAGACTCTTGAAATACGGATAATAGTTAGATAGTTTTTTTTTGAATCATATAAACATCGCACTGTACATTTACATGACTGAACGTATGTGAACATTATGTAAAAGAGGTTACACATAGTATCTCTTCAGGAACTTGCCGTTGATAGGCATCATGAGCAAGTCACCGTCAGGCTTGGTCAGCCGGTACGCACCGTTAGAATATACCGATTCTATGACGAAGGGACCTTCCCATTTAGGCTGGAATTTCCCTTTTGTTTTGTGTGTCATAACCATTGGTCTCCTTACTGCTAGGACCAGATCGTCGACTTGGAAGATCCTTTCCTTCACCTTTTTGTTGAAAGCTCTGGAAAGGCGTGCTTGGTATAGCTTAATGCGCTGTTGAGCTAATAGACATTTTTTGTCTAGCACTTCGAGCTCTTGGAGTCGTAGACGGTAGCTTTCTTCAGTAGTCAGCTCGCTGGCTAGGGCTACCCGGATAGAAGGAATCTGGATTTCTAGGGGAAGAACTGCTTCGCTCCCATAAACCAGAGAGAATGGCATAATGCCTGTTGGAGTCCGGACCGTTGTGTGATAGGCCCATAGACATTCACCGAGCTTCTCGTTCCAATCGTGCTTGTTTGAAGACACGAATTTTTTGAGAAGTTTTATAATGGTTTTGTTTAAGGCTTCTGCTAGCCCATTAGCCGCTGGATTATAGGCAGTAGAGGCTATGTTCTGGATTCGATTCTTATCGCAGAACCGATAGAACGCATGGCTTACAAACCGTGGACCATTATCATGGATGATCCTGTGAGGTAGGCCAAAGTGGTAAATGACGTGATGTTTGATGAAACTGATCACGTTTGATGTCTTCACTTCAGTGAGCGGTATAGCTTCCGCCTATTTAGAGAAGTAATATTTTTATGTTCCATTTTTTCTATGACTTGACTAAACTCTTCTTTGTTAACCTCTTGGATAATTCTTCTCGTTATGAATCCCGTTGTCTTCGTACCATTCTTGGAGATATTCCAACAAACTTTTCTGTCTTGCTTGACCCTTTAACTTGTTTGGACACTGTTATGGATTGCTTGACCCAGTCTTAGACCTTGTTACCTTCTACTTGATAGATGACCGAAATAGCCAAATCTTGTTGACTGATTCTGTAGTATAACTATAAATGTATTGTGTGATTGTGATAAATACTTTTCCTAGGGATTGGTTAGATTAAGCTTATAGGACAAGTATGGGTGACTGACTATAGTAGACTTGGAAACCATTAAGAACGATTGTATTGATAGTATGACTTGATGATAGGGTATCTAAGATGGAGAAATGAGATATTATATTGTTGTGACTATGGATTAAGGATTAGAATCTTGTGCTTAGCAGTTTGAGGATTTAGCATTTGTAGAATTGTGGTTGGTTATCTATAGCTAATTACATGTGATTAGAGGGTAGATCGATATGTGGAATGATATAGAATAAGTTAGAATGAGATATAATATTGCATACGAGATCGGAAGATATCGGTTAAAAGGACAAGGAACAAGACAAAGACATATGTACATTGGTAATTAGTAAATCGGAAGTTTTGAAATCGAGGATTTATATTCGGAGGACTTGTTGAGTAAAAAGAAGAAGGCTCTACGCCAAGGATAAAAATTGAACGTATGATTTCAAGGAGAAACTGTAGGAAGGGATTGACGACAAATGATGCAAAGAGCCTGTGGATTGATAGAATAAGGATACTTAGGATACGATAAGGAAATCAAGTATTTACAATTGAGGTTGAAAATATGGTTGATGATCAAGCAATGTAGGTTTATAGACATACCAAGAGAATGACCTATAGTTTAGGGTATACATGAAGGTTCCATGTTGCTATGGAAGATTTTAAAGGACATATGACGTAGTTTATGATAGAAGTACCTTTGTTGAACTTGAACCAAAAAGATTGTAAATAGAAACAGAAGAGATGATTACAAGGGTAGCAGTTTGAGTATCGTAGCCAGAGCAGCTACATGTTATAGTTTGATCTATTTGATGATTTTTAATTTCGAGGACAAAATTTTTGTAAGGTGGGTAGGATGTAAGCTCCCTGAATTTTAGGGTTTATTTTTATTTTTCTGAATAAATTATTTTCGATAATTATTTTATTATTTAATTGTTTAGATCATTAATGTACCTTCCCGTAACTTTGACTTCTGGAGCGTCAGGGATGCCAATCTCTGGAAACTCTCTTCACGAGTTTTGAAGTAGACAAGATTATCTTCATTTTGATATATCCTATCCCACTTAAATTCGTTCCCTTGTGCTCTTTTTGTATCGCGCAACTTCGGGTCAACTTAGACCAATTAATCGTTGAATAATTATTCCCACTTTTATTTTTGATCATCGTTTGCACGTTACCGTGACTTTTAATTTAGGAGCACCAGACCAGTCGTTTTCTCAGAACCAACTTCTCATGAATGATCTACTCGAGACGCTCACCACCCATGACCTTCGTGTCCCACTCAGACACTCTATTTTTTGCTTCATTTTCTTCGCACAACTTTCGGGTCAATTTAGGCCGATTAATTATCTACCGTAAAACCTGATTTAATTTCCAATTTAATTTCGGGACCTGACATCGATCCAACCTGTCAACCCGAAGTATGGGCGTGGCCCATTGAAGCCTACTACCCACATGACGCTTGTGTTACATTTATTGGAGTCCCCGCATATTATTTATTTTCCCGTGATTATAAATCCCTATTTTTAATTTAATTATTGCACCCGGTTCGATTTTGACCCGACCCGGCTCGACCGAACCCAAGCTCCATATTGTTCTTTCATGACTGCTCAAATACCCCGCTTAATTTTCCCCTTTTTTTTCTATTTAAAAATATCTCCTCTCTACTTTATTAAATATCTCCTATATATATATATACAAATATATATATATATATATATATATATATATATATATATATATATATATATATATATATCATCTTTCTCTCTCCTTTCCATCACACACACAACACCACCTTACTCCCTCCACCTCACAGGAGCACCCCCCTTCAGCCGACAGTACTACACCCCCCCCCTCTTTCATTCTTTCTCTCTAAAATATCTTTCTCTCTCTCTTTATATTATTACACACACACACACACATAAACAATTCTCTCTCTCCCTCTCTCTTCATTTTTAACACATACCACCACCACAACCGAAGTCTCCCCCTCCATTGGCCGAGAGCTCCTCCCTCTCCTCCTTCCGAGCTCCTCCCTCTCCTCCTCCATACTCCATCACCATCATCAACTTCATCATCTTCACCATCATCATCACCATCATAAACACCATCACCACCACCATCATAAACCACCTTCACCATCCCCTCCACCACCACTACACCGCCGTGGCCACCCCCGCCGGAGACTGCAGCCGCCGCCGCGCGCTCACGCAGCAGCACGCAGCGCAGCAGCAGCAGCTGCAGTGCGCGCGCACGGCCGCGCGCCGCCGTGGACGGCCACCGCACGACCCTCGAGGCCCCCGAGGTCGGGCGCACCCCTGGGCGAGCTCCCCATCGCCGTCCTCCTCTTCCCCGACGTGTTAAACACACGATTCGTGCGTTTGGCACAAGATCCCGTCGACGCACGCGAGTTTGGAACTCAGAATTCGCGCTCCGTCGCAGCAACTTTGTGCGTGTTTTATGGGAGATCCGACAGTTAGATCGGCGAACTTTTTGCTCCGTCACAATCTCGGTATATCCATCTTCACTCCTGTCAATTTTCGTCCGTTAATTTCGTCGTTTGATACCTCAAAACTGGCCACCAAGTTGACGTTTTAAATTGAACTGTTTTTGGACAGTTTCGTGACGCCGACTTCGTCAGCTCGTAACTTCGTCGTCGCAGCTCCGGTTGGCGTGCTACTAGTTCCTGTGCGCAGCTGGTATAACCCTCTTCCTACCTCCTTTAGATTTCGTTTCATTTTAAGTACGTTCGGTTGGTCGAATTCGACGCCAAAGTTGGCCGTCTGAATTCTTTAATTTGCACTTGTTAAATTCCATTTTTGAACCCGGGACTCTGGATTCAATTTCTGACACCACCAGTAGACTCGTGGCGTCGTTCTGGCATGTTTTCATATAAAATTTGCTTGATTTGGAGAACGTGGGCCCTGGCACGCATTTCGGTGCAAAGTGGGTCCCACTTTTCGAGTCAACGGGTCACTTTGAGATCGGCTAATCGAAATCCAATTCCGGATATACCGTTGAGTAAGTATCGTCATTCTGGACTCGTTGACATATAATTTGCTGAGTTTTAAAGACATTTGCTTCGGCATGCATTTCGGTGCAAACCGGATACCAAGTGTCCGCGTCAACGAACCATTTTGAGATCGGCACATCGGAATTCCATTTCGGACATACCGTTGGGTTCGTATCATCATTCTGGATTCGTAGACATATAATTTGCTAGATTTTGTAGACTTCTATCCTGACACATTTTTCGATGCAAAGTGTGTCCAACGGCGGACATCATTTTGACCCGAAATTACCGTTTTGCCCCTGTGTCTAAATTGGACTTATGGGTAGGCTATCCTAGCTAATTTGACCTTTCTGGACACGTTGGTGATATTTATTTTATCATCCGACAACATCTGTAGATTTTGATTATGTATTATCCTTAAATTGTAATTAATTATTTTTCCAAAAATTGTTACTTTCTGTTTTTGAATTTTTATATATATTTTAATTTCTGTAAAAATCTAGGAAAAACTGTATTTAAATACTATGTTAATTTAGCTAATTTATTATAATTTTTTCAGTATTTAATAAGTAATTTTGGTATTTTATAAAAATAGAAAAACAGAACTCATTTTTAGTATATTTATGTTTGCTGATTTTTAATAAATATTTATGAAGGTTTATAAATCCCAAAAAAATTAGTATAAATTTCTATAATTAACAAGGATCATTTTGGTACTTTATTTTATATATAATTTAGCTTTTTGTCTATCTCAAAAATTGTTGGAACTTAGTGTACAGTTTGATTTAATTATTGAATAATTATGACTTGCAATATTTTGTGTTGTTTTGAGTTATTGTAGTATTGGACCTCACCCCGCACTAGTGTAAAGACCCTAGGAAGTTAGTTTGTATATAGTGGCACTCCATATTAGACTTTTATGCTAGGTCCCCACTTAGCTAATATCCAGTCAGGAGTCGTGTCACACCACTAGTGTAATATTGAATATAGCTTAGAACTGAGTTTGTATATCATTATTGACAGGACACCAGGCATCTATATCTTCGTACTAGTATTCTTGCTTTGCTCGAGGCAAGTACATCTACAAACTCATTTACTGTCTTTTAATACTAGAACATGTATTAACCGAGGTAGCAAGTTAAATCTTCACATGTTACATTAATTTAGTCCCTACCATGCTTAGGACAGTTATCATATCTTCACATGCTTCTTACTGGTTCCCCGTACATGTTTCACTATGCTTATATCTGCCCAAGTATTCACATGTTTTACTGCTCTCAGTACTTTCACCTGTTTTACTGCTATTTGTACCTACCGTGCTTTATATCGATCCCAGTATCTCTCACATGTTTTTACTGTTCTCGTATCTCTCACATGTTAGAATATGGGTTATGGAGAAACTGATAGTTGAGTACGTGATCATGCCCCCTCTACAGTACCGAGCAAAGTTTCATTTTATATGTTATTGCGCCGTAGGCCTTATTCTCAAAGCTGTATTTGTACGTATGTACATCTATCGCCTTTACACTTGTACGGAAGTACATTTCATTATGTGTCTCAACACATTGTACATCTATTGACCGATCACGTACCTGCTACAGTTTTAAACATTACATATACATCTGTCTCTATGACATATGTATCATTGCCATGATAGATTATGAGTTATACCATGATTCCAGATATGCCATGTTCCCTATGTTACCATGATACTGTGATTCCAGTTGTACCATGAGGCCATATTTTCCAGTATTTCCTGTTTTATAGACTTATCACACCATGTTTCTTATTGTACATCTCTTTCATTATATGTTCAGTACTTTAGTTGTAGAGGTTGTACTTGCTCCCGTCCTGACAGGATAACGTTGTAGGTTTACTTTTCGAGAAGGAAATGCTATGTGATTCATACTATGGTACTGCATTGAGGACCTGGCCTTAGCTCCAGAAGAGGCCCCAGCGGGGAACCTTGCTTAGTTATTTTTTATGTGTTTTGAGACTTAGATTTTAGTCTGTACTTATATTTGGATACTGGACTTTGTCTCCAGTTAGATGCTTATAAAGTGTATTATTAAGTCTGTGCTCATGTTTCCTTCGCTTATAGATGCTGTGTTGTGATGAACCTTAAATGTGATTTTAGAACTGTTAGCTGCTTAGATCCTTTATTGTTTATTCTAGAACAGCTTACTGCACTTTAACCAAGCGTAGGCTGGACATGGCTCGGCCCGGCCCAACAATTTGGGTATCGGGTCGTGACACCACTCCACTATACGGTCACGGCTGTCTAGATATATGAGAGTTTAACTACAATCCATCAGTCTCCTATGGTCAATGACAAGCCTAATTGCCTCAATCTCAATGCAAGCCAGTAAAGTTACAAGATGTAAGATCACCAAATATACAATAGTAAGGCGTCCCAAACATTACATATCCAGCTGATCATGAAGCTAGTCATTACAAAATGTGAGGACTAGCAAGAGTTTAGTCATACATGATCAACCCTAGGATCTGTCAATCATGATACAGCCCGTAGGCAGACAATAATAAGGTATGCAATACGAGCTAACAGGTGCTCGCCGGCTAAACGCCTCAAAATGAAATTTTTACAATAGAGTGGGAGAGCAAAAATAAACCCACTCGTTGCCTTGGTCACGCCTGATGGTCACCATCGGGCTGGAAAGTCGGTAGATCCTCTGAAGCTGTTCCGAAATCTGGCCACACAAAACCAGCTGGGTCAGATCCCAGAAAGGCAAGTGCCACAAAGGAGGCTTCACTTAAGAACTAAAACCAACACATCAGAAAATATATTAAGCAGTTAAAAGAACTTGAAGAACAACAACAATCATAATGGAGTGCGAGGGAACCATTCAAGTAGCCAGGTCACAACCCTTAAACCAAATAAGGACCGGGATTGTAACCCTTCATCCGAATAGAACTCCGTCTCCAATCTTGTTGGTAAGGTAAAAACACTTCAAGCGTAAAGTGGGGTGCAATAAGATAATAAACGAAGAGAGGACTTAGAACTGCTCCGGGAGCCAGGTTACAACCCTTAAACCAAACAAGGACCGGGGTTGTAACCCTTCGCCTGAACAGAACTTAGTGTCACGCCCCGGTTCCAAAATATGTGGGACCAGGAACACGTGGCGTGCCAGCTGTACGATCAAGTATAGAAAAACCCCAATTTAATGGACTATACTCGATCGTAGTACGCTGAAGTAACAACTAAATAACAATACAGGCAGGTAAATACTAATCTCATCCACAGGAAAAATCACAGAATAAAGCTGGAAGGAATGAAAATAACTCTGAATCAAACTACAAGTCATGACTAGTGGAAAATAATCCACCAATAAATGTATGAAAGAACTACTAAAAGAGTACAACTGAACCAGAAAAGAAATAGATAGCCACTAGCAGAAATCACCTAAGAACTCAAGAAACTCACGAGGCTCAACATTGAAGTCCTCGTCAGCAAAAGTCTCCAATCTCCGTAGTCCGTCGGTACCTGTGCTCGTCCCAATCTGGAAAAGGTGTCATGTCCTCAGAGGGACGTAACAAGTACACAAGAAATCGACATGCATGATAGTACATGGCAGTATATAAATAACTAGAACAAAATGTAACATAATATCTCCCCAACCAAACAAGGACAGGATATATCATGCGACATACGACAGGTAAACTAACCATCTATGTGTAATGCACTCGAGACATCTCTAATGGTGCATGAGGGAGGGAGATCGAAGAAGAAGAAACTGCCACCAAGCGTTCTACGGTTTGAGAAACGAGGGGCTACGAGCATCCAGCGTCCATTGGAAACAGAATTCTCATACACCACTAGTAGACTCTTCCCACCCAATGTATATCTGTACCGTATACGCGGTACAAATAATATACAAGACGTCATAGTATATATAAGTAGACCTGTACCAACCACTAGACCAGACGCGAACTCACGTGCCAATGATCAGTCGACACACAAATCTATGCTCTCAACTCACTCATATAGTGATCGTGTATGATACGGTGTCCGGCTAGAAGGTACCACATACCTTCACAATACACGGGATAAGTCCACTACTACTAGACGCGTGCACACAACTGAGAAGTAACTAGGTAACATAAACTAACTGCAAAAATATACAATCAAGCAAGGTGTACTTGCCTGTGTCCAGCAACTGAGTATTCGGGTCCGATGTAGAGTCCGAGTTCCGAGAAGCAAACAATCCTAAACAAGCATGATTTATAATTAATCTCTATTTAACAATTTACTAAATTGATTAATTGCTAATTAACCAACAAACATTAGTATTTTATTAAAACTAGCTAACTAGTACCAATAATTATGAATAATACTTATAAAATAATAAGTATATAAATATACTTATTATCATACATTTATATTCTGTAATTAATAATACAACATGATATTTAGTAATTAATTAATTAATTATAATCAATTAACTACTCAATTTAATACACACGTGCATACACAATTCCTAATAATACTAACAAAAATAGTAAAAGTCCTTAAAAATCATTTCTAGTCTATTATAATAATAAAATAAATAATACCAGAATAATAAATATATATTATATATATATTTTTACAGAAATGAATTTATTACCATTAAAACTATTTATTAAATAAATAGTTAAATAATACATAATAATTCGAAATAAATCTTGAAAATTCACTATAAACCTAAATTTAACCATTAAATCTAAATTCACTATTCTACACAATAATAACACATAATTAGTAATTATTTAAATTAATAAATAATTATTAAACAATTTAATAAATAATTCTAAAATAATTCTAGAAATGACTTTTAAATCCTAAAAATTAGTAATAAATATAAAATACCTAAAATAATTTCCAAAATAGTTTAATTATCTATTTACAACAGAAACCTTAACATTTACCCATTTACAAATAATTATATAACTAATATCGATTAATTATATAATATACTTAGTAATCAAAATTACCCTTCTAAAATCTAAATAAATATAATTAAATATAATTAAATATTGGAAATATTTTTATACAGTAAAGTATATTTTTACAAACATTTTCTATATAATATATATTATTTAATTAACAACCAATTAAATAATATAAATTAAAAAACGGTAATTGGAATTAATTTAAAAATCTAAAGTTCTCGGTTTTTAATATAAAATAATTACAAATAAAATTCTATAATTTCTGGAAAAATTGTTATAAAATACTACATAAATTTTACAAACTTTTTCCTCTACAAGGTTTTATTTAATTAATAATAAAATTATTAATTAACGATTAAAACAGTAAATACAAACAATTAATTAACCGCGTATAAAATTTATAAGTAAATAGTAATAAATACTAATAAATAATATTAATTCACACAAAATTTAATGTAGATCCTATACTTAGTTACTAATGATCCCTTTCAATTAGATCTAATTAATTACCAATAATTAGGCAATAATTAACACTAAAAAATTGAATTAATTGGATTAAAAACCCTAAAACTAGGGTTACAGTAAAAAATAAGATTTCCCACGTGGAAGAGCCACGGGGTCGCTCGGGGGGGTTACCTGCCCGCCGCAGGGGGTCGGGGTCGGCCTCCAGGCGCGGTGGCACCGCCGGGGGTCGCCGGGATCGGCCGGCTCTGCTGCTCACAGCGGCAACCGCAGTCCCGTCCGGCCTTGTGCTCCTCCGTACGTCGGCGAGGAGTCTTGGGTTGAGGGAGGAGGTAGGCGAGGTGAAGTGAGGTCAGGGGGGGCGGCTTGGAGACAAAGCTCTAGGGTTAGGGTTAAGAGGAACTTGGTTAAAGAAGGCTATATATATATATATATATAGAATATATATCTAAATCTAATAAAACATCTATAAGCAATTCTTAAGACAAATAATAGAATTTAATAATAAAACCTAATAGGGATATCCAATTTAATAAAATAATAATAATAGACCATGGCAATAATAAAAATATAATAATAGTGATAAACCATAAATAAAAGGTAATAAATAATTATAAACTTGCTATTAATTATAATAATATGACAATAACTAAGGATTATAAATAATAATAGAGCCAATATTTATAAGGATAAAATTTGACTAGCACTAATAAAAGTAACCCTGATGATCTTGCCAACAATATTGTCAGATAGAAAATAGCATCATCTTGCATATATATATACAATATAAATTAAACCCTGATTAGAAATAATTAATTAATTATTTAATTAAAATAAATTAACAAGCTATTCTTCAAATAAAAATAATAATTTTAAAAATTCCCTGAAAATTCAGGGGGGTTACACTTAGCCTCTGATCTTTATTGTTAAAAGTGACAATCATGCGATCAAGCCTGCAATAATCGAGCACTGAAACCACATCATACAATCGTCCTCGGCCAATCAGTGACTACGACTTTCTATATTAGCTAACTAGGGTTATCACAACATGCAGTGAGATGTTCCTCCAGCCATAAGCCCTGCAGCTAATCCAGGTTATCCAGGCGACTTGGGTTCATTAAGCAGTGCATCATTCTTTTCCATATATCAGTAAATTTAGACTTGTGCCCTACTCGTCGGCAGGCTGCAAGTCCACAATGGTGGTCGGGATAACGGGATCGCCTGTAGCTGGGGAAATCTCTCATGACTACTGAATTATTCTAGTTATTAGCCTTAGCCATTTACAGTAGGTACCCCTGACCGTGGTACTCAGGGATCTCCATCCTAGACATGATGCAAATACTACCGGTTTAATTGTACAAACACAATCACCCACGGTGTCCAGGCCATCCAATCTTGTTATGTCATGTTCACTGTCAGGAGTGCGCCGCGTCGGGCCACTATCATGTCATGTCAAAAGTACACCACAACGGGTCACCATCGTGTCCGGGAATATTTAATTTAGCACAAGTACACATTTAATAATTTAAATATTAGAAAGGGCAAGGGCTGTAGGGGACTCATGCGGCTCGGAAAATTCCATGCGGCCAACAGTCACTTGCTCATGTGGCTAAGCAAAATATATAAGCCTACAATATAATGCACTAAATACATTAATATAATGTAGTAATATAATGCATTAACACATTAAATACATTATATTAATATAATGCCTTATATTAATATATATTATATAGATATATATTATATTAATATATATTAAACGTATGCTTGCGTGCATTAGTAAAATGTATTAATATGCGTACGGCTGATATCGTTCCCATATGCGGCTCATATTTACAATGCCACAAAGCATGCATTAATATGCATGCAAACAAGCCACGTAAGCTTGTAACAAAGCGTGCAACAAAACATGCGTGCCTTCATGCAAACAAGGCCACGTGGGTTACAAATGCAAGCATGCATTAATATAATGCAAGCAAGGCCTGCATTGCATGCGGCCAGCAAAGATTCTTAAGCCATATGTGGCTGGTGCTAAAAAAATGCAACAACAAATGCATTAAAGTAAAAAGAAATGCATTAAAATGCATTAAAGAATGCATTTAAGAAAATGTATTAGCATTAAAGTAATGCTTGTACCTGAATGCTTATGCGGCTACTTTAGGAAATGTATTTAACAAATGCATTAGGAAAATGCATTCAAGAATGCATTAATATGTATCAGAGAATGCATTAATGCATTAGTGAATGCATTATAATGCATTAGAGAAAGGCATATGCGGCTCACATGGGTTAATGCATTCAATTCTTAATGCATTACTAATAAATGCCTATGCGGCTCACATGGGTGCTGATGCACTCCATTCTTAATGCATTAAATAATAATGCCTATGCGGCTCACATGGGTGCTGATGCATTCTATTCTTAATGCATTAAATAATGATGCATAAGCGGCTGACTGTTAGTATTGCATTAATTAATGCATGTAAACTAAATGCTTGCTATTGCATTCATAGGCCATGCGACTGAGATAGGTTGGCCTATGCGGCTCAGTACCTTAGATATGCATGCGGCTCCAACTTAATATATGCATTAAAATATAGATTATCATGCTGCGTACTTTAAGTAGCATGCCTATGCATGCAAGCTAATTAGTATGGCCAAAGAAAAGGAATGGCCATGCGGCTGAGTGCGAAAAATGTCCATACGGCTCAACAAAATTCCATAGGTCAAATTTGGACCAAACGAAATTCTCTGCAATATGGGATCATCAACTTAGCAAAATATACAAGTTTGATAGATCAAAACTCCCGAAAACCGAAAATACCACAAAGCTAGATTTACAAGAATTTAACCACGGAAATGAAAAATGCTAAGTACTAAAGTGGGTTAGAAACACATGAGGAAGACAATAGAACAATAAAAATGGACTTCCTCCATGAAGCAAGGTGCACTTGCCTAAGCTCTCCCTCTCTCTGGTTGGTGGAGAAGTAATGGTGGGGAAGAAGAAGAGTTAATGAGGAGAGAGAAGTGTCTGGTGGAATATTTAATGAAGAGGGTGGTGGTAGGTGGGAGTGGTTTGGTCCACATAAAACCAAGCAAAAACCGAACCATGCAAAACCAAGCCGAACCAAGTCAAGTTGGGCCAAACCAAACAAGGAGGCATGCAATACGGGTCTAAATACGTACACGTATACCAAAATACGTAATACGAACAATGGTCATTACAACTTAAGTACTATCACGAGTTCGCATGATTTGCAAAGACAGACCTGCATGGGCCACCACAAAAATTTGTCACGACCCGTACCCATTTTTTTAAACGGATACGAGACGTGTCCAAGTCAGCCTACGCCGTAGTGTCGACGGTAGAACGCTGTCACGGCCATGAAGATCAAAATCACAAATAATGCTCATTCACAAAATTAATTTAAACTTATAATATTTCCCAAGTTTTACATTTGTAGAAAATATAAACTTGTACAAATATTGGAATGACTACGACTCAGCTATCTAGCTAGTCTCTAGGCTTTTCGTCTGCATGTACACCCGTATCTCCCATGCTAAGTGAATCCTCGGCTAACCTGAAAAATATTGGTTTCCAGTCAGGAATGGAACGAGCACAATTCACTGAATACAATTTCAATAAATGAAAATGACTATACAACAGAGGTTAGACATCAATTACATATTTTTAAAAATAAACAGAAAATACGGAAAAACCAATAGCAAATGAATAGACACAAAATACTTTTCTCAACTGTTAGAAATACCTTTGATATGTGATCGGTCTGGGATACTACACCGTACGGTCTACGAGGTCTACTTGCATAAAAAATAAGCACTGTCTACGAGGTCTACTTGTATGAAAAATAAGCACTGTCTACGAGGTCTACTTGCATGAAAAATAAGCACTGTCTACGAGGTCTACTTACAGAAAAATAAGCACTGTTTATGAGGTCTACTTACAGAAAAATAAGCACTGTCTACGAGGTCTACTTGCAGAAAAATAAGCACTGTCTACGAGGTCTACTTGCAGAAAAATAAGCACTGTCTATGGTCGAATCACATATCTTTAGTATTTCCTGTTCCCGACTCAATGTTTTATGATAAAATAAAATTCACATAATTAATGACCAATCAATGAGATATAGTGAAAATTAATATCAAAATGCAGACAATAAACTGTACTCGACTGTGGTCCTTTGCTGGTGAAACCGATAATCCAAACCACTCAGTGTGCCACAATAGTCAAAACACGTACAACAG
The DNA here is from genome assembly GCA_029216955.1 of Iris pallida. NCBI lineage: Eukaryota > Viridiplantae > Streptophyta > Magnoliopsida > Asparagales > Iridaceae > Iris > Iris pallida. The sequence goes on from JANAVB010007399.1 coordinate 41,814,760, forward strand.
TCTCCAGATGCTGAAATAGACATTACCAATGTTCTCAAAATAGTCAAAATAGCTAGGATTGCCTGTCCTTAAGTCCAATTCTGGACACAGGGACAAAACGGTAATTTTGGGTCAAAACGGTGTCTGCCGTTGGACCCGCTTTGTACCGAAAAATGTGCCAGAGTCAATGGTCTCTAAAGTTGTCAAACTACATGTTTACGGATTCGTTTTGATGATACGAACCCAACCATATGTCCAAAGTTGGATTCCGGCAGGCCATGCACAAAATCACCCGTTGAGTCAGATCGTGGGGCCCGCAAAACGGCAATCTGCTCAACTGTCTCAGAATCGGACCAAACTTGGCATACAGGACCAAAAAAATGACACAGTCCTGTTGGCATAAGTTTTGTCTCGATCTGATGAAAGTGCACAAAGTAATTAGGAAATTTGCACAGAGGTCGATACGGTGAATTTCGACGGATACGCATCAAATTCGTCGCGCACACGCGACCAATTTGAATTTCGGCAAAGCCCACACATCCACGAAACCATTGCGCACCTTTCGATGCTTTCGATTCATGACCATGTCGCCCGAATTGGCGGGACGCACGTCGTATCGAAGATTTTTTTTCTAATTTTCTAAAATTTTGAAATCAGTTTTTCGTCGAAATTGGAAAAAGGATTTCTCGACGCTCGGTCGTTGAAACTAACTTAAGTAAAAAGGGTTTGGCAACCCTATAGGTTGTCTAGGACTGTATCAAATTAGTTTCAGATAATTCCTACTATTTAGTTCAGGAAACGACTGCCAAGTTGGGTTGAGAGACTGCTAAATACTCTGTTTGGAACAGATTTTTCGTCGACTTTTTGACTCGTTTTCCCTAAATTCTAGGTCATATAAAATAAAACAAATTGACAGGAGTCGAAGGCGTATACATTGTAGGCATACCTGAGAAAACGGCTCGAAAAATTGTCGACCGTGCGCGGAGAAAACTCTACGCGAAGTCGGCGCATCCGTTGTTCTGCTGATGCTCGGTGCTGCGGCAACCCGGCGCGGTTTGGCCGGCCGACTCCGGTGCTCGCGCGGCTGCGCTCGGCCGTGAGGGAGCCGCCCAGGGTGGCTGGGGGTCGTGGAGGCGTGGGTTAGGGTTTAGTTTGCGTCGATCTCTCCCTCGTATTTGTACTGTCGAACAAAGGAACGCGCGGGGGGGGTTACTCTCGGCTGGGCCAAGAGTTGGGTTTGGCTGATTGTTGCTGGGTTCTGAAAAGAATGCGGGCTTGGTCCACTGTTCTGTGGATTTGATTTCTTTTTTTTATTATTATTCTTTTATTATATAACTATACATATATATATATATATATATATATATATATATATATATATATATATTTTTTTTTTTTTTTTTTTTTATATATATATATATATATATATATATATATATATATATATATATATAATAATATCCATAAATTCTAAATAAAATCCTAATATTTCTATTCCTAGTGTAGGGTCTAGATATGATAATATTTATTTGACAAAATAATATAACCTATAATAAAATAATATTATATATTAATAACCTCCATAATATTGATAATAATAATAATAATAATAATAATGATAATAATAATAATAATAATAATAATAACGAAATTCAATAAATCAATAATGGTGTATATACCATTATATACAGTCCAAAATCTTAAAAATGCACAAGGACCTATTTATACCAATAATGATATTTATAATATTTAATTAACTAATATTTAGAAAATATTTATTAAATCATTAAAACGAAATACAACACCCTCATACCAAATTCCATTAACACGAATGTCATTGGACGTGTCACAGGACTACATAGGCTTAGGCTCAGTTCAGGTCCAGTCTGGGCTAACATGTTATAATCGGTTTCCCTAAACTCAATAATATAATTAATAAATAAATAAATCATTGCTAAGGGTTAAGTCATAACTTGGCCTGATTTTCCTAGTTAGGACATCACTATGGCTCAGCCTTCCCTACCAGGGCTAATACACTATTCAAAGCACGCCATTGCACTATTCGTGCCACGATTTCTAGTCACCATATACTCCGAAACTCTATCATTGCTAAAGCCATCTACCGTAATAATTAACTAAATAATTATTTATAAATTCTAAAAATTACCATTTAATTTAAATAAATAAATAAAAATATATTATAAAAAAATTCTGGGAAGAGGGGTTACAGCTAGAACTGCATTTATTTCTCAAATAGAACCCAAAAATATTTTAGAAGCTTTCTCTGATAAATTTTGGATATCTGTAAGTTCGAAAGAAATCAAGTTTGGGAACTTGTTCCTAAACCGACTGATCATTCGATCATCGGTACTAAATGGGTTTTTCGTAACAAAGTTAATGAGGACGGTTCAGTTACACATAACAAAGCCCGTCTCGTAGCTCAAGGATACAACCAAGAGGAAGGTATCGACTACGGTGAGACGTATGCTCCTGTTGCACGACTTGAATCAATCCGCATGCTTTGTGCATTTGCAAATTTCCAAAATTTTAAACTTTTTCAAATGGATGTCAAAAGTGCTTTTCTTAAGGATTTTATTAAAGAAGAAGTATTTGTAAAGCAACCACCTGGTTTTGAAAATTACAAATTTCTCGACCATGTTTTCAAACTTAAAAAAGCTCTTTATGGCCTCAAACAAGCCCCTCAAGCTTGGTATGAACGCCTTAGCACTTTCTTACTTGACAAAGATTTTTCAAAAAGGAAAATTGATACGACACTCTTTATAAAATCTTTTGATGACACCATTCTCTTTGTGCAAATTTATGTGGATGACATCATATTTGGATCTACTAATGAGGTCTTGTGCCAAGAGTTTGCTAAGTGTATGCAGAATGAGTTTGAGATGAGATGATGGGGGAGCTCAACTACTTCCTTGGACTGTAAGTCAAACAATACTCACAAGGCGTCTTCATCAGCCAATCAAAGTATACAAAGGATATATTGAAGAAGTTTGATCTTGACAACATCAAACCAATCAGTACTCCGATGGCTACTACAACAAAACTAGAACCTGATGAAAACGACAAACCATTTGATCAACGTAAGTATCGAGGTATGATTGGTAGTCTACTTTATTTAATTGCTACTCGTCCCGATATCATGTTTAGTGTTTGCCTATGTGCTCGATATCAAGCCAACCCTAAGGAATCACATATGACCACGATTAAGCGTATCTTTTGATACCTTAAGGGACTGTTACGGTGGGCTTGTGGTATCCCAAAACTACTTCCTTTGACTTGATCGGATATTTCGATGCCGATTTTGTTGGATGCAAAGTCGACCGTAAAAGTACCAGCGACACGTGTTATTTATTAGGTAAGGCTTTAGTCCCTTGGTTTAGCAAGAAGCAGAACTCTGTAGCACTATCCACAATAGAAGCTGAATACATCGCAGCATGATGTTGTTGTGCTCAGATTCTGTGGATGAAGCAAACCCTTGAAGACTATAATTTACTGTTTAAGTATATACCAATATTCTGTGATAACACTAGTGCAATTAACCTGACCAAAAATTCAGTATGTCACTCACTAAGCACATAGAAATTAGACACCATTTTCTGCGTGATCATCAAATGCATGGCACTATTAACTTAGAATTCATTGACACTGATCATCAGCTAGCATACTTTTTCACAAAACCACTTGCCGAAGAACGTTTCAATTTTCTTCATCGAGAATTAGGAATTTTGGATGAAAATGTCGTATAATAAGTTGTACCTGCACAAATAACTATTAAAACATAATCGTACATAGTAAAATTGTTTTGGATAAAAGCCGAAAGGGCCCTTCTGACAACAAGACATAAAAGCCTAAACGACACGGTGTACTAGTCTTCGGACTACCGCTAGCTGGGATCCGGCCCCTACAACTAACCTGAGGCGATTCACCTATACCGATCATTGTTTAACAAAGTTTGTCGTAAGATTTAATTTATTTTATGGCTTAGATAATTCATAATTGTTAATTCAAGACCATCCTTTATGTCTTTTATCAACATTTTTCTAACCTGTTGGAGTTATGGAACCAACCCCACAAAACTCGGGCCGAACTCTATGTTATGGGTACCAGAACTCTTAGCCACTCCTGGCCATCCATCCGACTTAATCCAAGGGCTACAATTTAACTAATGCAGTCGGCCCTACTCTTCATATGCACAAATTTGCTCTCTCTCTCTTCTCATTGCTACCACCTTCAACCTCTCTCCAAAGCCTATCTCTCCAAACCCTAACCCTAGAAATCCTATTGTTGGTGCTCTCCACTCTTCAAAACTTAAGATTTCAAGGTTTTGGGTAATTCTCCTCCATTCTCCTTCATTATTTTGAGGTATAACTCTTGTTCTCCATCTCAACTTTCATTATTGTTCTTCATTTCCTTGTCTCTACTATTATCTATGGCTCCTAGACTTTTTAATAGGGGGAAGAGGGCTAGAAACGAATGAGCCTCTTTATCGAACCCTCCTTCTCCTCCAATTGTCAATCCCATTCACCCTTTGTTCAATCCTCCTCCACCTACCGATGCCAACACGTTTAATGAGCATATTTTTGTCTCGTTAGAAACATCTAACGAGTGGTACTCTGACTTTCGCTCCAGAAGTGTTGTGCCAGGACATCCCATAAAATTTATAATATTTTCCAAATTTGATCTGAATTTCAAGGATCTATGCCTCGATGAACTTATATCCACATCGTCACTCATATACCTCAATGCAATACAAATATTTTATTGCAATATGACTCACGACGACAGTAGAATTTACTCTCGGATCGCCGATATTGATATTATGTTTGATGATTTTGATCTTGCTGAATATCTTGAACTTCCTGATCCCAACTCTTGGGAGCATCTTAATGATGCCCGTGAATTCACATTTGCTGGGGATATCACTCTTGAAGGGTTCAAAGACATGATGTGTGAATCCAACACCCGTCCTCGAAAACTTCGGGCTAAGTTTCTCAACGACCATTTCTACGAACTTTATCAGATTATTTTCTCGTCCATCATTCCCAAAGCAGGATCTACCGATGAGGTTACATATCTTGAGATTACAGCCCTTTATTTTCTTCACTTTACCATCCCCTTTAACTTTTCTCGCACGATGATGGATTGGATGATTCGTACAGGAAGAAACCCAAATCGCTTGTTTATGCGATGTATCTTTTGATGATATTTCGTGCCTTCAAAATCCCTTTAGATGAGTGTCAGTTTTTAGCAGCTCCTGCCTTTCTGTCTAAGGCTCGTAGGACTGCCCTTGCTTATGTTCCTTCTACTCCAGTTGAGGAGGAATCTTCTGACTCAGATGCCCCACAGCCTCGTACGTTGATGGATTGGATGATTCATGCAAGGAAGAAACCCAAATCGCTTGTTTATGCGATGTATCTTCCGATGATCTTTCGTGCCTTCAAAATCCCTTTAGATGAGTATCAGTTTTTTGCAGCTCCTATCTTTCTGTCCAAGGCTCGTAGGACTGCCCTTGCTTATGTTCCTTCTGCTCCAGTTGAGAAGGAATCTTCTGACTCAGATGCTCCACAACCTGAGCCTCCTACCACTCTCGACTCCATTCGAGACATGTTGCGCGATCGCTTCCATTTGGAAGACGATCGCTACATCCAGCTGGACTATCGGACCACTCTGCAGATGAGCGCCATCAGCAATACCCTGCATGATATCTTGTACAATATGGCCCGGTAACCCACTATACCGTTTCCTACGGATCGGGACCCTTCTCGCGAAAGCTACCGGATTGACGAACCATGGGCTATGCGGTATTTGGATCCTGATGCGACATTTGTTGATCCTCGTCGCTCTGCCAGCAAGCCTTCTGAGTTAGCCGGTCCATCCCGTTCCCATGTTCCATGATGGTCGTGGTCTTCTACCTGCTGCTACTGCTGTTGATGTTTACTTTTAGTTATGCTTTTCCATTTAATGTTTTAGCACTCTTTCCACTATGTTTTAGTTTATGACTTTAGTTTGTCATGTATGACTTCTAGTTTATTTACTTTGCATTATCAAAATTGCTAGCTGTCTCTATCAATGGTTGGTTATGGTTATAAGTTGTGTGTTTACTATCTTTACTTTGTCTATTTTTTCCTTTCTTTACGGGGGAGCTATGATTCATTTTGCTAAATGACAAAGGGGAGAAGAATTGATATTTGTTTGATGTGATCTTTATATGTTGTTGGATATTATGTTGTGCTTGGATAAAGAATTTTGTATCAGGACAAAACCGAAATAGTTAATTGCGGGGGAGCCGACATATCTATTTGCGGGGGAGCTACGTCATATGTACAAACTACCCCTTAACATGTGTCCAAGTATGAATGTTGCGACATGTAAATATCGTTTTGTCAATTATCAAAATGGAGGAGATTGTTGACCCAAACTGGACCACAGTCAACCTAATTTAGAGAATTAACAAAACAATATTCGAGATGATCCAATATGACACATTGAGCTCAAAGACAAGAACATCATCTACAATATATCAAGTTCAAAGACAGACGTCATCGATAAGTTGGTTATTGCAATTATACTTGTACTGAGTCTGTAATTTTTACTCTATTGAGTCTAGGAACATGTATGTTGAGTCGCACCGAGTCATCTCAACCCTAGACTTACTACTCCAAAGCTCCACCATACAAAACAAGACTACCACCAAACCAAACCAAACCAAACCAAACCATTGCTTACTTGAATGTTCTGGCCCCAAGGAATAATAATTTGAGCCGAACTCTGCCCCAAGCAGAGTTCGGGCCAAACTCTGTTCCCTGAAAATTAGGAAGCTAATTTTTTGGAACACCTTGATCTAAGCTGTCCAACGTTCGAATTTTTGAATCTTCGAGATAGAATTCTGGCCGAATTCTGCCTCCTCGGACTAGTATAAATAGGGCTTGAATTCTCTCATTTCAAATCATCTATTTCTCTTAATCTTCTTAGCCTTATACATTCTAAGCCTTCATATTCAAATCTACTAGCCACAAAACTTCCTAAGCCCCAAGGTGCTCAAGTGCGATTCAGCTAGAAGTTCTGTGCTAGAGTTGTAAAGAAGTCACTTGGACAATTCCAAGTTTTGCCTCTACGAAGTTGTAAGAAGTTGATGTGCTCTTCTGAGTAAAGGCACGTGGTTGTACCCTATTTCACAAATAGTGGATTTTAATTCTGAGCAAGAGTTCTCAAGACTGGACTAGTCCTCCACGAGGGAAACCAGGTTAAATCGCTGTGTTTGCGTATGCTCTTCTGATCTCTATTTATTTTTACATTACTCTCTGATTACTTACTCTCTTGGTAGTTGATTTCTCGACTTGATATAGAGTTACATTTTTAATTGGTTATTATCGACACAAACTCTATTTACCCCCTCTAGAGTTGCCTACACGTAACTTCACAGCCACCTTCGACAGTTCCGTCATATTCATGCCAAAACTGTTCTCTTCGCAATGAAGCCATCCTTTTATGATTTTCGTGCACGTACGCACGCTTTGACACATTTATTCTCTTTCCTTCGAGTCGTGCGTTTGATGCATGCCTCGATACCATATTTTTATGTTCTATGCCTTAGTATTCATGATGTATGTTCCGTCCCTCCGACTCGTTCACTGAGACATGCCTCGATAGGGTATTCAATGTTCTATAGCTCGTGCACTGAGGCACATGCGTCGATATAGTCTTTTAATGTGCTAGCCCTCTAACTCGTACGTGCGGGACACGAATGACTTATGCATTGAGGCACTCGTCGATACAATTATCCCATGTTCTTATGGCTTACGTACCGAGGTGCTCGCCTTTGCGATATTTCGATGTTCAATAGTGACTCGTATATTTGATGTACGTTTTATTTCAATTGTTCTATCTAGTGTTTGACACGTACTACGATTTTCTTCCTTCGAGCCACGCTCGTGGTCTCGATAGGTTAACTTAGCATACAATGGTTCATTTTACTTAGGCATGAAGGAGCAGGAAAGAAGGATCAAGGTCCTCCCACCTTAAGTCGATACGCCTTGTCATTTCGTCGAGCCGATGCGACTCGATTTCATAACTTTATTGCCCGGCTAACTCTTCTGACTTAGCCATTCAAGCACTTTGTACTTAGTTGAATTATCCGACCGATTTGGCTTACCGTGCCTATGCCTCAGTCCGTTGTGAGGCGTTAATTTGGTTTTGCGGACTCCGTTGCAAGCAAGACAAAATGTCAACCTCTTATATTTTAGCGTAAACATATAGCATGCACATGAAACCAACTAAAATCAATATTCGTTCTAATCGGACTTGTGCGTTGTATCGATTCGATTTCTTAGAATCTTCGAACCGACTAAATGCATTTCTCTCGGGCCAATATATATTAAAAAACTATATATATATATATATATATATATATATATATATATATATATATATATATATATATATATATATATATATAACTTTCTTATGGACACAACTCATTCAGCGAGGATGCGTTATGTCTTCACTTGCTAGCCATTAGAGCTAGGAGGCTATGACACACACACACAAACACACACACACACATATGTATAAAAAAAAGGATAATTGTATTGTTAGTTCCAAAATTGGATGGTAGGACTCAAATGCATACCACCCATACATCACAACAATCAACCCAAACAACCACAATAGACTTTACAGACTTGAACTTATACACTCGATACATCATATTCCTTTTCATAGAATATGAACTAACGTTGAATGTTGAAGAATCACTCTGTTTCTTTCATCGAGCTCTCTCTTTTGAAGGGGGTGCTCTTTTGTTGCAGAAGTTGTGGCCATATCTCATTTACCTTTGTAAGTTGATCTAAACCCAACAATTTATCATCATCCGTAGTAGCATACTCGAATGTCTCCCCCTCTCTCTCCCCCTCTCTCTATATATATCACCATTAATTGAAAGAAATAATCTGCTTCCCTATGGACTCAACCCATTTAGCGAGGATGCGTTTATGTCTTCACATGACACACATACGCACACAAACACACACATATGTATAAGAAAGAAAAAAGTTAATTGTATTGTTAATTCCAAAACTAGATGGTAGGACTCAAATGCATACCACCCATACATCACAACAATCGACCCAAACAACCACAATAGTCTCTACAGACCTGAACTTATACACTCGAAACTTCATATTCCCTTTCATAAAATAGGAACTAACACTGAATGTTGAAGAATCACTCTATTTCTTTCATCGAGCTCTCTCTTTCGAAGGGGGTGCTCTTTTGTTGCAGAAGTTGTGGCCATATCTCATTTACCTTTGTAAGTTGATCTAAACCCAACAATGTATCATCATCCGTAGTAGCATACTCGAATGTCTCCCCCTCCCTCGCATCTATCGAGCTCTCCTCAGGGCACCTACTTTTGGCAGTAGGCTTGTTTCGAGCCTTTGAAGGAAGCACTTGAATTGGTAAGGCCAACTCTCCTAGTCTCTACGACCACCTTTAAAATCCATGTGTCTGGTCGACAAGCTAAACTAGGCATAGGTGGGCGGGAGTCCTCCATATCATAAACGACAGACCAGACATAAATAAACTTGGATCCCATGTTGATGTTATTCCTCACCCTTCATCATCATTGCCTGAATTAGGCAAGATATCTAGATGAACCCCGGGGAGGGACCAACCAGGGCCGGCCTTGGCCCAGGGTAGCTAGGGCGACCGTCAGGGCCCACGGATCATGAGAGCCCAAAAAAATTAGTTTAAAAATAAATATGTTAGTAATTTTGTATCTCAAATAGAACTAGTATGTACCGTGAGCCCTTCTTGATATAAAGTTATTGTGGTATAGTGGTTAGTACTTTAGACTTCTACTCTGAAGGTCCTAAGTTTAATACTTGCTTGTGAACCTTTTGTTTTAGTTTTTAATATTTTTTATATTATGTATGAGGGTCCTATTTTGATAGTTCGTCCTACACCTCCATAGGCTCAGGCCGGCCCTGACCCTAGATTGGAAGGAGTAGGACTTGCAAGCAAGATCGAAATAAGCATGGTTATCTGGGCTGGACCCACACGCCATTGCCTGGGCCCACCTCCAGTAATTAATAGCCCCTTTTTTTCAAAATAAAGAATGGAATATCATCATCATCAACACCACAAGCAATAATAATCACACCAGTTCATCAATTAAAAAAAAGGGGTTTAGATCCTATTGAGAAATCCTGCCGTCAATCTCCTCTCTTTGACCGCCACGTGTCGGTTTAGTTGATTTAGATCATATTGAAGTGGTGTAAGCAACCAACTTCCTACTACCCCTCCGCGACCTAATCATCTACTCTTTTTCTCGATTCCTCTTCCTATTCGAACGGATTTGCGCCATTTTTTTAGGGTTCCAAGAATTTTTAGGGTTAGGGTAAGGCTTTGTTGGGGGAGAAGATGCGGCCGAGCTTGTGCAGGAGCTGCGTCTCGTCCCTCCTGAAGCTTCTCGTCTTCCTCCAGACCTTTGTCGGGGTCTCCGTCCTCGTCTACTCCGCGTGGATCCTCAACTGCTTGAGCCGCCATGGCGGTCTCCACTTCGGCGGCTTCGGTCTCGACAAGCTCCCCGCTCCTTGGTAAATTCCCTTTTCTTAGAATTTCTTAGTTTTTAGCTTAGAATCGATGGGTCATTGTGATTCCTAGACCCTTTTTTTTTATGAATTTTGCTCGGAATTAAGTAAATTTTGGTTCTTTTTTGATGTATAGTTGGTGATTATGTCTGAAATTGGATTTGAAGTTGCAATTCTATGCGTTATTTGGAAAAATGGCGCTTTTTAGATTAAAAGATTGAAACTTTAGACCGAATTTGAGTCTTTGGACTGAAATTCCTGTGATTCCTAAACTTTCTTATGGCTTTTGCTCGGAATTAAGTAAAATTGTGATTTTTTTTTTTCCGATATATTGTTGGTAATTAGGTCTAAAATTGGTAAAAAAAAGTTTGGAATTCTATGCTTTGTTTGCAATTTCACACATTTTGGATTAAAAGATTGAAACTTTAGACCGAAATTGAGAGTTTGGACTGAAAATAATTGTGTTTCCGAATCTTCTTATGCATATTACTCAGTATTGAAGACTATTTTTGATTATTTTTCAATCCGGCTATTTGAAACTAGGTCTAAGAATATATTTAATTGGAACTTCACTTCGAAGAGAACTACATAGGCTTCCTGCTCCTTGGTAATTCCCTTACTTCGGGTGGAATAAAAATTAAGACTTTGGGCTGAAATCATTGTAAAAAATTTAGCATCTGCATTTGCTAAAGTTTCTTATGCATTTTGCTATAGAATTGAATAAATATTGATTATTTTTCTGTCTGGCTGAAGGAAACTAGGTATAAAGACAGATTTAAAATTGCAATTTTATGTATATTTGCAAAATTGTCCCTTTTTAGAGTAAAAGATGTAGACCAAAATCCTTGTAATCTGTGCATCTTGATTGAATTTGGGATATATTATTATTTCAGTGTTCAAAATTTTCTATTTTTGAGAATACTTGGAATGAAAGAATTTATATTTTCAATACTGTTGTTTGAAATTGGGTCTAAACTCTTAACTTGCAAATCATTGTACTTGGACTAACTTTGTTGTGTTACTATTGTGATTCAGGTTTGTGTGTGCTTTGATGGGAATCGGGATTTTGGTGTGTTTGATTGCGTTCACTGGACATGTTGCTGCTGAAGCAATTAATGGCTGCTGCCTCTGTTTTGTATCCTTCTTAGTCATTGATTTCTCTATTTATAGTTCTCATTTGCACTTTTATAGCTAGTCTTTTTGCATACTATTCCTCGCATAGTTCTGGTAATTTGTTATAGATTTTGCCTGAAGACCATCAGATCATGAATATTCTAGTGGCCACTTCTTAGAATACCCTGTCCGTTAACCGCTTAGTGTTGGTAATTTGTTATAGATATATCAATTTGAAGCCTAAACCGGATCGGATTGGGTCATATCCTACCCGTTAACCAAATTTAAACCTAAAAAGTCCTAAGCCTAACGCGCACACACTCACTGTCGAGCAACGAGGAAGCCTTTCGTTCTCTCTCCAGCTGTGACCACGAGGCTCCTCCTCTCAAGACGCATAAGCGCAAGTAGCCACTTCTTAGAATACCATGAACTATTTACATTTTTTTCACTTTAATACATCATACAAATTTTTATCATCTAAATACTCTGAACGTTATATTTTCACTTAAATACTCAACTCTCGCTCATTTTCAAGTTGGCCCTAATGGAAAACGCGAGAAGACCATAATACTCCCAATAGTAAAATCAAATGTTAATTAAAACAAACTAATCATTTTCTTCTTTCCTCCCTAACCCTAATCTCAATCTTAATTATTAAAGAAATAATAATCTTCTTCCTCCTTTCTACCCTAATCCGAACCTAAATTAATTAGTTAAGAAATCAACTTCTTCTTGTCCTCTGATTATATGGATCATCATCTTGGAATCAAGAATCTATCACTACAACAACAAATTACATTAACAAAAGGGACAAGGAGGATATAGGAGAGACCAATTTCACAAAATCACCAATTTATGCAAATTTCCTATAGTCCTACTACCAACCAATCTATCAAGAAGGAAAACCCACATGGAATCTCCAAACCAATATTAAAATGAAATATTTCTTAAACGAACACAAACAAGAATAAATTGCTCAAATGGACACTAAAGAGAGAATATTATAGAATAGATGGATTGGCGTGATAAGAAGGAATGTCGCCCCTTGTCTCGTTTAAGCAAGGGTTTAGGCGGCAGGCCCAGGCTGGAGGGGGAGGCATATTGGGTGGGGTAGGGGTGGGGCAGAAGGAGAGCGGGTTAGGGTTAGTTAGAAATTGGGGAGTAAGAAGACGAAGTTTTATTTCTTTATGAAGATTAGTAACTTTTATTTATTTATGGGCAAATTGCCCAAATTGTCATGTGTCTTCCACATGACCGTTAAGTATGGCGGGTGACTAACGGAGGAAGTAACTTGAAGAGGCTTATGTTCGTGTTATAAACTTGATTAAAAGAATAGTACGATGCATTAAAGTGAAAAACCGTGATATTTCAGGGCACTTAAGTGAAAATTAGCCAAAAATAAAGTCAAACTTGCTACTGCTTGTAGTCATCTCCACTGAATGTTGCCACCGTCATCGGAATAAGGTATCGATTGAAACATAGGGAAGTTGACATGGATAATGGTTATGGTGGGCTTAAAATCCTAACCTGACTGGCCCTGTATAACTCGAAACATGTTTGCGTCCCACTCTCTAGCTTGTATGTGCAATTATGATTGATCGTCAACTGCAATACTGAAGTTGTACTCTTACATGAAACAGTTATTAAAGCGTCCTGCCTATCACATAGGGTTGATAATTGCATTGGTTTTATCCCTGCTGTAACTTGCACTTTAAAACATGTTTATAAACCTTCTTTGTTGTCCATATCTAGTATCATATTTCTAAATATTCACTTGCATTTTCAGTGTAGACACTGTATTGTTTCCTTGACACTGATCAATCACAGTATGCAGTATTAACCACCGTACTCATTTTAGTTGAAGCAGCTTTAGTGGGATATGTGGTGTTCAACAAACACTGGGAGGAGGTAAGTTCATATATCATGGAAGCCAATTCATTTCTTATATGCTTAATACAAAATGCATTTCCCGTGCAATATATTAAGAGCATTCTTGCAAAATTTTGGCTTGCCAGGATCTTCCATACGATTCTACTGGAGAGTTGAAAAATCTTCGATTGTTTATTGAAGATAATATAGATATATTCAAGTGGGTTGGCGTGACTGTAACTGTTATTCAGGTCTGTACCTTCTCTTCTTCCTATGTATTGATATTGTATGATACTCTTCAGTTAATGGGCATGCAATGAATTATGAAGACCAACTTGTGTCAATGTTAAGCTTTTCACTATTATTAGGAAAGAAAACAGAGGGTGCAGATGCTGAGATTTTTTCCCCCACCATCCTGCAAAATAATCTTTATATGTTAGGAGTGTCAATTGTAGGTGTGGATATAGTATGATTCTCATCTTGGGCTACAACCTAAGTGGTAGAGAAACTGCAAGAATTATATATAATCTGTTAATGTGCTTTTGTTTGGCACAATCAACCTGTGGTGTAGGATGTGCTTTAGATGTCTTGATGCATGAATTGTTGCATAGAGCACTTCTATAAAGTAAATTTATTAAGCACATTGTAGTTGTATAATCAAATTTATTAAGTAATGGAAAGCACATTGTAGTGTATAATCAAAGACTACGTCAAATCTTTGTTTTTTCTCCTCTATATCATCCTTGGTTACATGTGCAGGCATTGTCACTTCTATTATCAGTAATTCTGCGAGCCATGGTTTCAAAGAGGACATTGGACTATGACAGCAATGATGAATTTTTGGTGATTCGGAGGCCACTTCTAAACCATGATGGTGCTCCAACTTATTTCTCAACCGGTGTTGACGGGCATCACCCTGATTTTTGGAGCTCACAGATGAGACAGAAGGTATCTTGGTCATTGTATTATTAATTTCTCCATTGAAATCTCCTACTTTAAGGATAACTTTTGGTCTGATCAATTATGGTTTGCAGAGATCATGAGTCTAGAGATGATATGTAAATGTGGATATCTGTTGTGTGTCGGAGTGTAGGTCCAGATCCAAGTTGCCTTGTGAAGTCCAATCCACTTAACCAAATCCAAGTTGCCCGGGTCACTTCTCTTGTAGTTTCTATCTTTAGTATTTTAACTTGAAAATGAGCCTGAAGTTGTGTATGCAAACTAAATACAATACATTGTACATTGTCAAATATTGGTGTGTGAATGGGAAGCTTGGACATGGTTAAACAGGTGCCAAAGTTTGAATAACATTGACAAAAATTCAAGTCTGGCACGGTCCAATTTGCATCGGGTTCGAATCCAGCCGTGATTCAACCACTTATCCTTTGATTCACGATACGCTGAACAGGGCCGGATACTTTGAAATTTAAAACATAACAAAGAAAAAAACAATCCGGCTCCAGCGAGTTTGTTGCCTACTGCTGCTCAGTCTCTGGTCGCCTCCACTTGCCGTCGCTGGTGAAGGTGGATTTTGTGGACTGAAGGAATCAAGAGGTTTGGGGGGATGAGGTAAACCCTAATAGACACCAACTCAAAGTTAAGTTACGAGACCCACAACTTAGGTCAAAGTTTGGGTCCTTTTGAGCTTTCTTCTAAGTTGCATCATCTATGGGAATAGTTATGAATTGTGCTTTCTGGAAAACCTGGAAAAGCTTGCTTCCATTTTTTTTTCTTTCTTTCTGATTTCATATTGCCCTGCATTTGTCCTGTGTATTCTGATTTCTAATCTCAATCTCACAAGTCAATACACTACCAACTTAACTGGTGTGTGTGTGTGTATATATATATATATATATATATATATATATATATATATATATATATATATATATATATAACACGTGCGTTGCACGTATTTTATAGATTATTATTAAAGAATTGTTATAATTATTCTAATCTTTATTAAGACTACTTAGGAAGACTAAACGACAACTATCTTAATTAATCTAAATTTATTATTATATTAATATATATCATGCAACACTATTTGGGAAGACCAAAGAACAACTTCTATAATTACCTATCCGGCCTTATTAACTTTAATAAATAATTTTAATTAATAAATATATACAAGGGCATATTTGGAAAGAAAAGTTTTACGGTGAAGCTTAACTTTTCTCATTATATATACTAGTATATATACACGTGCGTTGCACGTATTTTAATTGCCTTCTAATTAATTTTGTATGTATTTGAAAAGAGCAAAATATACTTTATTATAAGTAATATATTGGAATACCAAAAACATACCTTGTAAGTACCTATCTACCCTTAGTATAATAGATTATTTTTTGTATTGGAACAAATATGTAAGGGTATTTTTGGAATAAAAAGTTTCATGGTGAAGCCTAACTTTTGGCATTATATAGTAAAATAGATAATTTTCTATGTATTTGAAAAGAGCAAAAGATACTTAAATAATAAAGTAATGTATTGGAATACCAAAAAATATATCTTGTAAGTACCTATCTACCCTTAGTATAATAGATTATTTTTTGTATTGGAACAAATATGTAAGGGTATTTTGGAATAAAAACTTTCACGGTGAAACTAACTTTTGGCATTATATATATATATATATATATATATATATATATATATATATATATAATGCCAAAAGTTATATGTGTGTGTGTGTGCGCGCCAATGGCACGCGGTCTAGCGGTTAGATCGTTGGCATGTTGGGGGGAGGTCTCAAGATCGAGCCCCAACGGGGGCGGCTGGATAGCGTTTGTCCACAGTTCCCGGATCAAAGCCGGCTGGGTGGCTTTAGTCCACGGACTTTGGTTTAAAAAAAATACACACACGTATAGTCGTCTAAGCCGTATGTATATCCTCTATTAATTAATATATAAAAAATTCAAAAATCTTTCTAACTATTGCGTATGTATCTCCTCACGTAGTTAAGAAAAAAAAATAAAAATTCTAAAATCCTTCTACCTATCTGAACATGTAACAAATCCTAAATATATTCAATATTCAAATTATATTTAAACTAAGTACATGGTATTATCTAAATAAACACATATCCAAAATTCTAAAAACATATCTATAACAAATCCTAATTAAAATATATTCAATCATATTTAAATATTTTGATATAATTTAAATTCTTATCTTTTTTTTTCAAAAATACACGACTCTCTCTCTCTCAGAGAAAGAGAGAGAGAGAGAGAGAGAGTCGTGTATTTTTGACAAAAAAAGATAAGAATTTAAATTATATCAAAATATTTAAATATGATTATATATATATATATATATATATATATATATATATATATATATATATAGAGAGAGAGAGAGAGAGAGAGAGAGAGAGAGAGAGAGAGATTGGTGTATTGTCTAGCATGTCATTTCCTAATTTTTCTAGGTTGGCGTGTCGGATTCACCTTGTTTTGCCGTCTCCGTGTTGGCAGTGTTCTAAATGGTAGTTGAGGCGGCCGTCTAGGCGGCGCCTAGATGGTAGGCGGTCTCTCTCTACACCGCTTTGCGGTAGGCGGTGGAGTAGGCGGCCAACGAAGATTTGGTGGCGTAGGCGGAGGTGAGGCGGCGTAGGCGGGCGCCTAGACGAAGCAATACCTTAACAAGATGTTTTGGCCATAAGGTTTTGCAAGCACTATGGGGCCTATGGTTCACTTTTACAAAACTAAAATTTCATAAATTTTAGTGTTCTACAACTTAGTTATGCATGGAGCACTCTTAAAATATGCATATTATGCAAAAGCTGTGGTAAAATAATAAAAATTGTCCAAAATGTATCAACCGCCTAGGTGGTGCCTAGGCGGTAGCCAGACTCTCTCTGCCGCGCACCCTCCTACCGCCATTTAGAACCTTGCGTGTTGGTGCAACATAGGTGTGTGAGAATCTTGATTACTGTTACCTATCTTAGTTATTCATGAATCTGAAAACAGACAGGGTGGCATAGAAGTTAAAAAAGTAACAATTATTTTCAGATGAATACTCCACACTAGCTGGATGCACAGTTCCAAATTTGTGCGTTAGTTCTTGGATTCCTTAGCAGAAAATTGGAACAGTGAGGGAGGTCGACTAGAAAACATCGTCCAGTTTAGAGGCCTGTATGGATTCTGAAGTTGAATTGAAATGCAATATTTTTTACTCGAGGAAGTTGAGTTTAAGCTTTTGTGGGACAGCTCTTGGTTTCCATATTAGAAATTCCAAACACTAAGGATAAGAGGACAATGAGCAGAAAACTTGGTTCAGTTTGTATGCTTTCAGAAGCTGGGAACTTGAGGAAGTATGAATTCCTGCAAAGAGACTGTTTTAATCAAATAAAAGGACAATTATAGACTTTGATTTAATACGTCAATACAAGCCTACATATTTTTACTAGTCTATATAATCCTTTGTCTTATCTTGTAGTGGATATTTGTAAGTGTTATTCCTACCCAGCTATCCGTCCTACTTTCCAGATTAAGAATTTATTTACCCTAAATGTCTAACATTATGTGTGTCTAGATAACATTATTTACACCATTTAGTCTTTTGCTTGTCAAACGTTATGGAGAATCTTATTTGCTGTTCTTAATTACCATAATAGATGGAAAAAGTGCATATATAGCCCAAAAAATAGGGTTATTTAGTTTTAGGGTCTCGTGTAATATTTGAAATTTGCGTTTTATGTCTCCATACTGTCCAGAAGAGGGACTTTGACTTATTTTAGATCTCGTTTAGGTTTCCATAATATTCGAAATTTACGTTTAGTTTTAAGGTCTAGTATGATATTTGAAATTTGCGTTTAGGTTTCCATTTTGGATGCTCAGTCCAAGTGAACGGCCAGGACGAGACTCAAACACTTTTCTGAACATTATGGAAATCTAAACACAAATTTCAAATATTATACAATACTCTAAAACTAAATAACCCCAAAATATATGGGCCGTGTAATAGGTTTATGAGTTATTATAGTCCAAACCACAATCAGAAAGCTTGCATTGTCTTTGGAAAAGCGGAAAAGAGATTTTCTAGCTTTACTTTGGTATATAGCAGAATAGAGAGATTCTAGCAAGGTAGAAAATCCATTGTTAGACTGACAATTGAGTCAATTGACAGGAGTTCCAAAATCTCCAAAAGCATCCGACATGGAAACTTTCCAGTACTTGGCCAATGGACATTTGCGTATGTTTGTTATCTGTACAGATTGTCCCTATTGATGGTAAAATAATGTACGCTTATTTGACTGAATCTAGACATGACATTCATAATCAACTACCAGCCTCATAGTGGAATTGTGTTATGATCATGATTTGATGACTTGTATTGCCATGAAAATTTTCTTGATGTGTCCTTATGTATTGAAGTCTCATTGAAACACATTAAAACATTATTGCATATTGAATTGCTTAACTGAAAAAGTTGGTGTCTTAAGAGTTAAGACTCTTAACTTCATTGTTGAACCAATTTATGTTGTTGCCAAAGAAGTGCCCTGTATAGTGAACTATGTTTTACAGGGTAGGATAGTTATTAGGAATTTCAACAGTTCAGATTTATGCTATAGCCTATAGGTCAAAGCTCAATATCTCCTAAATTCTTTACATAAAAGTTGACATTATCATGTAAGAAACCACAAATAATTCAAAATGAAGTAAAACACAATCCAATAAGCTAGGAGACAACGTTTAGTATACAATCAGGCATCTAGACTTTAACAGAGATGTCATAACTGTTATCTAATGTGTGATACCTGAATGCTCCAAAACCTCACAGATCTGTCTCAGATACACCTTCGTAAGTCCAAAATGATAATTGTTGTGTACAAACCGTCTCACTAGCAGCTACCCTTTATGTGTGTTTGTGTGTGTGTGCGCGCTTGTGATGAACTAATAATAAGTTCATCTCACTAATATCCTTTTATTGTATCCTGGCTGAAGCCATAGTCCTAGTTTTTTTAATTTACGAAACCCCAGTATCCATATAGTATGTACCTGTAACTTTGTGTTTAGTAATATTGGATTTTTAACTTCGGCATAAAGCTTTTTCTTTATGAAACTGAGGCCTTTCCTGTCAGAGTGGAACTTCGTGCATGATTAAAGCCATTTCGCTATCAACCTCGCTTGTTTCTTCTGTATCGTGGATCCACCCAAGCCTTTAGTTCGTTTTAGGAGGGAAAAAAAACTAGTGGTAAAGAACCGACTATGGTTTTAGGTGGTAGCTGGATATTGATCCGGCATTAATTTTGGTCTGGCGCGAGTCGCACGTTCAGCTTTATTATTTATTATTTTGGAGACTGCATGATTAACCTTATTATTTTCCATTTAAATCGGTATGGAATCATTGCCATCTATAAGCAGTACATCCCAATCAAGTCAAATTCCTTCCCTTACAATGTAGCAATGTGTTCCTCATTTATCATCTGATGTTGTTAGTTTGGTTTGGTACAGTATGGCTTGAACCAGAACTATCTTCAATCCCTAACCAACCGCGATGTGGACACCGAAGGCATCAATCAATGCGCACAATCCGCAACAGTAAATGACAGGAGAGGTTGATGGTGCCTGCACAGAGCATTTGCAAGCTACTGAAAATTTGGTTTGGCAGGTAGTAGTGTTGTCTATATGGTTGCTGGGACTGAGTCCCATCTCTTTCGGAATTGCTGTAAATATCGGAGCTATTTATTTTTAGTTTTGGATTTGGTACATGATGGAAATATAAGGAAGTTAATTGCTGTAAATAATTATTAATAAATTATTAAAATTGTAGAAAAAATACTGTATATATTTAGTCATAATTTTATGTATTTCATGTGTTGTTTCTTAGTAATTTTGGAATTGAATGAAATAGTAATCACTCTTGTCGATTGCTTTATATAATTTTCTTCTTTTATATGCTTTTACAAGCTTAATATGCTTTTACACCCTTATTGATTGGTCTTTTTTCGTTCAACCGTTGCTGAATCGACTAGAAAAGAGGCCCCCAATGTCGGTATCGGGTAATATTGATATTGGTCGGTATCGGATCGAGACATGTCAAACCGTATCGGTATCGAATGTATCGGATCGGTATCGTCCGATACTGCAAACTATGGTTAATTGTTCATGAGAGTGGGAATTGGAAGTTAAGCTATGGAGGGGATGATTTGGCAATGGAGTGTGTACATGGGAGAGATTAATGGTGGTGGTTGGCTTCCGTGGCACCTATCAGATTTTAAGAATGCAACTGTTTGTGGCAGCAAAATTTTGCTGGCTGTGTTTGAGGACCACTGGGGCTGTAACAGTGCATCCACTGGTTCTTTGATTCTGTTCGTCCATGATTTAAATCTGTAATTTCCACTTGAGAGGTGATCATATGTAAAAGATAGAAAGCTGCATCCATCTATTCTCGTTATCATCATCCAAGCCTTTTCATAGTATCATTGACGTTCTACAAAGCCCCCTAGTGAAGAAAAAAAATGTTAAGGGCACTACAAAAATTATTAAAAGACAATACTATTTCGACAGTCATATGTATATCCAGAACCACCAAATTTTTTGGCAGTCATTGCTATTTTAGGACTTAGGACTGTCAAAATTTTGGTTGGACTGTCAAAATTTATGCACAGGATTGCCGAAATTTTATGGTCCTATTTTTTCAGAAATTTTTGTAGTCCTAGGTACGTACATGACTACTAGAATTTGACAGTCCTAACACTGTTGAAAAGTGTCTTGTCTATTAGTAATTCTTGTAGTACCATTAACATTGGTGAAAAGGTACATCAAGTTTTAGAATAGGCTAACTACATAAATAGAAGGCTAATTGCACTTTGATACCCTCAACTATTCATGTTTTTCAACTTGATACCCTAAACTTTTTTTTGTAACAAGTTGATACCCAAAAAAAATTTTGGACGAAAATACCCTTGGTCAAACTTGAAAATTATCCCCCACCACCGCTTCCGGCCACCCCCCCCCCCCCCTCCCGCTTCCGGCCGCCTCCCCCCCTCCCACTTCGGCCGTCTCTCTCTCCCCCCCCCCTCCCGCTTCCGGCCACCCGCCCCCGCCTCTCCCCCTAGGGCACGACAGTGTGGGAGGAGGGGTGGCTGAGGGAGGGTGGACGGAAGCGGGAGGGGGGAGGCGGCCGGAAGCGGGAGGGGGGGGAGGGGGGGGAGGGGGGTGGCCGGAAGCGGGAGAGGGGGTGACCGAAGGGGGGGCGGAGCGGGAGGGAGGGGGGCTGGGGCTGTGCGGGAGGAGGGGGGCTGGGGCTGTGCGGGAGGAGGGGGGTGGCCGGAGTGGGGCCCCGGGGGGGGGGGGGGGGGGGGGGGGGGAGGGGGGGAGGGGAGTAAAATTTTAGGTATGAAGTTGAAAAAAATAATAGTTGAGGTATTAAGTTGAGTAAAATAGTTTAGGGTATGAAGTTGAAAAACCGGAATAGTTGAAGGTATCAAAGTGCAATTTAGCCTAAATAGAATCCTGAAGACCAATTGGCAGGTTAGGAAAATTAGGGTAGCTAAGGATCTCCTAAAAATAAAAAAATTCAGCAAGCTATCAGAATCCAAACGGGAGATCCGATCTTCAATTAATTTGCCATGATTCCAGGCAAGTTCTTTAGAACATAGCAAACTCAGAAAGTTAAATAATTAAATAACTGAACTCCAGTTAGTTTGTTATAAAAGTTGATGGCTAGCTATCATGAAAATCAAGTAGAACCATAACCTAGCAACTAAAAAGAAATTGGATTTGCTCGAAAGAGTAACCCAACCTAATTTCCTTGGTATTGCGTTTGGTATGTTGACTGTGATGAGATATTGCATGAAATTCTATGTTTCTTTGAAATTCTACTAGTACCGCATCCTTAGAATCATGTTCGTGATCTTTCACATCGGTACAAGTCTGGAAGTCGTCATGAACAACCGCAGGCAATGTATCCAAATAGGAAATTTGGATAGTATGTACTCCGTTCAAAGCTCATGGAGTTGTCCCACATCATCAGCCATGGCGAATTTGAAGAAGTAGAACTCATTCTCTCTCGAGTAGGCCCTCATCTCCCCCTTCGGTTGCCAAACGGATCTTGCCAGCATCGAAACCTTCCCATAACTTGAGCAGATAAAGTACTAGGGTGTTTTTCCAGTGTTGCGCCACCTCCTCTATGTCATCTGCCGAGATGTCTGCTGTCTTAACTTATCAACCATCACTATCTCGACGTACTGTAGCTCCAGTGCTCTATTTCGCCTTACATATCGTTGCCCAGGAGAATAGGAAGCTTCCCGCGGTCACACACACACAAGCCCTCGACTGTTGGCTCGAGCCCCCCCCCCCCCAAAACACCTTATAGGCGGGACTTTTGATCCGCGTCACACACACACACACACACACACACACACACACACACATATATATATATATATATATAGGGCCGGTCCTGAGTTAATGGGAGCCTTAGGCAAACTTTTAAAATGTGGGCTATATAATATATAAAAAATAAAAATAAAAGTAAATTTTAAAAAATGTTACAATCAAGACTTGAACCTAGGACCTCTAATGTGCAAATTTAACATACTTACCACTACACTACAATTGCTTTGTAATAAAAGAGGATCATGTTACATATTAGTTCTATTTTAAATATATATATATAGAGTATATAATTTATGAGCAAGGAAATCTTCCAACATAGTATGGTTCGTTAATCTGCAATTTCAAATAGCAGGCTGTATAATTCACTGGGTTTCAAGGAATGTAATAATTATGTCAATCAATTTAAAGTGGGGCACAGGAGAGATGCCTGTAACCATAAAGCTGATGTACTACTTATATTGTCATGCATTGCAACTGGAACCTCTGCTGGTGGTGGAGGAAAGAACAAAGTCCAAGTTGGCAACAGAAAGAAAAAAAAACTATAGCACAACTATGCTATGCTGCTCACAGTACCACAGTTCATCATTATAAATACATACTTCACCAGCTCAGTAAACTAAAGAAATACAGTACAGCCAAAACTGGAGTATCAAACTAGCTCATCATTTCTGGGGAGCATCTGCTCAGTATACTAATCCAAAAAGTTATTATACAATTATGAATAAAGTTTTATTCGCGTGCATCCTCATTCCCCTATAGAATGATGCCAACTTGGGATGGCTCAAGCTTGTAAGAGTATCAAGAAAGCATTAGAATAAGGCTTTGGCTACTTCAAACCTAACCACCATATTAATTGGACTGTTGTAGAGGAACCTACCACATTGTTTCCTCCACAATTATCATAAGATTCTAATATTGAATATTAGGGGAAAAAAAAAAGGAGATTCATAATTTTATTACACTATAACAGCACAACAAATGACAACATACTGTTCAAAGCATTAGCTTTCCCCCCTTCCTGGTGACCCGTGCTAGCTGTGTTGCACGGCGGTAAGGACACGATACAGATACATATACGTGTAGTACAATATGGACACATTCATATAAGTGACAGTTTTCAATTTTAAGAAATGAAATAGAAAAAGGCTTAATTGCACCTTGATATCCTCAACTATTTCAAATTTTCAACTTGAAATCCTGAACTTTGATATGCATCAACGTATACCATCAATTATTGAATTATTTTCAATTTAACATCCAAAACAAAAACAAAATGACGAAACTACCCCTTCCCGGCCAGAGGTTGGGGGGGGATGAGGGGTGGCTGAGGCAGCAGGTGGGGTTAGGGGGAGAGGATCATGGGTATTTTTTGTCTTTTTTTAGGGTATTAAGTTGTATCAAAACAAAGTTTAAAGTATCAAGTTGAAAAACTGAAATAGTTGAGGGTATCAAGCTACAATTAAGCCCTAGAACAATATAGAATTATATCCTGAAACCCTTCCATCACCTTAAGCTACAAACACTTTTCTGTATAGGAAAAAAAACATATGTCATTAATTAGGAGTAAAATCATTTGCCAAACAATACATACATACAGATTACAACTTGGGCATTATATTAGATACTGAGCCGCCCACAATAATAATGGCTCCATATAGTAAAAAAAAAAAAAATGAACAAAAGAAAGAAAACCAAGGGATCAAGATACCTCATGAAGAACACACATAAGCCAGGTCTGCCAATGTCTCCTTCACCAACTCTTCCAACACCTCTCTGCCAATTTCCTCACCGAACTCGTCTATTTCCGAGCGCATCGACTCCGTCCATCCCCTCCCTGCAACCTCTCGGTCGACCAGTCCTTCCACCACTACGTTCCGGTTCCCACACTTGAATGCTACCCGCTCTTCCTCAGACGAAAACAAATCCCTCACCGACCTCCACACTTCCTCTGCCACCAGAGAGCACTTCTGGCTGTCCCACCATGCCCGACCGCAGGCCCAGGCATAGGGATAGCTTTGTTTCAGGGCTGACCGGCCGATGTCCAAGAGGGCAGCATTGACACAGTCGTATAACAGCCTTTGGTTCGACCGCCTCTCCCTGCATTTAGCCTCCTCTCCTTTTCTGTCCAAGAACTCGTCCAGCAGCACCGGATCCAGAGGGCTGTCTAGTGAATACCATCTCGCTAGAATCGTGCTACAGTCTATGCGGTCTACCAGACTGGCCGATGATAATAACTTGTGCACGAATGCGAAACGCTCTTGCTCTTCGCACTCCTTTGACAGAACCTTGGAGAGTTTTGAGGAACATGACAGTGGCCTTCCCAACTGGGGACTATCATCCCATGTTAGGGTCCGGGAGATAGACCCAATTGGCGGAGACCTCGACAGTGCTTCTGTTACGAATGTGGGAATCAAGATTATACGAAAGATGTGAATGTGAAAGTATCTTTCGATCAAAGTTGCGGCAAAACTTACGTGGGTGTCCAGAAACAGCAGCTATAGAGCGCTGGGTGATATTATTCGTGTCATCCTCGAATGGTCCTTCTAGTACTAAAACGGGACTCGGCAGGTCCTGATTCTCTCTTGAAATCTCGGAAAACCTGGCTTTCTCGGAGGAACGAGAAGCCTGCTTAACTCATATGACATTGTTAGTGTGTGTGATGGAGAGGGCATTGTACATATGAAAAATGCACAATGTACACACGGGGAAGTTCAATTGAGGTGAAATGAAGTAATATAGGTAACAGCAAAACAAGCTTGAACTTGGGATCAACTTACAAAAAATGACACTCAGAGAACTAAATGAAGAATTACCTTAGCTGAGGGAGTGACATGCTTTTTTTCTCCATCATTCAGTGAATTTCGGATAGACAGAGCTCCTCCATACTTCTCGGAGTTCATGTGCATACTAGCTTCAGAATTACCATCATGAAAAGATTCCAAAGAAGAAGATTCAGCTCTGTTGCGGTGCAATCTATCATCTGAGAGAGACGGGATATGATTATCTCTAGCCGATTTCTTACTTCTAGAAAAGAAACTTGAAAGTTTCTCTCTAAAAGAAGAAGCCCCACTTTTCGGCTTCGACCCCTCTTTTGGAACATTGGTTTTGCTAGGAATGTTGAGGTTTCCATAAGCCGAAGAAGATACTGGAAGAGATTTTGACCTAGGTAAGTTGCTAGGAGCATTGTCACTACATCCTGCTATCGATGTCTTTGGCTCTTGTTCTCCACTACAAGACCTTCGGCTTGAAACATTAAGCCTATCGCTCCCCTCTTCATTTTCAGCTTTAGGAATGGAAAGCATCTCACCAAGGGTGCTCGAGCTCCTCCGCATTTGATTTTGCTCTTGATAGATCATCCCATTTGACGCGACCATTGCCCACCTTTCTGAAAGCCGTTTCTTCGCTTCCTTGATGACAGATGGCTCAGGCGAACAAGCACGAGCAAAGGATGAATTCGAGTGAGGGCTTCCGAATCTATTGTTATAATCACAAGAATGCCGTGAAGTTGGTGTTACAGCATCCGAATCGCTCACGTTAAAGCACCCTTCTTCAGTGAAGTCATCTTCCGATCTATTGAATGAGCTCTCATCACCAACATACCCGTTTGGCAAGGCTGATGGAGTTAACAAGGGCTCGTCCCTCCGGTGACTACTGAGATGTTGTTGCATTTGCTGAGTGATCGCTTTCACTACTTCTCTGGATACTGCGTCTTCCTCAGTTCCTGCTGAACTTCCATTGAAATCTCTTCCTTCTGCCTGCTTTGGTGGGTTAATGAGAGAAGCTACTGTCTTGTTCATCTCATTGGGTATCCCGGGGCTTGGCTTTAGAACAACTATCCTCGTGGGGTTGGAGATACTTTCATCCCTATAGTGAATGAAACTAGAGCTCCTAGAGTTCCTTTGATTCTTGTTCGTGTCGTGATCGATGTTTTTAAGGGACGGGTAAAGGGGTTTTACAATCTGCACTTCGGACTTCACCTCCATAGTCTTTGATGGCTTCAGCACCGTGATGCGCTTAGTCTGGGATGGCAGAAGAGACTGGATCCCACAGAAGTTCTTAGAAAACAGAGAATTTGGTTCTCCCAGAAACTTGACGAATAGATCTCTGTTTGAGCTGAGAACCTCCAGTGCATCTTGAAACTCCTTGGTCTGGAGAAGCCTTTCATCCATGGAAAGACGCTTTGCTTCGCTGAACTTTTGCCGAACAAGCGCCATTCTCTTCTCGGTTATATTCTCGTTGTCGATTCTTCCCTTTCGTGGCGGTTGATCGTTGAACCAGTCGGCTCTTGGAGGCTGCTGCCAGACTTCGTACACATCCTTGTATCCATCCTTATATTCCTTCTTGTGGTTTGAAGACGGAGGGTTACACTGATTGTGTGAATAACCTTCTTGCAAGCTTCTTTTAGGAGTTGGGTCTGACTTCGGCCCCGGCAGAGCATCAAGCCCCATCAACCTAGCAACAATGTTGGTCTGCTTATGCTTGGATTCCACATCTCTCGACAATTCTTGTGCTATAAGCATCTTCATTGGTGTTCCACTCGATTTCTTGCTTGAACTCTTTCTCTGATCATTGGATATCTGCACAGAAGTACATAATTCAAAAAAAAAATGCTAAACTGGATTGACATTGACTCGAACAATTTAGATTACTTACTGAATTATCCTCAACTACAACAATGTCTACAGGTTTCTTCTTCACAATGTCGGAACGATTTCTACTAGGTGGAGAACCTGCTAGATGTAACTTTCATCAGGCATATACCTATTTCAAGTAATATCAAAATCTCAAAGATAACAGTGTGATGGGTCCTATAGAGCTATGAAATGATGGAACAAAAAACCAATGCAACGAACAAGATGAACTTGTAACCACAGCCCTACAAGCTTAGCATCTGAATTGGCAATAACAAGCTAACATTACCTACAAAAATGCGAAGCCGGACTTCACTAGGAGATGCTAGAAACTCCTCAATGCTAACATTTGAAGCATTTCACTAACCATCCATTTCAATCAAAATATTTGTAGATGTACATTTTCGACAAAATTTAGGACTGTCCCTAGAGATATTACCGTCACGGTGAGGTTTGTCAGTGAGTAGCTTGGTCGTCGGCATCCCACTGCTCAGATCAAATATATTGATCATCTTTCCAACAAACCCTGAGATCTCGGCTTCTGAAGCTCCTCCTGCCCCCCTTTCTGTTCCTGAAACCAATCATCTCCGTACCTTGTTATAAACATTACAAAAAGCACCCATCAGAAGCTTTCCTCCATTTCCAGACCTCAAATAGCATCATCACTCACCATGGTTATACAGCAGGACAAATCTTCACATGTTGGAACAGCAAAGCTCCATTCCAAGCTCCAATGGCTGCAAAATTAATCCAACCCAAGTAAGAATATAACCAAATTTTGGGACAACAATGAACAAAGATTACTAACGTTCTTTTTCTTCTTCTTTTTTCCAATCAAGATTCCAACTTTATTACATGGGCATCAACAAAAGTTCCCTATATGCAATCAAATCACAAAAAAAAACTTCCATTTGAGATAATTTTCGATCAAGATTCCAACTTTATTACATGGACATCAATAAAATTCCACTATTGGCAATCAAATCACAGAAATTCTTCCATATATGATCAAAAGATTCCACTATTTATACGAGCATGAATGAACAGATCAGTACTGCTGCTGCTACTGCAATGACAACAAAGAAATGACAAAAATTCCTCCTTTGTCAAACAGATTCCAATCCACATGACATGACAACAAAGAAAGACCACTTCTTTTTTTTGTTGCAGATCCTTTTTTTTTCTCTCCTCATCTGCCCATGGGAAAAAGTGCCAATTGACTGAATCTATGCAAAAGATGACATCATCCAAACACCTCAAAAAGCAAAATTTGACAATAAAATTGGGGGGAGAGTGCAAAATCATCAAAAAGTGGCAATTTTGGGAAGAATTAGAAGCTACATTCTCCCTAGATTTTGAGTATATTGCATAAAAATGTGAACTTTGAGTGAATAAGAAGAGCTACATTGAGAAAGAGAGAGAGAGAGAGAGAGAGAGAGAGAGACGTTGGATCTCGCCGCCGGTGAAGAGGATCGGACGGCCGGGAGCTCGCCGGAGACGAGTGGGTGAGGAAATGGGTGGAATTTGTGGGGGTGTTTTTTTTGGTTGGAGCTTAAAGAACAGACTGTAGTGAGAGAGAGGAAAGATGTGTCATTTATTTGTTGGGATTTGCATACAAAAGGTTTGGTGAGGACAAAAAATATATATTTGATAAGAATCATCCAAAAAGTGGCAGTTAACTAAAAATAATTTATTCAACTCCTATGAAGTAACTTTATATTTGATAAAACAACGGTGCCGTATGAATCAAGGAAATCGCACGCAGCAGACCATGCTGATGTGGCGGTCTCCCATTAGATTAGATGGAGCCTGCTGCTAACGGGGGTTGATGTCAATAGGGGAGGCCACGCCAATCTTGATCTACCGTTTGGTTCCCCCTCGATTCATCAGAATTTTTCTTCGTTTATAACATCAGAGCATGATTGTTTAAAAAGTTTCATTATCATGACCGACTCATGTGTAAGTTATCTACATAGGTTAGAACAAAGAATATTGCCATATTATTGTCATCTTCTAACTCGATGTTAAGCATACGAAATTGGTTGTTAGTAAAATAAGTAGCAAGTTATCCATAGTTGTTGATGGAGATATGGACTCCAAGCGAATGGCTAATTTTAATTAGTGGAATTACTTTATACTCGAATGGAATAATTTCCCAAAGATAAAACTAAATTTGACAAACTCACGGTCATTTACCCTTAGTTTCGTGTACAAAATGTTTAACAAGGACAAAAACATTCAATACAAGTAACAGTCTATTACTAAGTTGAAATGTCACTTTGGGATGCAATTTTATTCGACAAAGAACGTTAAAAAGGATAAATATTAATGTAAGATCATTTTATCCTAAGCTAACTCCCTTATAATTTAATTGTTCTTGGGATTCATTCAATATGTGATGACACTAACGAAAGGCATAAACTCTTCTTCTTCTTCTTCTTCTTCTTCTTCTTCTTCTTCTTCTTTATGACAACATCAATGATCTTTTGCGGATTACTTCCCTTGATCATATGCCCATGTAAATGATGCATTAGGTATAGATCAAAGTGTCATTATACATAGTTGATACACATAAAATTAAGCTTAGGTTTTGGTTGTCATTCTCAAGAAAAGGGACTTGCACTTGCACTTGTCACTTGAGGAAGCTGGCTACATTGTGCTTGGTTTCACAAGATACAAAGAGATGGCAATTTGTACATGTGCTCTTGGTCATGGGCCATCTAATTTATTCATGAATGCATCAACTGTATAGTGGTCCATGGCAAGGTTAATAAAGAAGAAGATGACCAATTAATATGTCATATATATTTAGTACTAATTACTCTCTTGCAGAAGTGTATATGTTTTTCCTATCCCTGTCAAATTTCCTTCTTTAAAGGAGACAATAATCAGTTTTCATTTGGTTACCTAACTTTTATATCCATAACCCATGGCAGTTGTATGTCTTTATCAAGGTTATTGGGACTGAAACTGCAAGCAATGCCCACATATTTGCATACCTTGTAACTTTTGGCTCGGGCAAGGCGAAGAACTGATTCAAACATCGTTAGGTGATTCGAGAAATGGATCGATCGATCGATGTTTCATGTGCTTGATGGATGGTTCTATTTCTTCTCGACTTTCGACTATGTGGAATATGAGTACTAACTCCTATGTTAATAAACCCGAGAGTTATCTTTCTCAAGGTAAGATGCAGCTGATCAGTATCTCGCACTAGTGTTCTATTTCTTCTTGACTTTCGATTATGTGAAATGAGTACACCTCCTATGTTAATAAACCTGAGAGTTATCTTTCTCAAGGTAAGATGCAGTTGATTACTATCAATCTTGAAGTCATCAATCTGTCTCATATCTCGTACTAGAGCCCTTTTGTAACTTCTTATTCGTAATCTCATTGGATCCACACAACCATTTTCGCAAGTTCAGGTGATTTTTGTGTACCCAAATTACAAACCTCTCATGCATTGCACCATAATGCAGGTATGTGATATTTTTTGGCAAGTTATATGGGCACATCATATTTTGATCATGGCTAGCCTATTTTAAAGTTTGGTTTATCTACAAGTTTGCTATTGAAGAAAGTGATCATGGCTATCCCACTTTCTAGTATAGAAGTCACTTTTTCTTTTTCTTTTTCTTTTTTCCCTTTGTCTTCTTCTTCTCCAAAGCTCCATTTCCACTTTTCCAAGAACCCTAGAATATTCTTCTTGTCCCCCACTCAACACCTAAGAAATTCTTCTTGTCTTGAAACCCTAGAATAATTATCAACGAATATTCCTAGTACACGGTATGTTTTCGACTACTAGATGGCAAAATTTGTTAAAAAAATTGTTCATTCCAAATTATTGAATGTTTTGTCATAATGTAGGAAATATGGAAGAAATAGGAACATCAAATCTAGCAATCGATCAGTCCGGTCCTTCCGAAGAATGTGTA
This sequence comes from Iris pallida, assembly GCA_029216955.1. Taxonomy (NCBI): domain Eukaryota; kingdom Viridiplantae; phylum Streptophyta; class Magnoliopsida; order Asparagales; family Iridaceae; genus Iris; species Iris pallida. Next base: position 41,846,241 of record JANAVB010007399.1, read on the forward strand.
GCTTTGGACTGCCCAACTATCTGGCAGTCCAGTCTGTATGTTGGACTGTCAGAAGAATGGGCAGTCCAACTCACAGCATGTGTAGCTTTGGACTGCCAACTATCTGGCAGTTCAGTCTGTATGTTGGACTGTCAGAAGAATGGACAGTCAAACTCACAGCATGTGTGTCACGACCCGCTCCCGAATAATCGGATACGAGTCGGACACGCCCAGCCTTCGTCGATGGACACGACGAAGTAAGCTGTACAATACTAAGGAAAACTCCAAGTCACAATGTAATGTAAACAAAACACAGCTTTTATAACGTTCCCAGAAATCACCAATATCCATCAAGTCTTTTAAATACAAACTCAGCTGGAGACAAATCCGGTCAAATGAAATAATATACAATAACGAATATTTAAGATACAATCTCCAGAAAAATAAACTAAAATAAAAGCTGCAATATCCAAGCAATCACCAGCTCCATGTAATCTTCCACTCACCTGCAACGATCCTGTCAGGAAAAGAGCAAAGTACAACCCTGACCAGACAATATACAATGTAATCTGTAATCCAGAGTACAAGGTGAAACTAGAATACCAGAATACTAGAACATGAAATGAAACTGCGGTACCAGAGATAAAATGAAAAACTGCAGGCAATGGATGACAATCAATATGCTAGACAATGAACACGGCTATCAATGTACAAGGCAATGAATCACGACAATCAATATACAATTGTGACAATTTCGAAATATTAAAACTAATGTGTGACCGGCTTAGGAGCAATCAATCAATCAATGAGGCAATGAGTCAATGAGTCAATTCTACAAGGTCCGGCTTCATCGTACGTGAAGTGTACGATTAGGCTATCCACAATTACCTATGTTGGGTGTGGTCACACAAAAGCTAATATTTCCTCCAATTCCCGTAATAACAATGACTCACAAGCAATGGACAATGGTACAAGGCAATCGTGTGTAATTCGTGTCCGATATGAGAACATGGCACATGAAGGTAAGACAGAAAACAAGATACAAGTCGAGTCAGTGTACTTGCCTCGGTTTGGTTGCACGAAAATAGTACTGCATGGTTGTAATGAATCATGACCTGTTATATTTGTACAATTTATTAGGGTTTTGAAATAAAGACTTTAACTAATTAAGGCTAACTAGATCACTAACTAGCTAATGGAAATATACTAGCTAATAATATTTAGAAAATATTATAGTTTAATCACCATAAATACTCATGAAAACATATACCATATATTTTAGAACTATTTAGAAACATTTATTAGCAAAGTAATAATTATAGCTTTATTGAAAAATACTATTGACCTATTTTAGAAATATTAAACCATTTTGCTAGCAAAATATATATAGAGTTGTTAACTAACTATAAGCTTAGCAAGTAATATGCATACTAAAATAAAATATAAAATTATATTATAACAGAACCTATTCTTAAATAAGAACATAAAATATCTGATGATAAATTAATATTGAAAGCAATTTAATAATAATACTATTATTCTAAATATTATTAAGGTCAATAAAATTATCATTAATATACAAGAAAATTGTTTATCAACATTAATTAAATAGATACTAATTAGCTAAATTACTAATTAGAATTAAATCAGCTAGAAACTAAAACATGTCTATACTAGCCCAGCTTCACTAACCCAAAGTATCAGACCTGAGCCCAACTGTGCCTAATACTAAATTTTACAATAATATTCTAACTTAGTCCAGCCCTTACTTCAGCCCACAGTCCAATTCAAAATCACAGAATTAATCTTAACAAAATGGGTTTCAGAACCCAGCCCAACTAACTCGGCCCAGCCCGCTACTACAACTGCAGTCCAAAACCCAGTCCATAACTCAGGCTTCAACTAACTACTAAATTCAAATTTAACCTTAATTCTTTAAATTCAACAACCAGCCCAGTCTTAAGCCCACAGCTCAGCCCGTACTCTGTGGCC